>CM046881.1:519562241-520762241 GCA_025667525.1 Glebionis coronaria | reverse complement strand
AACCGGATTTCAAATAGCATAAATGAAATGGAACAATTCTTGATTGATAGGAGAATAATATAAAACCAATCATATTTCTAAAATAGACCCTCCAAATTGGGTGTTTGTTTAATTTTTACTAAAACTCATAGTATGAAACTATTATTTAAACTAAACACAAACACCTTGTTAAAACAATGTTCATATCAACTGATATTGCTTGGCACCTTTATCATTTCCGAGCAAAGATAGTAATCCTAGCGCCATAAGTCCTTTCTAACAAATCATTTATAAATGCTTGTGAACGACACGGAAAATCTGTCTACCTGGTCTGAATCCAAACACCATGATTAAACATTCTTCATATCGTATGCTATTGTTTCTACAACTTTATCATTCTTTGACTGATCTTAACAAGATATCAGCGCATATAAAGTAGCTTGATGACAAAATTTATCCATACATACATATATAATGCTTATTATAACAGATTATGGAAAATAATAAAAATCCTAGTGCTACTGAGAAAACAATAATGATCAATACACATACTCATTACAAATGTTCGATGTAACTTATTCCAATAAATAGAGCCATGTGTTATGGTCAAGTGATCTTATAAAGCAGAAACATTGCGCAATTTCCTTGCAACCATTCTGCTTATGAATTCAAGTGGTATACATACACCACCACGTTATCTTAAAATTTGCATCGCAAACCCAATATTTCCCTCTTTCGACTGATCACGTAAACTGAGAATATGATCAACCAAATGTACTTACTATCTTAAATACAAAATCTGTAAATTATGATAACTTTTCATATTTCTAAATTCAGTTACTTACAATTTTTTCTGTATCATTCCACTCTATTAATAACCCAATCATATTGAACCTCATAGTATACATCAATATGTCTAAAATTGAATCAATTGGCCAAAAAATCTTATTGCCAGCAAGTTTCATGGAAAAAATATCAAATGTTACTTGCGCTAACATACACAAGCATCATGCTTATTGCAGACAGTATCTCTAACAGAAGCTGATGGATATTGAAGATGTTTCTACCAATTGTGCTATGTGTGTCAAGAAAGTTGATGCTAAATATAAATGGTAGGCATGTAGCAAACAATTAGTAGCATTACTAGCTGTTCAATGTAATGCATTATGCATAAACTTGATCCTCAATAAAACTTTTTAAATAAATTGCTTACAAATAGTCCACATATGTTCTAATAATACCAGTTTAGGTAGTTTTTATATTGTTATAATTAGCGCACATATAAGGGAATATCGGATAGGATAATCAAACACCCAAATCTATATTAGATAACTAATAATTTAAAGACGGCATATTAATTAAAGCTTCATAACAACTTTGATTTTATTATACCCAAAAGATAAAGTTCCATCACCATATCACAAGCCTCATAGATTTAGTGTACAGTTACATAAAGATACTAAAAGAAAACACATATTAATTGCCATTTTACCAAACCCTAAAGACAAAGTAACCTATTGCAAGAGACCTATTCGTCGTGGAGAGCCATGAAGTTGACGTACCCATCTTTCTGGCTTATTGAGTCTTTAGCCTTTGCCAGCATCCCCCCAATTGAAGCCATCATCTTACTTTCAATCTCACGAAGCTCCTTCAACGATTCAATAGCATCAACCACCTCTTCAGTCTGCAGCTCACGTTCCAGTTCACCAACAAACATACAAGTTTTTACAACTGTAGCCTTGAGATTATCAAACTGAGTGCTCAACACATTAGCAAATATCTGTTGTTGAGTCTTCATCTGATCAATATAGAAGCTAACACACTTGCTTATCTCAGTCTCTCCGGTGATATCCTTGATTTCGTTATGGATTGGTTTGCTAGAATATGCCATTAATGAATTATTGGTTTATTACAGCTGATTAGAATGTAGATAGTGGTATATTAGGTTAAACTGATTGTAGCGATTAGTATATATACTACTGAAGGGGCGTTTTTGGTCGTGGTAAACCACCAGTCAATGCACCAAAGAGACACCGGTTACATGTAATAATAGTTAGTGTTGTTACAAAAAAACTGATAAATGCAGTGGTGTATTTTGTCTATTAATATTATAGCCCCTTTGGAGTCTTAATATTACAATAACAATCCTTCGATAATCAAAATATCAAAATATTTTTGGTAAATATCATAATGCTAAACCCGTTAGCGTACATGTTATAATTGTATCCCGATATAGCACGAATATTATTTATATTAAACCACGCTCGACATAACCCACTAATTATAACTATATTAAGGAACTCCTAATTTAAGAGAATGCCACGTTAACAACTTCGTGATAAAACCGAGGAAACGCCTGGGCTCGACAAGCCTCGTGTATGTTAATAAAAATATCACAAAAATGGTGTTTATATTCTCTAATCTTTACATAAATTTTGTTAGCGACAAAACACAAAATTCGTTTTTGTAATTGTTGAAAACAAAACTAAGTTCTAGAAATATTATCTTTATATCTTTATTATCACTTAAAATGTATTCCTCTACTTCTAAGAACATATGTTTTAAATAGATACAATTTAACATAGATTACATTTCTTATTTCTTAAACATTTTAGTTATAAATCTCAAATACAAATTTTAACTCATTTTGAGTTTCTATGGCTGATCAAATCCAATGCATTGATTACTTGGCATGATATCTTGATTAAGAGATTTGTCATTAATAGAAAATATGGTGTCAGACTCCACGGATCCTTTTACCAAAGGGGATGGACCCCTTTGGTGGCGTCTTTGAGATCCGTGGGTCTTTGACCTAGTTGGCTATAAATAGCCAAGCTCTCAACCAAGTTTCACATACTTCTGTACTATCTTTCTGTCCTTCGTCTCTCTAGTTTCTCAGTATATATATGTGAATATCTCTTTTATCTAACTCTTATTTCTTGTGATATAGATCTCTAAATTATGAGGATCATCACCAAGAAGTGTCTCAAAGATTTGATTCTTCATAGCTTAGTTATGTGTATGTATTAAGTATATCTTATACGTCCACCATTGTAATACCAAACATTATAAATCCTTGTGTGTCGTGTGGGTAGTATTTGAGTCCTCAAAATACGATGAAGGGAGTTGTTGTACCCGTGTAAAAATCAAAACATAGATTTAATAATTAAACTTAAGATTCATCCCTTAGATGCATACACTAATCCATCAGATTTTTTACATTATGTACACTACTTAAATATTATTATAACTTATAAAACCTTTTGATTACAATCCTCCTCGCTAATGCAATCATTCAAAAAAATAATTTAAATATTATATGGTCATATTTCATCATTATAAAAACTAGTACGAAAATAAATCATCTTTATATTAATTAATGCGACTATGACGAAAAAATTAATCACAATCAAATCATTGAGCAGTTTTGAACTATCATATAGCGAGTATTAAACATGTGTATAATTGCCCATATAAGTCTTTATATAAATAAACTTACCTTTACCTCACAGTCTAACCGTTTAGTAAAAAATCAATCAATTTCTAGAATTGATTATCTTCCATGAACTTGCATCTAACCATTCACAATATTGATCATATCATTAGATTTAAGATTCAACAATGTATCTCTTATATTTAGTAGGTTTACCATGGACTTGCATCTAACCATTCACAGTAATGATCATATCACTATATTCAAGATTCAACAATGTATCATTCATATTTAGTAGGTTTACCATAATCTCTAACTTACGTTCTTTAGCATTGATATCAATATAGCATTTAATTGCTAGAAGTATCCTTGCAGATCTCTGAATGTGATTGTTGTTATTATAATGTTCAATCATATAAAGTTATACGAAATTTGGTAGTATGTTTAGAGGGTTTTGTATTTAGTTATTATATCATATAAAGATATACGAGTCCTCCTACTTCCTTTTTGTAATCAGTGATTATTTTTCAAATACTTAACATGTAGAATAACGATAAATTATTCTCTCTACATCATAAAATATCTTGATAGTTCTTGAGTCTAGTTTGTTTTATCATGCTCCATAAAATTTAACAACTTCAGGTTTTCAATTAAGACTTAATGTGATTCATCAATTCCATCACTTGATGGTGTCTTAGTATCCTTCAAGGTTGGACACATATTAAGCATTTAAGGATATACTTAATTTTCAAACCTTGGCATATTCTGAGGGAAAGTATTCCAAGTTATCAAAATCATACAATTCTAAAAGAGTTTAATTTATCACTCTAGGCATACCATAAATATGTGGTATTATACGCGTATCGGATTCTGAGACTATACAACAATTTTATAGATAACATAATACTCTTTCATTTAAATACTTATCAGTTGTGTCAACCCAAATTATATATTAAAACCTATTGCATGTTTTAACGTATATACTTTCTCATTCAATAACTCATTTTAACTATACATTGTTTATTCTATGAATAATTCAAGAACTTTATGTTCATGTTATAACAAGAATACATAAAGATTAACTACTTATTTATGTTATGAGCCTTTCAACAATTAAAAGACTCTATGCTTATAGCTTTACAATAAACATAAACATACCTAACTAAAGTAGTTATGAACGAATTCATTAGTTATTTCAAGTTAATCGCTTACATCATTATTTATGACATTCTAAGTCACCATAATCATATTAGTTGAAGTAGCTTGTTATTCATATCTTGATATTACCTTACGGTCAAAAGAAACCAGTTGTCATATTGTTATGTATTGTACCTTGCACATAATTAATATCGCCCACACTTGTGCATTACACAACATCATGTAAACAAATAAACAATCACCAAATGCATTTGCTTATGTGAATACTTGTCCATAAACTAATTGACTATTTTGAAACCGGCCCTAGTATTGTATTGTGTTATCATAATATCTTATAAAATAAATTTGTATCTCGCTCATCATTCGTTTTTAAAGTAATTTAAGTTTTCATGCATAATATACAAGGTTTAATGCATACAATAAATAAATAAAATACATTACATACACTCTTTAATTCAGACAACTTTTTAATACTATTATTAAAACACCTAATTAAAGGGATAATCACTTGAAAATATATCCAAGTTGACACCTTTTCTTTTTCTGTGTACTCTACTTTTTTGTTGTTATAGTATCGAAGTTTAGAATTTCGGTTATTTGTGTATCGGTGACTTGTTTAACCTGGTGGAGCGGGTTAAAATAACAATTGTTAATTTTATAGCAATATTAGTCCTTTATACTAACGATCGTTTGTAATTAATTCAAATTTGGTTTTTTAAAAGAATGTATTTTCTAATTATTTTTTACACACACTTTTTATACACGTTTTAATATACGTTCTTTTGTACATCTTTGTTAGCCCTAAAATGTGAGTGCCATTTACGAATTTACATTAGATTCAAATAGGAAAGACACGGATGGACTAGTTTTGTTAAGTTGCTAAAGTCACTCGTGTTCAGGCCTATATCTACATCCTACATACTTCCATGTAGGGGTGAGGATAACCATTTGTATAACTTTGTTTCTCTCTCTAGAAATTAATACACATCTCCCTTCTTTTTTATTTTCTCTCTCTAAAATGTCTAAACACTTATTTTATCATTCCCGACCTCCAGATCGCCTACAAGTTAAGGAATATTATAACAACCATTGTACACATTTTTATATACGTTTTATGCACATTTTTATACATGCTTTTATGTACGTTTTTTCTAGGTTTTTATATACATTTTATGCACGCTTTATACATGTTTTATACACACATATTTATACACGTCTTACCACATTTTTAAACACGTTTTTATACTAAGATTTTTTAATACACGTTTTTACAACATTTTTATGCACCCATATTTATATATGCGTTTTTATACACGTTTTATATACATTTTATACACATATTTATCCACATTTTTATACTCAGATTTTGTATGCACGTTTTTATACGTACGTTTTTATACGCATAATTTTTTAAAAACCTGTATTAACATGTATGCATAGAAACATGTATACAAATTTGTGTATAAAAATGTGTATTTAAAATTGTGTATCAAAATGTGATTATAAAACCGTGGATAAAATCCATGTAAAAAACTGTGTATAAAAATGCATATATAAAAACAAATATAAGAAATGTGTATAAAATGTGTGTATAAAAACGTGTATAAAAATGTATATAAAGGCATATAAAAATGTACATAAAACGAATATAAAACCATTATAAAAATATGTGTATGAAAAGTGTATAAAAATGTGCATAAGAACGAAAATAATGTAAAAGCAATATAAAAACGTGTATAAAACCGTGTATAAAACCTTGTATACAACTTGTATAGAATTTAAAAACAATTAGAAAATATATTTTTTAAGAAAATCCAAATTTGAGTTATATACAAACAGCCGTTAGTATAAATGACTAACATTCCAAATTTCGTTGGACCATCTACCAACTAAGGGCCATCCCGGTCACTCGATATACAACATAACCGAAAATCAAAAGTTCGATACAATAAATACAAAAAAAAAGTAGACTACACAGAAAATTAAAAGGTGGCAAGTTTGATACATTTTCAAGTGATTGTCTGTTTTAAAAAATACAAATATACTGACCAGTGCACAAACTAACACTTATTGACGGGTGAAAGCATTTAATTTTATTTTTAAAACATTTATAATATAAAAAATACATTTTATTATATACATTGTACAAACTAATAAAACATACAAAGTCTTACACTATTTATATGCTTATACATAATGTTTTAAAAACCATACCTGACAAAATAATTTAGTTAGAATTAAAAGCCATCCCAAAACGAGTCGGTTAAAACCAGAAAAAAACTATCCAAATGAGCAAACTAGGCTCAATCGGGATCATTTTCTTTTTGTTTTAATTGTGTTAATCACTGTGTACCCGTCATCGCATCACGCGAGTACCTTGCTATTAGTATATAACAAAGTATTTTGCCCACACTTTGATGCGGGTTTCGTAATTGCGGTGTTATAGGCTCGTATGTGTGTATATGCTTCGTTACAACGGATGGAACAACCAATTCAAAGCACCAAAAGGGAATTGCAACACAAAGACATCAAATTAGATTTCACCAACCCATTACTTAGACATTACATGAAAAAGCAGTAATCAAATCATCTGGAAAACAAAGAAACAAATTATGGTTTTGAGTACACCATTAAACAAAAGATATGATTTTAATGTATCAAGAGATAACCCATGCAAGAACACCATTTCTTAGGTGATATCCCCCTGATAATGGTTCTTGATGGTTCTTCTATTGGTTTTACCGTCACTTCCACCGCCTTCGTCGCACCCGTTTTATATAGACATCATCCTAGTTATGTTGCAACAGTAGAGCATAGTTCATAATTAGTTTGCAAAATTCAGATAGTTTAGAACAGGTTGCTACATTCTCGTGCTATCATACTATCCATATTATGGCAGACAAAACAAATTTGTTGTAGGCTTATAGATATACCATTGGAGCCATGTTAACCATCCTACTTAAAATCGCATACCTGTTATGCCTAAAAAATCAAACCTCCAATACCTTCAAGTCTACATATTGATGAATATGACATTTGGGAAATCTAAAGTTTTCTAGGCATTTTAACGCAACCTTTTACCAAAAAATTGTGGCATGATAAAAAAAATGAACTCATAGACTTGTTTTCTAAGGCTCAGATAAAGGAACAACCAGATAAAAGTATATGGCCACCATGGCTGCAAACTTGCTCAGTTTACCCCGCCAGGAGGCACATAACCCAAACTATCGTCAAATACAGTTCGAAATGTTGACACATTATCATCATTGCCTTTTAGATTCACTTTTTTATACATTGGTGTAACTGTCTGTAATTGGATGTTCAACAGTTTAACAATTTTTCAAGTTGAGATTGTATTATTGACTCCTTTTATTAGTTTATGTAGTGGACTCATAAAAGTACACCTATTTTGCAAACGGATGCTTGGTAGTGCTTTTGGTTTTTATTTGTTGTATTATAGAAAAGTAGTCGATAGGATAAGTCTTTTCATGTTATTTGTTTTACCATTTTTGAACCAAAACTTCTAGTCATAGGTTTTTTTTTGCCTAGCAAGTTCTTGTTGGTCTATATAAAACAGTTATAGAATGTTTTTGGTATCCACAGATTTCCTAAGAATGAGCTCTTTTAGTAGAATTAAGAAGTTTCCTAAGAAGGTTGGTTCTAAGAATTAGAACTGAGTTATTATCTATTATTGTGCAACGGCTATTCAAGAGGACTCTAAAGCTCAAGAAGAGGCTAACACTTTGACCACAAATTTAGGTGTTATCATACAGTATCATGATATGTTTAATTTGGAATTTCAGCAAGCTGGAAAGATAATTGATGTAGAGAAACTTGTTGAATTTTTGAAAGAAACACAGGATAACGACGTGGAAAGGCTTCACATGCTAGAAAATGTTGGTATTGAAGCTGGGTTTCATGTTACTAAGAAGTTAGAGTTTATCGAGAAGCTGAAGGGCAACTGACATTTTTAAGATCTATTGTGACTTCTAGTGTGGTTGACTTACATTGTGTTAAGGTTTCTTATTTTTGTGTGTTTGTTGTTTTGTTTCAGTAAGTGTGCTTTGTATCATGCATCAACCATGTAAGCATGTTTGTTATCTTTGTTGTGTTTGTTAGTCTAGTGTGTGGACATGGATGTGATTTACCTTGAATAATGTTTATTTGTGTATCAGCTAATGTATTTTTGTAATCGTTGTTTAGTTAATTTCGGCTTTTGGTTATCCTAGGGTTGTCTTTGTGGAATTTGTTTTTTGTTATTTAGCCTATATATTCACATGACTTGAACAATAATACATCACAACATTTTACAAAATACGATCAAAAGTGAATATTTACCTGAACATATTGTATTCCCCTTAACACCAATCATATTTATCAACACTGGTCTAATTCCATTGTCTGTCGCCAACACTTCAGTGTTCACTCCTTCGCAACCTACTTGTCTTCAAGATTCTACATTGGTATAGTTCTCGACTACAACTGGATTGTTCCATTAACTATGACCATCAAGGGAAACTACAAGATCTAAAAGAAGATCTCATTCATAAGGATCCATTGGATTAATTATAAACCAAAACCCGTTTATGTCCAGGTTTTAAGAAATTTATGAGACACCGAGAATAGTGGCACAATAACCATCTATATTTTAACGTTCTACTAACAAATAATAAAGAGTATAATATTTGTTTTTAAACAATCAATTTTTTTCGAGTACGGAAAACCTTGAATGAAAATTTATGGTTTAAACATTCCAAACTTGTTTTCTTAGGCTTAGATAAAGGAGCAATCAGATATAAGTATATCGTCGCCATGGCTGCAAACTTGCCCAGTTTACCCTACCACGAGGCACATAACCCGAGATCTTGTCAAATACAATTATAAATGTTGACACATTATGATCATCGCCTTTTAGAACCGTTATCATTAGACACTAACTACTTCAGGGAAATAAAATACCTTATCTGAATAGGGCAAAGCGTGAAAAGCCTCACATTTGTGAACCTATCACATTTGTAGCCAAAATGTTTTGATTTATCATATCTTTCGAACATGTGCTTTCCACTTCCAAACCATTGTATAAAAACCACTTTTCCCCCATTGTTTATGGGTGACAGATTTGTAACCCAACTGGAAAGACCGTCATGGTTGCGCTCGCGTAAACGCCCCACTAAGATACGGCCTTTCTCAAGTTCTAAAAAGACACAACAAGAGCATGAGGTTTATCTTATGCAACATAGAGAATCCCACTTGTAAGAAATGTTAAACCACTTGCAAGTTTTTCGTGCCCACTGTAGCCGCAAACATAGCATATTGCCATGCCAAACCATTGGGCTAAAGATAAACGTCATCCAGAAGACGCCAAGGCAATTTTAAGACGGCATATTCTCATTCAAATATTTTTATAAGCACAAGGACAACATACGGACTACTCCTATAAATAGCCGTTCTGACAAAGCATTTTCATAACAATAATACCTCTTTCTCCCCTACGAAGATCTTTAGCTTCATTGCCGGTGTATATTTTCTTCAATTTGTATAGTTGTTGGACATGGTATTCCAAAAAAATTTAGACTAAGATAAAGGAGCAATCAGATATAAGTGTATGGCCGCCATGGCTGCAAACTTGCCCAGTCGTTGGACATGGTATTCCAAAAAAAATAGACTGAGATAAAAGAACAATCGAATGTAAGTGTATGGCTGCCATGGCTGCAAATTTGCCTAGTTTACCTTGCCAGGGGACACATATTCCGAAATCTTGTCAAATCTAGTTACACATGTTGACACCCATCGTGGTTACAAAGATATTTGATTGCCATAACAAACAACGAGCCTAAAGATAATCTTCTGATAATAATACTATTGTTCCATCAATATCGATATCTCACAATACATTTTCCTTTCGCGTCTCCTTCACAAATTACCAACACCAAACCACTGTGGCTGCAAACAAATCAGATTGACATTCCAAATCGTGGGCCTAAAGACAAACGAAATTTGTTAGTATAAAGTTAATGAATAGATGTTTACTGCCCATCATTCCCGGTGTCTCGAGAAAAATTCTTCTTACGCGTCTGTCTCATGAGAGGTCACTCTACTCCCGTATTAAAATATTTTTTATTTGTTATTATATAAATAATAAAGAGTGCTTGTTTTATCAGGCTTAGTTAAAGGAGCAATCATATATAAGTGTATGGTCCTCGTGGCTACAAACTTTCCCGGTTTACCCCGTCAGGAGGCACATAACCTGAAATATTATCAAATATAGTTAGGAGTATTGAAACATTATCATCATTGCCTTTTAGAACCCTTATGTTGACCCCTTTGATTGGATCTATATTCTGTTAAGAACTAGTATATTAGTTTGTAATCAAACTAAAACACTTTGAGAACTCTTACTCAAGCTAAATAAGTTACGGGAATCTAACTTATAAAGCACAGAAGAACAGAATTAATTTTAACTATTCGATTCTCTTATTAATCGACTTGAATGAGGTTCATGAATGTCATCGTACCTATGTTCCTTTTATAGAGTAAGGAACCCTAGAAACCTTAGAATATTCTATAAAGATAAGTATATCACAAACGATATATTATCAATATTCTAACTATTGAGTATATCACATAAGATATACTCTAACTATAACTATGACATATCTTATAAAAATATATATATATTCGTCCTAATCAATATAGCAGTACTTACTTTATAAGTACCAGTACTTACTACGTACCGCGTTAACACTAACGGTACTTAAATAATACTAACAGTACTTAAATTACACTGACGATACTTGACACTTAACAATAATTCCCAACAATCCTCCCCTAAACAAGAATGGTAACTTGTTGTCTTCTTGTTTCTCTTCGTACTGAATGTATTTAGAATACATGTCTTCAGTCTTCTCTTCAAACTTGGATTGAACTTGGAATTTGTACTTGTATCCAACTGAATGTAGCCAAACACTTCAATGTAGATCTTCTTCTGATAAGATAACCTTCAAGTCTTATGAACATCATCTTTTTCTTCAGACTATGATCTTCTTGTGTCTTGTGAACATTCACTTGATTTTGCAGCAACAGTAATTGTTTTCTTGAGTTAAATCTATGAACTCTTGATCATGAACTTTTGTCTTGATTTAATGAGACAAAAACTTCTAAGTATTCTTTCCTTTAATACTTCTTTGCTTGCAACTTCATACCTGAAATAAAACAATTAACAACAAAAAACCAATTTGTATTGGCTTCATGATTTTTAGCAAATCATCATCTATCAACGGATTTGATTTATTCTTTACCAGTTAGACGTACCCTCTGGAATAGCTAATACTTTATTCATAAAGAATAAGGTGTACTGATAACCCTACAGTTTTTGGTAAACTACCAACCATCAACGGATTTGATAATGTCTTTACCTAGTACCATTTGTCTAGGACTAACCAACTCTTTGTCTCGAAACATGATGAGTTAGAACCATATAGTTTTTAGCAAACTACCAGATTTCAACAAATTTGAGAAGTCTTTACCACAAAGCGTTTGCTTATGGACTAGCCAGTTCTTATGTGTGTTAGACATGGTGAACTGAGAACCATTTGTGAAGTGTGAATGTAAATCAAACACTTAAGGTCCTTTCTCAGCTTCTTCCTCTTGCTCCAAATCCTTGATTTGTTGTTTAACCATTCTGATCAACTCCAAAGCACCAACAAACTCTTCTGAGACTTCCAATTGTTGTTCCAACATTCTTTCCAACAATCTTCTCTCAAATGGATATCTCTTCTCTTGTAACATATAGTAAGTAACATCATCTATATCCAAAATATGTAGTCCACATGACCTATAATATCTCTAGTAACTAGGAACCTAATTCTCTAATTCCTTCAACATTTTTTTATCACAGTTGTGTGGTTCATACAGGAAGAGTAATTCATTATACAATAGTGATACCTCATTTTTACCTGCACTAGCTTCTTGAATAACTTGAAAAGATCTTGAATATCTTGTCTATCAAGAATATGAAGAATATCTTCCAAAAGTCTGAATATTCTTGTTGTGCCATCTGATCTTAATATTCCATGAGCTTCCAGTCCTTGATCCATAGTATATATCCATCTAGAAATGGATGACTTCTTCCCAAAAATCTTTGTGTCTATACATTAATCTTCAAAATTTACTATCTTCAAGTACTTTCTTTTGCTCTCATCATCATCACTATCTTTTGTTGTAGATTTAGCCTTTTTCTTGGCTTCTAGCTTCTTCTTTGTTGATCTTTTCCTCTTAACACCCTTGGAGGTTCCTTCAAATTCCATTAAACCTTCCTCTAAATCTGTATGTACCGTTTCTTCAGTATGTACTATTGACTGTGTATGTACCGCTTATACATTTTCACTCTTATCAACACTTTGAGCTTTATCTCCTTCATTCATTCTTTGAGCAGTCTCTGTCTCTTTTGAACTTACCATCTCCTTTATACTTTTCCTCACATATGTAGCCTTGATAGGTGGAGATGTTCTTGTATGTCCAGCAGTACTTGACTCAAATCTAGGAGCATTTCCAAATTGTCTTTGTTGTTGCAGATGTCTTTTGGCTTCTTCAACAGCTATCCTATTTGCTTCAGATCCAATCTCAACAAAATTCAATTCAGCTCTCTTGTGTTTTTCATACAAAGCCTTGATTTCTTCAAAATTCTTTCTGACCAATTGAGCATGAGTGAAATGCTTAACTTTCTTGAGAAAAGCCATCATTTGATTCCTAATATGCATGGTAGTTGGAGGCTTAATCCTTTCTCTTCTTCTTTTCTCAGCAAAAAATATTTATTGCTCCCTTACCAGATCATCAATCAATTTTTATTTTTCTTCTTCATAATAAGCATCCCTCTCTTCAGCTACTAATGAGTCTGCAAGAAGCTCACTTGCTTTTAGTTCAGCTTGAATCCTATCATACTCTTGTATATTCCATTCTTGCTGCACTCTCTTAGCTTCAAGCAATTGTTGATTTGCTGCAAGTTCCTCTTGTAACTCTTCTTCACGAATTTGTGCTTGCACTCTGAAAGCAAATTCCTCATCATGGTCTAATTGATTAAAAATGTACATGACTTTGCTTATATCATCATCTGAATCACTTTCATTTTCAGATTCTGATTGTAACTGCTTCTTGCCCTTATCCTTTGGATTAATCTTTGGCAACTTCTTCTTCAGCTTTGAAGATCTTTCTTCATCTCATTAGCTTGCTGTTGAATAACAATACCTTTAGTGGGTTGTGAAGCTTGAACTTTCTTACCTTTAGTTTTATCCTTTTTGGCAAGAATTTCTTGTTGTGTCTTCTTCTTAATCTTTGCTTGTCTTGCTTTTTCAGCTGAACTCTTTTCTCTAAGATCAAGAAATACTTGAGCTAAAGTCTCATCCTCTCCAAAAGTAGTTTGACTTTCTGCAGAAGAATGTAGTGAATGTTGATCACTTGCAGTACTTGCAGTCGGCTTAGTTGGCTTAGCAGTACTCGGGTCTTCAACAATGTCAGCAGTACTTGCAGTTGGCTTAGTTGGCCTAGCAGTACTTGGATCTTTAACAATGTTGAATTCACCAGTGTAAGACACACTTGTTTCTTCAATCACAAACGTATCTCCAGGTACCTTTTCTTCCAATGAAGCTATCTTCTCAACTTGTAACTCCTTAGTCTTGTCTGATCCATAACTCACTCTTGATCTTGATAGTACTTGGAAAGACTGTTTTTTGTGAAACCAGAATTGCCTTTATGGTGGAGTTGAAGATATAGGAAATTGGACATTAATTTCTTCCAGCTTTTCATAGAAACTACTCCAATTCACTTGAAGTTGTGGTGATTGAGGTTGTGGCTCTGGCTTACCAACATTTCTTTAATTTGTGGTTCCTCATGAGTAGGTTGTGGTTCTTCTTGTTGAAGCTCCATGCTTGTAGGCTCCAAGCTATCCTTTTCCACACCAGTCTCTAAACCATTGCCATCTTCAGAATTCCCAATGACATCATCATTAGATTCAAATTTGATGTCATTCCCAGAGACCCTTGTTTGAATATCAAAATAAGGTAGTGGTTCTTCATAATTCCTCCCCTATTTGGTTGCATTCAGTTGCCTTTTCTTTAGGTTTCTGAACCTTTGCTTCTTAAGAACAGCCTTCTGAATATACCTGTTTTACCTCATCCATGGAGATAACTTATTCCTTAGCTTGATTAAACTGGCCTCCAATTCAGCAATTTTCTTGTCTTGAACAAGCTTCTCCTTTTGCAATACTTGTACCTATTTGGACAAGCTAGTGCACAAAGCAGTTAAATTTGCAACATCCACCATGTGGAATCCTTAGATTCATGGATCTTTAGTCTACTAGGAATGCATCTCATTCACTTGATTGAACAAGGCAGAATAGAATGAAAAGCATTAAATAATGTGTTATGAACAAGATGAATTCTCCCAACGTTATTTGCATTAAAACATTAAAAACAAATAAACTAGGCGTGTTATCATGAAACACACGCCTAGAACACACACAGCTTTACTTTTACAATGTGACTGATGATATAAATAATAAACCTACGTCTGGTTCCTTTTATAACATAAGAAAACCTAGACTACAAAGGATAACTATGAATTACAAGGAAATCTTCTATTTTTACTAAATGTCTGGTGAATTCTTATCACCTAAGAATTCCTCCACCAGCTTGTAGAATCATACTTTGGCAAATGTAGTCCTTGTCTTTTTGTTTTGACACATCAACTCACTTTTGACCCAACAATCTTCCCCTAGTTGATGACGTCAAAACACTTCCCCTTAAGCGTAAATCCTTTGTATGCAGTACATTATCTCCAAGAAGCTTCCCCTTAAGTATAACACATATTCCCCTTTTTGACACATCAATAGGGGACCGTGACAAAGTATGTAATCTTGAAGACTCTCCATATGTAGGCTCCATGTAATAATCTTGAAGAAAAATAAATACAATAATCCTGATGCAGAAGTAGAATAACCAATAAGCTCCAATGGAGAATCCTTTGGATACCATAATCCCAAGGTGGGATAGCACCTAAGGTATCTAAAGATCCTTTTGACAGCATGAAGATGACACTCTTTGGGAGTCACCTGATGGCGTGCACATGCACACATAGCAAACATGATGTCAGGTCTAGAAGCTGTAAGATACATCAATGATGCAATCATTGATCTATAATTCTTGACATCCACCTCTTTTCCATCTCCATTCTTTCCCCAAGGGTGTTCCCTATCCACGGGTGTGCTAGCCCGTTTTTCATGTGGAGAAAAGCCAACCTTCTTCAAGATTTCTGCTACAAACTTGTCTTGAGAGATAAAGATACCATCTTCTTTCTGTTGGACTTGTAATCCTAGAAAGAAGTTCATCTCTCCCATTGCACTCATCTTGAATTTGTCTGTCATGAGCTTGGAAAAGTATTCACTCATCTTTGGACTTGAAGAGCCAAAGATGATATCATCCACGTAGACATGAACAAGTAGAAAGTCTTTACCAGTCTTCTTGGTAAATAATGTCTAATCTATGGTGCCCCTCTTAAATACATTTTCCACCAGATAGGTGGACAATGTTCCATACCATGCTCTTGGGGCTTGATGAAGTCCATACATTGCTTTCTTAACCATATACACTTTGTCTGGATGTTCTGAATCTTCAAAACCCGTAGGCTGCATTACATAAACCTCCTCTACAATTGTGCCATATAGAAAAGTACTCTTTACAACCATTTGATAAACTGTGAATCCCATACAAGAAACATCGGCTAGGAAAATCCTTATTGCTTCAATCCTTGCAACAGGTGTAAAAACCTCTTCATAGTCTATCCCTTCCTCTTGTGTATAGCCTTGAGCTGTGACAATCTAACATTTTCAGGTAGTAAATTATTTTCTCGTATATTATTTTGAAACTTATTTTTGTGTTGGTTGATGAACTCACAATTTACGGGTTGAAATTTGGACTTACGTGCATAATTTAATGCCTTTTACGACTAAACCGGAAACACTAGGATTACGTATTTACGTTTTTGAACTCCGTTTTTGATGAGACAATTTTTCTTAGATTCGTTTTGTGCCGTTGATTCATAATTTATGAAAACATTTTTCGTAAAACGACCTGAGGGCACGCAAATCGAGGAAACTATAATCGAGGAGTACCCATAAATTAATGGGGATGATACAAGATAACTCTTGCCCCACCCCCACTATGGGACGGCTAAGGCTTCACCAACACACCTCGTGTGTGTCAATTTCTAGTTAAAAACTAGGACACTTGTCCTAGTTTACTCACCAAAACCACTTGTAGCTTAAAACAAGCTAACACAAACAACTACCTTCATTTTATCTCATGCAAAACACACAATCTCTCTCACTCTCTCCCTCTCTTGCCGTCCACTATACACCATAAACACCCCCATTTGATCTAAATTCAACCATAAATCATATGTTAATCTTGCATAAGATAATGTCCTTTTGAAGTCTTGTTGATTTGAGGTAATCATAACATCTACAAAGGAGTTTCCTTGGTGTCTAGGGGCTGATTTTCCACAAGGTGTTCATAAAGTTGGGTGATCTTGAAGTTGATTTTGGTTTATCACCAGATTTGTCATCAAAAACCAACCCTTGATCATAACTTTCACTATCTTGGTTCGTAACAAGATCATTTCTTTCCATTACCTTGTTATTTTGTAAACGTAATTTTGTATTTTATTTCTAAATGTATATGTATATGATGATATATGATGATCAAAGTATTATGTGGGGATCTTGTGTTGATAAATTTGGTTAAAATGATTAAAAGCTACATGTAAAGATGTTAAAATCATGACTAAAATTGTAGGCTGTATAAAATAGTAAAGAACCATATGATAACTTGCTAAAATGACTTGGATTATTTAATATACAGTAAGGTATATGAATTTTACATATGTGAGAGTTGGCCACTCAATGGAATCCATAAAATGAGTAAGATATGATCAAAACATTATTAAGGTTCAAATTTGTATAGTATGTTTTCGAAAAATTATTAGAGACACTTAGAGGATGAATGAGCAGTAGCTAAAATCGAGTTAATTGTAGCACATATTATGTAGTTTGTGCTGTCAAAAATTGAGCTTCTATCTTCTTGTAGAACTCAAGATACGGTAAAAATGGTGAAAGTGAGTTTCATGATCAGATTTGGAAAATAAAAGTATATATTATAAAATTAGCACTCAAGTAAAACTAATATAAAATACATACCTAAAATCCACTAACTTATATAATACTTACAAATAAGTTATATACTTTGATACGTAAATATGACATTTTATAAAATTGCAAATTGACATGTTTTATAAGTTATAAAAACTATTTACATAAGTTTTACGTCTTTTCGGCTAAAACCGAAAGATTAACGTTTTTGTCAATTAAAACTTAGACGGTCGGACCCGTCTAATGTAAAATTTTTATAACTTATATACTGATGTATAAGTACATTTTAAAAGTAAAAACCGATAAAACCCAAGCTTTATAACTTATGGACATTAACGGGCTAGAGTAGCCTTATTGGACTATTAACCCAACTAATTTGGCTAAACACTAATGGACTTACTCATTGTGCTTAACCCACTCGGGCCCAACATGTGATTATAGGCCTGATATTAAAAGTTTAATTGGATTAATATAATGTATTAGGCTTATAATGGGCTTATTGAGCCTTGATGTATAAACAAGTTAAAACTAGTGTAACTAGTCAAAAAATTTACCAACACATAACACTAAAATGTTGAATAAAGATATAAAATCCCACTTGATCATCATCATAGTTATAAAATCATCATATATATACACAGCCATTATTTTTATAAAGTCATTGGACAAAAGTCTAACACCGAGTATTATTTATATAGGTTTCCGTGATTGAAGCACGCCCGTCGCCGATAACCCGCCTTTCTTAATCAACATGAGTTCATAGCCTCGCACTCTTTTAAATGTTTTATAAAATGTTTTGTAAACCCGCGAGGGAGATAACATGATAGTTTTGGATAAAAATAGAACACAAGTAGTCCCGATGGAATGCTTAATGATATGGACCAGAATGATGCTATGACCCAATAAATGAGATGTAAAGGATTATTATAGTTAGGTTATGTCACTTAAAGTCCCATTAGCATGAATTGTGAACTACCGGGATTTGGTAGACGCTTATGCATATAATAGTACTATTTGGGGAAGATCACCCCAGTTCGTGCCTTGACGGTTGATCCCCGTCGTGCCACATTTATTGGTAAGCGAATTTATGTATGAGAAGATTTCCATAGCGTGATTTTTGTGACGATACGCTAATTTAGATGGGCAAATAGTTTGTCGGGTTCGCGGCCCGTTGTTTGTTATAGTAAGGTTACAATGTCATGCGACTAATAATAATCCAATAATAATAATCCAATGTAATCCAAATAATGCGATGTATATAACGATAATATTGAAACTACGGTTTCAGGGTTTCATGGACGGTTTGAGATGTATGATTTGATTTATATATTGCCTGACTAGCAATACGAGGACTTACTTCTGATATTATACTTGTGTTCTGATTTCTATGACTGTTTTGTGTAACGGTTTTATTAAACTCTATGAATTCACTCGGCATTCGCTGATAAAATTTTCGCATGTTTTATCTCAGGTGCTTGAAGGTAACTTGGATGGAGATTGAATCTGATGGCCCACATAATAAAAACTATTCATTCGATCTATGTTCTGTAAACTTTATGACTGTGTAATTTGGGGACCTACTGTAAACTTAAAACTTTTATTCGAATGAATGTATGTTAAACCTTGTACAACCATTTTTATGCGTTGTCTATGATTGGAGTTATTGTGCTATCCCGTAACACTCTAATGACTCTTCCGCTGACCCGATATGAAATTTGAGAGTGTTACAGTTTGGTATCAGAGCTCTCGTTATAGAGAACGAAAGATTTTTAAAAACCAAGGTTTTGAATAAAACATTTTCTTAAAATGTTTGAAAATCTTTTGATTATAGCGGTGCCAAAGATCTCCGACGTTACCAATAAGCCTTATTGAGAAGATATATATTTTGATATATATAATTTAATTTATATATATGTATATCTCGTGAATTCAGTATGTAACTGTTTAATAATTATTTATATGCTAATACGAGATATATTATAAATGTTGATTGTCATGGCAGATCCAAATATTCCTGTAGAGAACCATGCTATTCCCGAACCTAATGTAGATGATAACCCTTATTTAAACCTAGTGGATTATAATGTAGATGAGGATATGGATGATGAAGAGGAGGAACCATTTGAGGATCCCGAGCCCGAGATAGGACTAGGAGATCAGATTGCCACTCAGGTCGATGTTGTAGAGAATGATAATGATAATGTTGGTATTGAGAATGATGATGAGATTGGGATAGATGATGTAGGTAATGAGGATGACGACGAGGATGTCGAGGAGGAGGTAGGTATAGATGACGAGGTTGATGATGATGATGAGGCTGAGCTTATTTTACCTTATGATGTAGCGGAGGGTGAGCCCTTACCCCCTCCAGTTGATTGGTCCGATTCTGAGTTTGAGTTACTTAGAGATGAATTGTCTGAATCGTCTGAATCTGATTCTGAATTAGAGGATGATGAGGATGATGATGCACCTGATGGTACTGATGGGATTGCTACTCGTAGGCATGTGATAGGAGAGTCGTCTAGGGTTCGAGAGGCTACTCATATTGATGGACTTACACCTTGGGCCTTGAGACGTGACTTAGATGCTTCTCGTGTTCGAGGTAGTATGACAGAGGTTGGATTAGGTATTGTTCAGACTCAGGTTGCTTATTTGGAGTCGAAGACTAAGGTTGGTGAGAAAGAGCGGGAGTTACTTAATTTGGATTTGACTGATGTGGAGCGTGGTTTGAATGAGGCGTTTAGGAGGTTATTTGTGTTAGAAAGTGGTGAGTACGCCGAGATGAAGAAAAAGGTAAATAATATGGAGATTCAGTTGAGTGTAGCTCGTGCGATGCGTAAGAAGGCTGAGAAAGAGTTGAATATATCTGTTGGTTGGAACAGTAGGTTTTATATTGAGATGGTTGAGAAAGGAGTGATTCGTAAGCGCCCAGCTGAAGATGTGTCTTGTGATCGTCCGAAGAAGATACCGAAGACGATGAATGATGGACCATCTAGCAGTTCTCAGTAGACCAGTCTATCTTTAGTAGTATCTTTTGTATCTTTTGTAACTTTGACTAAACTGACTTATTAGTTAGTAGATCTGGCACGAATTTTGGGCCTGTATAGTACTAGAAACTTTGATGTGGAATGTAAACTAAGACAATGTGGTTGTTTCTAATCTAATATGAATTCCTTGTTGGGTAAATTCTTAATATACTTTGAAATTGTGAAATTATAGAACCTTGTCGTCCAAGAAATCTGTGACTGAGGATGATGTACGTAGGATCATTGCGGAGCAAGTTGCCGCATCTATGACTGGATTTATGGCAAATGCTAGAAATGGAGTTGGCGGTAGTGGAGCTGGCGGTAGTGGAATTGGTGGTACTAATGTGAATGTGAATGCTAATAATGTGAATGCTAATGCTGGAGGAAATATAGGAGGACTTGGACCTAATGCGCCTGAAGTCGGTGGTTGTACTTATGTGACGTTCATGAAGTGTGAACCTCTACCTTTTAATGGAACTGAAGGTGTTGTAGGATTAAGCCAGTGGATTGAGAAGATTGAGTCGGTGTTTCGGATTAGTAAGTGTAAGGAGGAAGATAAGGTGACTTTTGCTATGGCTACACTTAAAGGTTGTGCGTTGACTTGGTGGAATGGGAGAATTGCTTTCATGTGTATTGATGTTGCTAATGCTACTCCTTGGGCTAAAATTAAAAAGTGGATGACTCTGGAGTTCTGTCCCTGTAGTGTGATCATTAGGTTGGAACAAGAATTGATTCATCTGAGAATGAAAGGTGTGGACATTGATAGCTACACAAACCGATTCCATGAGTTGGCCTTGCTTTGTCCTCGATTGGTGGAACACGAAGAGATCCGAATTGAACAATATATTAAAGGGTTGACCAAGAATATCCGAGGGGATGTGACATCATCAAAACCATTAACCATTGATGATGTTGTTCGAATGGCTTACCAACTCATTGGGCAAATAATTTAGGATAGGGAGGATGAAGCACATACTCGTGAGAAAAGAAAGGGTGATGGTGATGGTGATCGTGGAGGTCGAGGTGATAATAGGCAGAATTTTAATCGCCGTCAAAACCAAAGAAAGGGAATGCAAATGCTCTTACCAACAACACACCGCGCAATGATGAAAAGTGTCCTAAGTATGGTAATAAGAGGCATGCTGGTGACTGCTGGAAATGCCGAAATTGCGGAAAGCTAGGACACAAAGTGGAAAAGTGTAAGAGGGGAGTCATTTGCTTCAACTGTAGTGAAGAGGGTCATAAGAAATCGGATTGCCCCAAGTTGAAAATGATTGGACCTGGAAGAAACCCTCAGGGTGGTGCTTATCAACTTGGAACAGTTGAGGTTAAGAAAGAGGATCTGAATGTCGTTACTGGTACGTTTTTACTCAACAATCATTATGTTGTTCCCTTATTTGATTCGGGTGCTGATAGGAGCTTTGTATCCACTAAATTTAGTGCCCTTATTGACATTGAACCTGTTGAGATAAATACCAGTTATGAAGTGGAATTGGCTGATGGTAAATTAGTGAAAACTAATAAACTGTTAAAAGGATGCTCTCTAAATCTCTTAAACTACTCATTTCCAATTGATTTGATGTTGATAGAACTAGGTAGTTTTGATATTATTATTGGTATGGATTGGTTATCGTTGAATAATGCTACTATTTTATGTGGAGAAAAGAAGGTTAAGATTCCTCTTAGGAATAGGACGTTAGTAATTGATGGTAATCGAGGTGAATCCCGTTTGAAAATCGTTTCATGTATTAAAGTCCAAAAGTACATCACGAACGGTTGCGAGCTATTCTTAGCTCAAGTGACCGGGAATGAGTCTAAGGAGAAACGATTAGAAAATGTACCTATTATCTGTGATTTTCTAGAGGTATTTCCTAAAGATTTACCCGGACTTCCGCCGATAAGTCAAGTCGAGTTTTGAATCGATCTAATTCCTGGTGCTGCACCGGTGGCACGTGCGCCTTACCGATTAGCACCTTCTGAATTAAAGGAATTATCCGAACAACTTAAGGAGTTGTCTGATAAAGGTTTTATTCGACCGAGCTCGTCACCTTGGGGAGCTCCAGTCTTGTTCGTTAAGAAGAAGGATGGATCTTTCCGTACGTGCATTGATTATCGGGAACTGAATAAGTTGACAATCAAAAATCGATATCCTTTACCAAGGATTGATGATTTATTTGATCAACTACAAGGATCTAGTGTGTATTCTAAGATAGATTTGCGGTCTGGATATCACCAACTTCGCGTCCATGAAGAAGATATTCCAATAACTGCATTTAGAACTCGTTATGGACACTATGAATTTCAAGTAATGCCATTTGGGTTAACTAACGCACCTGCGGTCTTCATGGATCTAATGAATCGAGTATGCAAACCCTACTTGGACAAATTGGTGATCGTGTTTATTGACGACATTCTAATCTATTCTAAGAATAAAGAGGAACATGGAGAAGACTTAAGGATTATCTTGAGTTTGTTAAAGGATGAAAAGTTGTATGCTAAGTTTTTGAAATGTGATTTTTTGTTGGATTCTGTGCAATTTCTTGGTCATGTGATTAATAAAGATGGAATTCATGTTGATCCTGCAAAGGTTGAAGCCATTAAGAATTGGTCTGCACCGAAAACACCAACGGAGGTGCGACAGTTTTTAGGATTGGCTGGCTATTATAGGCGATTCATTAAAGAATTTTCTTTAGTAGCTAAACCCTTGACTAAGCTAACTCAGAAAAATAAACCTTTCGTTTGGGGAAGTGAAGAAGAAGGAGCATTTCAGATATTGAAGCAAAAATTATGTAGTGCACCAATTATATCATTACTCGACGGAAGTGAAGATTTTGTAGTATTTTGTGATGCATCTCTTAGAGGTTATGGAGCTGTCTTGATGCAGCGAGAAAAGGTGATAGCTTATGCTTCTAGGCAATTAATGAAGAATGAGTAGAATTATACTACTCATGATCTCGAGTTAGGAGCTGTAGTCTTTGCTCTTAGGTTGTGGAGACATTATCTGTATGGCACCAAGTGTATGGTATTCACCGATCATAAAAGCCTACAGTATATTCTCGATCAAAAGGAATTAAATATGAGGCAACAAAGATGGATAGAGCTGTTAGGTGATTATGATTATGATATAAAATATCACCCGGGAAAAGCAAATGTTGTTGCCGATGCATTAAGTAGAAATATAGAGAGCCTATCAGGGTACGTTCTCTAGTCTTGACTGTGCACAATAATTTGCCTAAGCAAATTAGAAATGCACAAATAGAAGCCTTTAAGAAAGAAAATTTTGTTAATTAAGGGTTTCGAGGTGAAGGAGATCCTTTAGAGGTTAGAGAAGATGGAGTGAAATGCTTAAGAGGTCGTATGTGGATGCCTAAGTTTGGAGGCTTGAGAGATTTAATTATGTTGGAATCCCATAAATCTAAATATTCCATTCATCCTGGATCTGATAAAATGTATCATGATTTGAAGAAGTTGTACTGGTGACCGAATACGAAGGCTGATATTGCTATGTATGTTCTTTAATGTTTGACTTTTGCAAGAGTCAAAGCTGAACATCAAAAGCCGTCAGGACTACTTCAACAACCAAAGGTTCCTGAATGGAAGTGGGAGCGAATTACGATGGACTTTATCACCAAGCTTCCTAGAACATCATCTGGAAATAACTCGATTTGGGTCATTGTCGACAGACTGACCAAATCAGCACACTTCATTCTGGTTAAAGAGCAGTTCTCACTGGAGAAGCTGACTCGTATTTATCTTGAGAATGGTGTATGCAAGCATGGAGTGCCTGTGTCGATCATTTCAGATCGAGATCCTAGATTCGCATCGAATTTTTGGAAATCTCTCCAAAGATCTTTGGGAACGAATCTCGACATGAGCACTGCTTATCACCCTCAAACCGATGGGCTGAGTGAAAGAACGATACAAAAACTGGAAGATATATTGAGAGCTTGTGTGATAGATTTTGGTAAGAATTAGGACAAACATTTTCCTTTAGCAGAGTTTTCATATAACAATAGTTATCATGCTAGTATTAAGGCTGCACCGTTTGAAGCTTTGTATGGTAGGAAGTGTAGATCTCCTGTATGTTGGAGTAAAGTTGGGGATACCCAGCTCACAGGACCAGAATTGATCCGGGAGACTACGGAGATGATAGTTCAGATTAAGAATCGGTTGTTGACTGCCCGAAGTAGAAAGAAAAGTTACGCGGATGTGCGGTGGAAACCGATGGAGTTTGAAGTGGGTGACCGTGTAATGTTGAACGTATCGCCATGGAAAGGCGTCATAAGATTTAGAAAGCGAGAGAAATTGAATCCCCACTATATTGGACCCTTTAAGATTTTATCTAGAGTAGGTCTGGTGGCTTACAAATTAGAGTTACCCCAAGAACTTCATGGTGTTCACAACACATTCCATGTATCTAATCTGAAGAAATGTTTAGCAATGTGTGATGATAAAATCTCGTTGGATAAGGTCCGAATTGATGAGAAGTTGCATTTTATCGAAGAACCCGTAGAGGTTATGGATCGTGAGGTAAAGCAACTTAAACAAAGTCGGATACCTATCGTCAAGATCCGATGGAATTCAAAGCATGGACCAGAATTTACTTGGGAACGAGAGGATGAAATGTGGAAGAAATACCCACACCTCTTTGATTTCAACAAGAAACGGACATCAAAATTAAATGGATCACGAGGACGTTTATCCCTTTTAGGAGGAAATTTTGTGACAATATAACATTTTCAGGTAGTAAATTATTTTCTCGTATATTATTTTGAAACTTATTTTTATGTTGGTTGATGAACTCACAATTTACGGGTTGAAATTTAGGCTTACGTGCATAATTTAACGTCCTTTTCGACTAAACCGGAAACCCTAGGATTACGTATTTACGTTTTTGAAGTCCGTTTTTAATGAGACAATTTTTATTAGATTCGTTTTGTGCCGTTGATTCATAATTTGTAAAAACATTTTTCGTAAAACAACCCGAGGGCGCGCAAATCGAGAAACTGGAATCGAGGAGTACCCGTAAATTAATGGGGATGAGACAAGATAAATCTTTTCTCACCCCCACTATTGGACGGCTAAGGCTTCACCAACACACCTCATGTGTGTCAATTACTAGTTAAAAACTAGGACACCTTGTCCTAGTTTACTCACCGAAACCACTTGTAGCTTAAAACAAGCTAACACAAACAACTACCTTCATTTTATCTCATGCAAAACACACAATCTCTCTCACTCTCTCCCTCCCTTGCCGTCCACTATACACCATAAACACCCCCATTTGATCTAAATTCAACCATAAATCTTATGTTAATCTTGCATAAGATGATGTCCTTTTAAAGTCTTGTTGATTGGAGGTAATCATAACATCTACAAAGGAGTTTCCTCGGTGTATAGGGGCTGATTTTCCACAAGGTGTTCACAAAGTTGGGTGATCTTGAAGTTTATTTTGGTTTATCACAAGATTTTTATCACAAGATTTGTCATCAAAAAACAAGCCTTGATCATAACTTTTACTATCTTGGTTGGTAACAAGATCATTTCTTTCTATTACCTTGTTATTTTGTAAATGTAATTTTGTATTTTCTTTCTAAATGTATATGTATATGATGATATATGATGATCAAAGTATTATGTGGGGATCTTGTGTTGATAAATTTGGTTAAAATGATTAAAAGCTACATGTAAAGATGTTAAAATCATGACTAAAATTGTAGGCTGTATAAAATAGTAAAGAACCATATGATAACTTGTTAAAATGACTTGGATAATTTAATATACAGTAAGGTATATGACTTTTACATATGTGAGAGTTGGCCACTCAATGGAATCCATAAAATGAGTAAGATATGATCAAAACATTATTAAGGTTCAAATCTGTATAGTCTGTTTTGGACGAATTATTATAGACACTTAGAAGATGAATGAGCAGTAGCTAAACAGGATTAATTGTAGCACATATTATGTAGTTTGGGTTTCCCAAAATTGAGCTTCTATCTCCTAGTAGAACTCAAGATATGGTAAAAATGGTGAAAGTGAGTTTCATGATCAGATTTGGAAAATAAAAGTATATTTTATAAAATTAGCACTCAAGTAAAACTAATATAAAATACATACCTAAAATCCACTAACTTATATAATACTTATAAATAAGTTATATACTTTGATAAGTAAATATGACATTTTATAAAATTGCAAATTGACATGTTTTATAAGTTATAAAAACTATATACATAAGTTTTACGTCTTTTCAGCTAAAACCGAAAGATTAACGTTTTCGTCAATTAAAACCTAAACGGTCAGACCCGTCTAATGTAAACTTTTTATAACTTATATACTGATGTATAAGTACATTTTACAAGTAAAAACCGATAAAACTCGAGCTTTATAACTTATGGACATTAACGGACCAAAGTAGCCTTATTGGACTATTAACCCAACTAATTTGGCTAAACACTAATGGAATTACTCATTGGGATTAACCCACTTGGGACCAACATGTGAGCATAGGCCTGATATTAAAAGTGTAATTGGACTAATATAATGTATTGGTCTTATAATGGGCTTATTGGGCCTCGATGTATAAACAAGTTAAAACTAGTGTAACTAGTCTAAAGATTTACCAACACATAACACTAAAATGTTGAATAAAGATATAAAATCCCACTTGATCATCATCATACTTATAAAATAATCATATATATACATATCCATTATTTTTATAAAGTCATTGGACAAAAGTCTAACACCGAGTATTATTTATATAGGTTTCCGTGATTGAAGCACGCCCGTCGCCGATAACCCGCCTTTCTTAATCAACGTGAGTTCATAGCCTCGCACTCTTTTAAATGTTTTATAAAATGTTTTGTAAACCCGCGAGGGAGATAACATGCTAGTTTTTGATAAAAATAGAACACAAGTAGTCCCGATGGTATGCTTAATGATATGGACCCGAATGATGCTATGACCCAATAAATGAGATGTAAAGGATTATTATAGTTAGGTTATGTCACTTAAAGTCCCATTAGCATGAATTACGAACTACCGAGATTTGGTAGACGCTTATGCATATAATAGTACTATTTGGGTAAGATCACCCTAGTTCGCGCCTTGACGGTTGATCCCTGTTGTGCCACTTTAATTGGTAAGCGAATTTATGTATGGGAAGATTTACATAGCGTGCTTTTTGTGACGACATTCTAATTTAGATGGGCAAATTGTTTGTCGGGTTCGCGGCCCGTTGTTTGTTATAGTAAGGTAACAATGTCATGCGGCTAATAATAATCCAATAATAATAATCCAACAATATAATCCAATGTAATCCAAATAATGTGATGTATATAACGATAATATTGAAACTACGGTTTCATGGACGGTTTGAGATGTATGATTTGATTTATATATTTCCTGACTAGCAATACGAGGACTTACTTCTGATATTATACTTATGTTCTGATTTCTATGACTCTTTTATGTAACGGTTTTATTAAACTTATGAATTCACTCGGCATTCGCTGATAAAATTTTCGCATGTTTTATCTCAGGTGCTTGAAGGTAACTTGGATGGAGATCGTCTCTGATGCACCACGTAATAAAAATTAATCATTCGATCTATGTTTTGTAAACTTTATGACTGTGTAATTTAGGGACCTGCTGTAAACATAAAACTTTTATTCGAATGAATGTATGTTAAACCTTGTACAACCATTTTTATGCGTTGTCTATGATAGGAGATATTGTGCTATCCCGTAACACTCTAATGACTCTTCCGCTGACCCGATACAAAATTTGAGAGTGTTACATGAGTAACTAAACATGCCTTGTTTCTGATTACAATCCCTTTTTCATCTTTCTTGTTTCTAAGAACCCATCTTGTCCCTATAGGTCTAACATACCTAGGACAGTTCACTAACTCCCAAACATCTTGAATAGCAAATTGGTGAAGCTCATCCTGTATTGCTTCCACCCAACTTAGTTCTTTGAGAGCATTAAAAATCTTCTTAGGTTCATGTTGTGATAGAAAATAAGCAAACAAACATGCATGTACAAGAGGGGTATCAACCTTCTTGTGGATATTGGCAATAAAACCTCCTTGATTCTGATGAGACCTTCTTGTTTAAACAAGAGACGACACATCACCAATGATTAGAGAAGGAGGATGATTTTTGATAGTAGATGTAAGTGTTCCTCCTTCAATAAGTGTGTTGTCTTCAATCTCAGTCTCCATGTTGCCAATATCATCTTCATATCCTCCTCCATCATCACTAGAATGAACCTCTTCATGAACTCTGGAAGGTTCACCTTGTTCAAAAGTATTGGAAGAGGATGGATGCCCAAACAGGTTGTCAGCGTCTGATTTGCCTTTATCAGCGTCTGAAGATTCATGCATGTTTTCATCAATTGGTTTTTCTTGTGGACCATCTTTCTCCTTTGCAGCAGTAGCAGCAGCAAATCCATCAGTCCATATAGGAACGGTAACATACTCAAGTATGGGATCTGATTTGACTGCATGTGATCCTTCTATTGCTTCCACCCAACTTAGTTCTTTGAGAGCATTAAAAATCTTCTTAGGTTCATGTTGTGATAGAAAATAAGCAAACAAACATGCATGTACAAGAGGGGTATCAACCTTCTTGTGGATATTGGCAATAAAACCTCCTTGATTCTGATGAGACCTTCTTGTTTAAACAAGAGACGACACATCACCAATGATTAGAGAAGGAGGATGATTTTTGATAGTAGATGTAAGTGTTCCTCCTTCAATAAGTGTGTTGTCTTCAATCTCAGTCTCCATGTTGCCAATATCATCTTCATATCCTCCTCCATCATCACTAGAATGAACCTCTTCATGAACTCTGGAAGGTTCACCTTGTTCAAAAGTATTGGAAGAGGATGGATGCCCAAACAGGTTGTCAGCGTCTGATTTGCCTTTATCAGCGTCTGAAGATTCATGCATGTTTTCATCAATTGGTTTTTCTTGTGGACCATCTTTCTCCTTTGCAGCAGTAGCAGCAGCAAATCCATCAGTCCATATAGGAACGGTAACATACTCAAGTATGGGATCTGATTTAACTGCATGTGATCCTTCTACCTTGTCAACCTGTGTACCTGCAATTTCAACAATAGGTTCTTCCACAACATTTGAATCCTTTTTCACAATGTCTGGATTAGTAATAGGCATATAATTCAAGGTTTTAGATAAAGGTTCTAAATCAAAGAACTAATTTGGTCCACTCTCAGGATCACTAGGTTTACTCTCTAAAAACTTAACATGTACCTTTTCAAGTATACATTTTTCTTTCTTATTGTAAACCCTATATCCTTTACTCTGCACTGAATAACCCATAAAGTAGCCTTCATCACCTTTGGCACTAAATTTTCCTAAGGCATCACTAGTATCTAAAATCACTACATGACATCCAAAGGGTTTAAGAAAATCAATATTAGGTTTCCTATTCCAAAATAGCTCATAAGGTGTCTTATTATGGATTTTGTTGACCAAAACTCTATTCTGAACATAACTGGCTGTATTCACAGCCTCAACCCAAAATGCAATGGGAAAATGACATCAGCCAACATTGTCCTAGCTACTTCTATGAGTATTTTGTTCTTCCTCTTAGCCACCCTATTCTGTTGTGGGGTTCTAGCTATGCTAAACTGCCTAGTAATCCCTTTATTGACACAGAAGTCATCTAACAGTTGGTTTCTAAACATACCACCATTATTACTTCTAAGTATTTTAACCTTATTCCTAGTCTTTTTCTCAATTTGGATAATAAAGTTAATCAAAATAGTGGCAGTTTCACTTTTTAAGGCCAAAAAGAAAGTCCAAGTAAATCTAGAAAAATCATCAGTTATGACAAAACAATAGGATTTACCATTCAAACTTTCTATATTTGTTGGACCAAATAAGTCCATATGTAGCAAGTGAAGTGGTTTAGAACTAGAGTGCACAAGTTTAGACTTAAATGAGACTTTGTGTTGTTTGCCTTTAAGACATGCAACACAAGAATGATCATTGTGGAAAGCCTTTTCAGGCAAACCATCAACTAAACCATGTCTCACAAGTCTGTTTATATTCTTAAAGTTTATGTGTCCAAACCTTATGTGCCATAGATTACTTTCATCAACTGAAGCTTTAGCATATAGACATGACAAATTGTTGTTCTTCCTAATTCCATTAAGATTTACATTATAAATGTCCTTATGCCTAGGTGTTCTATAATCAATAAACTTCTCATCGGGCATCTTAAAGTCTTTGTTTAACATCAAGCATTTAGTATCAGTGAAAAGAACCTTATTCTTGTTATCACAAACTTGTGATACACTAAACAGATTATAATCAAGTTCTTTTACCATAAATACGTTTTCAAAACGCAAATTATTGGTGATAAGAGTGCCTTTGCCAGAAATTGTACCATATCCTCCTCCAAAGTACACTTTGTCACCATCTTTAAAGGGGGTAAAGTTAGTCAAATAATCTTCCTTCCCCGTCATGTGCCTAGAGCATCCACTGTCCCAATATCCATAATCATTTACCTGCTTTTGAATGCCTTGCACATAAATAAAACAAATTAGCTTTCTTTGGGAACCCAAGCCTGAGTAGACTTGGATTCATTTGGTTGTTCAACAAGAACAGATTTAGTCCTTATAACAACCCCTTCTTCATCTCTTTGAGGATTGAACACCCAGTTGACCCTAATTGGTTTAGTTATGACCTTTGAAATATAATGAAATCTGTTACAGGTTATAGAAATCCCATCGGAATTAGGGTTTTGGTCTTGTTTGGGTCTCCATGTCAAACTAGATGAAGCTTTAGACCCCTTTCCGTTTGGCTGCAAGTACTTGTTATTACCTGGTCTAACAGCGTTGGAAACATTCCTGTCAGCATTAAGGTTGTTCTTGTAAGTGCTGAAATTGTACTTATCAGCATGAAAATTAGGGTTTGCTACAGGAACCCATTTTCTGTTAGACCATGTATTGGTCTTTTAAAAAGGCTTTTGTCCATGAGTATTAGACCCTTTAGTAAAGAATGGAGCTGGTCTAGTAACTTGTGGACTTTGTTGGACAAAAGGTCTGGGTTTGACCATGGTTGACTTATTGTCAGCGTTGACTTTTGAAGCACTGACACATTTATAAGCCAAATGAGAAAAACTTCCACATATATAGAAAGCTTTTCTTGACATAACCCTAGGTCTAGATGAAAAGAACCCTGTCCCATTAACACTAGCTTGGCTTTTTAGTGACCTAGTTTTTCTATACATTTCTTCATACTTAACACTAGGTTTTCTATTAACATATGAGCCAAGTTCAACAGGTTTTCCAGTAGAAGGGTTGGTCACCTTTATGGGTGTAGGCTCAAGTGGACTCCCACTAAGCATTCCTCCTTTTACAAACAATATAGGATTGGCTTTCTTCCATTGTTCCAAGTCAGTTACTTTCTGCTTATACTCCTCTACTGGAGTAAGAACTCTTGGTAGAGGAATGAATTCCTTTTCTTGGAGTTCTGGAATACCAGTCCAAGACAAATCCTTTCTCAGGACACCATGAAAGTTTTCAGCAGGTGGTGGAACATCAGCATACTCTTTTAGCCCAATCCCAGACATATCCCTAGAATCTCTTTGCTCACTTACACATTTTTCTAGGGTTTGAGAGGCTTTATCAAACTTTTGAATTTTAAGCCCTACATTATCTTTATCTTTAATGGCCTCTTCTAACTTAGTTTGTATTACTCCTTTGGATCGTGTCAAAATGTCCCTAAGTTCAACACTAACTTTGAGGTCATGAGACAAAATATTAATTTGATCTTTTAGGTCAAATTCCATTTTCTTAAATTCTTCTACAGTCTTTTCAGTTTGAACAAGTGCCATTTGATAATTAGATAGCTTGCATTTTTCATCAAAAACATCTGATTTTAACTTTAAAATTTCTTTGTTAAGTTTTTCAGTGTTTAAACAACAACCTTTACTACAGAAAACATCATCATATACCTCATTATCTGATGAAGACGAAGAATGTGTCATGAGAGCAAAGTGAACATGCTCTTCTTCTTCCTTTTCTGCAATCAAGGCCTTGTTCTCTTCCACATCCTTTGCGAAAAAGCTCTAGTCCCATCCAACACCATCAATGTCTTGCATGGCAACCATAGCCTTTGTGTCTTCAACCTTGATGATTTGGCTTAAAGGCTTTCCAGCATTAGATCTTCTTGGAGATCTGCATTCCCTCATAAAGTAACCCATCCTATGGCAGTTGTAACACTCAACCTTGGATTTATCAAACCCAGCAGTGTCTTTAGCATTGAAGGTCATCTTCTTCCTGAATCTCCTATTCCATCTGTTGGCCCTTATGCTTGCAAGTGCCATATTCCATTTAATATCCCTCTCCTCCAAATTCTCCTCACTGATTTGCTCAAGGTCCTCATATGTAATCAATGAACCATTGGGCAATGCAGCAATGTACGCACACACTGTGTCTAGATCAATACCAGCAGGTTTAATCCTTGGTGAGTCAACATTATATGTGTCAGCGTCTGAATATGAAGCGCTAACAAAGGTTGATCCACCGCTGACACAAGGTGATCCAGTAACAGGATGCACGTATGATTCTCTCTTATTAACTTGGGCTTCACTATGTGAGATTAAAGCCATGTTTCTAGAGGTAGATTTGCTTCCATGATCTAAGAGGATTTCATTCTCTACAATCTTTAGCTTATTGTAGACGTCATCAAAAGTAGAACTCTTGTGTGCATTGGTAGCAATGATAGACCTAGCTTCGATTTTCCATGCATCACCAAGACTTTTAAGGAAAGTAGTAATGATATCAGCATCATTATACACTGTTCCCATAAAGGACAATTTGCTAGTGATGTCTAGAAGCCTGCTTCTTACCCCACTTAGCTTCTCATTGGGAAGAGCCTTGAACACAGTATACTCATGCAAGAGTTGCTTCTTCTTTTCTGAGGCAGTATCATCATTACCATCATAGTTAACTTGAAGAGCTTCCCAAAGTTCTTTGGTAGATTCAAAACCTCTATACTTGTGTTGACTGCTTGGTCCCAAAGAGAGTTTGAGAATGCTTAAATTCTTCATGTCATTCCTTCTCTTTGCAATATCCTCAGTTGAGACAGCTCTCCCATCCGTAGGTCTTTCTTTTTGATCCTCTTCAGTTGAACCCTCAACTGATCTTAAAGCAATAGCAGTAGCAATCTTAACCGCTTTATCGAATGTGTTTACATATTCAATAATTTCCCAGAGAGTGTGATCATCACCAATCAATGCTAGACTTGAGGGGAAGCAATTTGAATATGATGTACCACTTACAAGAGATACACAACGAGTTTTGCCGACATCATCTAGGGGAAGATTGTTGGGTCAAAAAATCTTCCCCTAGTTGATGTCGGCAAAACTCGTTGTGTATCTCTTGTAAGTGGTACATCATCTTCAAATTGCTTCCCCTCAAGTCTAGCATGTATATCTTCCCCTTTTTGTCACATCAAATAGGGAAGGAAACAATGTATGTAATCAAAGATTCGCCAAATGTAGGCTCTGTGTAATGACCTTGAAGAAAAATAACTATAATATTTTGGTGTAGAAGTAGAATAACCCAAACCTGTGTTCCATGTCTTGTACTAATCACGCAACTCTAAAACTCACTCATCAATGAGTAGACTCCAAAACTCACGGCAATAATGAGTAGAAGCCTCTTGACAAAGAGAATCCTCACGCTGACGAAGTAAGGCACATACAATATCAAGTACGAGCATAAAGCACCAATATACAGATCTCGTACCTTTGCTACCTTTTTATCAAGTTCTTTGTCACTACTTGAAGCACGAACAAGTTACCTTAAAAGTCAGTGGCTGGGAGTTCACGACTTTAAGATATGACAGAACACAAACTCGCGAAAATCTTCTTCGAACATCAATTATTATAAGAAGTCTTCCCCTTAATCATATACTTCTTCTAAAAAATCCGAGCCATTAATATCAAATTGATATTCTATATAAAAACGAAGATCCCATGTACCTTCGTGTGTAAATACCTCGTTTTGTGTGCCAAAATCTTAACCAATTTTCCAAACAGCAGTAATTCCTTTGTCGTCCAATATCCACCTTTGGACAATACGTTCTTCGGACAATACTTATCAGCCTTTGAACAAAACTTCTCGGACAACACGTGTCAGCGCTTTCTATCAGCGCTCAACTTATTCTTGTCAGTGTCTCATTCAGCCACTGACACTTCTTGTGGCTACGATTCTCTTGACAATGACTAAATAATATGTGATTATAATACTGGATAAAATTACCTTCTGTGACCACCTTTTGCATTATATCACTTCACGATCACATATTACGTCTAAAAATGAAAACAAATCAATCTGACATGCGAATATAGACGTCTCATATACACCCTTCAATCTCGTGTAAACAGAATGTATAGACCAATCATGTGAGTTGTTAATATTAGCATAGTAGCCATCGTTGACCTTTTCTTTTGCAGCAAGCCATGTGACCATAGTGAGCTACGTTCTTTTCTGCATGTACAGCCTGTATATCCCACGCCCATTATAGGACAAACATAAATCCTAAAAATCAGGAAAAGATCACGCAGCATACTATAACCATAATAAAACTTCAATAAAGCTGCATATATCTTCCAAATATTGAGTCAAATACATCCCTACAAAGTAGGAATGCAACCAACAATATTGTTTCTAACCAAAAATAATATATGCAGCCATGATCTACTTTCCATATGTAACCCATGAACCATGACTGTTTTCTAAATCATACTCGTGAATAATTTCTAACCAGTCATGATGTCCCATAATCCAAGAGAATCATCAAACTAGTCACGTCATCACCAGTACTACATCTTGATTTCAAATGTGACATACATCTTGTGACTGCCAAAAGAGAAACGAATCTAGGGTTTTTAAAACCCTTGTTTGCTGCTTCTAGTTTGTTACTTTCTGTGAACACGAATCCCATTATGCTACTAGGGTTCATCACCAATCCACAAGGAATTGGTTCCCCAAAGCTAGAAGCATATCACTTAAATGCAGATTTAGGGTTTCAAACCTAAACAACATTCTTCTTTAGGGTTTTTAGACAAACCCTACCTTGATCACAGCATTAAAACACAAACGATAACAACTTTTTCTGTTTTGATCCAATTGATTTAGGGTTTGAAAACAAACCCTATTACAATAGTACCAAAAACAGGATCATGGAAAACCGTTTCTGCAGCCAACTTCAACGGCCAATAACTTTTGATTGAGGGTTTATCAGGACAATCCCTCTGGTGGATATCTAGATATATGTGTGTAGAACACACACAAAAATTTTCGTGGCGATCCAACAGTTCAATAAAAAATTATGCCCTTCTGAATACTGCTGCGCACACAAAATCGCCCAGAAAAACCCTAGACGGATTTTTCTTTTCTTCTCAAAACACGAACACCTTGTTTATCCTAGCATCACGAGCCACGAGGCTCTGATACCAACTTTGGAAACCTAAGTTTCCTCGATCTTTAGGTGATGAGACTACAATTATACATAGTCTCATCGTCCAAATCAGGCTTAAAACGCTTAAAATATCATTAAAATACCCCAAAATATTCTTGTATTTGTTCATTGTGTATTTTAGGTACGAATATAGTGAAATCAACAAAAGATCACAAGAATGAAGCAAAAACGAACACGGGAAACGAAGCCGCACAATGAACCGGACCCAATTGTTGATGTCTAAGAAAAGTCTCTAAAAATTTGAAAATTGTCAAGTTTGGTCCCTCATCTTTGAAGACTTGTCATTTTATACCCTTGTAAAACTCTAAAATTACATTGTGGTCCCTAAAATTTTAAGAGTTTACATATTTGGTCCTTGAAGAATCAAGTCATACAAGAAGCCAAAGCCAGAATTACACCTAATGGAGCAAAAACGAGTGTATTCGATTCAACTCGACAACGTTTGAAGATTTTATCAAGAAAAGTCGAAGTCAAAGTCATCCTAAGACCCGACAATTTGAAAATCGGTTCCTAATCTCAAAATAATATTTAACGAGCCAACCTGCACCCTTTTAACGGGCCGAGTCGGCCCGTTTCAATATTATTAAAACAAAACCATGAAATATACTAACCAGCCATTTGGCCCAAAACTACTCAACCCACGAATTGGGCCAAAATCACCATACGTTTTTTTTGGGAGGGCCTTTGCTAAACTTGTTATTATCAAAAGTGTTAACTCCACTTATCAAACGAATGAAAGAAAAACAGAAATGGAATTAGTGTTCTTCTTAACAGTCACCATCACACATCTTAATCTCCCATGAACCTTAATCCGTAGTCTAATCCATCACTACCCCACACCAATATCAAACCCACGTGAAGAGCAGGCTGAGTCATCACAAGCCTCCAAGAAAAGTCACGAGAATCCAACTTTGGGTAGAATAGAAGACCATTTGAAAGTTGTGATTGAAAAACGTGTTCCCCGCAAAAAGATTAAAGGTCAGGATTATCTCACACAGCTCATCTATCACATGGTATGGCAGAAGATCACGGGTACCACTTTTGACTCAAAACTTCAAAGGGCAATCTTGGAATCACAATAGCATTAGGGTTTCGTTTTTTAGCTTTTCTAGTAGCTTCTGTAGCCTGCTATATAAAGGCAATAGCATTAGGGTTTCATTTTTTAGCTTTTCTAGTAGCTTCTTTAGCCTGCTATATAAAGGCAATAGGACCTTAGATAGTCTTTTGTTCCAAAAAATTTTGTAAGATTTTAATTATTAATGAAAATGAAATTTAATCTTTTGCAAAATTCTAAGTTCCAATTTCATTGCTTTATTGGTTTATTTGTTTGGTAATTAGTTAATATTTAAAAAGTTTTCACTTTACAAGAAGATTTTCAGAAAAACGTTTTCTTGAAGTTTTTTTTCTTTACAAAAATTTTCAAAATCTTGAATCAAAGATGAATTGAAGTGAAAGTGAATTTTCATTGTTGGTTTACTTGTTTTGATAAGTTCTTGTCAAGATTTCTTCAAGTTTTCAGTTTGGTTTTATTTGGTTTCACAAATCAGTTTCAAAAGGTTCATTTTTATAAGCTATAAGAAATAAGTTGGCTTAATAAATAAGCCAGGCTTATAATCTTATAGGCTATTATCAGGACATCTCCTTTTCCTTGTTTAGTTTTAGCAGGTTCACAAATTAAGCATATTGGATGAGGTGTGGGCTTTGTTAGTTCATCTTCATCATCATCTTCTCATACAAACAACAGCTTCTAAATCCCATAAGCTCAAGCCTCCTGCTTGATGGAGAGGGCCTAAGCATGCCTTTGTGATGCTTGGATGTAAGCTCACAAGGTAAAACTCTTGTATCCCTCTATACTTGTGTGAAAATTGTGTGTTATGGTAATTTTGTGAACACAACTGTTTGATGGTAGATCTAATGTTTGATATTGTTAAGTTGATTGACTTGAAACGTGTTAGGAGAGGTTAGAATGATTTTAGTGCAAGTTTGAGCTTAATCACCTTGTTAAAGTTCATTTTTTGTTTTTAAGGAGGTGTTTGGAACATGAGGGTTTTCGGGTAGTATTCGACCACGTCACCTTTGCTAAGCTCTACACGCCTCACATAATTTTAGGATAGGTGGATTTTACAAAAAGATTAGGGTGTTTAGCTTTGAAATTCGTTTTTTTAGTTGTGTTAAAAATCTGCCAAGTTGTAGTGTAATTCTGCCATTAAGTATAAAAATTTGTTGTGTGATCTTGATTTTCTGCTGAATGATGATTGTTTAGGGCCTCTAGGTGTTAGATTTAGTAGTAATCTAGGTTTGTATTTATTTTAGTTAAGGGTTTTGCGGATTAGATAGGCCTAATTCGACATTCATATGTTCACAACTTAGCTTGTTTAGTCTATTGTTTGAACCAAAAATAGGCGAGGTTGATTGTCTTAATCTCAAGACAATCACTGTTAAGGTGCTTTCGTTGTGTCTGCTTGTGCTAGGAAGCCCGCTGTAGGCTTATTTGGTTATTGATTGTGAGCTTTAGGCTTATAGTTTTTTTGTTTATGCTTATTGATAGGATAGGATTAGATCATTAGTAGTTTTGGTTTCTTAAAATTGGTCATATCCCACTTTTTGCATTCATGTGCTCATTGTGTTTTTTGATTGTGATTTAGCGTTACTATTTAAGGCCTGTGCACTAAGCTAAACAAAGAAAAAATTTCCAAAGTGAATGCCCACTGCCTACGAATAGACGAATGTTTTTTTTGTTTAATTCCACGTGCGCTTAGAAGTGCTTGGCGTGTGCTCTATTTGATCCACAATAGCTATAAGGGTGCTGCTGTAAGGATTATTCAGTTTGTTGGTGTCATGTGTTGTATTTCACTGTTCCATTACCAAGCCTAGAGAAAAGATACAAAGAAAAGAACACCCTAGTAAACAGAAAAGTATATAAGCGTGCCTGTTCGATTGTTTGGCATTTAACTGTGCTAAATCATTGGCGTGATTCATAATAGTGTGATAGTGTTTTGGATTTGCGTCTTTGCACCATCAGCAAGTAAGAACACACAGCAAACCGAAAACAATAACCAAAAGAAAGTGAAACGAAGAAGAGAAATAAAAAGAATAGAGGCCTGTGTGTTTTGTTTATCCGTTGTGCGAATTCAAGCGCCAATCTTGGGCTTGTTTGTTGTGAGTTGTGTTTTTGTGTATTTGTGCACTGTTAATCCTAGCTAAAAAAGTTAAAACAAGAAAAAAGTAAGTAAAAATTTTCTTCATATGTTGGAATTAAAGGCCGAAATTAAGAAATCTCGTAGGATTTGTTATTGTCGTATGCTGTGTGAAGTCAATTTGGGAATTAGTGCATATCTAAGTGCTTGATGATAAGTCCAAAGTTCATTTGTGAGCCATAGTTCATGATATTTGGCTATTGCTCATGTGCTCATATGTTGCAATAGTTGAGTTTTATTTGATTTCTGCTTATTTTTCCTTCTTTGATTCCATGTGAAATGTGTTTGCTTTAAGTTTAGTTTGTGTGTGTTGATTGTCATGCTTATAGTCGATTATCAACCACAGTAGCCAACTGCTACTTTGGCTGTCTGCTGATCCAAAAAAAATAAGCAACAAAAAAGGGCTGTCAAAAATATAACAACCAATTGTAGCAGCAGAGAGAATTGAACTCAAGACCCCTGCACAAGAAACAGACGCAGGAACACCCTAAATCACCAGCTGATCTACAAGACTCTGTTGATTTATTTCCCTTTAATTTTTCTTTTAACATTTCTTTTGTTTGTTGCTGATTGCCAAATATTATAAAGTAACTTGTTAAAAATTGGCAGCAAGGGGATTCGAACCCTTGACCTGTACACAGATCAGAGACAGCATACTTCACTCCAACCATCTGATCTCTTTGCCTTTTTGTTTAAACTTCTTATAATTTTTATTTATACGCTCTTTCACTTAGTTTATTTTAGCATATAACCGACGTTAGCTTAATACAATTTTTATTCTTACGTTTATTTTCGTCTTACATTTACATAGTTTTTATTAGCATTCTCATTTTTTCTATTTGGTTTTCAAACTTTATTTTATTTTTATTTTTGTTTTCCTTTTCTTTTGAGTTAAAATAAATTAGATTTAAAAAAAAAAGAAAATATATATATATATAAATAAATACTAGTTTTAAAACGTTTTGAGTTTTTCCGAGTTACGTAATTTTTTTTATTATAGTTAAAGTCGTTTTGGTTAAAATTGTTAGTCTAATAGTGTTTTTAAAAATTTTTAATTATCAAAGTTTTTACTTTTTATTTAGGATTATTTTCCTTTTTATTTTTAGAAAAGTCTTTAAAAATAGTTAGATTAAATTTTAAATTTCCAAAAAATCATTTTTAGGATTAGAAAAGTATTATTTAGGTTTACGATAGAAAAAATAAAATTGGATTTTGTCATTTTCTTAGTTATTTTAATTTTTAGGTTTTTTTAATTAACTTTAAAAATATATAATAAATAATTTAAGCACTTTCAAATTTTTTGGTTTCCGAATTTTTCTTAGTTAGGATTTTTAAAATATTTTAGTAATTTTTAATTATTTTTTAGGTGAAGTTTTTCGTTAGGTCGCGTTTTCACGTTCGTACGTTCGCGCGTTTCCGACCGTTTTTAGCGTAATTCGTCTCCATTTTCTTTTCTTTCTTTCTTTCCAAAACGTAATCACTCGAATTAATAACGTCTAATATTGTTGGTTCTAAGGCAAAGTCTCATTGAAATCCTCATTCTCATCGAGAGGCGGTCCATCGGTGAACCCCTCGAGAATGGAAGCATCACGAGTTAAAAGAGAAGGATCATCCAAATGAGACTTTGGGAGGGTGACTAGCAAATCTGGCTCATCAAGTTTTGGATCCTTAGAATCCTCACTCTCGATGTCCTCGAACGTCTCATCAAAGAGCGGATTTACATCACCAAAAACGAACTCGTCATTAAATTCGAATAAAGGGTTCGAAAAGATTTTAAAATCAGTATTTTGAACGTCCTCGTCGATTAGTGACTCGTCGTCACTAGTGGAAAAATCATCGTCATTGAAAAGAGGGTTCGAAAAAGTCGTTGATTCTCTCCCGAAGTGTCAATGGGAGAGACATCATCACAAGATATAGATTCACACTCACTATTGTGATTTGCCTCGTTGGAATTTTCGTGGAAAAATTCATCGAGAGCAAAATCACTTACCTCATCTTCGGAGAAAACCGTAGGCTCACTTTGGATTGGAATAGGGATCTCGACACTAGGATTAGTGCTAAGATTCGTCTCCCCCATACTTAGAGAGGCATCGGTTTCCGTAGTGGGTATAGGAGTAAAAGGCTCTTTATATGAAGATTTTGCCTTAGTGGTTTCGACATCGGCGTCGAAAAACGTATCAATGTGAGCAAGGCCATCGGCGAACTTCTCACATGATAAATCCATAATCTCACACGGTGTGGGATTAGGAATAAAAGGCTCGTCACTTGACGTTGTAGCCTTGATGGTTTCAAATTGGTCCTTCGGAGGGATCGAATGCGGGTTCTCAAAGGACGTAGAAATAGTAGTAACGCGTCCCTCCGGAATTAAATTTTGATATTCTTCAAAAAATCGAGGGGTCAATGATTTTCCTTAAAATCTTATCAATTTCTTCTTATTCAAAATCACTTAACAGACTATCTTCGTCAAAATTTGGTGTATTTTGATTTTGAAAATCTTTGATAATTTCAACTTCCTTAGAAAAATTAGGTTCCAAAGGTTTAACATTCATTGTTCCAACACGTGCTACGAGTTTTTCTTGTTGTTTATTTTCGAAAACATTTTCAAAAACCTCGTTAGTTGACACCCTCGATTCCTCATCCTCGATGCTCTTTTCAACCTCTTCAACAATTAGGGTATCTTTTTTCTCCATAATTAGTTGGAAGAGCATATCAATTCGTTCATTGAAACGTTTAGACCTTTCTTCGACACGACTAGAACCTATATCATCATCGAAAATATGTTGTGGAGATGGTTGGTCAAAGTCGGAATTGTAACATGGATCGGGCTCATGGGAATTTGGAGGATCGAGATTGTATAGCGGGTCCTCAAAATTATCAAAACCGGAATTATCGTATGAATTGGGTTCATCATAATCCATTGGTTGGAAAGAAAAAGTACCGCGAGGCCCCCCACAATTGTCGCAACACGGATTTTGAGAAAAATCCGGTTCGTCGTATGGATAACCACCCCCATTGTCGTAATTGTAACCCATGTCGTGTGATTCGTCAAAACCGGAAAATTGATTGTCGAAATACGTATTTTGGTTCATCGGTTGACAATCGTACCCATAGTGAGGTTCATCTCCACAATACTCACATGACGGTGAGTATTGCGAAGATTGGTCAACGAAATTCGGATTTGGCTCGTGATTGTGACCATTTGGGTATTGAATTTGACACTCATCGTGCCAATGGGAAGGGCTTCCACAATATCGGCAATGGATAAGACGTTCTTCGTTAGAGACAAACAATTGTTCGGATTACACGGTGGACATGCCATAAATATAGCATAGTTGACATATTTTCCGCACCTTTCGCATACACACCATGGACAAGTCACGGAACCAAACTTTCGTCTCCCACAACCTTGGCAATGAAAATCCATGAAGAATTAAAATTTAGAGGGGTTGAGAAAAAGAATTATGAAAATAGAGGGAAAAATCGCAGAATCTTTTTGTGTTTTTGGTTTTTTAATTTTTTTGGAATTTTGGTGTATTACGTAGAAATTAATCTACAAAAAATCATCCACTAATCAAAGGTCTCGATTAATGAATCCAAGAAGAATGAAGGTAATTACGTGAAGTAAAAACCCTCGTCGACTTTGAAACGTTGGCGGAACGCCAAAACGTTTCGAGGTTCAATAATAATAGAAAATATAATTTTCAAAAACTTCTGTTTATGTGAAAAGTTTAATTACATAACTGTAGAAGGCAAGCGAGCAACAAGTTGCGCCGCAAGCCCTTTTTGAATTGCAAAGCTAATTCTAGTAAAAATCACATTTGTGGATTTAGGTGCCATAACGTTGCTATTCATAACGAGCTGAACTCTATTCAGAAACTCCACCGCTTCAGGTGCAAGAAAACCGAAGGTATCAAATGCAAAAGGAATAAACACGTGTTGATTTTCAATGCATGCTTTTTAGTGTTTTGTCACTTTGCATGAGGCGGCTTTCAAAGCAGCCTGACCCGCTGTAAAACCCCGGCTACTCATCCCCACAAGAGGAGAAACCCCAGTCAGATCCACACATGCATGTTTTCCTCCAACCCATCCAAAAACCAGAATGTCCGCCGGTCTGAGTGTGGATCTTCCATCTACCGGGTCAGTCAAGAAGTTCACAGGTTCAATAATTAAAACTCACAAAAATAGAATAATAATACTTGATGTGGCAAACCCCTAATTAATCGTCACTTTCAAAATACGCACAAGCGAGCGGAGAAAAACGAGGCGGCGCGAAGCACTTAAGAGCCTTTTTTTCCTTAGGTCGTGAAATACAACCGCCTTATACCCACCTTATAGTTTGTATTTATCGAGATTAAATCAATTAAGAGTATTTATCTATTTTGCCTTTGACTTTCGTTTGAATTCGATACAACAATAGTGACCGGAAGGCTCAACTATTGAGGTGCGATTTCTGGCGTATTTGGATAATTATTGTGTATTAGTTGTTCTACGTAAATACAACATATTATGCACAATAAAAACGAGAAAACGATTTTGTGTTAATAGAGTTCTATTTAACACTATTTATTTGTATGGCTAATAGTATAGAAAAATAAAAAGAACTATTTACGAACAAAAACGTAAACACTCAAACAAACACGATAAATAAATATGGCTAAACACACCTCCCCGGCAGCGGCGCCATTTTTGATGCGGTATTTTTGTACACGTTTTAGGAAAAACGCGTAATCACGTTAAGTATTAGGTCTACGTTTAGGAGAACGTAAAACCGACCAATTGACTTAATTTTTTGACATCGTTGTCTATTATGGTGAATTATTAATTTAATGATTTTGGTTACACCGTTAAGACTCTATTTTTAGACCTAATATCTATTCACGCATAAGTCAATGATGTATCCTCGTGATCATTAAGACACAGATAAAATATAAGAGATACCAAGTAGGAATAAGGGAGTTTAGGTTCGTAATTAACACTCATGAGATATGATCGTGTTGCTAACTTATAATAACAATGATCTCGTTTCACGCTTAGCATGGAATTGGGTGAAAATCGAGGACGACGAAATTATTTCTAACGAAGCATTCACGTGTTCTTGTTCTATGATCCTAAAAGTCACTTAATCGTGATGAAAACAATACATTATGTCTAAAACACGTGTAGTAGTTTATTTAAGTTTACGTCTTCAATAAATGTCATCATAAAATGAATTTTGGAAGTGATACCATACTTAATTTTAACATTGCGTGAGGGCACGACAATTGTTTATTATGGGGAGTGATGAGACTACAATTATACATAGTATCATCGTCCAAATCGGGCTTAAAATGCTTAAAATATCGTTAAAATACCCCAAAATATGCTTGTATTTGTTCATTGTGTATTTTAGGTACGAATATCGTGAAATCAACAAAAGATCACAAGAATGAAGCAAAAACGAACACGGGAAACGAAGCCACACAATGAACCGAACCCAATTGTTGATGTCCAAGAAAAGTCTCTAAAAATTTGAAAATTGTCAAGTTTGGTCCCTCATCTTTGAAGACTTGTCATTTTATACCCTTGTAAAATTCTAAAATTACATTATGGTCCCTAAAATTTTAAGAGTTTACATATTTGGTCCTTGAAGAATCAAGTCATACAAGAAGCCAAAGCCGGATTACACCTAATGGAGCAAAAACGAGTGTATTCGATTCAACTCGACAACGTTTGAAGATTTTATCAAGAAAAGTCGAAGTCAAAGTCATCCTGAGACCCGACAATTTGAAAATCGGTTCCTAATCTCAAAATAATATTTAACGAGCCAACCATCACCCTTTTAACGGGCCGAGTCGGCCCATTTCAATATTATTAAAACAAAACCATGAAATATACTAACCAGCCATTTGGCCCAACACTACTCAACCCACGAATTGGGCCAACATCACCATACGTTTTTTTGGGAGGGCCTTTGCTAAACTTGTTATTATCAAAAGTGTTAACTCCACTTATCAAACGAATGAAAGAAAAACAGAAAGGGAATTAGGGTTCTTCTTAACAGCCACCATCACACATCTTAATCTCCCATGAACCTTAATCCCTAGTCTAATCCATCACTACCCCACACCAATATCAAACCCACGTGAAGAGCAGGCTGAGCCACACAAGCGTCCAAGAAAAGTCACGAGAATCCAACTTTGGGCAGAATAGAAGACCATTTGAAGGTTGTGATTGAAAAACGTGTTCCCCATAAAAAGATTAAAGGTCAGGATCATCTCATACAGCTCATCTATCACATGGTATGGAAGAAGATCACGGGTACCAATTTTGACTCAAAACTTCAAAGGGCAATCTTGGAATGACAATAGCATTAGGGTTTCGTTTTTTAGCTTTTCTAGTAGCTTATGTAGCCTGCTATATAAAGGCAATAGGACCTTAGATAGTCTCTTGTTCCAGAATTTTTTGTAAGATTTTAATTATTAATGAAAATGAAATTTAATCTTTTGTAAAAATCTGATTTCCAATTTCATTGCTTTATTGGTTTAATTGTTTGGTAATTAGTTAATATTTAAAAAAATTCACTTTACAAGAAGATTTTCAGAAAAACGTTTTCTTGAAGTTTTTTTTTTCTTTAGAAAAATTTTCAAAATCTTGAATCAAAGATGAATTGAAGTAAAAGTGAATTTTCATTGTTGGTTTACTTGTTTTGATAAGTTCTTGTCAAGATTTCTTCAAGTTTTCAGTTTGGTTTTATTTGGTTTCACAAATCAGTTTCAAAAGGTTCATTTTTATAAGCTATAAGAAATAAGTTGGCTTAATAAATAAGCCAGGCTTATAATCTTATAGGCTGTTATTAGGACATCTCATTTTCCTTGTTTGGTTTAGCAGGTTCACAAATTAAGCATATTGGATGAGGTGTGGGCTTTGTTAGTTCATCTTCATCATTATCTTCTCATACAACCAACAGCTTCTAAATCCCATAAGCTCAAGCCTCCTGCTTGATGGAGAGGGCATAAGCATGCCTTTGTGATGCTTGGATGTAAGCTCACAAGGTAAAACTCTTGTATCCCTCTATACTTGTGTGAAAATTGTGTGTTATGGTGATTTTGTGAACACAACTGTTTGATGGTAGATTTAATGTTTGATATTGTTAATTTGATTGACTTGAAACGTGTTAGGAGAGGTTAGAATGATTTTGGTGCAAGTTTGAGCTTAATCACCTTGTTAAAGTTCATTTTTTGTTTTTAAGGAGGTGTTTGGAACAGGAGGGTTTTCGGGTAGTATTCGACCACGTCACCTTTGCTAAGCTCTGCATGCCTCACATAAGTTTAGGATAGGTGGATTTTACAAAAAGATTAGGGTGTTTAGCTTTGAAATTCGTTTTTTTAGTTGTGTTAAAAATCTGCCAAGTTGTAGTGTAATTCTGCCATTAAGTATAAAAATTTGTTGTGTGATCTTGATTTTCTGCTGAATGATGATTGTTTAGGTCCTCTAGGTGTTAGATTTAGTAGTAATCTAGGTTTGTGTTTATTTTAGTTAAGGGTTTTGCGGATTAGAGAGGCCTAATTCGACATTCATATGTTCACAACTTAGCTTGTTTAGTCTATTGTTTGAACCAAAAAGGGGAGAGGTTGATTGTCTTAATCTCAAGACAATCACTGTTGAGGTGCTTTCGTTTTGTGTGCTTGTGCTAGGAAGCCCGATGTAAGCTTATTTGGTTATTGATTATGAGCTTTAGGCTTATAGTTTTTTTTGTTTATGCTTATTTATAGGATAGGATTAGATCATTAGTAGTTTAGGTTTCTTAAAATTGGTCATATCACACTATTTGCATTCATGTGCTCATTGTGTTTTTTGATTGTGATTTAGTGTTACTATTTGAGGCCTGTGCACTAAGCTAAACAAAGAAAAAACCAAAGTGAATGCCCACAGCCTACGAATAGACGACTGTTTTTTTTTTGTTTTATTCCACGTGCGCTTAGAAGTGCTTGAGGTGGGCTCTATTTGATCCACTATAGCTATAAGGGTGCTGCTGTAAGGATTATTCAGTTTGTTGGTGTCATGTGTTGTATTTCACTGTTCCATTACCAAGCCTAGAGAAAAGGTACAAAGAAAAGAATACCCTAGTAAATAGAATAGTATATAAGTGTGCATGTTCGATTGTTTGGCATTTAACTGTGCTAAATCATTGGCGTGATTCATAATAGTGTGATAGTGTTTTGGATTTGCGTCTTTGCACCATCAGCAAGTAAGAACACACAGCAAACCGAAAACAATAACCAAAATAAAGTGAAACCAAGAAGAGAAAAAAAAGAATAGAGGCCTGTGTGTTTTGTTTACCCGTTGTGCGAATTCAAGCGCCAATCTTGGGCTTGTTTGTTATGAGTTGTGTTTTTGTGTATTCGTGCACTGTTAATCCTAGCTAAAAAGTTAAAACAAGAAAAAAGTAAGTAAAAATTTTCTTTATATGTTGGAATTAAAGGCCGAAATTAAGAAATCTTGTAGGATTTGCTATTGTCTTATGTTGTGTGAAGTCAATTTGGGAATTAGTGCATATCTAAGTGCTTGATGATAAGCCCAAAGTTAATTTGTGAGCCATAGTTCATGATATTTGGCTACTGCTCATGTGCTCATATGTTGCAATTGCTGAGTTTTATTTGATTTCTGCTTATTTTTCCTTCTTTGATTCCATGTGAAATGTGTTTGCTTTAAGTTCAGTTTGTGTGTGTTGATTGTCATGCTTATAGTCGATTATCAACCAAAGTAGCCAACTGCTACTTTGGCTGTCTGTTGATCCAAAAAAATAAGCAACAAAAAAGGGCTGTAAAAAATATAACAACCAATTGTAGCAGCAGAGAGAATTGAACTCAAGACCCCTGCACAAGAAACAGACGCAGCAACACCCTAAATCACCAGCTGATCTACAAGACTCTGTTGATTTATTTCCCTTTAATTTTTCTTTTAACATTTCTTTTGTTTGTTGCTGATTGCCAAATATTAAAAAGTAAGTTGTTAAGAATTGGCAGCAAGGGGATTCGAACCCTTGACCTATACACAGATCAGAGACAACATACTTCACTCCAACCATCTGATCTCTTGGCCTTTTTGTTTAAACTTCTTATAATTTTTATTTTATACGCTCTTTCACTTAGTTTATTTTAGCATATAACCGACGTTAGCTTAATACAATTTTTAGTCTTACGTTTATTTTCGTCTTACGTTTACATAGTTTTTATTAGCATTCTCATTTTTTCTATTAGGTTTTCACACTTTATTTTATTTTTATTTTTGTTTTCCTTTTCTTTTGAGTTAAAATAAATTACATTTAAAAAAGAAAATATATATATAAAAATAAATATTAGTTTTAAAACGTTTTGAATTTTTACGAGTTACGTAATTTTTTTTATTGTAGTTAAAGTCGTTTTGGTTAAAATTGTTAGTCTAATAGTGTTTTTTAAAAAATTTAATTATCAAAGTTTTTATTTTTTATTTAGGATTATTTTCCTTTTTATTTTTAAAAAAGTCTTTAAAAATAGTTAAATTAAATTCTAAATTTCCAAAAAATCATTTTTAGGATTAGATAAGTATTATTTAGGTTTAAATACAAAAAATAAAACTGGATTTTGTCATTTTCTTAGTTATTTTAATTTTTAGGTTTTTTTAATTAACTTTAAAAATCTATAATAAATAATTTAAGCACTTTCAAATTTTTTGGTTTCCGAATTTTTCTTAGCTGGGATTTTTGAAATATTTTAGTAATTTTTAATTATTTTTTAGGTGAAATTTTCGTTGGGTCGCGTTTTCACGTTCGTACGTTCGCGCGTTTCCGACCGTTTTTAGCGTAATTCGTCTCCATTTTCTTTTCTTTCTTTTTTCCAAAATGTAATCACTCGAATTAATAACGTCTAATATTGTTGGCTAAACACCATACCTCCTCGAGAACTAACTCAATTGGTCGGTTTTACGTTCTCCTAAACGTAGACCAAATACTTACCGTGATTACGCGTTTTTCCTAAAACGTGTACAAAAATACCGCATCATTAGGCTGCTAGGAACGATTCCCATTCACTTGATTGAATCAAGGCGGAATATAATGAAAATTGTTAACAAGGTGTTTAGGGCACAAGAACACATGAATTACTCAAACAGATTGCTCATTATATTAATAACAAACAATCACTAAGTGTGTATACATTTAATCGCACACCTAGTCGACACACGCTTTAGGTTTACATCTTGTATGAATGATATAAATAAACCTATAACCCTTGGTTCCTTTTATAGTGTAAGGATTAGGGTTTTACAAGAGATAATATCAAATAAACATGCATATCTTCTATTTAAATAAACTAATACAGAATATTCATAAATAATATTCCGAATACTTATCCTAAATAGATTTCTAACATGTCAGCGTCTAGTTTAACAGTTGTCAGCGTCTAGACACAATGTGTCACCGTCGAAACAAATGCCTTCATGTTTTCTTCGTTTTGAGTTTCTGTCACATCAACTTTTTGACCCAACACACCACCTCTTTTGCTTGTGCTTGTGGTGAACCACTAGCAGCAATGGAAGCAGCAGGTGTATGGATCATCTCATATGTATTTGGTTGATTACCATTATTGTGAGAAGAAGATTGAGTATCTTCTGAGGAATGGGAACTCTTGTAAGAAGGAGTTTGCTGAGAACCACTAGCAGTGCTAGGTTCCTCACCTTCTTGGTTGCCAGGTTGGGCTAACATATTAGCAAATAAGGGTGTGATAGTTCCTGTAAAGGCATTACCTTGTTTGGTCAAGAAAGAGAAAGTTCTCTTTGTAAATGTAGGAACATCCCATGTATTTGTTAACTCTGGTAGGTTAGGGATTTGGTCATTAACTAAAGTCTGAATTTGCTAGACAAATACCAGCTGATGCCAATGCAGCAGGGATTTGATCAAAGAAGTACTTTTGGAGCTTAAACAGTGAATAATGGCATGAAAAAGCAATTTCTATTGTGGTGAAAACAAAGCTTTAAAGAAAGTAAGACTTTCCCTACCACCCTCATAACCCATGGCTGCAAGGCCATCACGTATCTATGTATTGTTTAACATACTTAGTCCATTTTCATCATTTAGTCTCAAACTAGCCCTTAGCAATACCTCGGTTACATAGATATATCTATGATTCACCCTAGCCCTAATGCAAGGTTGATCAAAACGATTACCTAACACAGCAGTATTTCAAAATTGTTCAACAATAGGAATAGAGACAATGGGACTTACAGTAAGCGCAAAACGAATATGACTTCGAGATAAAAATCCAAGTATCTCATGAAAACCAAGAGAACCATCATTCTGAGCAAGGTTCGCAACCAAGTTGTGCTTAGAGATCACTTGTAAAGCAGCCATTAGTATTTTTGATGATCGAAAAATTAGAGAGGAGGTTATAGAATTAAGAGATAAGAATAAAAGATTAGGTGAATCAATTATATAATTGGAGAAAGTATTTAAGTAAATAACAAACCCAAGCGCGAAGAAACCACCAAATTTATAAAAAAAGACCCTTAACGGTACAACGGATATGTAGCGGTACATGGAACATACTCGGTACTTGGATTTGTGCTAGCGGTACTTGGATCCATAACAGTACCTCACAAATTTGACCAGTTCATGCATTCCACTATCATTATAACCTCTTTTATCTTATTCTATCAACCTACAATCACATCAAAAACACAAAAACATACACTATATAATAAAAATTAGCATAAAAATTGTATAGTTATTGTTAATGCAATAATGACTAAAAACGTTACTTGCATTTTTCGGTCTCGCTTAGTTTTGATTACGACAATATGTAAAAACAAGCATTTACGAAAACAACGAAAAACGAATTCTTGAGTTCAAGTATTTTTCAATTTACCCATTTTCACTTAAGGTATGGATAAACAAGTACTAACCTTAATCAAGTGATCAAGTGATTTAATCTTTTCTTAAAACTCACTTTTTATTAAATGTGACAAGTTTTTATTAAACTTTATCTTTAAGAAAATGTTTTATTAAATTAATTATTTGAAATTTGAAAATGGCATATTCTTATTCTGTTAAGAATATCCTTTCAGGATCTTTTTATACCCAGATAAGACCTCCACCACTAAAGGACAAAAAGGAGCGGAGTCTAGTCCGACGGTACCTTAGCGCCTAGGCGGTACCTTATCGATAAGGTACCACGAGCTATGATAAGGTACCGCAGGCAGATATAGTCGTTGGCTCCTTTATCCTTTATATAGTGGACCATTCTCAGCTTTTCACCTCACCTCTTTTGCACATTTATTTCCAGATTCAAACCCCTTCTTTAATCACTCAAATCTTTGATCATTTGTTTGATTATTACTTGTTTAAGAAGTGAATCTTGTTCTTCCATCCCTTCCTCTTCAAGTGCAAAGAGAAGAACACTATCCTAGTGAAGTGTTGAGTCCACCACCAAAGATCCACTGAAGATCAATTTTTATATACTTTTAGTTGTGTCATAGTTGTGAAGATCCAAGTAGTTGTGTCTATTTGGAAGTTGTGTATGTACTAAGTATAGTTGTGTAGATTGGTCCTAGCTATGATTAGGGCTCGACTTTTAGCTTAGAGTCGGAAATTGGTTAAGCAACGTGTACGGTCTCCGCCATAAGGAGCTTGTTGTGCAGTGAACTCTCGATTAAGGAGTACTCGAGGAGTGGAGTAGGAACGAGGAGTGAGCTTCGTTGCCGAACCACTATAAATCCTTGGTGTTCGGTTTGATCTTTCTTTACCCTTAACTCTTTACATTCCTTATTCTTTTTGCATATACATGTGTTAATATTAGATTAGCTACACTATCATTCTTTATTCTTTGTGGATATATTTTTGTTAGTATTAGTTTAGCTACACTATCATTGTTCATATTTGTGCATAAGAAGATTTCACATATTTCCTCAAGCCTAAGTTTTTTGAAAAAGGATTTTTGGAAACCATATTTTAACAAGTAAATTATAAGAAACTATTCAACCCCCCCCCCCCCTTCTAGTTTCTACAATTGGTATCAGAGCGGGTTGCTCAAGAATTTTTAAAGTATATTGTATTTTAAAACTTGAATCGATCTATTATTCCAACAAGTACCTAGAAGGGCAATCTATGCAAAGACCACCACTTTTTGAAACCGATAGTTTTATTTATTGGAAAAATAGATTTGAAACTTATGTGAAATCAAAAGATTTAGATCTTTGGCATGTTATTACCAATGGTGATTTTTTACCCTTTCAATTTAATGAAGTTTCTAAAACAAAAGAATTAGTCACTTTTGACAAAGCTAATGATGATACTAAAAAGAAACTTTCAAAAAATAATGAGGCTAAAATGGTGATTTATAATGCTTTGCCTAAGAAAGAGTATGAAAGAATTTGTATGTGTGAAACCGCTAAGGATATTTGGAACACTCTTTTAGTAACCCACCAAGGTAATAGCCAAGTCAAAGAAAGTAAAATCGATCTTCTTGTCCAACAATATGAACAATTTGTCATCTTAGAAGATGAAACTAATGATAGAGCATTTGTTAGGTTTAACACCATTATTACTAGTCTAAAAGCACTTGATGAAGGTTTTTCTAGCAAGAACAATGTTAGGAAGTTTCTAAGGGCCTTACATCCAAAGTGGAGAGAAAAAGTCACGGCTATTGAAGAGTCGAAAGATCTCTCAACTTTACCACTCGATGAACTCATAGGAAACTTGAAGGTTCATGAGATGATAATTTTGAAGGACTCGGAATTAGTAAAAACCAAGAGTGAAAGGAAATCTCTTGCACTTAAAGCCAAGAAGTCACAAAGTGACCATGATAGTTCCTCGGAAAGTGATGACGAGGAGTATGCATTGGCGGTGAGAGATTTCAAGAAGTTCTTCAAGAGACGAGGTCAACACGTTAGGCAACCAAACTATGACAAGAAACCATTGTCAAAGAATCGGTTTGTCAAGAACGAAAAAGGTGATAGGAGTTGCTTTAGATGTGGTGATACAAATCACTTCATTGGTGATTGTCCAAAGCCCGCTCGTGATAAGAACCACACGGCATTCGTTAGTGGCGCTTGGAGCGATAGCGGTGAAGATGATGATGACAACCCCAAAGAGGAGAAATGTCTTATGGCTCACACTTCTAAAGAGGTACATTCCGAAACCGAATATTATAGCAATGATAGTTCCACTTTAGATGATATTGAATTTGAAGGAAAATATGATAGCTTACACAAACTTAGTCTTAAATTCATAGAAAAGAATAAAACCTTAAAATCAACCAAAACTAAGCTTGAAAATGAGATCAATCAACTTAGGGAGAAATTGGCTAAACTTGAGAAAAACAAAGAGGTTGATTTAGGTTGCTTAAGTTGTGAGAAACTTATATTAGAGAATGATGATCTCAAGAGCACCTCCATTAAATTGGAAAAGTTCATGAAAGGTACTAGTGCTCTTGATGATATGTTAAACAAACAAGTTCATTCTAAGGAAAAACTTGGTCTAGGTTTTAACTCAAATGAAGCCTCAACTAGTGAACCAAAACAAGTCAGGTTTTCACAGAAAACTCCTTCTGGACGCGGTTCCACATTGTATGGCGCGGTTCCTTATCACTATGGAACCGCGACCATAGATAAGGTACCGCGGCCAGAAGTTGATTTTTGTGAAAACTCTGAACTTTCTGAAAAATCTAAGTTAAATGAAAAACCAAAGCATCTTACTGTTAATAAGGTTCAGTTACCCATACTTGACGACAATGCTATTAGTAAGTTCTATAAGCCGTTAAGTAAACCTCTCATGGGAAATAGAAGTTTATCTAGACTATCTTCAACTCCACCTAGAGTACGGAATGAGTCTAAGCCTAGAAGTAGAACGACAACGCCTACAAGAGATAATCAAAACAACTCACGACCTAGAAGTAAAACTCCAACACCTAGAAAGAATAATAATAACTCTAAACCTAGATCAAACACACCTAGGAGAAGTAATGAACAACAAAATGGTTACATGAATTACTACCCTCCTCCATTTTGTTCTCCATGGGGAATCCCCACCTCATTCATACATCCCAACCAAATGCAAGGGATGTTTGGAACTAACAATTTTGGACCCATGAGATATTGGGGACCAAATGTTTGATCTTGTGTATTGTTACCTAGATATGATTGGGAATTGATTTGGAGCCCGATGAGTGGATTAAGGATAGTGGATGTTCTAAACACATGACGGGTAATCGAAGTTTGTTCTCGCATTACAAAGCATATGATGGAGGTAACGTCACATTCGCTAGTAGTCTACGTGGTAATATCATTGGCAAAGGTACGATTTCTCTTGACTCCATGACCATTGAAAATGTTGAGCACGTAGATAACTTAGGTTTTAACATTTTAAGTATAGGTCAAATTTGTGATAATAAGTGTAAGGTCATCTTTTCGGAACATGACAGTGAAATCGTAGAAGATGGAAAAGTCATTGGAAAAGGTGTTAGAAAGCATGGGCTTTATGTCATGAAGGTTAATAAGAAGTCAAAAGACAACATATGTCTTGCGACTATAGATGATAGTTCTACTCTTTGGCATAGGAGATTAGGTCACGCTAATATGCGTTTAATTTAATCTTTAGTCTCTAAGGAGTTGGTAAGACACCTCCCCAAGATTAAGTTTGATAGTCACTTTTGTGATGCTTGCAAAGTTGGAAAGCAAGTTCACTCAAGTCACAAAGCCAAGAATTTGGTTTCGACCTCTCGGTGCTTAGAGCTCCTACATATGGATCTCTTTGGACCTTCCGCCATACGGAGTTATGGAGGTAATCTTTATACCCTAGTTATAGTTGACGACTATTCTAGATTCACTTGGACTAGATTTTTGGCATCTAAGAATGAAGCTTTCGATCACTTCGAAATCTTTAGTCGGGGAATTCAAAATCAACTAGGATGTTCAATTGTTTCTATTAGGACGGATCTTGGTAGGGAATTTGATAATGAAGTGCAATTTGGTGCCTTTTGTGAAGCTCATGGTATTACCCATAACTTCTCGGCTCCTCGCACTCCACAATCAAATGGGGTAGTTGAAAGGAAGAATAGGACTCTCCAAGAGATGAGTAGGACGATGTTAAACGAGCAATCTTTGCCTCAAAAGTTTTGGTGCAATGTCGTAGATACATCGACTTATATTCTCAACTGAATTCTTATTCGACCTTTCCTAGGAAAGACCCCCTATGAGATTCTTAAAGGTAAGAAACCCTCATTAGAATACTTTAGGGTGGTTGGAAGAAAGTGCTTTATCCTCAACACCAAAGACTAACTTACCAAGTTTGACCCAAAGTCTTACGAAGGTATCCTTTTAGGTTATTCCCAAACTAGTAAGGCCTACATAGTCCTAGATAGAACCTCAGGGGTTATTGAAGAATCACTCAACGTAACCGTTGATGAAACCCCTCCTTCACCCAAGACACCACCATTGGTTGATGATGACTTGGATGAATTAGAAGTAGTTAAAGCCAAAGAGGTTAGAAAAATAGGAGTTGAAGACCTTAGTGTTGAAAAGGAAGTAAACATTAAGGAGTCTAGGGATCATACTCTCAATAATGTCATTGGTGACTTAAATCAAAGGACCCTAAGATCTCAAGTCCAAAACCAAAGCAACTTCTTTTGTTTTGTCTCCTTGATTGAACCTAAGAATGTTAAAGAAGCTTTTACGGATGAGAGTTGGGTCATTGCGATGCAAGAAGAATTGAATCAATTCGTTGCCAATGATGTTTGGGAACTTGTTCCTCCACCTAGAAGTTCTACCATTATAGGAACCAAATGGGTATTTAGGAATAAGCTAGATGAGAATGGTGTTGTGTCTCGTAACAAGGCTAGACTTGTAGCTCAAGGCTATAATCAACAAGAAGGGATTGATTATGACGAGACATATGCACCGATAGCTAGATTAGAATCAATTAGAATCCTTTTAGCCTACGCTTGTGCCTTAGATATTAAGCTTCAACAAATGGATGTAAAGAGTGCATTTCTTAACGATTTGATCAATGAGGAGGTATATGTGGCTCAACCTCCTGGCTTCATTGATTTTGAGAAATCGGACCATGTTTACAAGCTTAAGAAAGCACTTTATGGACTCAAACAAGCACCCAAAGCTTGGTATGATAGACTTAAAGCATTTCTTGTTAAACATGAGTATACCATGGGTATGGTAGACAATACACTCTTTACAAAGAAGAAAGGTCCTCACCTCATAATCGTACAAATATATGTTGATGACATTATATTTGGCTCAACTTGTCAAGAATTATGTGATGACTTTGCCAAAATCATGCATGATGAGTTTGAAATGAGTATGATGGGAGAACTTAACTTCTTTTTAGGACTCCAAATTAAACAAATGGACGATGGTATTTTCTTTAGTCAATCTAAGTACGCTAAAGAAATGCTAAAGAAATTTGGATTAGAAGAATCTAGAACAATGAAGACCCCTATGGCCTCGGATACTAAACTCACCGTAGATGATGATTGTGAGTCGGTAGACAACACCAAATATAGAGGTATGATTGGTAGTTTGTTGTACACAACGGCAAGTCGACCGGATATCATGTTTAGTGTTTGCCTTTGTGCTCGCTTCAAAGAGGCTCCCAAAACCTCTCACCTTGAAGCGGTTAAGCGTATCTTCCGATACATTAAAGGCACTATACATTTAGGATTATGGTATCCTAAAGGGACCGGCGTAGAAACCATTGTCTACAGGGACTCGGATCATGCGGGAGACTATGTGGACCGGAAAAGCACTAGTGGAGTTTGTACCTTCATGGGTTGTTGTTTAACTTCTTGGTTCTCCAAGAAACAAACCGCTCTTGCGATATCCACCACGGAAGCCGAGTATGTGAGTGCCGGTAAAGCATGCCAAAAAGCTCTATGGATGAAGCAAGCGCTTGTTGATTACGGGATTTCTCTTGATGATGTTCCCATCATGTGCGATAATAAAGGCGCTATAGACCTAAGCAAGAATCCCGTGCAACATTCGCGAACCAAACACATAGAAATTAGACACCATTTCCTTAGAGATAATGTTCAAAAGGGGAACATTACTATCGAAAAGGTGCCCTCCGAGGATAACTTAGCCGATATCTTCACTAAGCCACTTAAGAGGGAACATTTTTATTACTTGCGTCTAGGTCTAGTGTAACACCCCCAAATTTATACAACTCAGTACAACGGAAGACTAGTTGGTGTTACGGGATAGCACATTACTCACATCATAGACAACGCATAAAAATCGCGTCGTTTAATAATAAATCATTTCCATTCATAAACATCAAAGTTACATCGGTCCCAAGTCATTAAATTTCATACAAAGTTTTATAAAATATTTGAATGGAAAATATTGTTTAAGTGCGGGCCATGAATTCTTGTCGTCTTCCCGAAAATTACCTTCAAGTACCTGAGATAAAACATGTTAAAAGAAAATGTCAGCGATAACGCCGAGTGAATTCATAGAGTTTGATAAAATCTATCAATATAATATCAGTATAAAATTATTACTGAAGTCATTTTGTACAAATCATTTTAATAGGCCATAAAATAGCCAAAGTCATTTTATACAAATCCTTATCGAAAATCATAATATAGGCATTTGCCTTAAAAATCATTATACGAATCATTGTCGTTAAAAACACCATACAATACGTTTTGCAACGTTGTATAGATTAAATAAAACCGTTATATGAATATGGTTATAAAAACCAAATCACAAACATAATATCAATAGTATGTCCCTGTATTGCTAGTCAGGCAATACATCGTAATTCGGAGCGTCTAGTAATATTTCGGTGATTGGATTATTATAAGCCGCATGACATTGTTACCTTACTAAAACCAAAACGGGTAGCTAACCCGATACCAATTTTGCCCATCTAAAGTAGCGTGTCGTCACAAAGGTGACGCTATGGAAATCTTCTCATACATAAATTCGCTTACCAATCAATGTGGCACGACGGGGATCAACCGTCAAGGCGCGAACTGGGGTGATCGTCCCCAAATAGTACTATTAAATGCATAAGCGTCTACCAACTCCCGGTAGTTCACAATTCATGCTAATGGGACTTTTAGTGACATAACCTAACTTTAATAATCCATTTTTATTTCATCTATCGGGTCCTTTAATCATTCATAGGGTCATACAATCGGGTCATTTAATCATTCGGGTCCAAAATCAATAAACAAACAATCGGGACAAATGGTGTCCTATTTTATAAAAACTAACATGTTATCTCCCTCGCGGGTTTATAAAACATTTATAAAACATTTAAAAGAGTGCGAGGCTATGAACTCACGTTGATGTGGGAAGGCGGGTTATCGGCAATTCGGACGTACGGTACGTGCTTCAATCACGGAAACCTAGACAAATAATACTCGGTCTTAGACTCATGTCCAATGACTTTTTAAAAATAATAATTATGTATACATATGATGATTATATATATATATGATGATCAAGTGGGTTTACATATTCTCGTTTACTCATTTTAGTGTTATATGTCGGTAACTTTTATACTAGCTTACTAGTTTTACCTATTTACACGTTTTTAAGTCCAATAAACTTATTACAAGTTCTTTAACTTGTTTTAATCCATTTTATACCTATATTATCAGTATATACACTTTACAAGTTGGGCCTAAATGGGTTAAGCCCAATAAGTTCTTTTTACAAGTTTTTATCTTATTAAGTCCAATTATTAGTCCAATATGTTTAGTTAGCTCGTAAATGTCCGTATCTCTTATAGTTCGGGTTTTATCGGTTTTTACTTGTATTAGTTACTTATACATCAGTATATGACTTTTATAAACTTTACATTAGACGGGTTTTGTCGTCTAAGTTTTATTTGGCGAAAAACGTTAATTTTACGGCGATAGCCAAAAAAGTCGTAAAAATCAAGTTTATAGTTTTTATTACTTATAAATATTATTTTACCACCATTTATATAATTTACCCATTTAATTAACCTTTTATACATTTATATAAATAAGTTTTATAAGTTAGTGGGTTTATATTTTTACATTTTATACATTATAATGTGAGTGCTTATATAATATTAATAAACATTATTTCCAAAAATCTGATTTTTAACTTCATGTTCACCATTTTTACCATATCTAGAGTTCTATAATGACTTAGAAGCTCATTTTTGGATGGCATGGTCTTCATATTATGTGCTACATTTAACTTAGTTATAGCTACTGCCCATTTTGAGTTTAAGTTGCCTTAACAGTCCCTACAAAACTGCTTATTCAGATTACACCACCTAACTTGTTTTGATCATATCTCACTCATTATTTTGATTCCATTGCATGGCCAACTCTCACATGTGTATAACATCATCTACTTACTGTAAATAGATCAAACCATGCAATTTTATCAGTTCATCTTTTAGTTATCTACTGATTTTATACAGCCAACTAAATAATCAAGATTTTAGCTTCATTGCTTATAGTTATCATCATTTTTAAGCATATTTATCAATACTTGATCCCCACACAACATTTTTATCATCATATATACATCATACACATATACAAAATGAAAGAAAATACATTTGTTCTTTACAAAATAACAAGAGAAAAATGGAGAGGATGATCTTCTTTACCAATCCAAGTGGATTTCTTGTTTTAGGAAGACAAGAACTTGATGAACACAACAAGTATCTCCAAGACCATCAAATATCAAGAACATAGATTGGAAAATCAGCCCTAGGATACAAGAAAATCACCTCCAAAGTTGTTGATATGGCCACCAAATGATCAAGGCTTCAAGAGAACACCTTAATAGAACTAGTAAACATGTGGTTTATGGCTAGAAAAGATCAAAGAGGGTGTTTGTTGGCTTATTTGGGATGGCAAGGATGAGAGAGTTGAGAGGATTTTGGTGTTGGTTTGCATGTGAGAAGTTATGGAATGAGAAGTAGTAGCTAGTTTTGAGTTAGTGGTAAAGGAAGTTAGCTTAACATGTAAGCTAAGGCTTACACATGGAAGGTGTAAGCTAAACTTGATGCCACCTTGTGTTGTGGTGTCAAGTTATGCCGTCCCATATAGCTAGTGGGGTGGGACAATGTGTTTTGTCCCATCTCACTAGTTTACGGGTATTTCTCGATTCTAATTTTCTCGATTTGCGTGCCCTCGGGTCGTTTTACGAAAAACGTTTTTATAAATTATGAATCACCGTCACAAAACGAATCCAATAAAAATTGTCTCATCAAAAACGGAGTTCGAAAACGTAAATACGTAATCCTAGGGTTTCCGGTTTAGTCGTAAAGGACGTTAAAATAAAATCGTAAGTCCTAATCTCTTCTCGTAAATTTGTGAGTTTATGAACTAACACAAATTTAAAACTCCAAAATAATATTCATGGACAAATTTATTTTTTGAAATGTCGGACTGTCACCAAAGACGGTGTATGTAAACGTAAGCACGAAACGTTGAATCCTCCGGTTTAGACGTAGTTGACGCTACTTCAAGACGTAAATCCAAATTTCTTCCCAAAAGTATGTGAGTTCATATTGTAACATTAAAATAATGTTTTCAAATAAATATTTGAGAATAAAATATCAATCGTAAATTGACGGATTGTCACAGCATTTACTCCTAAACAGGATCTTTGTCCTCAAAGATCATCTTACCTTACTACTCGCTTCTTATAGAGTTAAAGCCATATGGGTATTTCCTCCACATTCGGTCTTTTCTCACAAGTGTAATCCATTATAATACGCGAGTTTCATTAAACATAACTACAGGAATAAGATCAGGCTAAATGTTGACTTACTTTCTCTATCCATGATGTTCACGGGTTTTTGATGAATGCAACTTTTCGCCGATCTAAGCTTTATTAAGAATAATCAGAATTTCACTTGATAGATATTCCATCAAGTGTGATTTACGAAACATAATTCACGCGGTTCTTGAAGTCCTAGGGTAGATCCAGCTTATATGCCTTTCAATCCCAACTTTTACATCATCTCAATGGTCCCATACAACGGGGACTTATATCCCATGATTTGTCAGATCATGAATTCATTTATCCAAGTTTAAAATTTGTGGCATAACTTCGCTACCCATTTGGCACTTCAAGATCTACATTTCACATCCACTTAACCTCTTGCCCACTACCGGCAGTCAATAATCAAATCCTTATTTCAACAATCATTTCAGATTTCGCGGGTCGGGTATTTTGCAAGGTTAGGTTCGCCATCATAGGAAACCTTAAACCTAAAAGACATGTCCAACACACAGTGGGTGTATGTCGGATGTCTTCATCTCAACTCTTGCTTACAGATGCTCTAATATAGATCCTAACAAGATTCGATCTCGATCCTAATACGATGATTATCAAGGATAATCTCTCCAAAGGAAAACGATTATACGGTCTATATCCAAAGATCAATCATTCAAACATAGAATAGCGCTTATAGTATTTTGTATCGTTACTTTACCTCGTCCCTTCGATTGGGGTGGTACATAGTACTCTCATCAAGGTTCGTTCTCAATGATTTCTGAGCAAATCTCTAGAAATTCGATGCGAAGCGAGGATCTTGATAAAGATGTTTGATACAAGCACACTATGTTTACATAACTCTTTTGCATTTATCCCTAACGGGAATGATATTAGCAGATTTGGTCAGTCTGTCGACGATGACCCAAATCGAATCAAATTCAGATGATGACCTTTGCAATAGCTAGACGTTTACTAATGTATGAGGCGATGTTTGCCTTCATAATTGCCATCAGTACAACTTCTTCAGACAAAGATATTTTTAGTCATAAATGACATAAATAGAATACTTATACTTACAAATTCCAACATAACTATATCTCACAATCCTCCATATTTAGGCAACCATAAACGGCCCTTTAAAACATTTAACGCTATCGGCTTCTCAATTCTAATGGTTCACATTAGCCGTGAAACCCTTCACTATTTATATTATCCTTTTTATATAATATGTCAGTATCTATATTATTCTCATGATGATGTAATTATCATGTCCACAATTTACTCGGATATTCTTTCTATATTATGCGTCAGTAATTTCGTTCACTTTCATGATGAAATAAATATCATAACCGTATTTATTCAAAATTCTTTCTTCATATTTTCTGAGTTTTAGTTTCTTCTCAACTATCATCTTTATCCATTTTACTCAATCCGTCGTCTAAAGCGCCGATAATTATTATGATTAATTAAATATTAAATATTCAATTTTTATGAAACGTAAATGTAAAGATTTTAAATTTCTTGGTTCGACCAATTATATAAAATGTTCAAAATAAATTTGAATTTAATTAACAAGATTTTTGTTGATTTATCGAAAATATTTAATAAGATTCGTAAATGTTCGAAAAACCTTTATTTATACTTTGGTAAAAGTTTTCTTAGTTTGAAAAGCAAAAATTGTCGTTTTAAGTTTTCAGGTTATGGTATAAATGGTTTTACTCAATCCTTCTTAAGTTATCTTGAGGTATACACAAACATTTACCCATAAACAGAAGTTTAGTTAAATGGTTTGTGTATAAGGGAATAATCCCTTTAAAAATCCTTTGTTAAAACATTTGTCAAAACATATTTCCATTTCTTTTTGGTAAAATCCAAAGTCTTAAAAGGGCTCTTAATTTTTGAAGAGTCTATATGCATACATCTTACCATTATTAATCCAACGGTCATTTTATGTAAAGGATTAAGTTTTTAATCCCTAAGCGTTAATGGTTCTAATCTTTGAAAAGTCAATATAGCTTCCATTATCTATTAATCACACGGTTAAATCATGTAAAAGATTAAGTCTTTAATCATATGTTAAATATTTAAGATACAGGTTTTTATCGTTCGGCCAATTCAGGGCAATCTATAAATAACTATTAACTCATTCTTATTCTTATAAACAAACAAATGATCCTTAATGATCACAAGCATGAATTTATCAAATTACAGCCTACACACGTGATTCACCAATTTCATGAATGCTACATGTGTATTAGTCAATCCAAACGACATCACGTGAAACTCATAATGTTCATTACAAGTACCGGATGTAGTGATTGGAATAGATAATCTCTTTCGCAGATGCGAAGTTGATGATAACCATGCTATGGATTAAATTTGCTAGAACCTTGTAAATGATCGAACAAATCTTCCATTTTGAGTTATGGATATCGTTTTTGATAGTCAATTTACTCAGTTTACAGTAATCTATAAATATAAGGAATGATAACACCATAGCTCTTCAGGATGACAGGCTTGGTAATATAAAATCTTTCTCCGACAACTTTCTCAGTTGTACGGTAATTCCTTAAATTCAGATGGTGCTGACGTACAGTGCACAAGCCACAGGTGCAGCACCGGGAACATAATCAATACCAATTTCAACTTGCCTTAATAGCAAAAGTCTAGGTAATTTACCAACAAATACCTCCTAAAGTTTCAGATAACATAAACATCTTTTAATAAATTCATATTAGGTTCTTCTAGATTACAATATCTATGACTAATTCACAACCATTCACGGTATAATTTTAAGTCTAAATACAGGATATGATCATCCATCATGAATTATTTAGATCACTTTTGATAATCAACATCTTATCATTTAGGGAGTTCTACTCGAGTTCCCATCAATTAAGACAATGTCGTCATGTCATAATCAATCAATCCATTCTACTGGTATTTCCAACTTTCCAGTTTTATTGCCGTCGATAAGATGTGAACTTCTCAAAAGACTAATAATAATTCGTAATACTTCACAAATTCAAGGATATTAGGATACACAACTACTATTAAAAGAGTAAGGTCAACGCATAATCTATGCGATAGAATTTCAAATCAGATACAGACGAAAACATTTAACGAATATGAATATACCCCATGTTTTCATAATTTTAGTACGCATTCGAAAGCTCCTCGGATCGTTACCCAGGTCATTCAAATGAAATCAAATCATAAGAAATGGTGAGAACGTCAATATATCCAGTCGGGTATCAACATTCGGTAATCAGATACTTTTCCTAAGAATCTCACTACGGGAGAATTGGACAAGAACGAATTGTCAATTGTCAAATAAGACAAATTTCACAGATGAGTAAATTCAACTCAGAAGAATAGATGCTACAGGCACATATGTAGATGTCTCTAACATTATGTCCCTATTTTTCACTTCTTGCAGATCTCATAAAATTTAATCTTTCACAATCTTCAAAGAAAATGCAGTGTTTATTCATTAGTTTTTATGGTGACTACTAATCAGCCTTGCATGGTCCATTCGAAATTGTATGTAGGCGCGCAACTATATACAATTTCAAGATTAACGATGCAATACTCAGTTCGTCAAAATTTTATCATCATGTTTATAATAAAAACATTTTCAGGCTTAATTCTTAAATAAGAATCAAAAATAAATTTACAAAGATTTTCTTTGTTATGAAAACAATTAAGTTTTCCCAATTTGTTTTATAAACAACTTCATTTCGATAATGGCCACTTATAAATCTCACTTTGAATAATCCTTATTGTGATGAAAATTAAGTTTTCTCAAAGGATACCGTTTTAAATTTATAAAAACAATGAGTGATCTGCAAAAGAGTGATGAAAAGTTGTTCACCAAGAATTAACTACGAATTGATAGGAAATGAGCTTTTAGCCAAATAATCATGAGGTTCATGACCTTGATGGCACTCAAAAAGAATAATTCACAACATAACTCAAATCGAGATGAGTACTTGTTCAATGGTTGCATCACTAATGCGAACATTAGGATGAAGCAAGAAAGGATAGATAACATCGATACATGTAGAATTTAGCAATCAATGGTAGTCTTTTTCATTAATCACAAACAAGTCAAATTGTACCGTAACACATTACATGTCACTATGTCATACAATTCTCAAAACTCATCCTACCAACTGATATCTCAGTTAAGTTAGGGATTTTTTTTAAAGATACCACAATGAATACTAATCTACAAGAGTCATTAGGTGTTCCACATGTCCCGAAAGATCCATCGGTCTCAATTCAGAAGAAGATTTCTTCAATTTATTTCTTGGACACTGGGCATCCTCGTCAGTGGACAATGGCCTAGGAACAACCCTTAACACGAATCAACAATCAATTAAAACCTTATAATTCAATCACAGGACTTAACGACTTCCTCTTATCAATCTTATATTCCATACAAGTTAAATTTTTACTTCATTCAAGTTTTAATCAACTTTTACTCAATTCGATATCCTACTTCATTATCCAATACTTACAACCTTATTCTTCGGCCTTGTAAAGGCAATACGATCTCAATATGAATCAACACTTAATTTCCAATCCTATTAGCTCTTACAACAACAATTATCAAATGAGTCATTAATATGAAATGACTTGATCATTCAACTAGACTTCTCGGAAAGGTATTAGTGGCATGAGGCTTTTGGGTAATGGTTCCAATAACAGCCTCAAGTGCAACATTCACCCTTTCGATTTCAATTTAAGAATTGTATGACAACGAATCAGATGACATCTTCCTAGGTGGTAACGTTTTGTCAAACTCCACTCTATAAGGAAAGGTCGTCATGACATCGATATCAGATTTAATCTCGCCAATTCTTTTTCAATATCACAATCAACTAATATCTACATTTCTACGAATATCAACCATTTGTTGGGATCATAAATATCCACAACTTGGTTTAGATCTAGGATAGCTAGAATTCCTACGAGAATAGCTTCGATTAATTTACTAGGGGATTTAGGGTTACTTGTGACAATCTACGTCGTATAAATACCTCGTATAAAAATCAAATTAATCATCAAACAATCATGTAATAAAATTACATCATATATATATAATCCAAGTTATATATATTAAAATAACACTTCTCAGTCTTGGCCTTGTCGGTAACTCGGGAATTCTTTGGCACCGTTATAGTTAAAAGATTTTTAGACATTTTTAGAAAAATGTTTATAGTTAAAAGATTTTGAAATGTTTTATTCAAAACCTTGGTTTTAAAAATCTTTCGTTCTCTATAACGAGAGCTCTGATACCAAACTGTAACACCCCCAAATTTATACAACTCAGTATAGCGGAAGACTAGTTGGTGTTACGGGATAGCACATTACTCACATCATAGACAACGCATAAAAATCGCGTCGTTTAATAATAAATCATTTCCATTCATAAACATCAAAGTTACATCGGTCCCAAGTCATTACATTTCATACAAAGTTTTATAAAATATTTGAATGGAAAATAGTGTTTAAGTGCGGGCCATGAATTCTTGTCGTCTTCCCGAGAATTACCTTCAAGTACCTGAGATAAAACATGTTAAAAGAAAATGTCAGCGATAACGCCGAGTGAATTCATAGAGTTTGATAAAATCTATCAATATAATATCAGTATAAAATTATTACTGAAGTCATTTTGTACAAATCATTTTAATAGGCCATAAAATAGCCAAAGTCATTTTATACAAATCCTTATCGAAAATCATAATATAGGCATTTGCCTTAAAAATCATTATACGAATCATTGTCGTTAAAAACACCATACAATACGTTTTGCAACGTTGTATAGATTAAATAAAACCGTTATATGAATATGGTTATAAAAACCAAATCACAAACATAATATCAATAGTATGACCCTGTATTGCTAGTCAGGCAATACATCGTAATTCGGAGCGTCTAGTAATATTTCGGTGATTGGATTATTATAAGCCGCATGACATTGTTACCTTACTAAAACCAAAACGGGTAGCTAACCCGATACCAATTTTGCCCATCTAAAGTAGCATGTCGTCACAAAGGTCACGCTATGGAAATCTTCTCATACATAAATTCGCTTACCAATCAATGTGGCACGACGGGGATCAACCGTCAAGGCGCGAACTGGGGTGATCGTCCCCAAATAGTACTATTAAATGCATAAGCGTCTACCAACTCCCGGTAGTTCACAATTCATGCTAATGGGACTTTTAGTGACATAACCTAACTTTAATAATCCATTTTTATTTCATCTATCGGGTCCTTTAATCATTCATAGGGTCATACAATCGGGTCATTTAATCATTCGGGTCCAAAATCAATAAACAAACAATCGGGACAAATGGTGTCCTATTTTATAAAAACTAACATGTTATCTCCCTCGCGGGTTTATAAAACATTTATAAAACATTTAAAAGAGTGCGAGGCTATGAACTCACGTTGATGTGGGAAGGCGGGTTATCGGCAATTTGGACGTACGGTACGTGCTTCAATCACGGAAACCTAGACAAATAATACTCGGTCTTAGACTCATGTCCAATGACTTTATAAAAATAATAATTATGTATACATATGATGATTATATATATATGATGATCAAGTGGGTTTACATATTCTCGTTTACTCATTTTAGTGTTATATGTCGGTAACTTTTATACTAGCTTACTAGTTTTACCTATTTACACGTTTTTAAGTCCAATAAACTTATTACAAGTTCTTTAACTTGTTTTAATCCATTTTATACCTATATTATCAGTATATACACTTTACAAGTTGGGCCTAAATGGGTTAAGCCCAATAAGTTCTTTTTACAAGTTTTTATCTTATTAAGTCCAATTATTAGTCCAATATGTTTAGTTAGCTCGTAAATGTCCGTATCTCTTATAGTTCGGGTTTTATCGGTTTTTACTTGTATTAGTTACTTATACATCAGTATATGACTTTTATAAACTTTACATTAGACGGGTTTTGTCGTCTAAGTTTTATTTGGCGAAAAACGTTAATTTTACGGCGATAGCCGAAAAAGTCGTAAAAACAAGTTTATAGTTTTTATTACTTATAAATATTATTTTACAACCATTTATATAATTTACCCATTTAATTAACCTTTTATACATTTATATTAATAAGTTTTATAAGTTAGTGGGTTTATATTTTTACATTTTATACATTATAATGTGAGTGCTTATATAATATTAATAAACATTATTTCCAAAAATCTGATTTTTAACTTCATGTTCACCATTTTTACCATATCTAGAGTTCTATAATGACTTAGAAGCTCATTTTTGGATGGCATGGTCTTCATATTATGTGCTACATTTAACTTAGTTATAGCTACTGCCCATTTTGAGTTTAAGTTGCCTTAACAGTCCCTACAAAACTGCTTATTCAGATTACACCACCTAACTTGTTTTGATCATATCTCACTCATTATTTTGATTCCATTGCATGGCCAACTCTCACATGTGTATAACATCATCTACTTACTGTAAATGGATCAAACCATGCAATTTTATCAGTTCATCTTTTAGTTATCTACTGATTTTATACAGCCAACTAAATAATCAAGATTTTAGCTTCATTGCTTATAGTTGTCATCATTTTTAAGCATATTTATCAATACTTGATCCCCACACAACATTTTTATCATCATATATACATCATACACATATACAAAATGAAAGAAAATACATTTGTTCTTTACAAAATAACAAGAGAAAAATGGAGAGGATGATCTTCTTTACCAATCCAAGTGGATTTCTTGTTTTAGGAAGACAAGAACTTGATGAACACAACAAGTATCTCCAAGACCATCAAATATCAAGAACATAGATTGGAAAATCAGACCTAGGACACAAGCAAATCACCTCCAAAGTTGTTGATATGGCCACCAAATGATCAAGGCTTCAAGAGAACACCTTAATAGAACTAGTAAACATGTGGTTTATGGCTAGAAAAGATCAAAGAGGGGTTTTGTTGGCTTATTTGGGACGGCAAGGATGAGAGAGTTGAGAGGATTTTGGTGTTGGTTTGCATGTGAGAAGTGATGGAATGAGAAGTAGTAGCTAGTTTTGAGTTAGTGCTAAAGGAAGTTAGCTTAACATGTAAGCTAAGGCTTACACATGGAAGGTGTAAGCTAAACTTGATGCCACCTTGTGTTGTGGTGTCAAGTTATGCCGTCCCATATAGCTAGTGGGGTGGGACAATGTGTTTTGTCCCATCTCACTAGTTTACGGGTATTTCTCGATTCTAGTTTTCTCGATTTGCGTGCCCTCGGGTCGTTTTACGAAAAACGTTTTTATAAATTATGAATCACCGTCACAAAACGAATCCAATAAAAATTGTCTCATCAAAAACGGAGTTCGAAAACGTAAATACGTAATCCTAGGGTTTCCGGTTTAGTCGTTAAGGACGTTAAAATAAAATCGTAAGTCCTAATCTCTTCTTGTAAATTTGTGAGTTTATGAACTAACACAAATTTAAAACTCCAAAATAATATTCATGGACAAATTTATTTTCTAAAATGTCGGACTGTCACCAAAGACGGTGTATGTAAACGTAAGCACGAAACGTTGAATCCTCCGATTTAGACGTAGTTGACGCTACTTCAAGACGTAAATCCAAATTTCTTCCCAAAAGTATGTGAGTTCATATTGTAACATTAAAATAATGTTTTCAAATAAATATTTGAGAATAAAATATCAATCGTAAATTGACGGATTGTCACATCTAGGATTAATGGAACATCTTCCTTAAATTCTTTTCTCCTTGTGTTTTCTCTTACCACCTTGAGTCCTTGAGTCTTTTAAGATTCTTTTGAAAAATCTTCTCATCTCCTTTTCAAAACTCTCAAAGTCTCTTTCGAAAACGGTTGAGAAACTCGTTTGACATAGTTAATTCAATCTAAAAACGATTTTTCATAGATTCTCGCTATTAATATAGAGCTTACATAATTCATATGTATGATTCTCTCAAACATAGCAAGAACAAGATTGAATCATGGAGGATCATTGTGTCATAAGGTCTTGTCTTACACACCTCCTACATTGATTTTTTTTTATCAATGTATTTTGGTCAAATATCTATTTGGTAAGTTTGCATATACTTTCCTTGTCTATCTTAGCTTTTAAGCACATCCCTATGATAAGTTAGACTAGAAAAATAAGATTTACTGAAAAAAATTTCTCCAAACACCAAACCCTGCTTCTGCAGGCGGTTCCATAAGTGAGCCGCGGTACCTTATTGATAAGGTGCCGCCACCATAGATAAGGAACCGCCTACAGTGGCCTTCCTTTTCGGGTTTTTGTCTGAAACTCCAGATTTGCTCCAACCTTTTTGCGAATCTTTGTTTCAAACCCTTTGACCACCCCAAAAATACCCTAAGCCTTCCCTATTTAAACCATAAGCATTTTGCATTCTTCACATCCAAAATGTCTTATTCTCCAAATGAAAGCCTTGAATCTCCTCCATTTTCTCCAATTGCTTTCAATCCAAACCCACACAAGAACACTCTTAATCACATTTCTCCTACCAAGAATGTTGATTGTGGAACTTCCTTTCTTCCACCACCACCCTTTAGTGTTCTTCCTCCTTCTCATGATAATGTCATACACCATGGAACATATTGTCATTGTTGTCAATATCAACATCTTGCTATGGCACACATCTATGAGGAGTTGAGCTACATTAAGAGTCTCTTAATCAAGCCTCCTCTGCATTTTGATTATGAGATCTCCAACAAGCCACCACCACCACCCTCCGCTATTACCTTGTCTTTCATATAAGCATTGGTTGCTTATCCTCAAGACACCAAATTCAAGCATATCTTAGAATTCTAGAATAACTAGGATTAGATTTATGCTTTTGGCTTGTTTCTTCTTTTTTTTATATACTTCCTTGTATGATGTTTATTTAGTAACCTATCTTGGATCTTTGTCATTGTGTTTTCTTCTATTTTATTTTATTTTTGTGACCTATTGCTATATATTGTTGGTTGTTTCTTTTGTTCAACTAACCCTTCTATGTAGCTTGTCACCATATCTCGATTCCCCGGTGCCCCAAGCTAGGGGGAGTAAGCACCAAGGGGGAGTCTTTGCAAAGTCGTTTCTTCAACACCGGCTTACGCAACCTTTTTGCTTCGACAAAGGGGGAGAAATGAATAAACTCGTCTTCGAAAATCTTGTTTTTTATGTGATTGAGTTTATGTATTGTCGGAATCAAAAAGGGGGAGATTGTTAATGCAATAATGACAAAAAACGTTACTTGCATTTTTCGGTCTCGCTTAGTTTTGATTACGACAATATGTAAAAACAAGCATTTACGAAAACAACGAAAAACGAATTCTTGAGTTCAAGTATTTTTCATTTTACCCATTTTCACTTAAGGTATGGATAAACAAGTACTAACCTTAATCAAGTGATCAAGTGATTTAATCTTTTCTTAAAACTCACTTTTTATTAAATGTGACACGTTTTTATTAAACTTTATCTTTAAGAAAATGTTTTATTAAATTAATTATTTGAAATTTGAAAATGGCATATTCTTATTCTGTTAAGAATATCCTTTCAGGATATTTTTATACCCAGATAAGACCTCCACCACTAAAGGACAAAAAGGAGCGGAGTCTAGTCGGCGGTACCTTAGCGCCTAGGCGGTACCTTATCGATAAGGTACTGTGGGCTATGAGAAGGTACCGCGGGCAGATATAGCCGTTGGCTCCTTTATCCTTTATATAGTGGACCATTCTCAGCTTTTCACCTCACCTCTTTTGCACATTTATTTCCAGATTCAAACCCCTTCTTTAATCACTCAAATCTTTGATCATTTGTTTGATTATTACTTGTTTAAGAAGTGAATCTTGTTCTTCCATCCCTTCCTCTCCAAGTGCAAAGAGAAGAACACTATCCTAGTGAAGTGTTGAGTCCACCACCAAAGATCCATTGAAGATTAATTTTTATATACTTGTAGTTGTGTCATAGTTGTGAAGATCCAAGTAGTTGTGTCTATTTGAAAGTTGTGTATGTACTAAGTATAGTTGTGTAGATTGGTCCTAGCTACGATTAGGGCTCGACTTTTAGCTTAGAGTCGGAAATTGGTTAAGCAACGTGTACGGTTTTCTCCACCATAAGGAGCTTGTTGTGTAGTGAACTCTCGAGTAAGGAGTACTCGAGGAGTGGAGTAGGAACGAGGAGTGAGCTTCGTTGCCGAACCACTATAAATCCTTGGTGTTCGGTTTGATCTTTCTTTACCCTTAACTCTTTACATTCCTTATTCTTTTTGCATATACATGTGTTAATATTAGATTAGCTACACTATCATTCTTTATTCTTTGTGGATATATTTTTGTTAGTATTAGTTTAGCTACACTATCATTGTTCATATTTGTGCATAAGAAGATTTCACATATTTCCTCAAGCCTAAGTTTTTTGAAAAAGGATTTTTGGAAACCATATTTTAACAAGTAAATTATAAGAAACTATTCAACCCCCCCTTCTAGTTTCTACAGTTATTACCTCCCCTTAACATATGCAGCGGTTTATTGGTTGAGCATACCAATATGTGTCACCAAGAATTCAAATCTCTTTGCATCAAATGCCTTGGTCAACAAATCAGCTACATTGTTGTCTGTATGAATCTTCAAGACTTGAATAAGCTTCTTGTCATAGGCATCTCTTATGAAGTGATGTCTTATTTCAATATGCTTGGTCTTGGAGTGAAAGACTGGATTCTTGACAATGCATATAGTGCTTTCATTATCAATGTAAATCTTGGTGTTCATGAAGTTGAACCCATAATCTAACAACTGATTTTGTATCCAATGTACTTGTCCACAACAATGAGCAGCAACTACATATTCAGCTTCAGTTGTAGAAGTAGCAACAATAGTTTGCTTCTTACACTGCCATGGGAGTCTTCTACCTAGGAATTGACAACCTCCTGTTATGGATTTCCTATCATGATTAGCTCCAGCATAATCACTTTCTGAGTAAGCTTCCAAATCAAAGGTTCAATCTCTTGGATACCATAATCCTAAATTAGGTTGACTTTTAAGATACTTAAAAATCCTCTTCAAAGCATGTAGATGTGACACCTTTGGATTAACTTGGAACCTTGAACAGGCACACACAACAAACATAATATCTGGTCTTGAAGCAGTAAGATACATCAATGAACCAATCATTGACCTGTATATATGAATATCAAAATTTTCACCATGTTCATCTTTTGATAAAGACTTCTTAGCTTCAAAAGGTGTGCTTGTACTCCTTGTATCCATACATGAAAACTTTTTCAAGATTTTAGCAACATATTTATCTTGGCTGATAAATATTCCATCTTTCCTCTGTTTGACTTGTAGTGCCAAAAAGAAAGTAAGTTCTCCCATAGAACTCATCAGAAATCTTCCTTTCATCAAAGCCTAAAACTCTTCACACCCTGATTTCTTGGTTGAACCAAAAATAATGTCATCAACATAGACTTGTACTAGAATAATATCCTTAGCATTCTTTTTGATGAATAGAGTTTTGTCAATGGTTACTCTCCTATATACATGTTCTAACAGAAAATTGGATAAAGTTGCATACCAAGCCCTTGGAGCTTGATGTAGACCATAAAGTGCTTTGATAACTTTATAGACTCTGTTGGGGAATTTAGGATCTACCTGGAGGTTGTGAAACATATACCTCCTCTGAAATAGTACCATAAAGAAAGGCACTTTTAACATCCATTTGATAGACTATAAAACCCATATATGATGAAAAGGCCAAAAATAACCTAATGGCTTCTATTCTTGCCACTGGTGCAAAAACCTCATCATAGTCTATCCCTTCTTCCTGTCTATAGCCTTGAGCAACAAGCCTTGCCTTGTTCCTCACAACAACTCCTCTTTCATCCTTCTTGTTTCTGAAAACCCATCTAGTACCAATAACCGCTTTACCCGAGGGAAGATCTACAAGAATCCAAACCTTTTGTAGCTCAAATTGTGTTCATTCTTCTTGCATGGCATCTACCTAACTTTCTTTATCAAGAGCCTGAGAAATGCTTTTGGGCTCTACTTGTGATAAGAAACAGGCAAACAAACAATGTTGAGTATCGTTATGATTTGTTCTCTGTTGTTGTTTGACATAACTCACAAGTGCATGAGTTTCAGTATTGGCTTGAAGTTGTCTTCTAGTTTGGACTGCAGACTTGGGATTTCCAATAATCTGAGTAGTAGGATGGTTGTTGTTAACTTTATGAGTGGGAATAGAACTTAATGGAATTTCAGTTTCCAAATTATTGAAATCAGTTACTGGACCCTACTCATCATAAGAAGCTTTAGAGAAGATTCCTTCAGTTGGACTAGCATAAATGTCTTCATCGTCCATAGCTTGCAAAATATCTTCTAATGAATCAACATACTTTGCAGATTTTGACTTATCAGTACTTGCAGATGAGGTACCGCTAGGTGTAGTATGTAATGTTGAGTGTTGTAACTCAAAAGATTCTTTTCCTGAATGCTCATTAGTAGATGTAGCATTCTTTTCTTGATCTTGAAGCCTCTGAAGCTCTTGGGAGGCATGATCATCAGTTGATAGCATTGTTTGCTTCTGGGGAGTAGCGGACATAAGAGAAACAATAGGCATATTGGGTACATAGATGTGAACATCATCATCTTGAGAGTCTGATGAAGAAGGTTCTCCTTGAGTACCTGAATTACTTGTACCAATCTCCTCACCTGCATTGTTAGTTTGACAATCCTTTTGCACAGAATAGTAATCCATGAAATTAGTTAGATAATCCAAATCAAACATCCAAGCATAACCTATTCCTGGGACATTGGGTTTATTTTATAAGAAATTAACATGGGCATTTTCTTCAACCTTTTTATATGCCAAATTATAAACCCTATATGCTTTACTTTGCAATTAATATCCTACAAGATATCCTGGATCAGATTTTCCATCAAACTTCCCCAAATGATCAAGAGTATTTAATATAGACACATGACATCCAAAAGGTCTTAAATGACTTATGGTTGGCTTAATACCAGTCAAAAGTTTATAAGGTGTCTTGTTTTGAGGCTTGGTCACTAAGACTCTATTTAACACATAACATGCAGTATTGATTGCTTCTGCCCAAAATGTATTTGCTAAAAAGAGAATCAACTAGCATAGTTCTAGCAGCCTCAATTAGTGTCCTATTCTTCCTTTCAGCTACTCCATTTTGTTTTTGAGTCCTAGGATTACTAAATTATCTCTTGATGCCTTTAGACCTACAAAATTCATCAAATTCAACATTCTTGATTCTGTCCCATTATCTGTCCTAATGATTAAGACTTGTTTAGTGAACTGCTTTTCAACTAAAGTGATAAAATCCTTAAGTAATTCATTGGTTCACTTTTAAGAGCTAAAAAGAAAACCCAACTGAATTTACTATAATCATCAGTTATAACTAGGAAAAAAGGTCTTATGACTAATGCCCTAATAGAAACTGGACCAAACAAATCCATATGCAATAGTTGCAAAGGCTTTGTCAAAGAATTGACAGTCTTGGTCTTGTTGATCCCAAACTTAGATCGATTTAGCTTTGTGTAAACGAGATTGAATCAAGTTAAACACTTAGAGAAACTTTGTTGTATATGAAACAAACTAAGTATTATGCGGAATTAATACTTAGAACAAGAACATACAAACAAAATAAACCAAACTTTTACTTTTATTGATGATCGAACGTGTGAACGATAAATAGTGTAAACCGTATATTAAACTAAAACCTAAAGGCCTCCTTTTATAGATTAAAGAGCCTTGCACAAGAGTCTACCTATCAGCTATTTTAGGTAAATATAAATATTGAAAATACAATGTCTAACATATCTTTACTAAACATACAAAACGTGTAGACTAAGTATTCTATCAGTGCTTGGACTTCTTCTCATCAGCGCTTGATTTCTTCTAGTCAACGCTTGATCTGACAACGCTTGGTTTCTTCCTATCAACGCCCAATCAACTCTTGTCAGTGTCTAAATGTCTTGGCTCATTTTATTCCCAAAAATCCTCCCCTAAACTTGATATCTACTCTAGCATCAAGTTTCTGAATAAAAGCTAAGTACAACGAGGATTCTTACAAATACAAATCACTTGTTAATTAGGAAATAAATAAACCTAATTGTATCTTTGCCAACATCACTTGTGTAATCCATCTCCAACTGTGTTGACACCATTTTCTTCAAAACTTCCTTGGACATGGGATATTCACAATCCACAAGAAGATATTTAGAAAATTTTGTAGTACTCAAACGATAAACACCGGCTGCTAAATGTAGACGCCATTGAAGTCCATTGATATCATCAAGATCCAGCCATACTGGATCTTCATCACTTGGCGCACACATTCTCTTGAATGTGGACCCAATCTTTATTCCATTGACTGAAGTAGGTGCTTCAGCCTCATACTTGGTCTTCATCAATCCATAAAGATCTACCAAGTCTTCTCTATCTAGGCTTGCAAACAAAGAGATAAGAGTAGTAAAAGTATGTACCTCCTTTCCATATCTGCCAATCATCCAAAACCCACTTGCATCTTCTTCATAATGAACTATAGGGTTTCTGGAATCATAAGGTAATACCTCTACCATATGTGAAGCTTCCAAAGGTGAGAGCTTAATACTCCTTCTAATAACTGCTTCACCAGGATTCACTTTATCCAAATTCTTTGGGAACTCAATAGGAAGTCCCTTCTTCAAAGGCCTTGGTGCAATTAAAGTCTGTTGAATCTGCATCTCTTCTACAAGTTCTTCCTTTCTTTCATCTGAAAGAAGTCGGATAGTATACTTCACTTGAACACTTGCCCATATAGGATAAGCACAAAACTCCAACTCATCAAAGGACAAACCCTGCAACTTCTGGAAAGTCCAACCCCCTTAATGACATCTGAGAAGCATATAGTAGAGCTCCGTTCTATCCTTCTTAGACTGTGAAAGAACCTTGCTAGCCTTATACTTCAGAATTACCTTGCAATCTCTTTGAACTCTTAGCAGAATCTCCAAACCTCAAATTTGATCTGAAATGGTCATGTCTAGATTCTCCATATCCTTATTCTCCCATGAAAAGTACATCTGAACTACTTCAGGCATCTCATAATCTACCTGATTTTTCAATTCCTCAAGCATCTCCTTAGCCAACTCATCACCATATTCAAGCCTTTCTGGATCTTCAATGATCATAACACTTGAATCATTACTCTCATCATCACTGCCTTCCTTACTCTTAATAGTAGTCTCCTTCATCCTCTCCTTTTCCTCAAGTTGTGCAGCCAAAATAGAATCAAACTGCACTTAGGCTGCATCCTTGGGAACTTTTGTTTCTACCATAATCCCTTTACCTTTATCTAATACATCAATAGTGGGTAAAGAAGTTGATGGTACCTTTGTAGACACATCCTTGATGATAGTTGATGACTGGGATACATCAACCACACCTGTAGGTTTATCAGCGTCCAAAACCTGAATGTCAACGCTTAACTTACTCTTATCAGCGCTTGGCTTTGTGAACTGCTCCAACATCTCAGTAAAAGACAAATTTAAATTTGTAGGGGTAACCAATGAAGCATCAAAACCTGGTTGCCTCTTCAAATCTGTTAGAACCTCAGCTATACCCAAAGATTCACCTTCATGTGAGCCTTTATCACTCACATGTACCTGTTTATCCTCCCCTTTGGAAGAATCCACCTCTCTACGCCTAGAGTTAGCACCTTCCAAAATAGCAATCCTCTCCCTCAATTGCTTGAGTTCAAGGCCTTGTGTGTTGACAGTATGTACAAGGTCTACATTTTGCTTTTGCAAGCTAATGCAGACAGCCGTCAATTCCAAAAGAGTGTAAGGTTCCAATCTACCCTCCTCTAGAATCAGAATTTGACCTCCCAAAGTAGATTTATGGGGCATGGATGGGGTCTTAATGATGTTAGGACTGGCTTGGCCTGCATCTAAGCTAGAACCAATAGTCCCATCCCCACCCATGTCACCAACCACACTTGTGGTGGTGGTTCTCTCTGCAACATGGCTAGGACCACTAGAGGAGAACACTCCAGCAGTCCTTTAGCGTTTTACCAACAGAAATTCAGGGGGTGTAGAGGATGATGTGGATTGGGTGTCAGTTTAAAAGTTAAGGGGTGTTTGGGTTTGTGGTAAAAGGGTGTCAGCATTTGGTTTTGGACTGTCAACACCAACATTTAAGGTGTCAGCGTTGAATGGATCTTGGTCAATGTCCATTTGTTGGGGTGATGGTGGTTGTACTGGCAATAGGCCTGGTTGTGGTTGTGTTGCTGCTATAACAGCAAGCATGGCTTGGGTGAGGGTTAGGTCTCTATAAGGTTCAGAAGTCATCTTCCCAAAACTTGCTTTCTTTTGAACAGGGCCTCGTATAAAAATCATTGTGATCCCTATTGCAGTATCTTTGTAAATCAAACACCATTTGTAATAACCTAGGGTACACAAGAGTCATCTTGTTACCCTTATTATGACACATGCCATCAAAAATCATTTTTGAAAAATTATATTTTTTCCTAGTTACAATACACACAATGGAACTCCCAATAGATCGGTTGATTTCATGTGTGCAGTATATTTGGGGCTCAAACATTGAAGAATGACATGTATCAAGTACTTCCAAGCTGGGGGAAACTCTTGTTTTGTATATTTATTTAAATGGCCTTCTTCAGGCAAAGGATAACCCAAAGCTTGGAGTCCTTGTTCTAGCTCTGCAATGGGTAGGGTGGTTATACCATCTGCATCATTAAGATGCAAAGCTTGGCGAACCAGAGCTTCAGCAACCACCCATGGAACCCCATGGACAATAGCAGTCAATGTAGTCACATTATTAACTGTTGAGAAGTGACAGTATTCCAAAACTGTTTAATGTGTGTGACAGGGATAAGAGGATCATGAGAAAGTGCATACCTTAGAGGGGATGCATTCAAATACTCAACCATCTGAGTATTTTGGGTAAAGAGAGCATCATCAGCTTGTAAATAATCAACCATGTTGTGTTGACTCCTGAACCCCAATTCGAAATCTCGAGGTTTAAACTTAGGCGCCATTGATGTAGAAAGCTGTGATAAAAGTTATGAAAGATGAAGGTTTGAGAAAATTTAGTTAGACAAGAATAAGCAGTTACCTTGTTTAAAAGAAATGAGCCAAATATATAGGAGAGGTGAAAACATGTGATTGGTCAAAACATGAGGCAGTTATATTCAAAATATAATCATGAAGATCTTGAAAAAATATAACTTATCTCTAGCATTAATAAAAAGTTACCAACTCCTAAAATTACGGCCCATATTTTCGTCAAAAATAACAACTGGGTAGGACCCAATGTCTATCAACGGTCAAAAATAACTTATCAGTGCCCAACGGCTATATTCTTGTCAACGTTGGATTTTGCCATGTCAACGTCAAAATTGGTCTTAACAGCGTTTGGAAAGAAACCTGTCAGCGTCCAAAAATAAAAATAATTTAAAAGAAAAAGGACCTTAACAAAGTAATTTATCCTAGTGAAGATAACTTATAGACTGAAAATCACTATAGGGAGGCAAGCACTGTCCACTCATGCACACTTGCTTAAGCAAGATAGACATAATTGTCCTCAAGTGTCCCTTGCTAACCAAAGTTCTTAACAATAAAGTTATCTCATAAAATCCCCTGTAACTTCCCAGGTAAGCCCAATAAAAACCATACCCAAGTCTCCCAACCAATCACATCCAATTCTAGGTCAAAAATTCTTGGCAGCGTGCAAAGTATATCAACTTTGCATGCTACAGTGCCTCATGATTTAGTAAACTAACTCGTACTCACCAGTGGAAACAATATAGAATTGTGATATGAGTATTATATAAATACCCAAAAAGTCCTAAAGGTTTCCTAAACCTCCCCTTAAAATATGATATACAATTTGCAAACACAAAATATGCAATAAAAATTTATGTCAAGATAGGAATGTAAACATTCCAACCATCATCCATAAACTTGAACACACTCCAAGTAAGCTCCAAAGATCCATAAGCAACTCTGTATCCATTTGTACAATGCTCATAATGCCTGCATAATTAGATCAAAAACCACAAAACTAACATGTTGCTGTCAACGTCCATTTTAACACTTATCAACGTTAAAATAACCTTTGTCGACGTTAGACAAATAAAGTGGAAAACCTAATTTTGTACAAAGACCAATAACAGTGCCTATCCTGTACATACTTTTACAATAAGTTCCAAAAACACATGTTAGGTAAGATTGATCATTCCAATACTTGTTACCAAGTATTGAAATCTTCCAGCATCAAAAGGTTTAGTTAATAAATTTGCCACATTTTCTTCTGTGTCAACCCTATCTGGTTGTATTGAACCTTTTTCAAAACAATCTCTTATAAAATGATGTCTAATCTCTATGTGTTTTGTTTTAGAATGATGTACAGGATTCTTAATAATGCATAAAGTACTGTTATTGTCTACAAAAATCTTGGTATGCATAAAATTATACCCATAATCCAACAGTTGGTTCTGAATCCATAAGACTTGTCCACAACAAGCAGCTGTAGCTATATATTCTGCTTCAGTTGTAGAGTTGGCCACCACTGTTTGTTTCTTGCATTGCCAAGAAATTAACATGCTCCCAAGAAATTGGCATCCACCAGTTGTGGATTTTCTATCAAACTTGTCACCTCCATAATCACTATCTGAATAACCAATAAGATCCAATGGAGAATCCTTTGGATACCATAATCCCAAGGTGGGATAGCACCTAAGGTATCTAAAGATCCTCTTGATAGCATGAAGATGACACTCTTTGGGAGTCACTTGATGGCGGGCACATTCACACACAGCAAACATAATGTCAGGTCTAGAAGCTGTAAGATACATCAATGATCCAATCATTGACCTATAATGCCTGACATCCACCTCTTTTCCATCTCCAACCTTTCCCCAAGGGTGTTCCCTATCCATGGGTGTGCTAGCCCATTTTTGATGTGGAGAAAAGCCAAACTTCTTCAAGATTTCTACTACATATTTGTCTTGAGAGATGAAGATACCATCTTCTTTCTGTTGAACTTGCTGACATAGAAAGAAGTTCATCTCTCCCATTGCACTCATCTTGAATTTGTCTGTCATGAGCTTAGAAAACTCTTCACTCATCTTTGGACTTGAAGAGCCAAAGATGATATCATCCACATAGACCTGAACAAGGAAAAAGTCATTACCAATATTCTTGCTAAACAAAGTCTGATCTATGGTGCCCCTCTTGAATCTATTTTCCACCAGATAGGTGGACAATGTGCCATACCATGCTCTTGGGGCTTGATGAAGTCCATACATTGCTTTCTTCACCCTATACACCTTGTTTGGATGTTCTGAATCCTCAAAACCAGGAGGTTGCATTACATAAACCTCCTCTACAATTGTGCCATAAAGAAAAGCACTCTTCACATCCATTTGATAAACTGTGAAGCCCATGCAAGAAGCATAGGCTAGGAAAATCCTTATTGCTTCAATCCTTACAACAGGTGCAAAAACCTCTTCATAGTCTATCCCTTCCTCTTGTGTAAAGCCTTGAGCAACTAAACGTGCCTTGTTTCTGACCACAATTCCTCTTTCGTCCTTTTGGTTTCTAAGAAACCATCTTGTCCCTATAGGTCTGACATATATGGGACACTCTACTAACTCCCAAACATATTGAATAGCAAATTGGTGAAGCTCATCCTGCATTGCTTCCACCAAACTTGGTTCTTTGATAGCATCAATATCTTCTTGGGTTCTTGTTGTGACAGAAAACAAGCAAACAAACATGCCTGTACAAGAGGGGTATAAACCTTCTTGTGGATATTGGCAATAAAACCTCCTTGATTCTAATGAGACCTGACAACACATCACCAATGATTAGAGAAGGAGGATGATTTTTGATAGTAGATGTAAGTATTCCTCCTTCAAGAATAGTGTTGTCTTCAATTTCAGAGTCCATGTTGCCAATATCATCTTCAAATTCTCCTCCATCATCACCTAAATGAACCTCTTCATGTACTGTTGAAGGTTTACCTTGTTCAAAAACATTGGAAGAGAATAAATGGTCAAAAGGGTTGTCAACGCCTGAACTAGGTCTGCCAACGTTTGAGCCATCAACGCTTGAATTTGGCCTGTCAGCGCCAGATTTTCCTTTGTCAGCGCTTGAAGATTCATGCATGTTTTCATCAATTGGTTTTTCTTATGGATCATCTTTTTCCTTTCCAGCAGCAGCAGTAGAAGCAAATCCATCTGTCCAAATAAGAATGGTGACATACTCAAGTATGGGAGCTGATTTGACTACATGTGTTTCTACTTCCTTGTCAACCTGTTTACCTAAACTTTCAACAACTGGTTCTTCCACAACATTTGAATTTACTTTCACAATGTCTGGATTAGTAACAGGCATATAATTCAAGGTTCTAGATAAAGGTTCTAAATCAAAGAACAAATTTGGTCCACTCTCAGGATCACTAGGTTTACTTTCTAAAACCTAACATGTACCTTTTCAAGTATACGTTTTTCTTTCTTAATGTAAACCCTATATCCTCTACTCTGCACTGAATAGCCCATAAAATAGCCTTCATCACCTTTTGCACTAAACTTTCCTAAGGCATCACTAGTATCAAGTACAACTACATGACATCCAAAGGGTTTAAGAAAACCAATATTAGGTTTCTTGTTCCAAAATAGCTCATAAGGTGTCTTATTGTGGATTTTGTTGATCAATGCCCTATTCTGAACATAGCAGGCTGTGTTCACAGCCTCAGCCTTAAAAGCAATGGGAAAATGAGCATCAACCAACATTGTCCTAACTGCTTCTATGAGTGTTCTATTCTTCCTTTCAGCCACCCCATTTTGTTGTGGGGTTCTAGCTACACTAAACTACCTAGTAATCCCTTTCTTGACACATAAGTCATCTAAGAACTTATTTCTAAACTCACCACCATTATCACTTCTAAGTATTTTAACCTCATTCCCTGTTTTCTTTTCAATTTAGGTAATAAAGTTAATCAAAACTGTGGTAGTTTCACTTTTCAAAGCCAAAAAGAAAGTCCAAGTAAATCTAGAAAAATCATCAGTTATGACAGAACAAAAAGATTTACCATTTAAACTTTCTATATTAGTTGGACCAAACAAGTCCATATGCAGCAAGTGAAGTGGTTTAGAACTAGAGTGCACAAGTTTAGACTTAAAGGAGACTTTGTGTTGTTTGCCTTTAAGGCATGCAACACAAGAATGATCATTGTGGAAGGCCTTTTCAGGCAAACCATCAACTAAACCATGTCTCATAAGTCTGTTTATGTTCTTAAAGTTTATGTGCCCTAACCTTCTGTGCCAAAGATTACTTTCATCAACTGACGCCTTAGCATATAGACATGACAAATTATTATTCATCATAATTCCATTAAGATTCACATTATAAATGTCCTTATGCCTAGGTGTTCTATAATCAATAAACTTCTCATCAGGTATTTTAAAGTCTTTGCTTAACACCAAGCATTTAGTATCAGTGAAAAGAACCTTATTTTTGTTATCACAAACTTGTGATACACTAAACAGATTATAATCAAGTTCTTTTGCTAGAAATACGTTTTCAAAACGCAAATTGTTGGTGATAAGAGTGCCTTTGCCAGTAATAGTTCCATATCCTCCTCCAAAGTACACTTTGTCACCATCTTTAATGGCGGTAAAATTGGTAAAATAATCTTCCTTCCCCGTCATGTGCCTAGAGCATCCACTATCCCAATAGCCATAATCATTTACCTGCTTTTGAATGCCCTGCACATAAAGAAAACAAATTAGTTTTCTTTGGGAACCCAAGCCTGAGCAGACTTGGATTCATTTGGTTGTTCAACAAGAACAGATTTAGTCCTTATAACAACCCCTTGTTCATCCCTTTTTGGATTGAACACCCAGTTAACCCCAATTGGTTTAGTTATGACCTTTGAAATATAATTAAATCTGTTAAAGGTCACAAAAATCCCATCTGAATTAGGATTTTAGTCTTGTTTGGGTCTCCATGTAAAGCTAGAAGAAGCTTTAGACCCCTTTCCCTTTGGCTGTAAGTACTTGTTATTACCTGGTCTAACAGCGTTGGAAACATTCCTGTCAGCGTTAAAATTGTTCTTGACAACGCTGAAATTGCACTTGTCAGTGCCAAAACTATGGTTTCCTACAGGAACCCATTGTCTGTTAGACCATGTATTAGTCTTTTGAAAAGGCCTTTGTCCATAAATATTAGACCCTTTAGTAAAGAATGGAGCTGGTCTAGTAACTTGTGGACTTTGTTGGACAAAAGGTCTAGGTTTGACCGTGGTTAACTTTTTGTCAGCGTTGACTTTTGAAGCACTGACACACTTATACACCAAATGTGAAAAACTCCCACAACAATAAAAGTCTTTTCTATACATAACTCTAGGTCTAGATGAAAAGAAACCTGTCCCATTATCACTAACTTGAATTTCTGGTGACCTATGTTTTCTATACATTTCTACATACTTAACACTAGGTTTTCTATCAACATTTAAGCCAAGGTCAACAGGTTTTCCAGTAGTAGGGTTGGTCACTTTTTTGAGTGTAGACTCATTTGGGCTTTCACTAAGCATGCCACCTTTAACAAACAAAGTAGGATTGGCTTTTTTCCATTGGTCCAAATCAGTCAATTTCTGCTTAAATTCCTCTACTGGAGTAAGAACTCTTGGTGGAGGAATGAATTCCTTTTCTTGGAGTTCTGGTATACCAGTCCAAAACAAATCCTTTCTAAGGACACCATAAAAGTTCCCAGCAGGTGGTGGAACATCAGCATACTCTTTCATCCCAATCCCAGTCATATCCTTAGAGTCTCTTTGTTCACTGACACATTTTTCTAGGGTCTGAGAAGCTTTATCAAATCTTTGAATTTTAAGCCCTACATTATCTTTGTTTTTAATGGCTTCCTCTAACTTAGCTTGTATTACACCTTTGGATCTTTCCAAAATATCCCTAAGGTCAACACTAACTTTAAGGTCATGAGACAAAACGTTAATTTGATCTTTTAGGTCAAGCTCCATTTTCTTATATTCTGCCATAGTCTTTTTAGTTTGAACAAGTGCCAGTTGATAATTAGATAACTTGCATTTTTCATCAAAAACATGTTATTTTAACTTTAAAATTTCTTTGTTAAGTTTTTCAATGTTTAAACGACAACCTTTACTACAAAATGCATCATCATATACCTCATTATCTGATGAAGATGAAGAATGTGCCATTAGAGCATAGTGAACATGCTCCTCTTCTTCCTTCTCTGCAATCAAGGCCTTGTTCTCTTCCACCTCCTTGGCCATAAAGCTCCAATCCCAGCCAATACCATTAATTTCTTGCATGGCAACCATAGCCTTTGTGTCTTCAACCTTGATGATTTGGCTTGAAGGTTTTCCAGCATCAGACCTTCTTGAAGATCTGCATTCTCTCATAAAGTGTCCCATTCTATGGCAATTGTAACACTCAACCTTGGATTTATCAAATCTAGCAGTGTGTTTAGCATTAAATGTCTTCTTCTTGAATCTCTTATTCCATCTATTGGCCCTTATGCTTGTAAGTTCCATATTCCACTTTATGTCCATCTCCTCCAAATTCTCATCACTGATTTGCTCAAGGTCCTCATATGTAATCACTGAACCATTGGGCAATGTAGCAATGTATGCACACACTGTATCTAGATCAATACCAGCATGTTTAATCCTTGGTGAGTCAACATTGTATGTGTCAGCGTCTGAGTGTGGGGCGCTGACAAAGCTTGATCCAACGTTGACACAAGGTGATCCAGTAACGGGGTGCACGTATGACTCCCTTTGATCAAATTTACCTTTATTATGTGAGAAGAAATCCATGTTTCCAGAGGTAGATTTGCTTCCTTGATCCAAAAGGATTTCATTTTCTACAATCTTCAGTTTATTGTAGACGTCATCAAAAGTGGAACTTTTGTGAGCATTGGTAGCAATAATATACCTTGCTTCAATCTTCCATTCATCACCAAGACTTTTAAGGAAAGTGGTAATGATATCAGCATCATCATACACTGTTCCCATAAAGGACAATTTGCTTGTGATGTCAAGAAGTCTGCTTCTCACCCCACTTAGCTTTTCATTAGGAAGAGCTTTGAACACAGCATACTCATGTAATAGTTGCTTCTTTTTCTCTGAGGCAGTATCATCATTACCACCATAGTTGACTTGAGGGCTGTCCAAAGCTCTTTGGTAGACTCAAAACCTCTATACTTGTGCTGATTGGCTGGTCCCAAAGAATGTTTGAGAATGCTTATAGTTTTCATGTCATTCCTTCTCTTTGCAATGTCCTCAGTTGAGACAGCTCTCCCATTTGAAGGTTTTTCTTTTTGATCCTCTTCGGTTGAGCCCTCAACTGATCTTAAAGTAATAGCAGCTTGAATCTTTGCAGCCTTATCGAATGTGTTTCCATATTCAATAATTTCCCATAGAGTATGGTCATAGATTTGAAGGTACTTGTTAGTGCAAACATTACGATGCTTTGTCGATATAATCTCTTTGTGTTTTGTTGATGACAAACGTATAATTCGCAATACATTATGTAAAATGTTAAGGTACTCGTAATCACTCAAAAATACATTTGTATACTTCTCTCGACACCTCCAAGACCGCATTCGGCATGAATCACTCAAGGTATGTACAAACATGTCATTAACCTAACTAAGTGATCAAGGATTAATATTTTCTTAAAACTCACATTTTAATCAAATGTGACAAAAGATTTTAATTAACTTTATTTTTAAGAAAATGTTTTATTAAAAAGAAAATGGAAATTCGAATTTGGCATATTCCATATGCCAAAGGAATATCCTTTGAGGGTATAAACTATCCCAGATGGCATATCCCCACTAAAGGACAAATTTGCACGGACTCCGATGTGGAGGTTCCTTAAAGGAACCCGCGGTTCCTTATTGATAAGGTACCGCGGGTAGAGATAAGGAACCGCGGGTGTTTTTGACCGTTGCAATGTTGCCCTATAAATAGTGGACCATTTCCAGATTTTCTTTCAACCCTTTTTGCACAGTTTCTTTCAAAAACCATCTTAGATCCTTGATTGGTTAGTTTTGATTAATCCTGTTTAAGATGTGATTCAATCTTCAATCTCCTCATCCTCTCAAGTGCAAAGAGAAGAACACTATCATACCTTGATGTTTTGGGTTCACTACATGATGAAGATCTTTCCTTCTATAGATCTAAGTTATGTTTTTAGTCTTCCTACTATGTATATGTAGAAGATCCAAGTGTTGGGTACACTTGGATGTGTTTGTAAAGGTAGAATATCCAAGTGATGGGTATCTTTGGATTAGGTGTTAGTTGTGTGGATCCAAGTCTTGTTAGTACTTGGATATAGTGCTAGAGTTATAGATCTAAGTAATGTGTGCTTAGATCTATATGGTTTATGTGTTTAGGCCATAAAACACAAGGTTTGTTATGTTGGGCCATAAAACATAACTAGTGGGTAGATTAGGTTGTGTCTTGGTAGTTCACACTAAACTCTAAAGTGATGTGGTTGTGTCTAGGTAGTTCTCACTAAACTCTAAAGTGATGTGGTTGTGTCTTGTGAGTTCTCACTTAGCTTTAAAGTGATTAGTAGTTGTGTTGTGTGAAGTTCTCACTTAGCTTCAAAGTGAAGAGTCGTGAAGATTGGTTCTAGCTTTCGATTAGAACTCGACATCTAGCCTTGTGTCGTTAAATGGTGAAGTGGGCGATGTTGTGTATATTGGTCCTACCTAAGATTAGGACTCGACTTTTAGCTTAGAGTCGGAAATTGGATAAGCGACGTTGAGTATGGTTTCTCCACCTTAAGGAGTTTGTTGACTAGTGAAGTAACTCTCGAGTAAGGTGTACTCGAGGAGTGGAGTAGGGCGAAGAGGAGCTTCGTAACCGAACCACTATAAATCATCGTGTCGGTACTTTCCTTTACATTTATGTCTTTACTATTATAGATGTATTTATATGTTGTGTGTTGTGTGCATCTCATAATCTAAACATCTAAGTTGCAGAAAAGCTAAGGCTTAGTACGTGTGTGCTTCGTGTTTAGATTATGGTCAAGTGTACATCACTTAGTCTAAACGTCCTAGTTGCGTAAAAGCTTATGCTTAGTACGTGTGTGCTTAGTGTTTAGACTATTGCTTGATGTACTCTTGATTTGATGGGTTTGTGTGTTCACTTACTTGTTGTATTTATCTTTCAATCAAACACATCTCATATCTAGTCAAGCTTGATAGAGAATTTGATACAAAGGATTGTCAAAGTTTAACATGTAACAAAAGGTTAAGTTCACTGTCGGCGGTTCCCTAAATGGACCGGCGGTTCTTTATTGATAAAGCACCGCGGGTACACATAAGGAACCGCGCACAGTGGATTAAGCCGAAAAGTTTTGAAAACTAACTAGAAACTATTCAACCCCCCTTCTAGTTTCTACAATTGGTATCAGAGCGATGGTCACACAAGATCTTTGAAGTATATTGTACTTTAAAGCTTGGATCGATCCTTGCTCTAGTTTTTCAAAACAAATGGTTTTAAAAATGAAACGATTTTTAAAAATAGAGACGATCTTTGTATCAAATTGTTCATAAAGAGTGATTACTTATGAAATGTGTTTTGTTGTTTCATTCATACAAGTTTTGGTGTTAAATAAACTTCGTATAATAGCTTGAATTAAATTTTTTCATGTTTGGAAGTATAAAAATCTTTTGTGTCATAATTAACTCTAAAATACGAGTTCTATGTGTCTAAAATGATTTTTTAGAGTCCTAAGTCCTTCCAAAAAGTTACCAAATGATTTTGGCCAAAAACCCCATTTTTGTCCTCTGGACGCGGTTCTTTATCTATTCCCCACGGTTCCTTATCAATAAGGAACCGCGGCCAGTCTGACTCAGATTTTTGCAAACTTTGAAAAATCATATAAAATCAACCGTAAGTCCCTAGAAGTCGTGCCACCCGGCTGTTCGAACGTAATTGATTCTTTCAATTAAAAATGCTTCCAAACCTTTATTCAAACTTTAAAATTTAAATGTTTTATAAGTTCTATACTTTTTCCAAAGTATTGAGTCTCGGTTTGTCGCAAAACTTGTGTTTTCCTCTTTTATATTAAGTTGGACATCTCTTGTTGATATATCTTTGTAGATTGATATATTTATAAAGTGTTGAACTTCATTAAATTTTGAAATGTGTCGAAAACTATTTTCAAATAAGATCAAGCTATGTATACGTTGGTATATCTAACACTCAAAACATGGACGAATGCTTTTATGTGTTAAGCTAATTGTTTGTGTGTCTTTCTTTGTGTGTTATTATTATATGTAGACATTATTAAGTGTTCCTTGCTATTTGTAGTAGTATGGCTTATATGTCTAGTCTCTTGTGCCTTGCTTGGTATTTGTTAGTATCTAGTTCTTCCTAATTAGGATGTGTGCTAGATTTCTTGCATTTTGGTTGCAACATTATTTGTGCATTGCATATAGGATCAACATCTCTAGGTTGATATATGTTATTTAAACATCATGTACACCTCGTTATGTTTATCAACACTCTTAGGTTTGAAAGCTTTGCGAGCTTATCAAATCTATTGATTTGGGTCGCCTTACTCGATCATTGTGTTATTAGTTCAAGTAGATAAATGTCTCACTATAAAACATGAAAAACCCTTTGAAAATCTTAGCTATTTTCTCTTAAAAGAGTGTTTGTGGGAATCAAGAAAGATTTCGATTAAATATCAATGCATTATTCAAACTATGATTGGTATCATTATCGAATCTAGTTGACATGGTTTTTAGTGTAGACATGAATGTGGTTTATTAATAATATACATCGGATCATAACTCACACTTGTGTTGATGTTGTTATATTGAATCTACTTGTTCAAATTGTTAGACATATTTTGTTTAATAAATTAATTATAATGCACAATAGAGTCGGTTTGATAACTTGGATGTTTCATCCGAAATACTCAAGTAATTTACATTGCTATGCAATTTATAAATGTGTCATTTCCGAAAGACCAATCAAGAGTGTTCTAACAAATTTTGTAAACTTGGTTTGTACAATTCAATGTTATTGGCCTCAAGATCTAATAAGGTAATCAACCTTAACTAGACTCTTTTGTCAAGATATGCAATGGTGCATTCTTAACCCTCATTAGGTCATGCATTGTGTCGCCATGCAAGTTTCATCCTTGCTAAACTTTATTAGGAAAATGTTGGAATTACATTTTGTCTAACTTGAGAATGACTACTAGAGAATTTATGCACTAGGATCGTAATTTGACCTAACGGTTGAATTACTTCCATGTGGGAAGTTGAGTTGGTGTATAACTCGTAAAAATGGTCGTGTTTAGCCTTAATTGAGCACCTCTAGTGATAGTCTCATACTCATTCTCTAAATTGGCTAAATGGCTCTTCCTATATATGACTAATGATAGTTTACTTTGATGAACTTTGTATGCCATTAGGAGTCTTTTTCTTTTGTAGCCATTAGGTTTTTCTTAGCTTTCCTCTTACGTGCTAATTGAACCTATGTGTCTTTCCTTTGTGTGTGTTCTAGTTTTTGTTGCTCTTAAGCATGACTTTATGATAAGTTAGACTAGAACATTAGGATTTGCTGAATTGGAAAATCCTCCTTCACCACCTAAACCTAGCCTCTGTAGGCGGTTCTTTAAATAGACCGCGACTCCATATCAATATGGAACCGCCGGTGGAGATAAAGAACCGCGGGCAGAAGCTCTCAAATTCGGGTTTTCTGAAACTTCCCAATTGTTCCAACACCCTTTGGAATCTTTGTTTTAAACCTTTGATCACTCCCAAAATATCTTGGGCTTTCCCTCTTTAACCCTTTACTAGTTTGGATCATCCCCTCACCCTTTTATACCCACCTTGTTAGCCATGTTCTACAAGAACCTCCAATTCATCCAAAATCTCCTCTTCAAAGAGGCACCTCAAATTTAAGATTAAGTTACCAAAACTTAACTCTTTACCTTTTGCCACACCTAAGAATGAGATTGTGCCCATTCTCATCTCTTCATCACCCTCACCTCCTCTTGCACCATGCAAGACTACCTCAACCCTTGGTATCAACCATTTACATGGTTCTACCTCCTCTTCATTCCAATCTAGAATGAATGAGCTAGCCTCACCCTTCACTCCTAGTACTCTCTTGGATGTGACTACCCAACCTCAACCTATCCAAAGTGTTCCCATTGAGAATGACTTTGTTGAACCCTTGGTGACTTCACCTTTCACCCCACCAAATTCTACCAACACCCTTGTCTTTCATTTAAGCATGTGGACTGCTTATTGCTAAGACATCCAATTTAAGCAAATCTAAGTTTTCTAGTGTAACTAGGATTAAAATTATGCTTAAGTTTTAGGCTTGAGTTTCATACATCTTTGTATGATCTTTATTCTCTTGTTTTTCCCTTCATGTTTTTCAACATGATTTTTCTTTAAGTCTTGGATCTCGTTATTCTCGTGATCTTTCTTTTCTTCTTTATTTTCTCATTGGTTGTCAAGGAAAGTTAGATTTATATCTAATTCCTCTCCTAGTAAGATTGACAACTTAAATATTAATTTTGAAATATTCAAGTAATTATAACTTGCAATTGCAATTGTTAAAAGTCATATCCAAAGCATTGACTTTCAATCTATATAGCATCTTATGTTAAATTGGTTGACCAAGTGATTTTCCTTTGAGTCAATAATCGGTTTTGGACACCCAATGTGCACGGTTCCTCAAATAACCTTGGGTCTCATTATTGATAATGAACCACGGACCTATTTAACGAACCGCGGCCATTGAGTCCCTTTGTTCGTTTTGGTCTTTTTCTCTTTTGAGTTTCTTGAAGTTATCCTTAACTTCTTTGTTGAGTATCTCTCAATTCATTTTAGTCATGCTCTTCTAAGTCGAGTCTCTTTCTTCTAGTCTTTCTAAACTAAGTTGAGTCGAGCCTTACCCTTTCCTCATCATGTAATTGTTCTTTGAACATCCATAATGATTGAGAAGAGCTACGAAACTTTGAGCATGTAGTTTATCGTATGCTAAACACCATTTGGTGTCGACATTCATACGCATTTTTGCCTATAATGTTCGTTATCCCGAATTTTTCTTAAAGCGACGATTTATCCGCTTTTGGTTTTCCTTTTTTTTTTATGGTCAAACATGTCTCTAGGTTGAGATATTATTGTTCCTCTTTTTTAGAGTTGACTGCGGTTAAAATTTACAATTGGTATGGGTGATTCCATCAATTCTAATTTTTTAACCCCTTGAGATGATATCTTCAAATTCTTGGATGTTTCTTTTCTACCTCTATTCCAACAATTTTGAATTGATTTCCTCAAAATCCTCTCCTTGTTTTTTCCTTAAGAGTTGATGGTTAAATCTTGAATTTTCTTGGGTGATTCCAAAAATTCTAAGCTTTATACCCTTTGACATATTATCATTACAATTGGTATGGATGTTTCTTTTCTATCTCTATTCCAACAATTGTGAATTGATCTTGTCACGATCCTCTCCTTTATTTATTTATTTTTTGGTTGATAGCATCGCGTGCACACTTCTTTCTTTAATGCTTGTCATTGTTTGTGCAAACGACTTGTTTATCATCTTTCTATATATGCTCTTGTCTACTAACCTTGTTTTGTAGGACACTTCTAACCCATTTTTGTAGCTCGTCACTATTCTTGCTTTGTTGGTGTCTCAAGCAAGGGGAGCTCATATCAAGGGGGAGCATTTGAAAGAGTTCAAGTCATTACATTTGCGATCATTCATCGAATATCTTGCTATTAATGAATTTTGGAATCTTGAAGATAAGCATTTTATTATGCATGGAGTTAGTTAACCTATGGTGATTGAAAACTTCACTAGGATGACGCAAGCTCAATATCTTTGGATGATGGGTTTATGGTTTGGATTCTTGCCTCTCAACCGTCGACCACAAGTGATGATTAGCCTTTTGGATGCATGTTCTCTCGAAGTCAATCTTCCTCCACAAATGAAAACTACCTTTCAGATGCTAGCTCTCCTGACGTTAATTCTTCTCTTCTTCAAATGACGTGCTATAGATGACTATCACTTTGGACGTGTGCTCTCTCGACGTTGATTCTTCTCTTCTTCAAGACGTTGACTACCTTTTTGATTCGACAAAAGGGGGAGAAGTAAGTGTAAATGAGTAACTTATGCATTTTAATATGTGTTGCGGTTTACTTCTTTGTCATCATCAAAAAGGGGGAGATTGTTAGTGCAAACATTACGATGCTTTGTCGATATAATCTCTTTGTGTTTTGTTGATGACAAACGTATAATTCGCAATACATTATGTAAAATGTTAAGGTACTCGTAATCACTCAAGAATACATTTGAATACTTCTCTCGACACCTCCAAGACCGCATTCGGCATGAATCACTCAAGGTATGTACAAACATGTCATTAACCTAACTAAGTGATCAAGGATTAATATTTTCTTAAAACTCACATTTTAATCAAATGTGATAAAAGATTTTAATTAAATTTATTTTTATGAAAATGTTTTATTAAAAAGAAAATGGAAATTTAAATTTGGCATATTCCATATGCCAAAGGAATATCCTTTGAGGGTATAAACTATCCCAGATGGCATATCCCCACTAAAGGACAAATTTGCACGGACTCCGACGCGGAGGTTCCTTAAAGGAACCCGCGGTTCCTTATTGATAAGGTACCGCGGGTAGAGATAAGGAACCGCGGGTGTTTTTACCGTTGCAATGTTGCCCTATAAATAGTGGACCATTTCCAGATTTTCTTTCAACCCTTTTTGCACAGTTTCTTTCAAAAACTGTAAAACCCGTAAAAATAAGGTCATAATTTAATTCTATTTTCAAATATTTTTGAAGTATTTTATAATATTAAATATTATTATGTTTAACGCTTTAAGTTGAAACCAATATTAAATATTTTATTTTAATATTTTGACGAGCAACGAGGACTACTAGTGATCGCGATACCGACGGATGCCCACAATTTTATATTTTATTATCAATCGTTTCGATATTTAATATTTTCGACGATATCGTTTTAATTACGTATCGAGTCGTTATATTATTATTTTTCGTGTGCGTTTAAACTTTTTTAATAAAAAGTATTTTTACGAAACCCGAGTCCCGTAAATATTTATAAAATTTACTAATAGTCATTTCCCACTTTTTAGCTAACTATTTTCATTTTGGACCAAAACTATCACAAATTGGCAAAATTAACCTTTCCACCACCATATAAAATGATTTTTCTTACCTAACATCACACACATACAAACTAGCTACAAAAAAAATCTCTCATCCTTTTTCTTTCTAGCCATACACCATAAACCCACCACCACCAAAATCCATCAATTTTCTTGATCAAAACTTTGATCCATCCAAAAACAAAACAAGTCCACTTCCTAATTTTCCAAGGGGATTCTTTTGGTAACATTTTCATCAACATGCATGAACTTTGAAATTTTGATCAAGAATCTTGGTGAGTAAAGTTGTTAGATGATGTTGCATGTGATTATCTAGTGATAATCATGTGTATATCATGTTATTTTTGTAAAGAAAATATATTTTTGATTTTGGGTTTTTTGATTTAGATGATGATACAAGTGTTAGGATTAGATTGTGATGATATTAGGATGTTAGAATGATGATGAAAGTTGTTGGTTTTGATCAAAAACTTGATTTTGTATGGTTTTTAAATGGCCAATTTTAGGCAGTAGGTTTGAGGCCATTTTCGGGGGTATTAAGTCTGAATATAGGATGATATGATTGGTTTATGTTGTAGAGAATTTCGTTAGCTTCGATTTGATATAAAGTAGGCCTTCCAACTCCAAACGAGGTGGAAGATACACTAGTTTGATTTTCGTGTACCGGGAGACGAGTGTCGACAATATCCGAAATTTTTTGTCGATATTTGGGTCGAATCTCGGGGACTATAAAATGAGTTTCAAAATGATTCAAGGGCTTTTCTCAGGCTCAAAGTTTATTGTTTTGAGTCTATTTTTAGAATCAAGTGACGGTTTTACAAATGGAGTTGTTTAGAATGGTCAAAATGGTTTCGTAAGTCAAGGTCGCTAAACTGTCCGGATTTTTGCAATTCAAAGATGAGTCAGGCAGGGAACTTTAGAAGTAAAATCTTTTGATGGGCTCTTGGGAGGACTTTCTACATATAGTAAGTGAGTTCTCTAAGTAGTATCATAAAAAGTTGATATGTCTAAGTATGGGAAAACGGCTTGGACATTCGGTATGTTCCGGCAGATTTTTATTAAAGGCGTAGAATAATAAAATGAATATATAGGAGAGTGTAATAGTATCACTTGTATCGTTTTCTCTCGATTTTGTCGTGATTTTATGAGTCGAGTTTTATATTCTTATGTATGGGTTATTTCTCGAGTCTATTATTAATGAACGCACCTCATTTGATAGGTTGCGGTTCTCGTGTTTGAAAGGCATCATCTATCGTCGGCGATCGTCTCATTACCACTATTGGCTAAGGTGAGTCTATAGCCTCGCTTTATACTAGTTATTAAATGATTTTAAACCCGCGAGGGGGAATACATGTTTTTATAAACTTAGAACACAAGATTTTTATGGTATGCTTTGTCCCTCTATGAATGGACCCGTGGTTGCCTTTAAATTGCATTAAGTGATTGTCTTAGTTAAAACCTCAATTATGGACCGTTAATTAACCTATGATGGGTTAACCGCTAGTACAATTAATAAATCTATGGGGGAAGCCGCCCCGGTTCAGTTTTTGTGGACTTGTCATAGAAGCTTAGGCCCGACCTCCACACTGTTTGAACATATTGTATTGAGAAGTCAGGTATACGGCAATGTACCAATAATCTGGAGGTAACCGACAATTAATAAATCTCTCGTCTTATTAGACTGATATGGGAGTGTCTAAGGGCTCGGTTCCATGAGCTTATTGCAATTTATGCTATATACAATTATCATTGTTGATGCAAATTATTATTTGATGCTTATAAGCATGCCACAAACTTAAAATCTTTGCTTGTGTTCAAATTGATTACATAAACCTATAGATTCACTCGGCATTTTTGCTGATTGTTTTACTCACATGTATTTCAGGTAATCAAGAAGTGGAAGCTTGGAGGTAACGGGAATGAAGTTGTGCACTGCTTTTGTTGTTCAAACTCTTTGATTTATTTATCGTTCCGTTTTTAAAACAAACTAATATGTTGTTTTAACTTATCTTTTGGTAACGATTACTTGGGACTACGCTACTCTGACAAATGTTTTAGGAACGATAAATCTAAAACGTCTCTTTTCGAGTCATTCTTTATAAATTATGTGTTGTTGTATCATTGTTTAGCACCCAAAGATGTATTCCGCTGCGTGTAAATTTGGGGGTGTTAAAAAAACCATCTTAGATCCTTGATTAGTTAGTTTTGATTAATCCTGTTTAAGATGTGATTCAATCTTCAATCTCCTCATCCTCTCAAGTGCAAAGAGAAGAACACTATCATTACCATGATGTGTTGGGTTCACTACATGATGAAGATCTTTCCTTCTATAGATCTAAGTTATGTTTTTAGTCTTCCTACTATGTATATGTAGAAGATCCAAGTGTTGGGTACACTTGGATGTGTTTGTAAGGGTAGAATATCCAAGTGATGGGTATCCTTGGATTAGGTGTTAGTTATGTAGATCCAAGTCTTGTTAGTACTTCGATATAGTGTTAGAGTTATAGATCTAAGTAATGTGTGCTTAGATCTATATGGTTTATGTGTTTAGGCCATAAAACACAAGGTTTGTTATGTTGGGCCATAAAACATAACTAGTGGGTAGATTAGGTTGTGTCTTGGTAGTTCTCACTAAACTCTAAAGTGATGTGGTTGTGTCTAGGTAGTTCTCACTAAGCTCTAAAGTGATCTGGTTGTGTCTTGTGAGTTCTCACTTAGCTTTAAAGTTATTAGTAGTTGTGTTGTGTGAAGTTCTCACTTAGCTTCAAAGTGAAGAGTCGTGAAGATTGGTTCTAGCTTTCGATTAGAACTCAACATCAAGCCTTGTGTCGTTAAATGGTGAAGTGGGCGACGTTGTGTAGATTGGTCCTACCTAAGATTAGGACTCGACTTTTAGCTTAGAGTCGGAAATTGGATAAGCGACGTTGTGTATGGTTTCTCCACCTTAAGGAGTTTGTTGACTAGTGAAGTAACTCTCGAGTAAGGTGTACTCGAGGAGTGGAGTAGGGCGAAGAGGAGCTTCGTGACCGAACCACTATAAATCATCGTGTCAGTACTTTCCTTTACATTTATGTCTTTACTATTATAGGTGTATTTATATGTTGTGTGTTGTGTGCATCTCATAATCTAAACATCTAAGTTGCGGAAAAGCTAAGGCTTAGTACGTGTGTGCTTCGTGTTTAGATTATGGTCAAGTGTACATCACTTAGTCTAAACATCCTAGTTGCCGAAAAGCTTATGCTTAGTACGTGTGTGCTTAGTGTTTAGACTATTGCTTGATGTACTCTTGGTTTGATGGGTTTGTGTGTTCACTTACTTGTTGTATTTATCTTTCAATCAAACACATCTCATATCTAGTCAAGCTTGATCGAGAATTTGATACAAAGGATTGTCAAAGTTTAACATGTAACAAAAGGTTAAGTTCACTGTCGGCGGTTCCCTAAATGGACCGACGGTTCTTTATTGATAAAGCACCGCGGGTACACATAAGGAACCGCGCACAGTGGATTAAGCCAAAAAGTTTTGAAAACTAACTAGAAACTATTCAACCCCCCCTTCTAGTTTCTACAGTACTGTTCAAAATTGAACTTCCATAGCTCAAAGTTGTCAGGGTCTAGCATGGGGATTTTTAGGTTATGGCTTGAGGAGGAGGTCATATCTGGAGTAGACATACTGTCTGGTTTTTAGGGTTTCTTGAAAAATTAGGGTTTTTGGCGATTTAGGGTTTTTAGGGTTTTGTGTTCTTTAGATCAAAGTTCCTCAACAAGCTCTGATACCACTTGTCGATCCCAAACATAGATCGATTTAGCTTTATGTAAACGAGATTGAATCAAGTTAAACACTTAGAGAAACTTTGTTGTATATGAAACAAACTAAGTATTATGTGGAATTAATACTTAGAACAAGAACACACAAACAGAATAAACCAAACTTTCACTTTTATTGATGATCGAACTTGTGTACAATAAATAGTGTAAAACGTACATTAAACTAAAACCTAAAGGCATCCTTTTATAGATTAAGGAGCCTTGCACAAGAGTCTACCTATCAGCTATTTTAGATAAAGATAAATATAGAAAATACAATGTCGAACATATCTTTACTAAACATACAAAACGTGTAGACTAAGTATTCTATCAGTGCTTGGACTTCTTCTCATCAGCGCTTGATTTCTTCTTGTCAACGCTTGATCTGACAACGCTTGATTTATTCTTATCAACGCCCAATCAACTCTTGTCAGCGTCTAAATGTCTTGGCTCATTTTATTCCCAACAGGTCTTACAAGAGGTTCTATGTTGTTTACTTTTTTGACAAGCAGTACATGTGAAATCATTCTGAAAAGATTTGTTAGGTAACCCTCTAACCAAATTTCTATTTACCAATCTATTAATATTCTTGAAATTCACATGACCTAACCTCCTATGCCATAAATTAGACTCATCATTAGAAGTCTTAGCTAGAAAACATGTAATACCACCTATTTGAGTAATAGTATGAAGATTAAAGGTGTACATGTTTTCTTGCATGGGTACCTTAAGTAGTACTTGAGATTCTTTAGGCATCTCAAAGTCTTTGGAGAGCACCAAGCAGTCTGTATCTGTAAACAGCGCCTTGTTCTTCTTATCACACATTTGTGACACAGAAAAGAGATTGAATTCATTCAGTTCTTTTACAAAGAGCACATCGTCAAATTCCAACTTCCATGTATTGATTTTCCCTTTGCCAGTGATTCTACCTTTTCCACCTCCAAAGGCTACTGGTCCACCTCTGAATTCTTCAAATTCAACAAGGAAATCTTTATTCTCTGTTATGTGTCTTGAGCATCCACTATCTACTACGCCTTTGTCTTTTAATTCATCAATTAGATGCCCCTGCACATACACAAAACTTATTAGTTTATAACAGGGACCCAAGCCATATTTGGCTCGGATCTTGTGGGACCTACATACTTAAAAGTTTGATAGGTAGTTTTTCCAGTAAGACTACATACACTCTTATACTTCATGGTTCCAGTCAAATAATCAAAGACATAAGTAGGTTTGTTGTCTTTGTACATTTTTGGCCTAAGTACTGTTTTAGCAGTACTTGCTTGAACACACGGTTTTTCACCTTTAGGAACCCACATTTGCACTGGGTTGTTATTAGGCTTACTTCTAGATGTTCTAGCTTTCTCAACTACATTCTTTGAAGTCTTGTGGGACTTTGGTTTGACAGACTTTTGACCAGCGGTACTTGAGTTTGGTCTAGCAGTACTTGCAGTTCTAGACTTGCCGGTACTTGGTTTACCAGACTTCAAAGGTACTAGACCTTGTTTCAAAAGTATTGTTAACGGAACAAAGTTCTTGGTAGAGATGTTTGTAACCTTATGAGGTTCAGCTACCCTTTTAGCATGATCAATCTTAGGTTGGTCATCTTTTGATCTCTGTTGCCTATTAACATGTGCTTTTTTCCCATTACTGTTCCTTGTGACCTTTTGTGCAGCCTTTTGTTTTACAATTTTATCTTCATGTAGAGTGAAATCTCTGATAAAAAGACTTAGACTACCACAAACATAACATCCTTTTCTTCTCAAAGAATACCCAAAAGGTTGTTTTGACTTAACTTTCTCAAAACCTATCCCACCCCTCTTGGTTTTAATATGTTTTGCATTATTATCCAATGCCTTGCTAGGAGTTTTTACCTGCTTGGGAGCAGAAATAGTTTTAGACATCTCATACACAAAATTGCTCATTAAAGGTGGATAAACAATATTTTTGGTCACAACAGATTTATCTTTGGTCAAAGTACTAGAGTTTGAACCATTAACAGCCTTTGATTCATCTAACTCTATGCATGTATCATTACTAGGGGGCATGAAAATTTCTGATAATGGTGGAGGAACTGCCTTCATTCCTTCAGCATATTTATCATTTTCAGGTGTATCATCTGACTCACTAGAGCTATCAAAAATCCCCTTTGATAAGTCCTTGTCAGTTAAAGTTATCACAGGTTAGTCCTCAATATATCCTAGGCCTGACTTATCATAATACCCCATTTGTGAATTAATCAGTTTACCAAATCCTTTAGAGGATCTTTGCCAATGATTAATCAGTTCCCTTTCATTATAAAGACTGACTTTTAAAGCTTCATTTTCTGCTGATACTTTCAAAAGTTGTTTTTTAAAAGCTTTAATATCCACATCTTTTTCCCTCATTTGAAGAGTCAAAATTCTAATTTTCTCTTCATAGTTTTGTTGACCCTTTTTATACAAAACTATATTTTCCTCTAGTTTAGCAACACCCTGTTTAAAAGCATTTGTTTCTATAGTGCATGTGTTGACTTTTTGATACTGTTCATCTAGTTCTACTTTTAAGCTATTAAATTTAAGAACACAATCTTTAGAACAAGGATGTACCTCAGTATCTTTATGTGAGAGAGCCATCAAACCAAGCTCTTCTTCTTCCTCATCTTCAGCCCAATTCACCACTCCATCTACAGTTACCAATGCTTTGGTTCCTTTGGGACTCCTGTTGTTTCCTTTTGGAAAGCTTCCAAAAATTCTTGGACTCGTTCTATAGTTGTTTTGGACTTTTGACTGCTACTTTTGTGACAATCCGTCAATTTATAGTTTATATTTTATTCTCAAATATTATTTAAAAACATTATTTTAATGTTATATTATGAACTCACTTATTTTTGGGAAGAAATTTGGATTTACGTCTTGAAGTAGCATCGACTACGTCTAAACCGGAGAATTCTACGTTACGTGCTTACGTTTACATACACCGTTTTGGTGACAGTCCGACATTTCAGGAAATAAATTTATCCGTGAATATTATTTTGGAATTTTAAATTTGTGTTGGTTCATAAACTCACAAATTTACGAGAAGAGATTAGGACTTACGATTACAATTTAACGTCCTTTACGAGTAAACCGGAAACCTTAGGATTACGTATTTACGTTTTCGAACTCCGTTTTTGATGAGACAATTTTTATTAGATTAGTTTTGTGTCGTTGATTCATAATTTATAAAAATGTTTTTCGTAAAACGACCCGAGGGCACGCAAATCGAGGAAACAAGAATCGAGGAATACCCGTAAATTAGCGGGATGGGACAAAACAAGTTTTTCCCACCCCACTAAAAGGGACGGCCAAAACTATGACACAACACCCTTTGAGGTGTCAACTTGTAACAAACTACTACAACACTTGTCATTTGAAGCTTAATGTGTAAGCTAACACACATCAAAACCATCTAACCAAACCACTAGCTTCATTATTTTCATGCAAATCTCACACAAATCCTCCCATCTTTCCACCATTGCCGTCCAACCCTCACCCTTAAACACCCTATTTTGACCAAATTTAACCACAAATCCTATGTTATCTCTACATATGATGAAGCCCTTTTCAAGCTCTATTGATTGGTGGTGATTTTAACATCCAAGGAGAAGATTTGGTGATGTTCAAGGGCTGATTTCTACATGAAGTTTACAAGTATTGGTGGCCATGAAGATTGGTGTTGATCTATCACAAGTTCTTCCAACAAAAATCCAAGCCTTGATGAATACTTACACAATCTTGGTGGTATAAAGATTATTCTTCCCATCCTCTTGTTATTTTGATTATGTAATCATATATTTTCTTTCTTATTGTATATGTATATGATGAATATATGATGATAAAAATGTTGTGTGGGGATCAAGTGTTGATAAACATGATTAAAGAGATGAAAAACCATAGGTAACAAGGTTAAAATCTTGCTTAATGTGATGGCTGTATAAAAACAGTAAGTAACCAAATGTTGAACTGATAAAATGGTAAAGTGGAATCAATATACAGTAAGTATTAGGTGTTATACACATGTGAGAATTGGCCATGCAATGGAATCATAAAAATAAGTGAGATATGAACAAAACAAGTTTAGAGTGCAAATCTGGGTACACTGTTTGGACGAATTTTATAAAATACTTAGAGGTTGAATCATCAGTAGCTATAGGAATAAAATGAAGCACATATCATGTATAATATGTCATAAACATTTGGGGTTCTATCTCCATGTAGAACTCTAGATATGACCATTTTAGTAAACTAGATTTTTAGGATTGATTTTGTATAAATAATATATAAAACCCACTAGTTAACCTATGGTGATTGAAAACTTCACTAGGATGACGCAAGCTGAATATCTTTGGATGATGGGTTTATGGTTTGGATTCTCGCCTCTCAACCGTCGACCACAAGTGATGATTAGCCTTTTGGATGCATGTTCTCTCGAAGTCAATCTTCCTCCACAAATGAAAACTACCTTTCAGATGCTAGCTCTCCTGACGTTAATTCTTCTCTTCTTCAAATGACGTGCTATAGATGACTATCACTTTGGACGTGTGCTCTCTCGACGTTGATTCTTCTCTTCTTCAAGACGTTGACTACGTTTTTGATTCGAAAAAAGGGGGAGAAGTAAGTGTAAACGAGTAACTTATGCATTTTAATATGTGTTGCGGTTTACTTGTTTGTCATCATCAAAAAGAGGGAGATTGTTAGTGCAAACATTACGATGCTTTGTCGATATAATCTCTTTGTGTTTTGTTGATGACAAACGTATAATTCGCAATACATTATGTAAAATTTTAAGGTACTCGTAATCACTCAAGAATACATTTGAATACTTCTCTCGACACCAACAAGACCGCATTCGGCATGAATCACTCAAGGTATGTAAAAACATGTCATTAACCTAACTAAGTGATCAAGGATTAATATTTTCTTAAAACTCACATTTTAATCAAATGTGACAAAAGATTTTAATTAAATTTATTTTTAAGAAAATGTTTTATTGAAAAGAAAATGGAAATTTGAATTTGGCATATTCCATATGCCAAAGGAATATCCTTTGAGGGTATAAACTATCCCAGATGGCATATCCCCACTAAGGACAAATTTGCACGGACTCCGACGCGGAGGTTCCTTAAAGGAACCCGCGGTTCCTTATTGATAAAGTACCGCGGGTAGAGATAAGGAACCGCGGGTGTTTTTTACCGTTGCAATGTTGCCCTATAAATAGTGGACCATTTCCAGATTTTCTTTCAACCCTTTTTGCACAGTTTCTTTCAAAAACCATCTTAGAACCTTGATTAGTTAGTTTTGATTAATCATGTTTAAGATGTGATTCAATCTTCAATCTCCTCATCCTCTCAAGTGCAAAGAGAAGAACACTGTCATTACCATGATGTGTTGGGTTCACTACATGATGAAGATCTTTCCTTCTATAGATCTAAGTTATGTTTTTAGTCTTCCTACTATGTATATGTAGAAGATCCAAGTGTTGGGTACACTTGGATGTGTTTGTAAGGGTAGAATATCCAAGTGATGGGTATCCTTGGATTAGGTGTTAGTTGTGTAGATCCAAGTCTTGTTAGTACTTCGATATAGTGTTAGAGTTATAGATCTAAGTAATGTGTGCTTAGATCTATATGGTTTATGTGTTTAGGCCATAAAACACAAGGTTTGTTATGTTGGGCCATAAAACATAACTAGTGGGTAGATTAGGTTGTGTCCTGGTAGTTCTCACTAAACTCTAAAGTGATGTGGTTGTGTCTAGGTAGTTCTCACTAAGCTCTAAAGTGATGTGGTTGTGTCTTGTGAGTTCTCACTTAGCTTTAAAGTTATTAGTAGTTGTATTGTGTGAAGTTCTCACTTAGCTTCAAAGTGAAGAGTCGTGAAGATTGGTTCTAGCTTTCGATTAGAACTCAACATCTAGCCTTGTGTCGTTAAATAGTGAAGTGGGCGACGTTGTGTAGATTGGTCCTACCTAAGATTAGGACTCGACTTTTAGCTTAGAGTCGGAAATTGGATAAGCGACGTTGTGTATGGTTTCTCCACCTTAAGGAGTTTGTTGACTAGTGAAGTAACTCTCGAGTAAGGTGTACTCGAGGAGTGGAGTAGGGCGAAGAGGAGATTCGTGACCGAACCACTATAAATCATCGTGTCGGTACTTTCCTTTACATTTATGTCTTTACTATTATAGATGTATTTATATGTTGTGTGTTGTGTGCATCTCATAATCTAAACATCTAAGTTGCGGAAAAGCTAAGGCTTAGTACGTGTGTGCTTCGTGTTTAGATTATGGTCAAGTGTACATCACTTAGTCTAAACATCCTAGTTGCCGAAAAGCTTATGCTTAGTACGTGTGTGCTTAGTGTTTAGACTATTGCTTGATGTACTCTTGATTTGATGGGTTTGTGTGTTCACTTACTTGTTGTATTTATCTTTCAATCAAACACATCTCATATCTAGTCAAGCTTGATCGAGAATTTGATACAAAGGATTGTCATAGTTTAACATGTAACAAAAGGTTAAGTTCACTGTCGGCGGTTCCCTAAATGGACCGGCGGTTCTTTATTGATAAAGCACCGCGGGTACACATAAGGAACCGCGCACAGTGGATTAAGCCGAAATGTTTTGAAAACTAACTAGAAACTATTCAACCCCCCCCCCCCTTCTAGTTTCTACAGTACTACTCAAAATTGAACTTCCATAGCTCAAAGTTGTCAGGGTCTAGCATGGGGATTTTTAGGTTATGGCTTGAGGAGGAGGTCATATCTGGAGTAGACATATTGTCTGGTTTTTAGGGTTTCTTGAAAAATTAGGGTTTTTGGCGATTTAGGGTTTTTAGGGTTTTGTGTTCTTTAGATCAAAGTTCCTCAACAAACTCTGATACCACTTGTTGATCCCAAACATAGATCGATTTAGCTTTATGTAAACGAGATTGAATCAAGTTAAACACTTAGAGAAACTTTGTTGTATATGAAACAAACTAAGTATTATGTGGAATTAATACTTAGAACAAGAACACACAAACAGAATAAACCAAACTTTCACTTTTATTGATGATCGAACTTGTGTACAATAAATAGTGTAAAACGTACATTAAACTAAAACCTAAAGGCATCCTTTTATAGATTAAGGAGCCTTGCACAAGAGTCTACCTATCAGCTATTTTAGGTAAAGATAAATATAGAAAATACAATGTCGAACATATCTTTACTAAACATACAAAACGTGTAGACTAAGTATTCTATCAGTGCTTGAACTTCTTCTCATCAGCGCTTGATTTCTTCTTGTCAACGCTTGATCTGACAACGCTTGATTTATTCTTATCAACGCCCAATCAACTCTTGTCAGCGTCTAAATGTCTTGGCTCATTTTATTCCCAACAGGTCTTACAAGAGGTTCTATGTTGTTTACTTTTTTGACAAGCAGTACATGTGAAATCATTGTGAAAAGATTTGTTAGGTAACCCTCTAACCAAATTTCTATTTACCAATCTATTAATATTCTTGAAATTCACATGACCTAACCTCCAATGCCATAAATTAGACTCATCATTAGAAGTCTTAGCTAGAAAACATGTAATACCACCTGTTTGAGTAATAGTATGAAGATTAAAGGTGTACATGTTTTCTTGCATGGGTACCTTAAGTAGTACTTGAGATTCTTTAGGCATCTCAAAGTCTTTGGAGAGCACCAAGCAGTCTGTATCTGTAAACGCCTTGTTCTTCTTATCACACATTTGTGACACAGAAAAGAGATTGAATTCATTCAATTCTTTTACAAAGAGCACATCGTCAAATTCCAACTTCCATGTATTGATTTTCCCTTTGCTAGTGATTCTACCTTTTCCACCTCTGAATTCTTCAAATTCAGCAAGGAAATCTTTATTCTCTGTTATGTGTGTTGAGCATCCACTATCTACTACGCCTTTGTCTTTTAATTCATCAATTAGATGCCCCTGCACATACACAAAACTTATTAGTTTATAACAGGGACCCAAGCCATATTTGGCTCGGATCTTGTGGGACCTACATACTTAAAAGTTTGATAGGTAGTTTTTCCAGTAAGACTACATACACTCTTATACTTCATGGTTCCAGTCAAATAATCAAAGACATAAGTAGGTTTGTTGTCTTTGTACATTTTTGGCCTAAGTACTGTTTTAGCAGTACTTGCTTGAACACACGGTTTTTCACCTTTAAGAACCCACATTTGCACTGGGTTGTTATTAGGCTTACTTCTAGATGTTCTAGCTTTCTCAACTACATTCTTAGAAGTCTTGTGGGACTTTGGTTTGACAGACTTTTGACCAGCGGTACTTGAGTTTGGTCTAGCAGTACTTGCAGTTCTAGACTTGTCGGTACTTGGTTTACCAGACTTCAAAGGTACTAGACCTTGTTTCAAAAGTATTGCTAACGGAACAAAGTTCTTGGTAGAGATGTTTGTAACCTTATGAGGTTCAGCTACCCTTTTAGCACGATCAAACTTAGGTTGGTCATCTTTTGATCTCTGTTACCTATTAACATGTGCATTTTTCCCATTACTGTTCCTTGTGACCTTTTGTGCAGCCTTTTGTTTTACAATTTTATCTTCATGTAGAGTGAAATCTCTGATAAAAAGACTTAGACTACCACAAACATAACATCATTTTCTTCTCAAAGAATACCCAAAAGGTTGTTTTGACTTAACTTTCTCAAAACCTATCCCACCCCTCTTGGTTTTAATATGTTTTGCATTATTATCCAATGCCTTGCTAGGAGTTTTTACCTGCTTGGGAGCAGAATAGTTTTAGACATCTCATACACAAAATTGCTCATTAAAGGTGGATAAACAATATTTTTGGTCACAACAGATTTATCTTTGGTCAAAGTACTAGAGTTTGAACCATTAACAGCCTTTGATTCATCTAACTCTATGCATGTATCATTACTAGGGGGCATGAAAATTTCTGATAATGGTGGAGGAACTGCCTTCATTCCTTCAGCATATTTATCATTTTCAGGTGTATCATCTGACTCACTAGAGCTATCAAAAATCCCCTTTGATAAGTCCTTGTCAGTTAAAGTTATCACAGGTTAGTCCTCAATATATCCTAGGCCTGACTTATCATAATACCCCATTTGTAAATTAATCAGTTTACCAAATCCTTTAGAGGATCTTTGTCAATGATTAATCAGTTCCCTTTCATTATAAAGACTGACTTTTAAAGCTTCATTTTCTGCTGATACTTTCAAAAGTTGTTTTTTAAAAGCTTTAATATCCACATCTTTTTCCCTCATTTGAAGAGTCAAAATTCTAATTTACTCTTCATAGTTTTGTTGACCCTTTTTATACAAAACTATATTTTCCTCTAGTTTAGCAACACCCTATTTAAAAGCATTTGTTTCTATAGTGCATGCGTTGAGTTTTTGATACTGTTCATCTAGTTCTACTTTTAAGCTATCAAATTTAAGAACACAATCTTTGGAACAAGGATGTACCTCAGTATCTTTATGTAAGAGAGCCATCAAACCAAGCTCTTCTTCTTCCTCATCTTCAGCCCAGTTCACCACTCCATCTACAGTTACCAATGCTTTGGTTCCTTTAGGACTCCTGTTGTTTCCTTTTGGAAAGCTTTCAAAAATTCTTGGACTCGTTCTATAGTTGTTTTGGACTTTTGACTGCTACTTTTGTGACAATCCGTCAATTTATGGTTTATATTTTATTCTCAAATATTATTTAAAAACATTATTTTAATGTTATATTATGAACTCACTTATTTTTAGGAAGAAATTTGGATTTACGTCTTGAAGTAGCATCGACTACGTCTAAACCGGAGAATTCTACGTTACGTGCTTACGTTTACATACACCGTTTTGGTGACAGTCCGACATTTCAGGAAATAAATTTATCCGTGAATATTATTTTGGAATTTTAAATTTGTGTTGGTTCATAAACTCACAAATTTACGAGAAGAGATTAGGACTTACGATTATAATTTAACGTCCTTTACGACTAAACCGGAAACCTTAGGATTACGTATTTATGTTTTCGAACTCCGTTTTTGATGAGACAATTTTTATTAGATTAGTTTTGTGTCGTTGATTCATAATTTATAAAAACGTTTTTTGTAAAACGACCCGAGGGCACGCAAATCGAGGAAACTAGAATCGAGGAATACCCGTAAATTAGCGGGATGGGACAAAACAAGTTTTTCCCACCCCACTAAAAGGGACGGCCAAAACTATGACACAACACCCTTTGAGGTGTCAACTTGTAACAAACTACTACAACACTTGTCATTTGAAGCTTAATGTGTAAGCTAACACACATCAAAACCATCTAACCAAACCACTAGCTTCATTATTTTCATGCAAATCACACACAAATCCTCCCATCTTTCCACCATTGCCGTCTAACCCTCACCCTTAAACACCCTATTTTGACAAAATTTAACCACAAATCCTATGTTATCTCTACATATGATGAAGCCCTTTTCAAGCTCTAATGATTGGTGGTGATTTTAACATCCAAGGAGAAGATTTGGTGATGTTCAAGTGCTGATTTCTACATGAAGTTTACAAGTATTGGTGGCCATGAAGATTGGTGTTGATCTATCACAAGTTCTTCCATCAAAAATCCAAGCCTTGATGAATACTTACACAATCTTGGTGGTATAAAGATTATTCTTCCCATCCTCTTTTCTGCCAACAGATCCAAGTTGATTCGCAGCTGCTCGTCGTTCGTGACGACATTAACCTCCGCCGTGCGGATGGTAGGCATTCCTATTTCTGCTGGTATAACAGCTTCAGTGCCGTAGGCCAATGCAAATGGAGTATCTCCGTTGGCTGTTTTGATCATAGTCCTATGTGCCCATAGAACATGTGGTAGCTCATCCACCCATTTGGCACTTCGTTCATCCAGACGTACCTTGATGCCGTTTCCCAAGCTTCTATTTGCTCGTTCCACAAGGCCATTTGTCTGCGGATGCTTAACAGACGCGAAGCGCCGTTTGATATTCAATGATGCACACCAGTCCTTAAATGGATTATCCGCGAACTGTTTACCGTTGTCCGAAATGATTTCTCCTGGTAAGCCAAAACGGCACACAATGTTCTCTCAAACAAACTTTTTAACTTGTTTGCCCGTGATGGATTTGACTGCCTTGGCCTCTATCCATCGTGTGAAGTAGTCCATCGCGACAATCAAGAACTTAACTCCCCCCGCAGCTACAGGAAATGGTCCTGCGATGTCGATTCCCCACTTATAGAATGGCCATGGGGATGTAATAGGTGTAAGCTCCTGCTGCGGGTGTCGCGGCACTGGTCTATGCACTTGGCAATCACTACACTTGCGAATCATGTCGCGTGCGTCCCTATGCATGGTAGGCCAATAATATCCTGTACGTAGGGCTCGAGCTACCACGGATCGTGGACCTGCATGCATGCCGCATAACCCTTCATGTATCTCACTGATTACATAAGTGGCCTGACGTGGTCCAACACACCGCAACCACGGCTGCAAGAAAGAACGCTTATAGAGGATACCTTCTCGAAGTTCGAAGTGATGCGACTTCCTTCTTATGCGTCGCGCCGCTTTTTCATCGTCCGGAAGGGTTTCACTAGTCAAATAGTTGACGATCGGGGTCATCCATGTAGGTCCATCCTCCTCAACTATAGTAGCGACCTCCCCTTCTGTTATAGACTTTTCCTTGAGTATTTCCACCAAGACTTGCTTGGACAAGTGGGCGAAGCTTGTGGATGCAATCTTGCTAAGAGCGTCCGCCTTCTTGTTCTCACCTCTTGGCACCTGCTTGATGGAAAACTTGCTGAAGGCCGCGATGAGTGACTTGACTTTCTCCAAGTATCGTACCATGTTGTCCTCCTTAGCCACATATCCACCTAGAATATGGTTCGCGATAAGCCGTGAGTCCACGTAGGCCTCAAGGTTGCGGACTCCCATTCTAGCGGCGATTTTTAAACCCGCAATTAATGCTTCATATTCTGCTTCGTTGTTGGTGGCTGTGAACTCAAAACGGAGGGCGTACGTAAACTCCATTCCTTCCGGATTTGTGAGGATGAGACCCGCTCCCGACCCATCCGTACACGAAGATCCGTCCGTGAATAACACCCATGGTACTGCTGGAGTCTCGTCTTGTTTTACGATTGGCCCTTCCTCATCCGGCTTCTCTATCAAGAAATCTGCCAGGATCTGGCCTTTAACAGCCGTCCTTGGCCTATAAGATATATTATGCTCCCCCAATAGAATGCTCCATTTTTGTAGCCTTCCTGCCACATCCGGTGTAGAGATAACTTGCTTTATTGGCTGATCAGTAATGACTACAATTGGGTGCGCCTGAAAGTATCGGCGCAACCGCTTTGTAGCAAACACTAGTGCCAAAACCAATTTTTCCATAGAGGAGTAATTCAACTCCGGCCCTTGTAGTGTTCTACTTATGAAGTAGACCGGAGTTTGTACTGTATCCCTATCCGTCATGAGTACCGCACTTATTGCTCCATGTGTGGCTGAGAGATACATAATGAGTTCCTCCTTTGGCCGGGGAGCTACTAGCATAGGGAGAGATGCGAGGTGCTGCTTGAGTTGGCCAAAAGCTTCCTCGGCTTCCTTTGTCCACCGGAAGTCTCCTTTCCTAATGCACTTCTTGAGTGTCTTAAATAGGGGTAATGACTTCTCTGCGGACTTGGATAGGAACCTATTTAGCCCAGCCAGCTTCCCATTTAAGGATTGCACCTCCTTCCGTGTCTGAGGAGATGGCAGCTGTATTACTGCGTCCGTTTTCTCTGGGCAAGGTTTGATGCCATTTGGATCAATCATATATCCAAGGAACATTCCCTCTGTTGCCCCAAACGTGCATTTCTTTGGGTTTAGCTTCATATTAATCCTCCTCAGTGTGTCGAATGTCTCTTGGACATCCCGGAGAAGTGCATCCTCCGTATGACTTTTTATGACTAAGTCATCCACATAGACTTCCAGGTTGCGGCCTATCTGTGAGTCAAAGGCTTTGTCCACAAGCCGCTGGTATGTAGCACCAGCTCTTTAGTCCAAACGGCATTTTCGTATAACAATATACGCCCTGACTAGTATGGAACGCCGTTTTTCTGCGTCCTCCTCCGCCATCTGGATCTGGTGGTATCCTTTATATGCGTCTAGGAAGCACTTAAAGGGATATCCACATAGGGGTTCCACCTTCCAGTCAATCTCTGGTAACGGGTAACAATCCTGTGGACAGGCTTTGTTCAGATCCGTGAAATCCACACACATGCGCCAACTTTCGTCATGTTTTTTTACCATGACCGGATTGGATAGCCACTCGTGGTAGTATACCTCGCGCATGATACCTGCGTCCACTAGTTTCCGTACTTCCTCCAATATCACTCGGTTGCGCTCAGGCGCCTGGCCGCGCTTCTTTTGCTTGACGGGTTGGTACCCCTGGCGGATTTGGAGCTTATGTTCTGCTATCGCGCGCGGTACGCCTGTCATATGCTTTGGCTCCCATGCGAATATATCTAGATTTGTACTTAAAAGAGAGCACATGGCCCTTTTGCCGCTATCCGAGAGCGCCCCCTATGGATATCTCCTGTTCCGAATAGTCAGGATGGATTGCCACCCTCCAATTGGGAGGTGGTGATCCATCCTTGGGTGGAACAGGTGGAGCTGGTGTTGTCACGGTATGACACTAGGATGCTGGTACGGTTGTGTTGTAAATGGTGACGATTCCTCCCTCAACAGGGAACTTGATCATTCCGTGTGCCGTGGAAGGTACCGCCCGTATAGCCAGAATACCTGGTTTGCCTATGATCCATTGTACGGAGAATGTGAGTGTATCACCATGAAGTTCATCCAGACGTAGTGGAGTGCTCCTCATTCCCAATGGTTACAAGCAGACGCAGTTGCCCTATCGGCCAGATGGTGTCTCCACTAAAGCCAGTGAGCGGCGTCGTGGCCGGTACTAATTGGCTTCTTATTTATGGCCATAACTGCACAAAACAGTGTTCGTACAGTACTTCTGCTGATGACCCTCCATCCACATACATGCGACGAACATTGTGTGTTCCAATGCTTATCTCAGTAGTGAGAGGCGCATCAATCACATCGCTTGTTGTGATGGGAGGGAATGAGATTTCCCTGCCGCGTGAAAATTTTTGGCCAATTTTTTGCCTCGTGTGGCGTTGTCTGGATTGGATCATGTATATGGTCGAAGGTTTGTCCTTTTGGGGATCCTTCTTGTCATACTTCTTGTTGTCTTTTCCATCCTTCCAATCCTTAACCAAATGCTTGAGTTTACCTGATTTGATCAGTGACTCAATGTGCTTCTTGAGCTGGATACACTCCTCTGTGCCATGGTCCTTGTCATTATGGAACTCGCAGAAGCGATTTCCTTGCCGACGGTCCGGGGGAGTTGTCATTGGGGGAGGCCTTGGAAAATTTGCCCCTTCCGTCAGCAAGATCTCCCGGTAGGACATCTTTAGGGGGTAAACTTATCGTCCGGTCGTCCTCCTTTGTTTTGGCTCTTATAGTCTGAGCCCCTACTATTGTTCTGATTGCTTTGACCGCTCGATTGCCTCCTGGACTGGTCATTTGATCGGTAGCCATTTCCTTTTGAAGGGTAAGCCGCGGCAACCGCCGTTTCTCCTTCTATGAAGTTTCTGACCCTTTCCATGAGATCATCATATCTCTCCGGACGCTTGTCATTGAGACGCCTGATTAATTCCCTGTCTGTTATGGCGTGCATGTAGTCGGAGATTTTCAGGAGTTCCGGCATTGTCTTTGTGCGTGTGCACTCGTCGTTGAAGCATTCAGTGAAGGCTTCTGTAGACTCCCCCGGCCGTTTCTTGACAGTTGCCAATGAGACCGGATCCCTATTATACTTCTTCCGCTGAGTATAATTATTCTTGAACGCAGTGCGTAGTTCCGTGAAGCTATCAATGCTTCGTGGAGGGAGTCCCTCAAACCAGTCACGGGCATTGCCGATCAAGGTTGAATTGAACATTTGGCACCATATAGGCATGGGCCATCGCTCAATTTTAGCCTGCGTATCAAATATTTTGAGGTGATCATCCGGATCACCAGTTCCATCATAGGTCTTGACACACGCCAGCATGCGACGTTTTGTGTCCTCGGAGTAGTTCCGTATACGGAGAGTAAAAGGATCTTCCCTGGGATCCGCCCATGGACGGGTGAGCCTAGGGTCTTCCCATGGGTCACACCACGGGCGGGAAAGATCCTCCGCTTCTGCCTCTCGATAATAGGGTCCACCATAATACTCATTATTGTTTGGTGGTGGTGGAGGGGTACACCTAGGTCGGCGACGCTTGGGAGGATGGTCATCCGAGTCCTCTCCTGATGGATCTGGAGAGGGGGGTGGTGCCCCATCTCTTGGGTGAGGACCGCTCTTTTGAGAAGAGCTAGGAGCCTTCTTTCCAGTGTTCATCCTATCCCACACACTTGTGCGGCGAGTGGCTCTGGTCAGTTCCAGATCTGGTCGCTCAGGTGAACCGTCGGACTTCTCTCCTTCCCGAGACTGCGTTAATTCCTGCATGAGGCGGTCTCCTATGCGCTCAAACACATTCCTAGGTTGGGGAGTTTCCTCGAAGAGGCCCCGCTCCTGAGGCCGGGCCTTCCTTTTCCTCTGATTTTGGGAAGAGGTGCTTGGTCCGGCGTTGCCAAAGTTGAGTCTGGACTGGAGGTTCCTTCCTAGATTCAACCTTGATGCAATCCCTGGGATGATCCTATCAAAGTTCTGCGTGAGAACCCGAGTGAGATCTTCCTCGCTGAGTGGTTGGACTTCTACTTCTTCCTCAATCGTTGGTCTGAGCGGCTCCTTGTTAGGGGGATTGGGCGCACTCCCAGGGTCAGGGTTGTCCAGGGTCGAAGTAGGTAGAGGAGTCATAGAGATCGTGCTCGTCACTCCCATAGACTGAAAACCACTGCGATTGTTCTGTCCGCCCGTTGGACGGCTAGGGGATTGATTGGGGATGAGTATCCCTTCCCCTTGGGACTTCCGATTTCCAGGATTTATGTTCCTGGGATTAGCTTGCGGATGCCCCTTCGTCATTAAGAGTTCAAGATGATATTTTGCTCTAGCTTAGTGTAATGGGTCCCACGGATGGCGCCAACTTGTTGATGCAAAAGTTGGGTGATCCTTGCTAGACCCGAATTAGGCTTAATTCGGGTTGGCTGGGCTCCGGCTCCTACACCAAGTGAACTGTTTGGTTGGGATCCTGCACACTAAACAACACGCGTTAGGCTTACCGTGGGAATGTTTCCCACGATTAGACTCCGGCGTGAGAGTAAGTAATCGGTTGGGGTTTATAGGAGTTGAGTGAGTTGAGAGTATAGAACGTAATACCTTTGTGGAACCCTTGGGGGTTCCTTTTATAGGCAGTGACAACCCTAATGGGCTGTTACTGATGCTTCGGCCACAAGGAAAGGATAAGCACCAGAATTAGATTTGATTGTTATCTTCTAATCATGATGAGTGAATATCCTCTTCTTTGGGGTGAATCCTATTCAGAGATAGAATATGATTCTGTCTAACCCTGTACCGGTCATGCCGGGCCGTGGGCCGCACACATGTGTGCGGTTACTGTTCATCCAAGCCCATAAGCTCAAATGACATTATTCCCACCCATCTGTGATGGGCCGGATACGGGTAGTACCCGTGGGCCGGGTTCCTGACCCGGCTAGGGACTATATGTCATCACATCTTTCCACCATTGCCGTCCAACCTTCACCCTTAAACACCCCATTTTGACCAAATTTAACCACAAATCCTATGTTATCTCTACATATGATGAAGCCCTTTTCAAGCTCTATTGATTGGTGGTGATTTTAACATCCAAGGAAAATATTTGGTGATGTTCAAGGGCTGATTTCTAAATGAAGTTTACAAGTATTGGTGGCCATGAAGATTGGTGTTGATCTATCACAAGTTCTTCCATCAAAAATCCAAGCCTTGATGAATACTTACACAATCTTGGTGGTATAAAGATTGTTCTTCCCATCCTCTTGTTATTTTGATTATGTAATCATGTATTTTCTTTCTTATTGTATATGTATATGATGAATATATGATGATAAAAATGTTGTGTGGGGATCAAGTGTTGATAAATATGATTAAAGAGATGAAAAACCATAGGTAACAAGGTTAAAATCTTGCTTAATGTGATGGCTGTATAAAAACAGTAAGTAACCAAATGTTGAAATGATAAAATGGTAAAGTAGAATCAATATACACTAATTATTAGGTGTTATACACATGTGAGAGTTGTCCATGCAATGTAATCATAAAAATGAGTGAGATATGATCAAAACAAGTTTAGAGTGCAAATCTGAGTACACTGTTTGGACGAATTTTATAAAATACTTAGAGGTTGATTCATCAGTAGCTATAAAGGAATAAAATGAAGCACATATCATGTAGAATATTTCATAAACATTTGGGGTTCTATCCCCATGTAGAACTCTAGATATGACCATTTTAGTAAACTAGATTTTTAAGACTGATTTTGTATAAATAATATATAATATAAGCACTCAAAATTTATATAAAATATATAAATATATAAAACCCACTAGTGGAAAATAATTATAATAAAAGAGTTATATAAATATTGATATTAAAATGGTATATGTTATATAATTTACAAGTATAAATGTTTTTCCAAGTTATAAAAACTATATACTAAGTTTTACGTCTTTTCGGCTAAAACCGAAAGATTAACGTTTTTGTCAAATAAAACTTAGATGGTCGGACCCGTCTAATATAAAATTTTATAAACTCACATACTGATATATGAACTTATATAACAAGTAAAAATCGATAAAACCCGAACTATATAACATACGGACATTAACGGGCTAAGTTAGCATTATTGGACTATTAATCCAACGAAATGGGCTAAACACTTATAAATTTACTTATTGGGCTTAACCCACTTGGGCCCAACATGTAAAGTATAATACTGATAATAAAAGTATAATTAGGCTAATAAAATGTATTGGGTTGGTAATGGGCCTATTGGGCCTTCAAACTGTAATTAAATTGAACTAGTATAACTAGTATAAAAATGTTACCAACACATAAACACTATAATGAGTAAAGATGTATAAACCCACTTGATCATCATCATATGTATAAAATCATCATATGGATACATAATTGTTATTTTTATAAAGTCATTGGACAAGAGTCTAAGACAAGTATTATTTGTCTAGGTTTCCCGTGATTGAAGCACGTACCGTACATCCGAATTGCCGATAACCCGCTTTCCCACATCAACGTGAGTTCATAGCCTCGCACTCTTTTAAATGTTTTTAATATTTTATAAACCCGCGAGGGAGATAACATGTTAGTTTTACTAAAATAGGACACAATTTGTCCCGATTGTCTGTTTATTGATTTGGACCCGAATGATTGTATGACCCGATAAATGATTAAATGACCCGATAGATGAGATAAAATGGATTATTAAAGTTAGGTTATGTCAGTAAAAGTCCCATTAGCATGAATTGTGAACTACCGGGATTTGGTAGACGCTTATGCATATAATAGTACTATTTGGGGACGATCACCCCAGATCGCGCCTTGACGGTTGATCCCCGTTGTGCCACATTGATTGGTAAGCGAATTTATGTATGAGAAGATTTACACAAGCGTGATTATTGTGACGACACGCTAATTTAGATGGGCAAATGAGTTTCGGGTTAGCTACCCGTTGTTTGTTGTAGTAAGGTAACAATGTCATGCGGCTTATAATAATCCAAATAACGAAATACTGCTATACGCACCGAATTACAATATATTGCCTGACTAGCAATACGGGGTCATATTATTGATATTATGTTTGTGTTTTGGTTTTACATAACCATATTCATATAACGGTTTTTATTTAACTCTACACGACGTTATAAAAACGTATTGTATGATATTTTTACGACATTGGTTCGTATAATGATTTTGAAGGCGAAAGCCTATATTATGATTGTTGATAAGGATTTGTATAAAATGACTTTGGCTATTTTATGGCATATTACAATGATTTGTACAAAATGATTTTCGGTAATAATTTTATACCGATATTATATTGATGGATTTTATTAAACTCTATGAATTCACTCGGCGTTATCGCTGACCTTTTCTTTTAACATGTTTTATCTCAGGTACTTAAAGGTAATTCTCGGGAAGACGACAATAATTCATGGCCCGCACTTAAATAATGATTTCCATTCAAATGCTTTGTAAAACCTGTATGAAATACAATGACTTGGGACCTATGTAAATTTGATATTTATGAATGGAAATGCTCTATTATTAAACGACGCGATTTTTAAGCGTTGTCCATGATGTGAGTAATGTGCTATCCCGTAACACCAACGAGTCTTCCGTTGTATTGAATTGTGTAAATTTGGGGGTGTTACAACTTTCAACCTTGTCTCTAGTGCACTCCCTTGCAAAATGTCCATTCCTTCCACAGTTATAACATTCAACTTTAGACTTGTCATATCCTAATGGCTCATTAGGATCAACAGTCATCTTCCTTCCAGTCTTCTTAAAGAACCTATTAGATCTCACATAAACTATAGCAGCTTGCCATTTGAGATCCATCTCTTCAACATCAGCATCATCCATTTGGAACAAGTCATTGAGAGTCAGTCTTGGTCCGTTGTCTTGTCCAGCAAAGAATGGGAAGGCATTATTGTCACTAAACAATGGTGAAGATCTTCCTTGTGGATTTTGAGAGACTATAGGACTGCCTTCAGTATTTTGTGAGTAAGTACCGCTTGTAAGTCCTCCAGCGGTATTTTGGAAGTAAGTACCGTTGCTTGATCCACTAGCGGTTTTTGAAAGTAAGTATCGTCGTTACCTTCTGACACAAAAGCCAAGTTAGACTTTGTTGTTGTTGCTGCTTTGGTCACCTCAACGCCTTTAACATCCATCTCATAAGCTCTAAGATTGTTGTAGAGATGATCAAAAGGAATTGTATCCAGATCATCCCTTGTAATGATGTGCATCGCCATTGCTTTCCATTCTTGTGGAACACTCCTTAAGAATTTCATATTAGCTTCTTCATTAGGAATAATTTGTCCATAAACTGCCAATTGAATTAGCAGCTTACTGAACTTTCCATAGCCACCATGGATTCCTTCTATACTGGAAATTGAGAAGTTATTGAATTCTTGTTTTAGAACAATCTTCTTCATCTTCTTAGATTTGTTATTACCTCCAAATCTAAGTTTGATGGAATCCCACATAGCCTTTGCATCCTTATAGTGATGAAAGCTATGTAAGATGTCCTCTGAAAGTACCATAGCCAAAGCAGTTCTGGTCTTTCTTTCTCTGATCTCTACTTGTACCTCCTCAGCAGTCACAGCAGGTAAAGCATAACATGTACCATCAGGCAACCAGTGTATCTTTTTAGGTGTATTCTCATTCTTGATAACTTGCCACAGAGTATGATCTGTGTGATTCAAGTAATGTTCCATCTACATAGCCCATGTCTCATAGTTATCACCCTTGAGAACTGGGAGTTTGACAACAGAAAGAGTATGGGAAGGTGTTGTAGTTGTAGAAGTAACTACAGCATCTATGGCTTGAACACCTTGTGGTGGTGCAAGATGCACAACTTGAGGTTGTCCCTGTGGTATTGGATCAAGATCTGGAATGTCTTCCAAGTGAGGGTCATCACCAGGTTGAGACATTGATTTTTAGTGTGAGTGGAGTTTTTAGGGTTGTGTTCTTCTTTTTCAGAGTTTCTCAACCTGGCTCTGATACCACTTGTTGATCCCTTTGATTGGATCTATATTCTGTTAAGAACTAGTATAGTAGTTTGTAATCAAACTAAAACACTTTAAGAACTCTTACTCAAGCTAAATAAGTTATGCGGAATCTAACTTATAAAGCATAAAAGAACATAATTACTTTTAACTATTTGATTCTCTTATTAATCGACTTGAACGAGGTACATGAATGTCATCGTACCTATGTTCCTTTTATAGAGTAAGGAACCCTAGAAACCTTAGAACATTCTATAAAGATAAGTATATCATAGACGATATATTATCAATATTCTAACTATTAAGTATATCACATAAGATATACTCTAACTATAACTATGACATATCTTATACAAAGATATATTCGTCCTAATCAATATAGCAGTACTTACTTTATAAGTAGCAGTACTTACTATATACCGCGTTAACACTAACGGTACTTAAATAATACTAACAGTACTTAAATTACACTGACGGTACTTGACACTTAACAATAATTCCCAACACCTTATACCAACAACACATTCATTTTGGTCAGTCCACACATGAGTATGGCCACCACGGCTGCAAATTTGGCCAGTTTATCTCACTAGAAGGCACGTAACCCGAAATCTTGTCAAATATAGCTAGAAATAGTAACACATTATCATCACTGCCATTTAGAACCGTTATCATTATCTACTTTAGGGGAATACATATCCTTATCAGAATAGGACAGATCATGAAACGCATCAGATAAAATTTGCAGCCAGAGTTATTCGTACCCACCGTAACTGCAAACATAGCAAATTTCCATGCCAAATGTTGGGCCTAAAGACGGTCGTCATTTAGAAGTTGCCAAGGAAAATTTAAGCTGGCGTCTTCTGGTTATAATTTTTTTATAGGCGCGAGGCCAATAGTAGAAACAAAAGCAGCATCTCCTTTGTAGAGCCTGGAGCTACAACACGGGCAACCTTATGTTCAATGTGAACAAAACAATACACACTCCATTCCCAAAATCAATATTCAAGGTAATAGTTATAAAGTTTAGAAAGTAAGTAAAAGGTTAACCTTTCTTAACAGTAATAGAAGAACACAACGAACAGGATACATGTTATTCCATCACTGAAACCAACCCACAAAAACAGAGCTTCATGTATATTTTTTCCCATATTGAACGACTATGTAAATTCAAGAACGCGTATACCGGCCAGAAGATATATTATTTTATAAAAATGCTTTTGAGAGAGGCGCATAATAAAAATCTTTTGTTAGACACCGGGAACAATGGAACAATACATATCCCTTTTTCAGAAGTGACAGAAATATCGTAATTCCGCCGTGGCTGCAAACCAAACCCAATTGCATATTGACCATTGATACTACACCATCTGGTGATTGCCTCGCCAAATTAAGGCCAAATCTTTAAGGACCGGAAACATCGGAATTTCGCCTTGGTTGTAACAGACAGCCCGATTTAATCCTGACAACCCAATCAAATGCGAAAGAAAAAGAGGACACAACCTACAACCCGAGTGAGTGGATGTGCATAATAGAACTAGAAAGATCGCCATGGTTGTGCTCGTATAAACACCCCGCCAAGATACAGCCTTTCTCATGTTCTGAAAATACATTGCAGGAGTATGAGGTTTAACTGTTGCTATATACAAATTCCCACTTGTAAGAAATGCCTAAGCACTTGTATTTTTAACAATTGTAAATCATACCATACACCCGGTATGGTGGCAACCTCAAAAGGTCGCCTCGCTAACCTAGTGTATATTATAATCTTATTATTTATTTGTCACACAAACAAATAATAAGGCTCGGATTGGCCAAGCATCAAAGAGATAACACACCCACCATGGCTGCAAACGTGGTAGGGCCGAATATAAAAGACAAGACACACCCATCGTGTCTGCAAATGTAGTAGATTGTCCTGCCAAACCGTAGTTAGTCTCATCTTTTGCAAAAGCTTTTAGATTCATCACAGTCCATGAATTAATCAACAACCACAACTATCACTTCAACAAACAGAAGGTTCTAAAACCCCCAAATGGTAGATAGGCTAAATATAGAAAACATGACATACCCACCGTGGCTGCAAATATAGTAGATTTCCCTGCCAAATCGTGGGTAGTCTCGGGTTTTTCGAAGGCTCTAAAACACCCAAATATTGAATATGCCAAATATAAAAGACAGGACACACCCACCGTAGCTGCAAATGTAGTAGATTTCCCTGTCAATTTGTGGGTGCTTATTCGAAGGCTTTCAAGCTTATGACAGCCCACGAATTAGTCAATAGCCACAACTATCACTTTAATCAAACAAAGGTTCTAAAACCTCCAAATTACTATAAATCATTCAATACTTAAAACAATGGGAGATATAATCAACAACTACAACTATTACCTGATGAAACGAAGGTTGCAAAACCCTGAAATTATAGAACATCAATTAAACTATCACTTTAATCAAATGAAGGTTCCAAAAAATCCCAAATTATAAATCATCCAATACCTAAAACAATAGGAGATATAATCAACAACCACAACTATGAATTCGATCAAATGAAGGTTGAAAAACCCCCAAATTGTAGAACAATCAAACCATCACTCCAATCAAATGAAGGTTCCAAAACCCCCCAAATTATAAATCATCCATTAATTCGATCAAACGAAGGTTGCAAAACCCCCCAAACAATAGAACATCGATTCAAAGGTTGCAATAATTACGAAACCTAATTATCCTATAGTTCAATTATTATCAATAATAGTAAAAAATTAACATCATGATGAATACTAACAATTAAAAAGAAACTTACAAAAATTACGCAACCTAATTATACTATAGTTGCAATAATTACGAAACCTAAAAAGAACATCGATTAACACAAAGGTTGCAATAATTATGAAACCTAATTATACTATAGTTCAATTATTATCAATAATAGTAATTAATATCATGATGAATACTAACAATTAAAAAAAACTTACAAAAATCCTAATTGATCAATCAACCCACCACAGGCAACAAATGTAATCAAGAAATAACACATGACGGACAACATAAAAACTCAATCAATTGCCAAAAGACACACCTAATCTCAAAAGCAACCCGAATCAAAAGAAAAAACAGGGCTGAAAACCAACAAACCTAATCAAAGTATGAAGATCTGGAAGTGAGAAACATTTGGAGAAAGAGCAGATTTTTATACCAGGGTTTGGAAGTAGGAAACACATGTCGGACGACTATACAAACTCAAGAACACGTATATCGACGAGTGAAAGTAAGGATATTCGCAGAGGAGAAAGAGATATTATTTTAATAAAATATTTTGTGAGAAAGACGCGTAAGACAAAAACTTTGTGAGGCACATGGAATGGTGGTACAGTAACCATCTATTTTTTTAATATTATACTAACAAATAATAAAGAGTATAATTAATACATCTCATTACTTAAAAATACAATTTTATATTCACTTTATACAATAATTTAAAACATATATCTACAAAAGCATATATATGTTGTTTACCTAAAATTATGGTGTATATAGTTTTGAAAACCGAATTAAACTAACAAGTTCAACCGGGAAACAAAGTCATAATCGGTTCGGCTAGACAATTAGATAAAGTTACTTATATCTTAGATTGTCGCAAATATAGTTGTAAAAAAAACATATTAAAATATTTGTTCATCCAAAATAACTTTACAGCATGTCTCGCAGTCATAACGTGTGAATACTTGCTAATTACATATAAAAAAAATATTCTCAAATGTTATCACATCATCGCAATGGTAACCTCTTCAATATTCGCTAAACGAGGTAACTGGGAGGGTCACGCGTTGTATCGGGTGCAAGATTATCTGTTGATAAGACTTTTCTAAAGCCTCATATTTCAATTGCACAAATAAACTACATAACCCTATGCAAGTCCTCTGAATTTAGTTATTGATATATATACCAACATATGGATATATATCTTCCATGCAACGTCAGAAGTTTATCATTTGAATTTGGCTATTGAGTAAAAAACTATACTCCGTAGTATATCTTTTATTAGAAACAAAATTGTTCAAGTAATACACGTAATGGATAGCTATATTTATTAGGTGAACAGTCTCATTTGGGAAGATCAGTAGCGTAATCTGTTTGACCCTGGTGATTGGTGAACTAGTGACGTTTGAAGGAAAGTTATAGTCCTGTTTGGTCAAGTGTTAGTTTTTTACTTTTGTTGTAATCAATCCACTATATGCGCATGCCATCCTAACACACCATCTAGAATTAGGAACCAACTTTTTCTCAGAAAAAAAGAAGTTGCTTTCTCTATTCCATTAAGAAAGTACAACCTATGTAGAAACTTAACCCACTCTTCATGAATTGGGGCAATTGTCTAAAACCAGTAGCGTATTTAATGTTCACTTTTTATGTATCATGTTAATCAACTACAGTAGTATGTGTAATAAACACCAAACATAGGACTTCTATTCTAGTCTAGCAATCATTGGAGATAAAAAAAAGTTATTTGCAAAGAATAACATCATTATAAGATAGGTGGATGAATTATTATTCATAAGTTTTTAATATATAGTGACATACTGACATAAGAGTTTTTCTTGATATATAGCTGATGGAGTCTCAAACTCTCAAGTATTAAAAAGCGAGATGATTTATTTTTGAAAGCTTAAGATTGTGTGGAAAAAAAGGCTTTTTTAGAACAATAACTTGAGAACGTAAGTTCGTTTTTAGTCCGTGACATGCAAAGCGTTCGGGAAAAATGAAAGGAACGCAACTATAAGCGCTTTATAGCTAGTGGCGGATTTTTCGAAGCCCGAAAAGCTCTTTTACTATGACTTATTTACATTTTTATGTTTTATTTATTTTCTTTTGGACTTTGTCTTTGGGTTAATGTTTTGTGACTTTATTTAAACAATCTGTTGTAACCCAAAAAAGACAGTTATTATTTTAATAAAATTTAAATTATTGGCCGTTGTTTCAAAAAAAAAATTCTCTAATAATAACTGGTATTTATTAAAATCGACGATTATTAAACGAATTGTTCCTAATATTTATTAAAATCTAACAGATTAAATACGTTTAGATGAGATGGAAATTAACTAATTATGCATATATGCCTAAGAGCACTAGGAGTCATCACTCCAAGTGAGTCGAATTTGGGGTGTCACGTTAGTGAAACTCACTCACTCACTCACATGAAAAAAACAGGGGAGTCATCACTCCAACTGATTTCCAGTTTTTCAGAATTTTACAAAACACCCCCTAAACAAACTTAAATATTTCATTAAACATAACCAACATTACAATAGTTTTAAAATAAAACGAACATAATAAAAAAGATATACGAAAATTAAAAAAACATACGCCTATTGATGGGTAAATGGGCTAAAACATAAAACATAGTAGTAATATATAAAATGGATTATTAGTGGAAGCCGACTAAGTTATTGGGCTTTAAAAGCCCATATGGCCGACCTAAATATAATACCACAGGCACAGATTGATTCATTCATTCATTCTAAAACAAAAACTTAATCTAACCGAACCCTAGCACAGCAGCCGCTAACAAAAAAAAAACAAACACGATTCGATCAATGGCTCCAAAGAAGAAGATTGGTGAAGTATTCGTCCGTTGTACTGGAGGCGAAGGGGGTAAAATAAAAAAAAAATTAGAAACACACTCACGCGACGTGGGTTTACCCACGCAGGGCTCCCACGCCACGGTTTTTCCCCCTGCTCGGAATCATCACGCCGGCCGCGCCGTGGGTTTGAGCCCCCACGGCGCCATGACTCCTAGTGCTCAACAAAAAGGCCATGAGATCAAAAATCTGTAAACACCTATTTCTTATTGCTAAATGATAGAAAGCAATGAGCATATATATGACATTCATATATGTCTATATTATTCATAAGTTCTATTCGATTCTTCTCAGTAATTTGAACATCAACATGCATACAAAACACACATATATAAACATGCTTATAGTTTATTTAAAAATGCATATAATCTGTAAAATTGTAACTATGATCCATACACAATCGTACCTCTACATACTTACAATGCATTCACGATAAGTATATTGATTTAAAAAAAAGGGACAATACGTAACTTAGGGTATAAAAGTTAGTTGTAACATAACAACTTTGTGTAGCTACCAAGTAAAACATAGCAGATATATTATTACCAAATCCTTTTTCATTTTTTATTTCATGTTTTTGTTGAAATAGTTTGTGAAACCATCTATGAAAAAACGTGTACCTTAGCTTGCTACCATATCCACCTAACGAGGCAAAAGGGACATTTGAGCAAAGCCACTTCAAGTCCCTTTATAAGGCTTGTGTTCTATCTGCTACCACCATAAACTACTAAGACTTCTAAGTGAACTAAGACAAGTAAGAACAATGGCGGAAATATCGTTTCGATTGGTGGTTTTAGCAATGGTCATGGTGGCTTGTGCTTTTCCGTCATTGGTGGAGGGCCGCATTCGTCATTATAAATTTAATGTTAGTGTATTTTTTTTGGCATTCGTCATTGTTAATTTTGTTGCGTTTTGCTAGGAATGCATAGTGTGGACTTCTTATTATGATGTCAATTTTCTTAACTACAAGTTTGTGGATGTTTCAATAATGTATGCAGGTGGTGATGAAGAATACGACTAGATTGTGCGAAAGTAAACCTATAGTGACTGTTAATGGCCGTTTCCCAGGTCCTACTATTGTTGCTAGGGAGGACGACACAGTAATGATCAAGGTGGTAAATCATGTCAAATACAATGTTAGCATTCATTGGTGAGTAACTTTATATTTTCTCTGTATTGTTTGAACGATATACAAAGCTATAAGTTATAATGATAATTTTGTGACTATCATAGGCATGGTGTAAGACAAATAAGGACTGGTTGGGCTGATGGTCCTGCTTACATTACACAATGCCCGATTCAGCCGAAAGGAACTTTCGTTTATAAGTTCACCCTAACGGGTCAAAGGGGAACACTTTGGTGGCATGCACACATTTTATGGCTAAGGGCCACGGTTCATGGTGCAATCGTCATTTTGCCCAAGCTCGGGGTCCCTTACCCGTTCCCCAAGCCAAATAAGGAAGTTGTAGTTGTATTGGGTACGTCAGGTCTCATATAGCAAATTACTTTTTTTAATTAAACAGCAGACACAGTTTGAGTAATGAAAGTAATATTATGCGATTTGTAGGAGAATGGTGGAAATCAGATACCGAAGCAGTGATCAACCAGGCACAAAAATCAGGCCAAGCTCCAAATGTCTCGGATGCTCACACCATCAATGGCCATCCTGGACCTATCTCCAACTGTTTGGCAACTGGTAGAATTTTGAATACTTTTAAATGCGCTAAAAACGGGCATATTTGTGTTTATCTCTATATATATGGTAAATAGCAAAACATAAAAAACCAATCTTGACAAATGAGTTGAGATGAACATAAACCTTATTTTTAGCATATACCATATCAACCAATCACATTTATTCAAATTAACTTTCCACCTTTTTCTTAAAAATTAAATAACTCACAAACGGTAAATCGTCAAGTGACAAAAAATACACCATTACAACGAAAATTAAATCATCTTTCTATCGAGGGGCACATGTATATACTTTCGACGAACTTTTTTTCGACTTTTTTTTAAGTCACGTCTGAGAGAATCATATATGATTCCTCACGAAACATATATGATTCGTCACGAAACATATATGATTCGTCACGAATCATATATGATTTTTAGAAAATCATATATAATTCGTGATATGAATTATATATGATTTTCTGAAAATCATATATGTTTCGTGACGAATCATATATGTTTCGTGACGAATCATATATGATTCTCTCAGACGTGACTTAAGAAAAAAAGTCGGAAAAAAAGTTTGTCGAAAGTATATACATGTGCCCCTCGTTTGAAAGATGATTTAATTCCCGTCACGACGGTATGTTTCGTTTTGCGTAACGGTTAACGGTTTGTGAGATACTGAATTTTTAAAAAATATATTTTTGTTGTTAGATGAAAAAAATAGGTGATTGTGATTGGTTGATTGAGTCTATGCTAAAGAAAGGATATATGTAGAACTTTTTCATGCGAGCAATTGGTCAAGTCGTTCGAATTGTATTTTCACGTACTAGTCATTTTTAAAAACGGTATTAAGAAAATTTTCATTAGTATTTCGGATCAACCTAGCCTGGTCATTTTGTGACCTCAATATTTTACGGACAGACTTCATATATTAATGTAGTATTATCTATACTACATTATAAAGGGTGTATCCCTTTGGTTGAAAGTTGAAAATGTTGAATGGTTGAAAAATGTGGGTCCCACTAATCTATATCTATACTACATTATAAAGGGTGTATCCTTTGGTTGAAAGTTGAAAATGTTGAATGCTGGAAAAATGTGGGTCCCACTAATGTATATTTATATTACATTATAAATGGTGTATCCCTTTGGTTGAAAGTTGAAAATGTTGAATGCTTGAAAATTGTGGGTCCCATTAAAAACTACTATATGCAAATCTTATTCATTAAAAAATATATAAACTTTCGTTAATTAAACAAATGGCACCCTTTCATCCAATTGAAACATACTTATAAGATATTTTGAATTATAACATGTTACAACGCTTTAAAATAAAAGTTTAATTTTTTGACGTTATATTTTGAACTTCACCGAAACACTTACCACAATATCGCATCGTGTTAATTATCTGTTGCTAGACAATTTCCGCCGCTATGCGCGGGTACTCGCCTAGTTCAATTAATGGTTTTAACTACAATCTATTTGATTCCTTGTATAAAAGTAATGGTTTTAACTAAAATCTATTTGATTGGTTGTATAAGGTGGGTTCAAAGTACCAGTGGATCAAGGAAAGACATACATGCTACGAATCGCCAATGCTGCACTCAATGAGGAACTCTTTTTTAGGATTGCTGGGCATAAGCTCACGGTCGTTGAGGTAGATGCAACCTACGTCAAACCCTTTACAACAGACACAGTTCTAATAGCACCTGGACAAACCACAAATGTACTTGTGAACGCTACTCAAAAGGCTGGTAAATATCTAGTTGCAGTTTCTCCATTTATGGATGCACCTATTGCGGTTGATAATGTAACTGCAACCGCTTCTCTACACTACTCTGGCACACTATCGTCCGCTGTCACTAAATTGGTTGCTCCACCACCTCAAAATGCAACTCCGGTAGCTAACACTTTTATCAACTCGTTGAGAAGTCTAAATTCCAAGACATACCCTGCCAACGTTCCATTGACCATTGATCATAACTTATTTTTCACAGTTGGGCTTGGGATCAACCCTTGTTCAACTTGTATTAACGGTAGTAGGGTGGCAGCAAGTATCAACAATGTCTCATTCATCATGCCAAAAACCGCACTTTTACAAGCACATTATTTCAACATAAGCGGTGTTTTCACTACTGACTTCCCTGGCAAGCCATTGATAGCATATAATTACACGGGCACACAACCAACGAATTTTGCAACAACAAACGGTACAAGGTTATATAAACTTTCATATAATGACACCGTGGAACTTGTTTTACAAGACACGGGTATGCTCACCCCTGAGAGTCATCCACTTCATTTGCATGGCTTCAACTTTTTCGTCGTTGGAAGAGGGATAGGTAATTACAATCCTGCTACCGATCCTAAGAAGTTCAATCTAGTTGACCCTGTTGAAAGAAACACAGTTGGTGTTCCGTCAGGTGGTTGGACTGCTATAAGATTCAGAGCTGATAACCCTGGTACGCAATTTGTGTATTTCCACATAGTCTTACAATCTTAACGTCTAACTTGACATATCTTTTTTCGTTTCGATTTGACAGGAGTATGGTTCATGCATTGTCACTTGGAAGTGCATACAACATGGGGACTTAAAATGGCATTTGTTGTGGAGAATGGCAAAGGACCAAAAGAGTCAATTATCCCACCTCCAAGTGATCTCCCCAAGTGCTGAGATAATGTATAAAGAAAAAACTGATTACTAAAGAGTTCTTTTGGGCAGCCCAACATCGGTTGCTCAGGGTGGAATAAACCAAGCTCATTGATTATTGGGCTTAGTATCTTATTAGTAGGCCAAACTACTTTTTTCTTTAATATTTGCATGCTTTATTTTCCCCTTGTTGAGTGGTTGTACTTATTTATAAGAAAATGAAATACAGTTGGAAAAATTGAAAAATTGTTGATCTAATTGGGAAGTTCTGAGAAAGTAAGTTACGAGGTACTTATTTTATTTTCAAAATGGAAAAAAAAGTTAAAATAAGTTTATTTTATTCATTTTACTTATCAACTAAACAAATAATCTGATTTGCCAAACACTAAAAAAAATATTAATCTTTTTTTTGAACGGCAACTTTATATTAGCAAAAAGTAAAACTCTAGCAAGGAGCTAGAAAAATTACAAAGAAATCAAATAAGGATGTTGTAACCATCCATCCCAACTAAACGTCTCACTACATCTAGCGTGACACTAAAGATAAGAACGAGTAACAATATCGTCAAAGATAGTGTCCGTCCGAAAATGATTAGCAGCAGACAACACATTGTTCCGATAGTTCCAAACGTACCACTATGAAACGTAGAAAACTTCTTCAATGATACACTTAAGAGTAGACCCTAACCGAATGTCTTTGTGCCAAGACAACCATTCCGCATAAGAACTTAGAGGAGTCCAGGACACATTGCACCAACGACATATGAGCTTGTGGACATCAGTTGCCAAGGAACATGAAAAAAACAAGTGTGACACCTCTTCATCGACTTCCTTACAGACCGTACAGGTCTGATCTATAACATGGATGTTTCTACGACTAAGATTCATACGGGTAGGCAACCGATCCAAGAAAACCCTCCAAGCAAACACATTGATCTTAATAGGAATTGTAACACCCCACTTGGATAAGTAGACCGTTACGTGTATTTATGCGTGTCATCAAAGCATGCAAGATAATGTATTAAACACTAACTGACCATAACGGAAATACCGGAATCAAACATGAGTAATCCCGGCATAAGCTCAAAATATAAAGATTAATTACTGAAAGGAAAGAGGACGAAACAATGTCCAAACAACTGAAGTAATGTATGAGTGCATAAAATAAAGGAGTCTGGATAGCTCACATCCATTGCACGTACTCTCTTAGAAGTCCTAAGATCGTCCTTGTGTACCTGTCGTTTGGAACATGAAATGAAAATTACGGCTGAGCATAACGCTCAGTGAACGGATATGAAGCATGATAATAATGTACAAGAATGCAACAAGTAACAAATACTGAAACTAAAACTGTTATGAAATTAGAGGCAAGCTGTGTAAAATCTGAAAAGTCTGATTTATAAATAATAAAACTGAATTATTAACTGTTAAATCTGAAAACATGCATTTACTGTATTTTAATTGCCAAGAGCTTATATATGTCATGTACTGTAACAATTGTTGCATGAATAACTGGAGGGGTGTCCTCGTCATTCTGTAGAGGGGTGACCTCTAAATAATGTGCTGGTGGAGGGATCGGCTCCAATGTGAAGGATGTAGAGCACACACCACATTCACCTGATAACTGTAAAATGATAAGCCTAGGATGCATCCATATGCCCCACTAAAATACTGATAAAAATGGCCAAGCTGAGCTGAATGGAACGCTGCAGGATATCACTCTCCTACAGGTGAGTCATGACACCGGTGCCTCAAGTGTCATGGTTATGGTACCTCCGTAACTAGTACAACTAACTGGTCATGCTTGTATATAAGGCTCAGGAAATATCTTAGTTATTAAAATAATTTCTGATAATTTATAACATGTACTGGGGAAAACATTTGGCTGCAGACGGGAAATCCTAATCATGCATAGAAAGGAAGTCCTTACTGAAAGGACGGAAAATCCGTACCTCGTGTCCAGTAACCGACCGAGATCAACTAACAAAAAGTTTACTCTGATTTCACGCGAGCTACATGAATAAAGGACGCGAATAAGTTAACTGATATTCGTTTATTTTATTTATCTCAATTGTACTTAGTTAATTTATTTATTCTTGTAATACTGTTAATATATAAACTGATAAGTCTGAATGTTCTAATATTTCTGATTAACGTATTCCTGTTCTATTATTAATTACGGTATAACACGTATTCTAACGTTATAATATTTCTATATTTATTAACCTGCTAATAATTGAAAGTTTCCTAAATTAGAACGTTTCCAAAAATCATTTATAATTTCTTTAATAAAATTATACCCTTTTAAATCTTATAAAACTATTTTAATCTAATCCAATTAAATATACAATTAAGACATTTATAAAATTAAGCAATAAAAAGTATAATTTAAAAATCTTCATTTTTATTATTTTAACTATATCCCGAGCCTACCGAGATACCCCATTCTCGGTCGCACTAAAAACAAACAACATATATATATATATTAAATCTGCCTATTTGATTTAGTGACAGAAATATAAGTCACTAAAAACAGTGTGACTAAAAGCTGTCACGGAAACTGTCATAAACGAATCTGCGACAGAAATTAGCGTCGCTAATCTGTCGCTAATTTCTTATTAAAATTGCTGTTTTTTTGTCCATACTTTACCTACTGATTTTATATAATGCTTCCACTGATTTTCTAAAATTACTTACTGTTTTAACTGTCCCAAACGCACCCTTTAGAAATCAAAGACCCGACTAGTTTGTTTGGCTGTTTTTGGTCGAAAGCAGCCTGTGCCGCCCCTGTGTGGGTTACAGCTGGACAAAGGATTAGGCCAACAATATCCTAGGTCTCGGTTTATTTAAACCAAACAGACCCGACCTTATAAGCTATAAAAACACACCTCGAATTGGGTTGTTGACTCTCGGCCTGCCAAAAACAAACCCCACCGAGACTCCATGTCTCTACCAGCTTCAACCAACACCAAAACCGACCCTCTCATGATTTATTACATTTTTATAACATTTAAAAATATTTGTTCTTGACCAATGCATGTATTTTCGTGAATTAAAGGAAGGATTTAGAGGTTGTTTACCTTGTTTGCGTGATTGGAAGATTATGAACACTCAACCCAGAACCAACCTAAATCAAAACCTTTTTTTTTGCTGCCGTCGGCTTACCCTAGTGATATGAGGATAATTAATCATATCATTTGTATCAAATAACAATCAATAAATGCATAAAATGATTAAATATGGCATTGTATATGTGTTTTTGTTGTTTAATGTGTGTATGTACCGAAGTTCACGAAAACCGGCAAAAATCGACACGAGTTTGAAGAAAAGATCAACGAAGCCAAATATGAGTTCGTTTTTAGTGGATTTAACTTAATGAAGGTTATTTGGGCCTTGTGGGATCCACATTGGATTAATGGGCTCAAAAGCCCATTTAAAGAACAAGTTATCCACTTTTTACCCAAAAGCCCAACAAAGCCCTATAACCTTAATAATATATGACGGATGGGAGTATTATCACTTTGGGCCCAAGCCAAGTCCATTACACCTTTAACATGAAAAGAGACGTGGAGTGTTATGTTTCAAAGCCCATTAGGGTAGATTTTTTATGAACGGTATAAAGTAAATAAAACGTTTCATTTAGTCAAAACATCATGAAGCATTCATTCACTTTCGTTATCCCCAAAGTATTTGTATCTTTCTCTCTCACCAAACAAATAACCAGACACCCCTTTCTTTAACCCTAGATCCAAAATCAGAAAAAGGGGCTTTATTCTTCACCGCACGTGAACACACATGCACTGGAAATAAATACCCAACTTTATCGGAGCTTGGTGATGTTCCTATCTAAATGACGTGGCAGTTTTCCCTGCTCTGATTGGCCAAGACACCTCAATTCCTATCATCCACCAATAAGGAGAGGCCATATCAGCTTTAAACTAGCACAACTAGCACAAGGGATTTCCACGTTGGCGATCCATGTGCTAGTGAGCTAATTACAGCCGCAAGATTGAAGAGAAGAAAGAGAGATAAGAGATCAACGGCAAAGATCATTGTATTCGTCTCAACAAACTTCACCAGCAGCCTTGAGGGTTGGCCTATAAAAACCCCCATTTATTATGTAAATTTCATCCCATTTTTTATTTTAAAGTTATTATGCAGAATTAGTTGTAGGAATATTGTAATTTCTTTTTCTCAGTTTTGTAATCAAGTTTTGATTATTAATAAAAAGTTTATTTGGAGTTAATAATTTTTCAATTTACTTACTGTTTAAATCTCTATTGCAATTTAATTTTTGCTTTAATCTATTTTGGTATCATAATATTGATGTTATTTAATTAAGATAAATTTATAGCTTATATTAAATAACTAAAGTGAAATTTGGGAAAAGCTTTCTCCACTGGAAAGTTTCACAAACAGTAATATGGTTCGGATAATGGTGGTGGTGATGGTTCGAATGATGGTGAATGGAGGAGTTGATTCGGTTTAATAGACGGCTCAGCGCCGCTCTACTTCACAAATGATTTCTCCAATAGGTTTTACTCCTTTTAATTTTTATGTTGTTTATATTTTAGACGAATTTGTTTAAGTGATTTTATGAGTTGTATGATAAATGGATTAGGGTTGTATGGTATGCTTAATGAGTTGATAAATCTGCTTTAATGTTCATTTCTAATAAGTTGTGTATGAATCTGCTTTTATGGTTATTAGTTGAATATGTGAGTTAGGAATCTGCTAATTAGTATGGTATTGTGATAATTTGTGGATAAATGTTTTGATAACTGAATGTTTGATTTAGCTGTTCAACTTTGGGGTAGTTTGGATAGTTTGAAGATCTATCTTAGCTTTGCCAGTTTAGATAAATCTGTTTTAGTTATCTACTGTTTATGAATCTGTTTTAAATAAGGGTTTTGGATAAATCTGAATATGTGAATTTTGTGTGCAAGTTTTTAGCTGATATTTTGATGATTTAGTAGATAGAATTTTAGTTAGTATTTTCTGAAATTGCTTAGCCTGCTGAATGTTTCTTTTGTTTTGGAAAATTGCTGAGTCAAATTGATGTTTAGGACTGAGTTAGATTATTCTGTTTAATATAGGTTTGGTTATTTATAAAGTCTGCTTGATTTGTGAAGTTTATGCTTCTGTTGTGTTTCTGATTTGAGTTTTAATTTGTTTCTTACCTTGCTGATGTAACGCATAGCTTTGCTGATATTTGTGTATTTTGCTGAATAGTATAAGCTAGCAGACTCATTTAGTCTGATAGTCTAACACTGATTTTATCAGTTCCAAAAAAGTATCTCACTCACAAGTCATTCTTGTGACTTTTATTTTAAATTTTAATTGTCCAAAAATAATTAACCAAAAATTATCCATAATGGGACTCGAACCCATGACCTCCTGGTCATGGGCCAAAGGTGTTAACCATCTGTTCTAGCTTCAATTTGTGTTTAAATAGTGCCCTTTTAATTAATATAGGGTAAGTTATGCTGTCAGATTTTATTAAGTATTAATTCATGTTTTAATTAATTACTTTTTAAATCAATTATTAATATTTACTTTATAAGCTTTAAAAAAATTAAAAAAAATAAATAAAAAGTATTTTGTTTTAAGTTTAGAAATTTAAAATGTTATTAAAATTAGTTTTAAATTAAATTAGTTTTAAATAATATAAACTTTAATTAATTTAGTTTTTAATTAAATTAGTTTTAAAATAGATTTTGTTAATTTAAAAGTAAAAGTAAATTTTTAATTAAATTAAATTAGTTTATAATTTTAAATAGTTTTTATAATTGTTCAAATAGATTTTAAATAGTGGTAAAGTGTTTTCATTTAAATAGTTTAAATATTTAAATAGTTTAAATAATTGTCTATTAGATTTAATTTCGGGATACGATTCATGCACTTAGGATTATAAATTGTAGGATTAATTTTAGATTAAAAACCGAAAACCAATTCGAATCAATTGTCCAAATTAAAATAAACGTCTCAAATTCACAAGATCCTCGTGTACAACGAACTTGGATCATTCACGTGTTTAATTGAATTCGTTTTTGGCTTATTTATGGCTTATTACCTTTTCCTAAGGGTAATTTCCTAAATTCGTCCTATAACGTATCTAATTAAAATACACCGACGTTTCCACATCACATCAAAAAATTTGGCGCCGCTGCTGGGGATCGAACCCGGGTCACCTGCGTGAAAGGCAGGACTGGTTAACTGATTTGTCTGTAACTATTTTCATTATCCAAATAACAGTCAAAAAGTCACTCTTGTGACTGTCACACTTTCATTTTCATTGTAAATATAAATCACCAAAAAGGTCCACCATGGGACTCGAACCCATGACCTCCTGGTCATGGGCCAAACATGTTAACCATTTGCTCTAGCACTCTATTTGTGTTTAGATTCGGCTCAATTAATTAATATAGCCTTATATCTAGGCTGCCAACTTTTGTGTTCATTTAAATACCAAGTTTTTATTTAATAAAATTAAATCATAAGTTTTATAAAATTACTTTTATAAAGTTTTAATATAATAAATAAATATAGCAACCAAAAATATATTTTATTATTTTTTTCAGAAATTTAAAATTAGTTTTCAAATAAATTAGTTTTTAAATAATATAAGTTTTAATTAATTATTAAAAATTAGTTATAAAATAGATTTTTTTTATTAAAAAGTAAAAGAAATTTTTAATGGATTAAATTAGTTTATAATTTCAAATAGTGTTTTAAATTGTTTAAATAGATTTTAAATAGTTTAAAAGTTTCATTTTTAAATATTTGTCTATTAGAATATTAATTGGGGTACGATTCATGCACTTTAGGATTTAAAAATTGTAAGATTAATTATAGATTAAAAACCTAAACCAAATTCAAATCGATTGTCCAAATTAAAACAAACGTCTCAAATTCACAAGATCCTCGTGTATAACGAACATGGATCGCTCACGTGTTTAATTGAATTCATCTTTGGCTTATTTTTGGATTATTGCCTTTTCCTAAGAGTAATTTCCTAAATTCGCCCTATAACGTATCTAATTAAAATACACCGACATTCCTCATCACATCAAAAAAATTTGGCGCCGCTGCCGGGGATCTTGTGTACGATTCGTTTTGTTGAGATTTGTTGATCATTGATTTGAAGACCCTTTCCGTCCTCGGAAAGTTTTATTATTTTTCTATTATATATAGTATGTATCGTTTTTCTTGTTTTTTGTGATTACTATATTATATTACGTAGAACAATAAATTTACCTACTTCCAAATAAAACCTTAGTTGGGATTTCATCACCTAGCTATTGTATTCGAATCCAAAACGGAAATAAAAGGGAAAATAGATAAATACTAATAAAAAGTTTGAACTTAATTTATACAAACTAAAAGGTAGGTATAAGGCGACGGGCTATAAAAGGCCGTCTAAGGAAAAAGGTTTTTAAGTGTTTTGTGCCACCTCGTTTCCCCGCTTGCTTGTGCGTATATTGAGAGGGACGATCGATTATTGGTTTGCCGACTCAAGTAGTATTAAATCTTATTTTTGTTGTTTACTTATTGAACCTCGAGACGGTTAGGTTTTCACCTACGTTTCAAAGTCGACCGAGGGTAATTTACTTCCGTAGTAATTATACTTATTCCTTATTTTTGTCAATCTTTGATTGATTTATGAAAAATACCAAAAATAATCTTCTTAATCCTCTATCATGTTTAATTATTTTTCTCCTCACCCTCCGGCATCGTGCTTTATGTTGGAATTTATTCCATTATGCCGGTTTTCACCATTTTCCCTAGGGACCAATGAATGCGGGGATCCAGTTTTTAATTCTTCCATGAATTCCTTCGTCAATTGTGTAGGGTGTGGAGAACCGTTATATGGTCTTTTACCATGTCGGTGGTGTACGTGTGAGCGTTGTGGAAATGATTTACGTCATGATTTACGAGTTGGATTTTGTCCTTGTTGTGATGATATTACTTCAGGTGGAAACCCGAATTTTTCAAATAATCCTCTCGATTTCTACCCACCTCCACACCCCACATACGAGACACCCTCGTGTGAGTTTTGTGGAAACGATTCTCGTTTTGGAATTAGTTGTTCGCATCGATTCTCTCTTATTTACGAGCAAGAACCGGGCTATAATAAAAACTATAATGATAATTGTTATCCACAAGATTTACCAAGTTTTTCACAACAATATCTTTGTTGTGAGTATTGTGGAGGTCCTAACGAGAGTTTTTGTTGTCAACCGAGGGATAAAAAATTTTATGAGACCTTTTCTCTCGAGAGTGAAAATTTTAAACGACTTGAAACATTGTTCCAACAAATAATTAATCAAAGAAATGTTGAAATTGTTGAAAAGAACATCGAAGATATGTTGCAAGAAAAGAGAGAAATTAATCAAGAGATTAACGATATAACTAATGAATTGGGAATTCGAAGATATCATGGAGAAATAATCGATGAGGAATTTAAAAGAGAGTGTGAGATTAAGATTAGTTAACTTTCGCAAGATTATAATGGTTTAAGCATTGAAATTCGAAAGAAAGAACAAGCTCAAGAGGAAGCAAAATATCTTCCCACTCGTGAACTCGAGCGTTCTCTTCTTATTGATGATGACGAGGAGAGTACTATTTCTTTGCGAGATCTTATTGCTCTACGTCCTTCGTCTAGTGCAATCGTACTTCCTTTTCATGTCTTGCCGGCTATGGAACCTGAGAATTCACCCATCCTAGATGATGAGGATATCTTTGATCTCACTCCATCTCATGACATCATTACACCTATTCTTGAATCTTCCAACGTGAAACCCAAAAATTCTCTAAGCAAGGGAGACGAGCATATTAGCACTATTCTGGACACGAAATCGGACGAAGTAATAAAGTCTAGTGTTGATATCCTTGTCCAAAACCCAAGAGAGTTCGATGGCATTTCCAATGAAACGTGTGATTTGCCATAATGTGATGACTCTACTTCTTCCAATCACTTTGAGATTTTCTCTAATTCTAATGATGAAAATTGTGATGGAAATGAAGATTTTGAGAATGATTCGACTTCTTGTGAATTTTCTAATGAGGAGTTCTCCGATGAACTTTCTTATAAAGATGATATTCACGACTCGGATTTTGAGGGGTTTCCCGATGAACCTACTCTTCTTCACCTATTTCCATCGGGAAATGAGGATGATAGTGATCTGATTTTTGAGAGGTTCACCTTTGAACTTGCTCCTTTAGACCCACTTCCACTGGGAAACGAGGTTGATTTGACTATTCTGATCCTTGAGAAGTTCTCCGATGAACTTACTCATTTAGATGTGGAAGACGTGATTCTTCGTGAAAAGTTATCAAACGTCTATCTTCTCATTTCTAATATCGAAGCTTTTAATTCTAAACCTAATGCCAAGTCTTTCTCTCCATCTCCTGTTCCCGTTGAGGATAGTGATCCGCTTATGGAGGAGATTGACATGTTTCTTGCTTCTAATGATTCGATACCACCGGGTGTTGATGAATTTGACCCGGAGGGGGACGCTCTCTTTATTGAGAATTTACTTGATGATGAGTTCGTCCCAAGTCCTCCTCCCACCCATTTTGATCTTAATGTGCGGGTTTTTCATGTGTCTCATATTGAGTAACATGACCCGATTGATCACATTTCTAAGGGTGAAATGGTCGTTAAAGCTAAGAATGTTGATTCCACTATGGATGAAACTTTTATCCCACCATTACCATGTGATTTATATGATTTTGGATTAGCATGGGGGGACGACACCGTGTTGTCTATTCCTTTCTCTCCCCAGGACGAGGTATTCGACCCTGGAATCGTTAATTCACGGAAATATCGTCCTTTCACCGATGTAATAATTGAAAGACTTTTCGATCATCTTGGTGCGAGTTTATCTCGGGGAGCATGTTATATCCATTTTGTGATTTGTGACTACTATCTCTTTTTGGAGATTTATGTTGGAGTTTTATCCTTTCGTTTGTCATCCGACAACGAGGATGTAATCTTTGACTCCGACATCGTGCTTTATATTGGAATTTATTCCATTATGCCGGTTTTCACTATTTTCCCTAAGGACCAATGAATGCGGGGATCGGGTCGAGGTCATGACTCGGTTAACAAAAACAAGGTGCCTTGTGGGGGAGTCCCATACATTCTATCTTCTTTCTATTTTCTAACACTAATAAGGCTTGATCTTTCAAGCTCGTGTTCGTGTTTTGTTACGTTGTGAATCTTAGGTATGACCCTAATCATTAAAGACTCTCGTGTTCGGTTTTTACCGGTCCACTTGATCTTCCATATTTTGATTGTCAAAAGGGGCACACTCTCTAACCTTTGATTTTTATCGACTAACGTTTTATCTTGAAGCATAATTAATAAACGACTTATAGATTTGCGTGCTCTTTTCATGTTAGGACTTTTGCATTAGACTCTTCGTGTTTTAGCAAGGGGGTGTTACTCTTGAGCTAAGAAACATTAAGGACAATGTTTGGTTTTAGCATGGGGGAGCCAATCAATATAATCGCTTGCAATTGCTTTTGTCGTGTCTAAACGTAATCATTTTTCTCATTTTTCATAAAAAATTTAAATATTTAGTGTTATTTTAAGTTTTAATAAAGAAAATAAGTGTTTTTGACACAAATGTAAGCTTTCCGTTGGTGAAAATAAAAATAGTTTTTGACTCGACTCTGTTTTTACCTTAGCTTTTTCCTTAACGTGTTTAAATCAAGTTTTGCTAGGCTTTTATATAGGGAACTTTAAAACACGGAAGTCTTAACTCATACGGGTTTAACAACGAGAACTTTTCGCAAGTTCCTATAATTGATCCTAGAAATTCGTTTATCAAGTGAACTTTAAAATGCAAATTCTAAAACTTGAAAAAGTCTAAGAAGATGCAAGATCCTATAGATGACTTGAAAACCCAAAACTTTGATTTAATAGGCTAAGTATCCTATAATTTCACATTTTTGAAATTTTACAATATGGAGAACAAGAGATGATAAAGTTTAATCATAAGTTTTTAAAGTTAATTCTTCCTTGTGTAAGTATTTTTCTGTTTGATTTAATCTCCTCGTATTTATTTTTCATGCTTGAATAATTAATTGCTTAATAAATGAAGTTTTTAGCGGTTTAGGCTTAATATCTTAACTCATAACTCTTTCTTTTTCTTCCCTTGTAATTAAAGTGAGAACACATTAAGGGTGTCAGCGTCATGGACTTTTGATCATGGGATTACGGAAATTTGGCTTACTATAAATATCATAATAATAAGAAGAATAAATAAAAACATGTTCTCTATGAGCCTTGGGGTGGGAGTCATGTAGCACTAACCTTGTCATTAGAGCCTTAGGGTGTATGGCATGGGGACGTGTTTAATAAAAATTGCTTCATCATCATGAGCCATAAGGTGGGATGGTGAATATCAATTCCCTTATTTTTGTCCAAGGAGCCTTCGGGTGTGGATTATAAATAAGGAGCACTTTTACATCTTAAAGAGCCACAAGGTGATATGATGTAATTGTTGTTAACTCCATTAATAAAGTCATAATTGAATTTGGAGGATTTATTGTTGCTTTAAGTAGTCCTATTAGCCAAATTTCGGATCCGGGGATTTATCCCTCAAATCGTGTTAAGTTATCCTTGATGTGGTCTTTCTTTGGTGACAATGGTTTTTGAAGTCGAGGTTAGGTTTTGAATGTTGAGTTTACACCGTTTTTGCCTTCATTTTTGGATTAATAAATATCAACTAAGTCAAATGAGCCTTTGGGTGAATGGCATTTAAAATCTAGAGATACAATTAGGAATAAAAAGAGATTGAGTTTAACACAAATTACTTGTATAAGTGGTCTTAACTTTGGGACTTATGATTGACAATGATCTTTTTCTAAACTTGGCTTGGAAAAGTGAAAAGACGAGGACGATGAATCTATTTGAGTTTTATGATCCTAAAAGTTATTTTTCAAATAATGAAAGCTTTACATTATGTCTTTGCAAAATAAAGTTTCAAAAGTTGAATAAAAGTGTAGTTAGTAGTTATATTTTATCATTGCGTGAGGACACGGCAATTGGAGGGAGTTTGATATGAGCATAATTACTCATATCATTTGTATCAAATAACAATCAATAAATGCATAAAATGATTAAATATGGCATTGTATATGTGACAAACTGGAAATTTTAGGTCATTATTCAATTCTATCTTACTAATATTTTTTTTAAGTATTTCATAACGTTAAATACTATATTGATTAATGGTTTAAGTTGAAACCGATATTGAATATTCTATTTTAATATTTTGACGAGTAACGAGGACTAGTAGTGATCGCGATACCGACGGATGCCAAAAATTTTATATTTTATTATTGACCGTTTCGATATTTAATACTTTCGAAAATATCGTTTTAATTACGTATTGAGTCGTATTATTATTAGTTTTTTTTCTTTTCTTCATGTGCGTTTAAACTTTTGAAAAGTATTTTTATGAAACCCGAACCCCGTAAATATTTTCAAAAGTAACTTTTTAGTCATTCCCGTTACTTAAGTTAATATTTACAATTATGGCTCAAAGAAATGCATTTTGGCAAAATCTACCCTACACTAGCACTATATATATATATATGTCTCCCACTACCTAAAACACATAGAAGACACAAACCACCAAAAATCTCTCTCTCTCTTTCTCTTTTTATTCAAGCCGTGACTCCCCTCATCCCAAATCCAAACTTTGATCAATTTTTACTCAAATTCTATTATGATCTAAGCTAAACCAACGCAAGACCCATCTTGAAAATCTCAAGATCTACATTTTGGTGTGAAAATCTCCTACATGCATCAACTTTCATGATTTTTTTTTATTTCCATGGTTGATCTATGTTTAGATCATCATGCATGTGATGATCTAGGTAGGATCATCATATTATCATGTTAAAAAGTTGTATTTGATCTTTAATCTTTGTTAAAATTTTACATGCATTACACTTTTCTTGATTTTGTGAAACTTGATTAAGTATATACTTGTATGATCATCATATTTTTATTATTATATTTTTTTTACCGTGGCATCCTCAAGTCAAAACACCCTTGGATTCTAATTTCTAGCTTGAATCCTTAAAAACCAAAGCAAGTCCTATGTTTGTAATATGATTTGGATCATTTTGGTATAAAAATTTACAATATGCATGAACTTTTTCTTAAAATTATTTTCCTTGAAAGATCAAATTATTTTGATCTATTTTATAGTTGTAAATAAGTGTTATTATTACTATATTAGATGTGGGGATGTTTGCATGTAAGATTTTTGATGTGGATCTTGTAAAATTTAGACATGCAAGTTTTCTAGAGTTATTAGTGCTTGATTAGGATGATTTTTAGTTGTTATTAGGAGTATGGAAATGGGTAAAATGTGTTGAAAAATTGATTTTTGCATGGATTTCAAACAATTAATTTTGAGCCGTGGGTTTAAGACCATTTTCAGAGGTATTAAGTCTGATTATAGGTTGATATGATGGGATCATGTTGTAGAGAATTTCGAGAGCTTCGATTTGATATAAAGTAGAGCTTCTAGCTCCAAACGAGCGAGAAGTTATGCTAGTTTTAATATTCGTGTACCGGGAGACGAGTGTTGACACAATCCGAAAATTGTTGTCAATATTTGGATCGAATCTCGGGGACTATAAAATAAGTTTCAAAAGGAGTTAAGGGCTATTCTCAAGTTCTATAATTAGTGTTTTGAGCCTATTTTTAGAATCAGGTGTTGGGTTTTTAAATGGAATTGTTTAGATATGTCAAAATGGTTTTACAAGTCAAAGGCATAAAACGGTCCGGTTTTTATAACACGAAGGTGTGTCGGGCAGAAGGTCTTAGAAGTAATATTTTTGAATGAAACTTAAACTGAGTCATATTCATATTATATGTGAGTTTGTGACCAAGTTTCGTCGAAAACGGAATAGCTTAAGTAGGGTAAATAAAATTGTACTTTCGGTAAGTACCGGCAGATTTTTATAAAGGATATAATTTAATAAAGTGAACATGTAAAAGGGTATAGAAGTACACTTGTATTGTTACTCTTTTGGGATTGTCATGGTTTTATAAGTTTGAGTTTTGCATTATCTAAGTATTAATTATACTTGAGTCATTTATTAACGAACGCACCTTATTTGGTAGGTTGCGGTCTTCGTGTTTAACGGGCATCATTTATCGTCGGCGATCGTCGTACTACTACACTCGTACTAAGGCGAGTATACAGCCTCGCTTTTAAATACTCAAAGATGATTTATAAACCCGCGAGGGGGATAACATGCTTGTTTTAAAAATAGAACACAAGGGACCCGATGTATGCTAGTTGTCTTGATTATTATAGGTTTGTTATTTCGCTAAATGAAAGTCCCAATTGTATCATGAATTGTTAGCTACCGAGTTTTAGTAGGCACTTATACATGGAATAGTACTATTTGGGAGGACCAACCTCCTCCCGTCCTATAACGACTAGCTATCGTTAGGGCACGTTTGAGGCCCAAGGAGGATACATGCGTGAGAGTTTAATATACACTTAGCGAGGTGTATGGTGGGCAAATAATATGGAAACGTTTCAATGTCATGAGGCCTATAATAATCCATATAACGTTGTTTGATCCACATCGTTATTTCCTGATGGTTTTAAAATATACTTGTGTTCAGTAATGTTTATTTATAAACTCTATAGATTCACTTAACTGTTGTTGACAAATTTAGCATCTTTTATCTCAAGTCCTTGAAGGTAATCACAGGAGGGATTTCAGTGCTTGCGGAATTATAATAAATGGGTTAAAAGCTCACCATTTTATAAAAATCGTTCAGTGACTTTTTATTATGAAAAGATTTTTTGTACTTGTTTAATAAATGTTTGGGGACCATGTTATGAACGATTGTAAACTTTTATTTCAATCCAATGTTTACTTTTAAAAACGATTCTTTTTTAGTCGTTTTTTATTACTTAAGCTGTTATATTATGAAGTAGCACCGCATATGAGCTTCCGCATATGACCCGAAATTGGGGGTGTTACAAATTGGTATCAGAGCTTAAGTTATAGAGAACAAAAAGATTTTCCAAAATAAAAGTTTTGAAATCTTTTAACTATAACTATCGCAAGCGGAATCTCCGAATTATCGATAGGACCAGAAAGAGAGTATTTATATATATGGGATATATATATGTTATAATTTGAATCATTTGTACTTGTAAGTTACAAGTCATGATTACAATTATTTAATTATAAATGTTAATTTTATATTAATATGAGGTATTATTATGACGTAGATTGTCACGAAGTCATTTCCAAGCTAAATTCTATTATTCCTCAGTTAAAGTAAGTTATGGATCTTCTTGATTCTAACGCACTGGGTAATATTCCCAATGAGAATTATTTGGTTTCAAAGATTTTTGATTCCTTAAATCTTATTCTTGAAATAATCGATCTGTTTATACTGATTAGTAGATTCACTTTTCATTCTAATTGATCTTCGACTTTCTAGTGATTTAGAAACATGTCTTCTGAAATATTACTCTTGTTCGTAAGGAATTTGTAATGATTGGCATGGTATTTACATGCCTACTAAAATACGATACCATATCACCAGAATTTCATCATATCCGTCATGGTTATATTCGATCTTGATCTTTCGTGTTAATCAAAGGATGCTCAAATAAAGTGATTTATTATTGTCTTGTTGAAATAAATTGACCGTTTATTTGAACAAGGAAATTATAAATTGTTAAACTATTTGTTTATAGAAACTTATTCACATAGGTTTGGTCGACCCATGGAAATAAGAGTTTATAAATGTGTAGGTTTAAGCATAAAGAGTTTACATGAATAATCTTGATTGTCTAGTTTAGGGAACTTGATCCTTCCAAATTAGTTAATCTTTGATTAAATACTTCCTTCCCGACATTCATTCATTCTTTCTTAGTTCCTCATTTCTATCATCTATTCCTTTTGTTATCTAAATACAATCATTGAATGAATACTCATTATGATTTGAATTATGTTGTAACGGAATCATGCCACCCAAGAATATGAATGAGACGCAAATGCGTGCACTTATCAATGAGCAAGTTGCAACGGCTATGGCAGAATTTATGGCTAACTACACTGCTGGTACTGGAGGTTCTGGAGGAGCTAGAGGTTCTGGTGGAGCTGGCGGTTCTGGTGGGGCTGGCGGTTCTGGTAACGGAGCTCGCGGTTCTGGTGGAGCTGGCGGTTCAGGCGGTGGAACTGATGGTACTGGAACTAATGGTGCTGGAAACGGTGGAGTTGAGGCAAATACTGGCGGTGCAAACTTACCTAATGCACCTGCGTTAAGAGGTTGTGATTACACTACATTTATGAAGTGCAAACCACAAACTATTAAGGGAACTGAGGGTGCTGTAGGTTTGTGCCAATGGTTTGAAAAGCTAGAGTCTGTCTTCCGGATCAGTAACTATGATGAAGCTGATAAGGTCAAGTTATCTACAACTACTCTGCAAGGTCGTGCTTTGACTTGGTGGAATGGGAGACTTGCCTCTATGGGTATTGATGTTGCCTATGCAACACCATGGGTCGAGGAAAGAAAGTGGATGAATGAGGAATTCTGTCCACGCAGTGTGATTCAAAGAATGGAGCAAGAACTATATAACCTAAGGCTAAAAGGAACTGACATCGATGGGTATACCAACCGTTTTCACGAGTTGGCACTTCTATGCCCAAGAATGGTGGAACCTAAACATGTTAAGGTGGAACAGTACATCCGTGGTTTAACCAAGAATATCCGTGGCGATGTGACTTCATCTGAGCCAGCTAACATTAATAAGGCTGTCCGCATAGCGTACCAGCTTATGGGACAAATTGTTCAAGACAAGGCGGATGAAGTCATATCTGGTGAGAAAAGGAAGGGTGAAGAAGACCGTGAGAGTCGTGGTGGTGATAAACGCGACCACAACCGTCATCAGAATCAAAGGAGTGCCAATGCAACGGCTATGGTTGATGCTACAACAAGCAACAAGGATGCTTGTCCGATTTGCAAGAATAGGAAGCATGCTGGTGATTGTTGGAAGTGTAATAAATGCGGTAAGCTTGGACACAAAGCTAACAAGTGTCGAGACCCTGTCAAGAATGTGACCTGCTTCAACTGTAGTGAAAAGGGACATATGAAAAGGGAGTGTCCAAAGCTGAAGAAGGGTGGACAAGGTGGAAACAATCGTGGTGTTGCACTTGAGTTAGGAGCTGCTGAGGCCCAACGTGATCTGAAGTCGTTACTGGTACGTTCTTACTCAACAATCGTTATGCCACTACTCTATTTGATTCGGGTTCCGATAAGAGTTTCGTATCTACAACTTTTAGTATCCTTATTGATATTGATCCCGTTGAGTTAGATGTTAAATATGAAATCGAGTTGGCCGATGGAAAGTTAATAAGTATCAATAGCATTTTAAAGGGGTGTACCCTTAATCTTCTGAATCGTTCCTTCTCAATCGACCTAATGATCATAGAACTAGGAAGTTTCGATGTCATAATTGGGATGGACTGGTTGTCTCAGTATAATGCATCTATCCTATGTGGTGAGAAAAAGGTTAAGATTTCCTTGATTGGCAAAACTTTGGTTATCGAAGGCGACAAGAATAATTCTATATTAAAGATCGTTTCGTGTATAAAGGCTCGAAAATACATAGAAAGAGGTTGTGAATTATTCTTGGCTCAAGTGACCGAAGTTGAAACTGAAGAGAAGCAAATTGATAATGTTCCTGTCGTGCGTAATTTTCCTTATGTATTTCCTGATGAATTACCCGGACTTCCACCACCAAGGCAAGTTGATTTTCGTATTGATCTTATTCCTGGTGCTGCACCTGTGGCGCGTGCGCCATATCGTTTAACACCATCTGAAATGAAAGAACTATCGGAGAAATTACAAGAATTATCCGAGAAAGGCTTTATTCGACCGAGCTCGTCACCATGGGATTATTCGTGAAAAAGAAAGATGGTTCGTTTTGCATGTGCATCGACTATCGGGAGCTGAAAAAGTTAACCGTCAAGAACCGATACCCTTTACCAAGGATCGATGACTTATTCGATCAGTTGCAAGGTTCTAGTGTTTATTCGAAAATTGATATGCGGTCTGGTTATCATCAACTTCGCATTCACGAGGAAGATATTCCAATTACAACAGCTTTTAGAACTCGATATGGACATTATGAGTTTCAAGTAATGCCGTTTGGATTGACCAATGCACCGGCTGTGTTCATAGATTTAATGAACCGCGTGTGCAAACTATGTCTTGACAAATTCGTGATCGTGTTCATCGATGATATTATGATTTATTCTAAGGATAAAGAAGAACATGGCGAACACTTGAAGTCTATCTTGGAGCTGCAAAGGAAAGAAAAGTTGTATGCAAAGTTTTCAAAATTTAATCTTTGGCTTGATTCCGTACAATTCCTTGGTCACGTGATTGATAGAAACGGAGTTCATGTTGATCCCGCAAAAATCGAAGCCATTAAAAATTGGGCTGCACCTGCTACTCCTACCGAAGTGCGACAATTTTTAGGTTTGGCCGGTTACTACAGAAGGTTTATTGAGGAATTTTCGTTAATATCCAAACCATTAACAAAGCTTACTCAGAAAAATAAACCGTATGTATGGGGTAATGATGAAGAGAGGGCATTTTAAACATTGAAACTTAAATTGTGTAGTGCGCCAATCTTGTCATTACCCAAGGGTAGCGAGGATTTCGTTGTCTACTTTGACGCATCTCTAAAAGGATTTGGGGCTGTTTTGATGCAGCAAGAAAAAGTCATTGCGTATGCCTCTAGGCAACTTAGGAAGAACGAGGAAAACTACACCACTCATGACTTGGAATTGGACGCGGTGGTTTATGCTTTTCGCCTTTGGAGACATTATCTGTACGGCACTAAGTGTACGGTATTTGTTACAAGTAATTAAAGTGATGGTCATATAATATATATCATTGTGAAGCTCGTGAAAAATGTCATTTAATGATGTCGAGATTTTTTAGTTATTATTGCTTTTGTAACGGGATTTAGTCCCGAACACATAAATGAGGAAGGCCTCCTAAACATTTGGTACTTAGTATAAAAGGCCTCCTAAGCCTCATTTGTGTGTGTGTTTTCCATTCCTTTGTTTTGTAGAGAGAGAAACGTATGTGTTTCTCTCACTAGGAATTCACAACCTTGTTTTTCTCTTTTCCTTCATCTAATCTAATCTTTCTTTTTTGGTTTAATCTTCATCTTTATCTCTCTATCCTATATAGTCGTGTGTTACGTCCTACAAGTGGTATCATTCGCCAAGGGATTCGTGGATTGCTTCTTGGTGTTGTTTTTCGTGAGTTTTGGACCAAAATACCTCACGTTTTTAAATTTTTTTCATGATTTTGTGAGTCCAAGTGTTCCATATATCTTCTACATAGTTGTGGTAGAGATTTAGGTACTTTGGGTTGGTTAAAATCACGGATTTCTTGTAAAAAATCTCATTTTTTTTACCAAAAATCTCGGAATAGTACCATATTGCGATTGGATCCCATCGCAAAGTAAAAGGGTTTATCTTTGCTATCAATATTGAGATTGAGATTGCGATTGGATCAATATTGCGATTGAGATTGCGATTGGGTGATACTGCGATTCAGATTGCGACTGGTTATTGCGATTGAGATTGCAACTGGGTGATATTGCGATTGAGATTGCGGCTGGATATGGCGATTGGGATTGCGACTGGTTATTGCGATTGAGATTGCGACTGGTTATTGCGATTGGATTGCGACTGGTAGTTATGCGATTGAGATTGCGACTAGGGATTGCGATTGGGATTGCGACAGAATCACTTCCACATTGCGATTGGATTGCGACAGAACTGTTTGGTTCATTTTGTTTGAGTATTTTGTATACTTAGCCACTATCTAGACTAGTCCCGAAACATAGTTACACCAAGATTTAAAAAAAAATGGAAGTTTTGAAATTTCAACAACATCACACGCTTTCTACGAATTGAGATCCTGATTTTCACACGACTACTACGATGACGTCTCAACAAGATATTTATGCTGCGGGTACTGAGAATCGTCCACCCATGCTTACCAAGGAGAACTACACTACATGGGCTAGTCGTCTCCTTCGTTATGCAAAATGTAAACCTTTGGGAAAGTTGATTGTCAACTCGATTCAAAAGGGTCCGTATGTTAGAAGAAGAATTATTGTGCCTGGGGACCCTACGAATGCTAACCCAGTGGCTGACTCTAGTCATGAGCAAACGGATGAAGAATTAACTGAAGTTGAATCCAAACAACTCGACGCTGATGATCAAGCAATTCAAGTCATTCTCATGGGACTCCTTAAAGATGTTTATGCTGCTGTTGATAGTTGTGAAACCGCACCGAGATGTGGCTTAGGATTCAGAAAATGATGAAGGGCAGTGAAATCGGTTTACAAGAAAAGGAAACTAAGTTGCTTCGTGAATGGGAGAAATTTACATCTACTGAAGGGGAACAAATTGAACCTTACTATCATCGTTTTTCAACCCTCATGAATCATCTTAGACGAAACAAACATGAACCTGCTCAAATTGCTGCCAACATCAAATTCCATGATAATATTCCTTCTGAATGGTCACGATATGTCACTCTTGTCAATCAAACCAAGGATCTTCGTGTCGTGGACTACACTCAAGTATATGATTATTTGAAGATGAATCAAGATGAAGCTAACGAAGTTAGGGCGGAACGACGTGCCAAGACACAAGATCCATTGGCTTTTATGGCAAACTCTTCATCATCTATGTCATATCCCATGGTACCTTACCATCAACCCTCATCAAGTAACTTCATGCCACAACAACAACAACAACAACAACTCACCCCTTATGGATATCAACCTCCTGCTGCTGTGAACTACTTACAACAACCCATTGCCTGTTTTGATGACATCACCGATCCTACTCATGCGATTAATACTGGTCTTGCACTTCTCGCAAAGGCATTCAAATTTACCATTAACCCCACCAACAATAATCAGAGAATCTCCTCGAACACTAGAAATAGGCAGATTGCTCAACCTTTCATAAATGCGAATCAAGATCGTCAATTGGTAGCTGCTGGGAAAACAGGGACAAAATATGGTCAGTATGTTGGGAATGCAGGAAATCAGTATGGACAAATCCGTGGTCAGAATCCTAATGTTCCAAATATGGGTAATGAGAATAGGTTAATAGTTGTGCCAGCGGTTGGTAATCAGATGGGAAACATTATGGCTGCAAGGGCTGAGAATACTGGTATGGGAAATGGAAACAATAATCGTGAGGTTCAATGCTACAACTGCAGGGGATTTGGTCATTATGCTCGAGATTGCACAGCCAAAAGAAGAGGCATGCTGCTTATCTTCAGACTCAGCTTCTCATAGCACAAAAAGAAGAGGCAGGGATTCCACTTCAAGCTGAGGAATTTGATATTATGGCTTCTGCTGCAGAATATGACGAGGAAGAAGAGGTGAATGCCAACTACATCTTGATGGCAAACTTACAGCAAGCATCAACCTCAGGAATGCATGATGACAGAGCTCCCGTCTATGATTCAGACGGCCCCTCTGAGGTACACCCAAGTTTTGATGATAATGATATATATAATATGTCTAATCAAGAGGAAGAGTATACTGAGATGCTTGAGCCCTACATTGAGACACACGAGGATCAAACGAATAATAGTAATATTATTTCGAATGAGCCTAGTGTGGACCTTAGTGTGGATCAAGTTGCTCAGCCTACAACCCTTCCTGATGAGATACATGCGTATTATAAATCTCTATTTGATAAGCTTGCTAAGGATGTAGATCATGCTACGGTGGTTAATAATAAGTTTAGAGAAACTAATGCCAAATTGACCACTGAGCTTGCGGGATATAAGGAACGGGAGAAAAGTTTTGAGATTCATCATGCGAAAATCAAGGAACTTGAACAAGCTCATGCTACATCGGTTTATCAAGAAAAATGCACAACTAAGAAATTAAATGCCTTACACTTAAGTAGTGCTAAAAAGATAAGCGAATTGAATGATGAAATCACTTCTCTTAATAAACAGCTTTCAACTGAAAAATCTATTATTTTGGATTTAAAAGAAGAACAAAAAAAGCTGAAACATGATTTCAAAATTCGAAAAGATGGTCTTCTTGAAGATTTTTGCAAAGCTCAGGATAGGATTAGAGAATTATACAACCTTTTAGTAAAACGTGGCCAAACTATGCAGACGATAAATATGCTCGCACCAAAAGTGAATGAGATAAATTACACTCGATACAAATTGGCTTTAGGTTGTCCTCTTCCCCCTAATCTCGGATACCTTAAGCAAGTTCAGGCCACTAATGAAACTTTATATAATGGTAGTGTGCTATTGTCTGATGAGCTTGATCCTCCTAGTGTGCATGATTACGAGGAAACTACTGAACTTGCTGTAGAGACTCGTTTAAGAATGAAAAAGCTTGATAAAGAAGTGATACCCGTTTATTATCCGAAAGTTAACCCTCCAACTGTTTTTGTTCGGTCTAAAACGAGTACTAAAATGCTTTTGCTACCAAGTGAGGAATCGTCTGATGACCCTCCTAAACTGAGTATCACACGCTGATTTTTAAACGAGCTTAAAGATAACTTTTTATTCCTTAAACGTGTTGTTAATTCCAAAATCACTGGAGGAAATTTTACATCACCTGTTCAGATTGAGGTTCAGAAAATTCTTCAAAACGAAATTAATCCGATTATTAATCAAGTTGATGCTCGGTTAGGCAATTTGGAAAATGCTTTTCTAAAAGAATTAGCCAACTTTGTTGAAGACTTTAAATCTTTGATGAAGGAAGATGATGAATCTCTTGATAAAATCAAAGTTTTGGAAGACGATCTTGACCGCCTCGCTAAAGCAAGTGATAGTGTTGATAGTAACCCAGTTGAGTTAGGTACCTCTGTGCTGCATAATGAAAACCTTCAAACTGAGCTTGATCTTATGAAAGAGAAAATGGAATCTTATGTCATTAAAAAGGATAAAGAATTAACCGATCTTTGGAACAAATTTGTCAAAAAATGTGATGAATGCAAATATGACAAGGTTTCGTATGAAAAAGCTTACAATGAAATGCAACAAACTATCGCACGGTTGCAGGCTCAGTTAGGAGAGGTTACGGAAACAAATTTGGCCTCTTCAGGGTTAGAGAGTGCTAGTGATAGTAATGTTCAGAAGCTTAAGGCTAAGATTGCAGATTTAGAATCTGTTGTTGTTTCATATAAGCGGGCTGTTGAACAAAGTAAGTCTGTCTATCAGAAACTTATTGATAAAGTCTGTGAGAACTGTAAGTTAAAGGCCTTGTTAAAAGAGAAGACTTCTGAACCTAGCTCGATTGTGGATACGATGATCTAGAAACCAGCAACCTCGGGACCCACTCGTATTGCTGTGACACCTTTTCCCAAGGTTGCTGGAATGAAAACTGTTGTGACTGCCCCAGGAATGTTTCGTTTTAGTTCTCCCTCTGTGCCTAGCAAACAACGTAAAGCAAGCGTTAGGACAAAACCGATCACTATAACTCAACCACAAGTTATTGATTTAAAAAGTGCTAATTCTAATAGACGTGTGTCTTCTTCTACAGGAATAAACAACTACACTAAGAGCAGAAGGCCACAGCCTACGAGCAATACAAGGAATGATAGGGTCCCTTTTGCCTCTAGAAGTAGTCGCCCAAGACCAATAATGTGGAAGTAGAAGAACACCCTAGGAATTTACCGCTTTTAATCATAATCAGAAACCTAATTCATCTGAATGTAATGACTTTAAGCTTGCTATTTGGAATGAAAAATCTGAAGTTATTTGTGCTAAATGTAATAAATGTTTCTTTACTTTTAGTCATGATGCTTGTGGTTTGACTATGATGGTTTGAATTATGGTGGTTACACTCGAATTGATAAGCTGTCAGTCAGTGAACAACAACGCACTCCTAAGGCTAAGGTGTATGTTCCAAAAAGTAAGCATGTAGCGTCCACAGAAAGTCTTGCTAAGCCTAGTAGCCCTAGATTCACCTCTAAATGGTTGCCTACTGGTAGAAACTTTGACTGTAGTGGCAAAATCATCGACACTAGTAGATCTCATACTTATAGTGAAACGTCGGTATGTGATATGGCATAATTATCAGCTAACCCTACAGGAACCTATTTCATCGGTTGCCAAAACATTTTCTTCTCTTATCATTGGCAGGCTGTTGAAATTTGTCTCTGGTGCGTGGACTCGGGCTGTTCCAAACATATGACTGGGAATCGAAGCCTTCTCAAGAACTTTGTATGGCGTTTCATGGGAACTGTTCGATTTGGAAATGATCATGTTGTGGCAATTCTAGGCTATGGTGATCTTCATTGGGGAAATATAATCATAACCAGAGTCTCTTTTGTTGATGGCTTGGGACATAATTTGTTCTCGGTTGGGTAATTTTATGACTCGGACTTGGAGGTTGCTTTCAGAAGTCATACATGTTTTGTAAGAGATCTTGAAGGAATTGATTTGTTGAAAGGAAACCGTACCACCAACCTTTACACCATCGATCTTTTTCAAATGTCTGCTGCTTCTCCAATTTGTCTCATGGCCCGAGCCATATCAACAAATTCATGGTTATGGCATCAAAGGTTATCTCATCTCAATTTCGATGCCATCACCCAACTCGCGAAAGATGATCTCGTTACCGGTCTTCCAAAGTTCAAATATACAAAAGACCATCTTTGTCGGTCATGTGAGCAAGGTAAAAGTAAGAAGAAGCCTCACAAACCCAAACCTGTTCCCAACTCAACGAATAGGTTACATCTCCTACATATGGATTTGTGTGGCCCAATGAGAATCAAAAGCATTAATAGAAAGTGATATGTCCTAGTAATTGTGGATGATTATTCTCGTTACACATAAGTTCATTTTCTTGCATTAAAAGATGAAGCCCCTGATGTAATTATTAACTTCTTGAAGAAAACATCAGTACTACTGCAAGCCCCTGTCATTATTGTGAGAACGGATAATGGTACATAATTCACCAATCAGAAATTGAAAGCTTATTTTGACGAAGTTGGGATTTCTCATCAAACTTCGGCTGTAAGAACTCCAGAGCAGAATAGCGTTGTGGAACGGAGGAATCGTACATTAGTTGAAGCTGCTCGAACGATGCTTCTCTCCTCCAGTGTACCGTTATTCCTTTGGGCCGACGCTATAGCAACTGCATGTTATACTCAAAACCGCTCCATTATTCACACCCGTTTCAACAAAACACCTTATGAGATCATTAATGGAAGAAAACCGGATATTTCATTTTTACATGTCTTCGGTGCATTATGTTATTCGAAGAATGATCGTGAAGATATCGGTAAACTTGAACCTAAAGGTGATATTGGTTTTTTCATTGGTTATTCTTCAACTGCTTGTGCTTACAGGGTTTATAATCGAAGGACAAGAAAGGTAATGGAGACTATGAATGTTACCTTTGATGAACTCTCGGATATGGCCTCTCAACATAGGATTTCACATCCCGAGCTTCAAGGTCAGACTTCTGGACACGGTAAGTTCAGGACTCGCGCTTCAATTTGCACCGTTAGCAATCTCATCGTTACAACCATCGGAACGTGACTTGGAAGTTTTATTTGGGCCAATCTATGATGAATATATGGAGGGTCCGTCGTCATTTGGTGATCCTCAAAATGCCCCGGCTTCACCTGCTCGGTAGTTCAAGAACCTCCGATTGCATCTACACCAACGGCATCTACTTCTGCACCATCTACGTCAACCTCAACCATATTTTCTCCAAATATTCCAACCACTTCTCCGACTGCTGACGCAACTTAACAACATTCTCAGCAAATTCCTAATCATGTTCATCTTCAGAATGAAATAGTTGCTGAAAATGCAAACAATGCGATGCTCAACGAACATGAGTTTGTTAATCCATTTGCGGCTTCCACAAGTACTACTCAGCCTTCAACATCATATGTGGATCCGTCGAGCTCGTATCAAGTTTCTCATACACTTCCACATGAACACAAATGGACTAAGAATCATCCCTTGGTTCAAGTGATTGGCAATCTCTCACGACCGGTCTCAATACGAAATCAGCTGCGTACCGATTGGTGATATGTGTATCTATGCACTATCAGTAAGCACAATGGAACCAGCAAGTGTGAAAGAAGCAATGACCGATGCATCATGGATTGAGTCTATGCAAGAAGAACTCAATTAGTTTATCCGGCTTGATGTATGGGAGTTAGTACCTCGACTGGACAATATCGATCCGCTTACCTTGAAATGGTTATTCAAAAACAAGATAGATGAGGAGAAAACGGTCATTAGGAACAAGACTGGGTTAGTTGTGAGAGGTTATAAACAGAAGGAGGGAATTGATTTCGCTGAATCCTTCGCCCCGGTTGCTCGGATGGAAGCTATTAGGATTTTCTTGGCATATGCTGCACACAAATCGTTCACTGTGTATCAAATGGATGTGAAGACAGCTTTCTTGAATGGGTCGTTAAAAGAAGATGTGTATGTATGTCAACCTGAAGGTTTCATCAACACCGAACACCCAAGCCATGTCTACAAGTTGAATAAGGCAATTTATGGTTTGAAACAAGCACCGAGGGCATGGTACGACGAATTATCATCATTTCTTCTACAAAATCACTTCAGCAAAGGAACCATTGATCCAACGTTGTTTATCAAGCACTACGGAAACGACATCTTGGTGGCTCAGGTCTATGTAGATGATATTATATTTGGTTCTACTAACCCAAAATATTTCATATTATTTGCCGACCTTATGAAAAGTCGATTCGAAATGTCCATGATGGGGGAAATGACGTTCTTTCTTGGTCTCCAAGTTCACCAATCCCCCCGTGGTATTTTCATAAATCAGTCCAAGTATGTGCTTGAGATTCTAACGAAATTTGGTATGGATAACTGTGATCCTATTGGTACTCCAATGGACACTAAACACAAGCTTGATTTAGATAAGAAAGGGACATTTGTAGATGCTACAAAATACCAAAGTATGATCGGGTCCCTTATGTACTTAACCTCAAGCAGACCGGACATTGTGCATGCTACTTGTTTATGTGCTCGGTACCAGGCTAAACCAACTGAGAAGCACCTCAAGGAGGTTAAAAGGATCTTTCGTTATCTCTGGGGAACCATTAACATGGGTCTCTGGTATACGAAGGATTCTGGTTTTAATCTCACTGGTTTTTTAGATGCCGACCATGCAGGGTGTCATGATACATTCAAGAGCACTTCCGGTGGAGCACAATTCTTAGGCGAGAAGCTAGTGAGCTGGTCATCAAGAAAGCAAGACTGTATGACGTTGTCCACCGTGGAGGCAGAATATGTGTCTCTATCCGTGTGTAGTGCTCAAGTCCTGCAACCCGGTCCAACACTCCAAGACCAAGCACATAGCTGTCCGATTCCATTTCATAAAGGAGCATGTGGAAAGAGGAACGATCGAACTGTATTTTGTCAAGACGGACTACCAACTAGCCGACATCTTCACCAAAGATCTTTCTCAAGATAGATTTGAATTCCTGGTTCATCGAATTGGTATGCATAGTTTCACTCCAGATGAACTTGAACGTCTTGCACATTCGCAGTAATCTTGTATATATCTATCAGAAAATCAAAATACAAAAATATAAAACCTATAAAAACAAAATAAAAAATGATAAAATCTTTCAAAAATACCTAAAATACTCTTCTCCGACATGTCTCTCTGCATCGATAATATGGACGTACTTAGAAATGTTGTTCAATAACGACACGGGTACATACATAAAGTTCGAATGAGAGTTCAAATGTTTTTAAAACATGTCTTTTCTATTTTTCTTCTCATAATGGCTTATAGTCACATGTCAGACTATAACCCGGTCCCCAAAGAAAGGAAAGTCTATGACTTATCCTCATCAACGGGAAATTAATCTTTCTCGGTCATGGGCTTATATTAAAACATTCAAAGTTTTAAGCTCATGAACTCAAGGAAAATATTCATTCATGTACATTTTTCCTCAACAACGGGAAATTCAGTTTTCTCGGCTTTTTGAGCACAATTTTTCTAAGTATTTCAAAACTGCGTGCTCATATACTCCTCTAATTTTAAATAGAATTTCTTTTCTAGGGGGAGTACAAACTTTCATGCAACATTATTCTCTCCATGTTTCATCACTAATTTCACAAAAATTTCAATGTCATGCAATTTTTGAGGGGGAGAATAGTGATTAAAATGTGTTATCTTGGATAAGATCTTTGATATAAGTGCTTTCTCTTCCTAATATGTGCAAAAACCTTTCCTTTTATGATGCACATATATAGGGGGAGCGTTTTGGTGATACAAAAAACTTTCAAGGTGTAAACACAGATTTCATCAACACCTTGATTGCTTTTTCAACATGTTTTTCTGGTTACGATATCTATACCCTTCAACACATTAATTCACGACGGTATTGGTGTCAAAAGGTGGTTAGGTACTCGTCCTATGATCCAACCAGAACCGGAGGGATGTTCCCAGGGACAATCCATTAGTATTTAGATGTCCTTAGGAAAGATGGAGTAGTTGAGTGTACGGGAAAAATGCCGACTAATGACTTAAGCTAGCACTAGAACAATCACAACAAGGTGCTAGTTATGACGTCTTGGTATGCATTGAAGGGGTTGAAGAATGAAAAAGAAATGTAAGGATAAAGGGTGTAAAGAAAGAAGCCCTCCATACAACTTAGGCAGAAACTGGGTCAATACATCTATTATCATAATCACTTTGATGATTTCTGATACTGAAGACAAAGCATCATGGACCCAGTGATGCAATGCACAACCCTTCCCAGCCTACTCAAGCTTCTCTCAAAAGAAGTTTGTTTTATTGTCACGGAGTTCAACTAATTTTTATCAACTTTCTCACTCCGAGATAGTAGATATTGAAAAGGTGGCAGTCTGCTCCAGCCTCCGATCACTAAATAAACGTGCACTTATAGAGTCTAGAGCCAACAAGATTGATGTAGTGGTTTTGCAACCCTTTAGGAAAAGAGAGGCAAAGTAGTGGTAAGCGTTAAGTGTCGGTTTAGGAAAACCAAACACTTATGACCCAAATGGGGATCGTTCTCTCGAGGAGGCACGTGTGTTGTGTAATGAGTTGATTTTGATTGATGATTTTATTAAGAAGAAAAGAAAAGAAATGAGAAAGAAAGGACGGTTACGAAGACGGATTAAACTAAGTCGAAAAAGGCGAACACGTAAAACCGTAAAAACTACACAAATAAAAATTTTAACCTAAAAATTCCTAAAAATTACTAAAAATCCACAATAATATTCTAAGGGTTTACAAAAAATCAAAACTTGCTAAAACCTTTTTATTAATTAAATAATGACTTTTTAATGCTAATTAAAGCCCTAAAAATCACAATTAATTATTAAAAAGCTTTAAACAAGATTTTCAAGTTTGTAAACCTCAAAAATGACCTAATTAAGCTAAAAACTATTTTTAAAAATTTTAAAACCAAATTAAACTATTTTTAAACACTAAAAAACTATTAAAATCTATTAAAACTTAAATTAATTCTAGAAAATATATGAAAAGCCTAAAAAATATTTGGAAAGTTACAAAATTCCTAATTATGTGTCTACAATCTAGGAAAAATGAAAAAAGTAGAAAAAACCAACTTTCTATTTTTAGCAATAAAATAATATTCAAATATTCAAAAAAATAAAAAGTTTATAAATAAATTCTAAAAAATTACCAAAAATCCTAAATAATGTAACTAAAACAAAAATGTGATTAAAAGTTCCTAAAACCTTTTTAATAATTTTATATTAAATTTCAAAGTTGGTAAAAAACCCTAAAATCTTATAAAATTAAAAATAAGACTTTTTGAAAACTTTTTGGAATGTAAACCTCAAATTACTTAAATTAAACCTAAAAACTATTTTTCTAAAAATTAAAATCTATTTTAACTATTTTTAAAATAATTAATAAAATACGTCTAAAGAAAAATGAATAAAAAATAAATAATTAAAGAGAAAAATCCAAACTAAGTTCAAAAAAATGCTAAACCCTATAACAATCTTAGGAAAAATAAGCCTGGCCAAAGTAGCTTATTGAATAAGCTAGAAAAGCCCAAATAAGCTACGGCTTATTTAACAAAAGCCAAAATAAAACCACCTTAAGTATATTTTGAAATGAAAGCTTTCAGTCAAAGTCCCTAGGGCGCAACGGTATTGTGTGTGTGTGGTGAGAGGAGTGGCGCAGGTTCGAGTCCTGGCCACGTCCTTTTTGGTTTTTATTTTCTTTTTCTTTTTAAACTTTTAAAACCCAAACTTGTAACCTATTAACCTTAAAAACACAAATCAAAAACCAATGTATCAAAGATTAAGATAATCTGGATAAAAAAAAACGTGCTCAGTTCCTTTTTAATGAACACAAGCAAAATGATATTTCTTCACTTGTGCAATAATCAAGAGGAGCTTGATTTGATGAATTTGGTGTTGTTTTGATGGACACAAGGGGCACCCTTGTACTCTGTTGAGTACAAGGAGTCAATAAAAACTCAAAACCAGTAAGCTTAAGCACAAAATCACACAAAATTGCACACAATTGAGTTGCTGATATGACTATTAAGGTCTGGTGATATTTGCAGATTTTTTCTAGCACAAAGGTGAGATTTAGAAGCTCATGATTTGCATACAAGTGTAACAACCAACATAAAAGCAATCACAACCCCTTCTAGGACCCAGTATCTAGCAGATTAACAAATCTTGATGCACAATCTTCACAAAAATAAGCAGAAAGAAAGCAGTGACTGATTTTTAAGCTATATGACCAATTTTATCATGCAATCTTGCTTGAAAACTTTACCAACCTGAAAACCTAGCTAGCATACAATCTATTGCTACCCTATGAGTGAGTATAACAGGTTTAAGCACAGAATCAATCAAGGAAACTCAAAGAATGTGCAAATCCAAACACCCCTTTAAATTTCTGAATACCTTTTTTTCAAACCAAATCAAAGTAAATCCTAACCAAACTAATTCTATATGATCCTAGCATGCATACCATCAACTAGAGAACATAATCAGGCCATAAAACAAACACTTAACACCTTTCAAGAAAAATCACAAAAATCACATAAAAGCAGAAATTTAAGAAAGCAGAAAAAGGAACAAGGAAGTACCTTGTTGGACCTACATCCAGGCCCAACCAAGGCTGCTTAGCCTTCTCCAATAGGCCCGGGCCTATGCAGAACTTTGGACAACAATCCTTCAACAAAAACCTGCTAAGATCAAAAGAAATTACCAAGCACAATACAATAATATGTTTTCTGATTTTCTTGAACCTTTTGAAACCCTTTTTTAAAAACTTTTCAACACTTCTCAAATAAACTTCTTTTAAATCACTTACACCATAACTTAAAACCCTGGAAATACCAAACCTTGAAACCAATTTTCACCAAAAATTTTCCTTTTTCAGAAAACCTTTTCTTAAAAACTTCAAACACAAAAAATGTTTGAGAAAGTAATAATGGAACTCAGATTTTGCCTTACAAACACACACCAACTTTTAAATAATAAAAAGGAATTAAATTGCCAAACAAATACCAACTTTTATAACTTTAAAAAGGAATTACAAATATTTTTAAAGCAAAATCTGGAACAAAGAAAAGGGGTCACAAGTCGACTACCTTTTATACAAGTACTAGGAACTATCTAGAATGATAAAACCCTAGCAACTAAAATGCCTAATTTGCCCTTGAGACTTTTGACTGAAAATGGTCAAATTGTGCCTTCATGTGATCTTTGGAGAATCATGTGAAGATGCCAGCTGCTTAAATTGATCTTGGACGTTAAAAAGTGCTTGGGGTCAAAGGAATTACATCCAGCCGTTTAATTTGTCGGGTTTAGGGTTTGGGGGAAAGAGACGGGTGCAGGGGAGGGTCCCACAGACACATGGGTGTGTCTTGTGTGTATTTGGGATGTGGGTTTTAATGTGGATGGGTTTAATTTGCAATCTGGAAAAGTGGGGCGAAAAACCCTTTGATTTAGGTTAATTAGGATCTGGGAAAAATAGGGTTTATGGGGTGTTTATGGGAGTTTTAATCCGTTTTGGAAGTTTAGGTTTTTAAATTTTGTGTTAAGTGGGAAAGTTGGGTGGGTTGATTGAGGTTTGACCATGTTTAATTTATTAAACCTGGGTTGGGTTAATGGGTGGGTAGGTCGGGTAAGGGTTTGGGTGAAATGGGTATTCGGGTGGGTATGGTGAGGTGTCACAAGCTGAATGGTGGAATGGAGTTTCTTGTCTTTGCAACTTTGCCCCCCATGTTTGTTGCTTTGTTCATTTTGTATTTAAACAGCAAAACTTCAATCCCTTTGTTAATGACTTTGCAAACTTGTCATTTTTGGCACATATTGTTTCCAAACTTAAAACAAGGACCATAAATGCATATTTTTGGATTCTTCAAGGGTAAAACTTGTATAATCTTCAAATATGGAGGACCTTTGTTGATAATCTTGATTTCTTCAAGGGCTTATCTTGCCAAGTCTTCAAAAATAAGGGACTAAAGTTTCCAATCTTCAATTCTTCAAGGGTATTTTTGGAAATTCAAAACTTGGGCCCGGTTCATTGTGCGGCTTCGTTTCCCGTGTTCGTTTTTGATTGATTCTTGTGATCTTTTGCCATTTCCTCAATATCCGTACCTAAAAATACACAAGTAACAAACACGAGCATATATTTGGCAGTTTTAATGATATTTTATGCATTTTAAGCCCGATTTGGACGATGAGACTATGTATAAAAGCAGTCTCATCACTCCCCCATACTAAACCATTGCCGTGCCCTCACGCAATGCTAGAATAAAGTATCGTAGCATCTCCAAAATTTAATTTTATTCACTTTATTGAAATGACAAACTAACTACTACTACTTACGTTTTAGACATAATGTATGATTTTCATCGCAAAATGGGACGTTTAGGTTCATAGAATAAGAACACGTGAATGCTTCGTTAGAAATAATTTCGTCATCCTCGATTTTCACTTCAATTCCATGCCAAGCGTGCAACGAGATCATTGTCATTATAAATTAGTAATGCTAACACTACTCATATGCCCTAATCACGTACTTATCCTCCCATTATTCCTAAGTTGTATCTCTTATATTTTATTATGTCTTAATGATCACGAGGATACATCATTGACTTATGCGATAATAGAGATTTAGGTCTAAAAATAGAGTCCTAACGGTGTAACTAAGACCATCAAATCAATAACCCCTCCTAATAGACAACGATGTTAAAAAATTAAGTTGACAAGAAGAATCGATAAACACGGTTTTATAACGGTTTTGAACATGAGACTTATTACCAAGACTTTTATACGCCCCCTAACGGAAGGGCCTTATTATCTTTGGTTTACCTCCATCTTTTATTCAACTTCGCCATGAAGCTTTTATTATGACTTCGGTCTTGCCTTGCCTTTTATTATCCGCCATCATCGGTGGTTTTATTAGCCAAAGACGTATATCCTCACGCTAAAGCGAATTTTGGATCTTAAAGCTTCGAAGATTAAGGCTTGATTCACTTTCAATTTTGCATAGATTTTGCGGCCTTGTGGGGCTTCAAATTGTTTGCTAGATTTAGGTGAGCACTTGAAATCTTATTATTGGGTGAAGCTTTTGATTATTCGGGTGCCAATACTTCAAAACCGTGACGCTGGCGATACCTTAATGTCTTCCCAATTTAATTACACGGAAGCTACTAGAATAGACTAGAAACCCAACAATCCTAACTAAACCGCTAAGTCAATATTTATTAAGCAAAAAATATTTACAAGCGAAGGGAGAATAAGCAAACAACGAGAACACATGAGTTTTTGAAAGAATACGAGTACTCTACGTTTAGCATAGTAACTTATAATTAACTCTATCATTTCTCGTCCTCATTTAAGAGACTTAGCCTAATGTGTAGTTAAGGAATCAAAGCTAAGTGCTCAACACGCACGGTCAAGTCAAAAATTACTCTTATTCTCGCCATCGGAAAACCTACATTCGTGTCTTCAAACACTTATAAAATATGAGAAAATTTTTAAAATTTGGCTATTTTTAGCCTTATTTTGCAAGAAAATGATAACAAAAAGATAAACTTTGTAAAGCATGAAGGTTTGGCAAGGCAAGTATCTATTCACCCCCCCATACTAAAGTTAAACATTGTCCTCAATGTTTCGAGTCTAGAGGTGCAAACACCCCCATACTAGAGACGTAGTCGAATGCCTAATCTAGCATGGAAAGGGTGTAACCATTAAATCAATAGCCGTTTATGAAGTGTGCTATAAACCTAAGGTTAGAACATAAAAGGATATATCATTTGGATATTGAGAAATGTCTCCAAAGTAAACGATCGAGTGCTCCCATAAAACGAACACGAGAGGCTCCAATCGCGAAGATCATGATCTAAAAACCACAATGCACAAACAACCATGGAACAAAGGTTGAAAGGGCACAAATCCCCTCACATTAAAACTACATTAGAAAGCAATAATATGTACATGGATAAGCATGGGTCTCCCCCACGAGGCACCTTGTTTTTGATAACCGAGTCAAAAGCTCGACTCAAATCCCCATAAATGTGATCATTTAGGGATAATCATGGTATGGTCAATTTTTGGTGGGGCTTACATGATAAACAAGGCCCAAAAACAACCGGTATTAAGGACTAAGTCCTTTGATGGTGCAAAATACCGGGATCGAAGATGGCGTTCTCGTTTTCATTGGAAAAACTAATCAACGCCACTTCATCAATGGTCAACAAAAACTCAAAGAGTTTCAAGAAAAGAGGTGAGAAGAAATAGAAGGGTGGGACAATGGGTAAGTCTCTAAAAACATGAGCTACTCGAGGTAGACTCGCACCAATCAAATGAAAATATTTTCCATTTATTGCATCGGTGGAAGACCGAGATTTCCCTATATAAGCAATTCCGGGATCAAAAATCTCGTCCTCGGTATAGAAAGGGAACGGAACATAAGGGAATTCCCCCACACTAAGTCCACACAAAGCATCGTCAAAAGGAGAAGACGAGCTTGTAGTACTCAATACACGCGGTGATGACGGAGTTAGAATTGTAGAAAAATCTTTTAAATTCAATTCAAAATCTTTTCCTTTTTCATCTTTTACACTCTCCTTGTGAAAACCCGATTTAATTATGTCGAAAATGTTTGGCGTTTCTAAAGCAATGTTAGTTACACTAAAAATTCTCACATTTTGAAATCTTTTTGGTTTAGGTGGTGGTAAGTTTTCAAATCTTTTGTCAACAAAGAAAACCTCCCCATCGGGATCAACGTATTCATCATCCGAAGAATCACTCGAGATTGGAATCGTAGGCTTAACACTCTTAACCTCCACCGGCGGAGGGGACGGAACTTCATTTTTTTCAACAACTCCTAAAACTCTATTGGAAATCTTTTTGCAAATGTTTTTGGTGGAATTGACATTGTACAAAGATGTGATAGAATACACATGAGAAAGTGTAGAGTTTTGGGTTGCATTAATGACGAGTTCTTCCTCATTGAAACGAAGAGTGATTTTTCTTGCATGCACATCGATAAGTGCTCTCGAGGTATCCAAAAAAGATCGACCTAAAATTAACGGAACTTTAGGATCGATAGGAATGTCAACAACAATAAAGTCTACAGGATAGTAGAACTTTCCAACTTTTACAAAGACGTCCTCGGCAACTCCACAAGCTAGAATCGTAGAATGATCGGCCATTTCGATTGACATTCTTGAAGGAGTGAGATTGGGAAGATTGAGCGATTTAAAAATCTCAAGAGGCATCAAATTAATACTAGCACCAAGATCGGCCAAGGCGTAGCATTCTTCCATGTCTTGTATAGCACATGGGATTAAAAACTTTCCAGGATCACCGACTTTTTGAGGTATGCGGCTTAGAAAAACCGATGAACAACTAGACTATTTTTGCAATTTTTCTTTGTTATTCAACATACTTTTGAAGTTCGCGGCAAATCGAGGCATCATGACTAAGGCGTCGGCAAAACTTATATTGAAATGCAAGTCACGAAACATTTTCATAAAGAGTTCAAATTGATAATTATTTCGTTCTTGTGCCTTTTCCTTGTCTCGTCTTGAAGGGTAGGGTAAAGGTGGTGTGGGTTGGGGCAAAGTAGGCATAGGCATCGGCCTTGGAATCTCGGGTTCCATGATTGGTATAGGTTCAACCGTAGGTGTGGTTTGAGCGGTACTTCGTGGGCTTGTAATTTGCTCCTTTTCAACCACAACCTCGGGTTCTTTCTCTTTTTCCTTCTCCATAGAAGTACTTGGACGAGAAATGGGTTCTTTGAAAGTTTTACCACTACGAGTGGTAATAACCTTCAAATCTCCTTTCGGGTTCACGATGGTATCACTAGGAAGTCCACCCGAAGAAGAGGGCTTACACATGATAGCTTCAAACATTTTAGCCATACGGTCTTCAAACTTAGATTGCCTAGCATCCGATTTTAACAACTCTTGCTTAATCTCATGTTGACCTTGCTCCATTTTTTGTTGATTTTGTTGGAGACGTGTGACATTTCCTTCCATTTTATTAGCATGAGTTTTAAGTTCATCAACAAGTTCGTTTTTAAGCTCGTTTTTCAACTCGGACCTTAAGCTAACCATTTAACGTTGCATATTGTCAAACTTAGCATCATTAGCCTTAGCATAATTCAAAAACTCTCCTTGAAGATTTTTGGTGTGATCATTTTGAAAACCTTGAGTAGAAGTTTGAAAATCGCGGTTTTGGTTTTGATTAGAAATTTGCCCATTTCCACTTTGATAATTACCCTTGTTATAATTCCTTTGATTTCCTTGGTAATTTCCACCTTGGTTGTTGTTTTGATAGTTATTTTGATTTGGTGGAGCTTGATTTTGGCGGGAACCTTGGCCGTTTTGGTTATAAGTTCCCGTGGCTACAAAAGCATTCGAAGTGTTACCATCCGCGGTAATGCACTCTGAAAGATCATGAGCTCCACCACACGACAAACAAATCTTAGAAACCGCTTTAACCGAAGCGGAATTCGAAGCTTCTTGAGCTTTCCAATGGGACATAAGAGTCGAAAACCTATTGAAAAACCGATTTTCCTCATTAGCTTCATCTTGTAAGGCATTGATACTACGAGACGATGATGAGCCCATTTTGGTAACACTCGGTGTGTTACGAGGGCTATAAACCTTAGACCTATTCTCAATTATGACCAAAGCTTCTTCAACCGTTTTACACAAAAAATTACCACCCGCGGCGGCATTTAAATAATCTCTTTCATGATCATTAAGTCCATTGTAAAACGTGTCTATTTGGTGCAAATCGGAAAAACCGTGATGAGGACATTCATGTAACATCTCCTGAAACCTATTCCAAGCCGTTGAAAAACTTTCATTTGATTCTTGTGAAAATTTAGAAATCTCATTTTTCAAATGCGTAGTCTTAGAGGGCGGTAAAAATTGGTTCACAAATTTTGAAACGAGATCCTTCCACGTCAATATAGAATTGGGTGGCTCTTTCTCTAACCAAATTTTAGCGGGCCCCGCTAAGGAATACGGAAAAAGCATCATCTTAATCGAGTCATTCGAGACATCCTTGAATTTGCACATGGCGGTAAGACGATTAAATTGGCGGATATGGTTGTGAGGATTGTCCTTCTCATCACCACGGAATTTGTTGTTTTGGATCATCGACAACAAACCCGTTTTCACCTCAAAATTCTCCGCAAGGATAGCGGGAATCACAATAGCTTCTCCATAACCCTCGGTGGGTGCTTGAAGTAACTCCATCATAGTTCGATTCGCCATGGTTGGTGCTTCTCTTACAATGGGTTCGTCAATAGGAGATTCCTCACTAGAATGAGTTGGAGTGGGAGTTTTGTTCTTTCGTTTACGTGTACGTTTTTCTTTGTTACGAGTGAGCATAAACGTCACGTACAACGAGGAGACGGGCAAAGAAGATTCTTTTTGGTATTTTGTGTTTTTCAATTTTTTTGTGATTTTTGATTGTATTAACCTTTTTGGAAATTGGTGAAATGTATTAAGTAGACAAAAATCTACAAATCTCCTCCTTAATCAAATCTCTCGATTAAAGAAGCCTCAAGGAATGAAAACGGTCACGTGGAGTGAACGCCTTCGATGACTTTAGAACGATGGTGGAACACCAAATCGTTCAAGAGGGTTTAGTCAAATGAAACCAAGAAAATATATATGATATGTAATAATACTTTGGGCGGCAAAACCCTCGATTCACTCTCAAAATCAAATACGCACAAGCAAGCGGAGGAAACAAGGCGACGCGAAGCACTTAAGAGCCTTTTTCCTTTAGGTCGTGAAATACAACCGCCTTATACCCACCTTATAGTTTGTATTATCAAAATTAAGTTTCACGAAAGTATTTATCTATTTTTTCCTTTTTTCTTTGGTTTGAGATTCGAATACAATGATTGGGTAATGACCTCCCAAGTCAAGGTTGTGATTGCTCACGTATTTGGAGTACTTGTGAATTTATTGTTCTACGTATACAATATATCAATAGTATTCACACAAAAACCGAAAAACGATAATACGTATTAGTAGAGTACTACAAATACAAATACTATTTATGGCAAATATAAAAAAAACAACAATTGTTCAATCAAAACACAACACGCCTCCCCGGCTGCGGCGCCAAAAATTGATGTAGTGGTTTTGCAACCCTTTAGGAAAAGAGAGGCAAAGTAGTGGTAAGCGTTAAGTGTCGGTTTAGGAAAACCGAACACTTATGACCCAAATGGGGATCGTTCTCTCGAGGAGGAACGTGTGTTGTGTAATGAGTTGATTTTGATTGATGATTTTATTAAGAAGAAAAGAAAAGAAATGAGAAATAAAGGACTATTACGAAGACGGATTAAACTAGGTCGAAAAAGGCGAACACGTAAAACCGTAAAAACTACACAAATAAAAATTTTAACCTAAAAATTCCTAAACATTACTAAAAATCCACAATAATATTCTAAGGGTTTAAAAAAAATCAAAACTTGCTAAAACCTTTTTATTAATTAAATAATGACTTTTTAATGCTAATTAAAGCCCTAAAAATCACAATTAATTATTAAAAAGCCTTAAACAAGATTTTCAAGTTTGTAAACCTCAAAAATGACCTAATTAAGCTAAAAAATATTTTTAAAAATTTTAAAACCAAATTAAACTATTTTTAAACACTAAAAAACTATTAAAATCTATTAAAACTTAAATTAATTCTAGAAAATATATGAAAAGCCTAAAAAATATTTGGAAAGTTAAAAAATTCCTAATTATGTGTCTACAATCTAGGAAAAATGAAAAAAGTATAAAAAACCAACTTTCTATTTTTAGCAATAAAATAATATTAAAATATTCAAAAAATAAAAAGTTTATAAATAAATTCTAAAAAATTACCAAAAATCCTAAATAATGTAACTAAAACAAAAATGTGATTAAAAGTTCCTAAAACCTTTTTAATAATTTTATATTAAATTTCAAAGTTGGTTAAAAACCCTAAAATCATATAAAATTAAAAATAAGACTTTTTGAAAACTTTTTGGAATGTAAACCTCAAATTACTTAAATTAAACCTAAAAACTATTTTTCTAAAAATTAATATCTATTTTAACTATTTTTAAACTAATTAATAAAATACGTCTAAAGAAAAATGAATAAAAAGTAAATAAGTAAAGAGAAAAATCCAAACTAAGTTCAAAAAAATGCTAAACCCTATAACAATCTTAGGAAAAGTAAGCCTGGCCAAAGTAGCTTATTGAATAAGCTAGAAAAGCCCAAATAAGCTACAGCTTATTTAACAAAAGCCAAAACAAAACCACCTTAAGTATATTTTGAAATGAAAGCTTTCAGTCAAAGTCCCTAGGGCGCAACGGTATTGTGTGTGTGTGGTGAGAGGAGTGGCGCAGGTTCGAGTCCTGGCCACGTCCTTTTTGGTTTTTATTTTCTTTTTCTTTTTTATACTTTTAAAACCCAAACTTGTAACCTATTAACCTTAAAAACACAAATCAAAAACCAATGTATCAAAGATTAAGTTAATCTGGATAAAAAAAAACGTGCTCAGTTCCTTTTTAATGAACACAAGCAAAATGATATTTCCTCACTTGTGCAATAATCAAGAGGAGCTTGATTTGATGAATTTGGTGTTGTTTTGATGGACACAAAACCAGTAAGCTTAAGCACAAAATCACACAAAATTGCACACAATTGAGTTGCTGATATGACTATTAAGGTCTGGTGATATTTGCAGATTTTTTCTAGCACAAAGGTGAGATTTAGAAGCTCATGATTTGCATACAAGTGTAACAACCAACATAAAAGCAATCACAACCCCTTCTAGGACCCAGTATCTAGCAGATTAACAAATCTTGATGCACAATCTTCACAAAAATAAGCAGAAAGAAAGCAGTGACTGATTTTTAAGCTATATGACCAATTTTATCATGCAATCTTGCTTGAAAACTTTACCAACCTGAAAACCTAGCTAGCATACAATCTATTGCTACCCTATGAGTGAGTATAACAGGTTTAAGCACAGAATCAATCAAGGAAACTCAAATAATGTGCAAATCCAAACACCCCTTTAAATTTCTGAATACCTTTTTTTTTCAAACCAAATCAAAGTAAATCCTAACCAAACTAATTCTATATGATCCTAGCATGCATACCATCAACTAGAGAACATAATCAGGCCATAAAACAAACACTTAACACCTTTCAAGAAAAATCACAAAAATCACATAAAAGCAGAAATTTAAGAAAGCAGAAAAAGGAACAAGGAAGTACCTTGTTGGACCTACATCCAGGCCCAACCAAGGCTGCTTAGCCTTCTCCAATAGGCCCGGGCCTATGCAGAACTTTGGACAACAATCCTTCAACAAAAACCTGCTAAGATCAAAAGAAATTACCAAGCACAATACAATAATATGTTTTCTGATTTTCTTGAACCTTTTGAAACCCTTTTTTAAAAACTTTTCAACACTTCTCAAATAAACTTCTTTTAAATCACTTACACCATAACTTAAAACCCTGGAAATACCAAACCTTGAAACCAATTTTCACCAAAAATTTTCCTTTTTCAGAAAACCTTTTCTGATAAACTTCAAACACAAAAAATGTTTGAGGAAGTAATAATGGAACTCAGATTTTGCCTTACAAACACACACCAACTTTTAAATAATAAAAAGGAATTAAATTGCCAAACAAATACCAACTTTTATAACTTTAAAAAGGAATTACAAATATTTTTAAAGCAAAATCTGGAACAAAGAAAAGGGGTCACAAGTCGACTCCCTTTTATACAAGTACTAGGAACTATCTAGAATGATAAAACCCTAGCAACTAAAATGCCTAATCTGCCCTTGAGACTTTTGACTGAAAATGGTCAAATTGTGCCTTCATGTGATCTTTGGAGAATCATGTGAAGATGCCAGCTGCTTAAATTGATCTTGGACGTTAAAAAGTGCTTGGGGTCAAAGGAATTACATCCAGCCGTTTAATTTGTCGGGTTTAGGGTTTGGGGGAAAGAGACGGGTGCAGGGGAGGGTCCCACAGACACATGGGTGTGTCTTGTGTGTATTTGGGATGTGGGTTTTAATGTGGATGGGTTTAATTTGCAATCTGGAAAAGTGGGGCGAAAAACCCTTTGATTTAGGTTAATTAGGATCTGGGAAAAATAGGGTTTATGGGGTGTTTATGGGAGTTTTAATCCGTTTTGGAAGTTTAGGTTTTTAAATTTTGTGTTAAGTGGGAAAGTTGGATGGGTTGACTGAGGTTTGACCATGTTTAATTTATTAAACCTGGGTTGGGTTAATGGGTGGGTAGGTCGGGTAAGGGTTTGGGTGAAATGGGTATTCGGGTGGGTATGGTGAGGTGTCACAAGCTGAATGGTGGAATGGAGTTTCTTGTCTGGGCAACTTTGCCCCCCCATGTTTGTTGCTTTGTTCATTTTGTATTTAAACAGCAAAACTTCAATCCCTTTGTTAATGACTTTGCAAACTTGTCATTTTTGGCACATATTGTTTCCAAACTTAAAACAAGGACCATAAATGCATATTTTTGGATTCTTCAAGGGTAAAATTTGTATAATCTTCAAACATGGAGGACCTTTGTTGATAATCTTGATTTCTTCAAGGGCTTATCTTGCCAAGTCTTCAAAAATGAGGGACTAAAGTTGCCAATCTTCAATTCTTCAAGGGTATTTTTGGAAATTCAAAACTTGGGCCCGGTTCATTGTGCGGCTTCGTTTCCCGTGTTCGTTTTTGATTGATTCTTGTGATCTTTTGCCATTTCCTCAATATCCGTACCTAAAAATACACAAGTAACAAACACGAGCATATATTTGGCAGTTTTAATGATATTTTATGCATTTTAAGCCCGATTTGGACGATGAGACTATGTATAAAAGCAGTCTCATCAGAGATTCATCAGAAAATCTCATTAGGACACTTATTCCATATATCAATTATGGGGAAATCATCCCTGCAGTAAACAGCAGAGATTGATATATGCTGCCAAGTATAAACAAAGGGTCATATGTGTAAAATGATAATACTTTGAGGGATGCTTTTCCTTACAACAGGTAAGTTAACTGCATTTTACTGCAGGGATGCTTTTCCCATCAATTATTGTTCATCACTAGAACACATGCGATAAATTACAGAGTCCTACGCTCTATCATTGTGATATTGCCAGAACATTCAGAGTGATACTCATTAGTATTCACAGTGATGAATGGAAATCCTTCCAGTGTTAACATCAAACAGCACTGCGGTACGTCATATGTACGTTTCATTTTAAATTAAACATATGCTAACTGGAAAGCAACAGTGGTTTGATTCTTAATTGATTCAAACTCGTTCCAGGTCTCGACGCAATATCTTTATGATCTTGCAAGAACATTCAGAGTAATAGTTTTTAGTATTTACAGTGACGAATGTAAATCCTTCCAGTGTCATCATCAAACAGCACTACGGTAGGTAACTTGTGCGATTCTATATGAATCAAACTTGTGTCAACTAGAAAGCAACGATGGTTTGATTATTAATTGATTCAAACTTTTTCCAGGAAATTGAATTGACGACTTAATCAGCAGAATGGAACTGCATGATTCACTCCTTACTATGAATTATCTTTCAATATACTCAAGTATTGAGAACGGCTACCACAGCCGGAAACCCTGTCAAGGAAGTTCTTTGAACTTACCTAATCACAGGTACAATATTCTTACTGTATAACGGGAAACCGGAGGAATGCAAACGGTGGCATAACTTCAAGAGTCGTAATTCAAGATCACATGCTCATATAAATGAAGAAAGCTCAAGAACATCTAAAGACAAAGACTTCCGCTACTCTAATGATCAAGGGAGATTGTTAACAAGCTTTCATGTCAACACAAAACATGAGTATGTGGGTAAAGACACAAGAACACAAGCTGGCAAAGTTACAAGATCAAGTCAAGGCAAAGATCAAAGATCCAAGATCACAAGTCATGAAAGGAACTATGAAGAAACTCTCAAGACATCGAGCTTCAAAGTCTGCAACAACAAAGAAGTGAAGTCACATATTACATGACCACCCCTTAGGGGGAGATTGTTAGAAGTAATTAAAGTGATGGTCATATAATATATCGTTGCGAAGCTCGTGAAAAATGTCATTTAATGATGTCGAGAGTTTTTAGTTATTATTGCTTTTGTAACGGGATTTAGTCCCGAACACAAAAACGAGGAAGGCCTCCTAAACATTTGGTACTTAGTATAAAATGCCTCCTAAGCCTCATTTGTGTGTGTGTTTTCCATTCCTTTGTTTTGTAGAGAGAGAAACGTATGTGTTTCTCGCACTAGGAATTCACAACCTTGTTTTTCTCTTTTCCTTCATCTAATCTAATCTTTCTTTTTTGGTTTAATCTTCATCTTTATCTCTATATCCTATATAGTCGTGTGTTACGTCCTACAGTATTCACCGATCATAAGAGTATACAGTATATTATGGATAAAAAAGAGCTGAATATGAGGCAACGTAGATGGATCGAGCTTTTGAGTGATTACGATTGTACAATTTGTTATCACGCGGGAAAAGAAACGTGGTAGCTCATGCGTTAAGCAGGAAGGAAAGGGACAAACCTCTCCGAGTGAGTGCTTTGGTAGTAACGGTACATAACAATCTACCGGAACAGATCCGAAAAGCACAAGCTGAAGTTATGAAATCTAAGAATATTAAATCTGAAAACTTTCGCGGTGAAGGTGAACCTTTTGAAACTAGATCTGATGGTACAAAATGTCTAAAGGGACGAGTATGGTTACCATTATTGGAGGATTGAGAGATCTAATTATGTTGGAATCTCACAAGTCCAAGTATTTTATTCATCCCGGGTCAGATAAAATGTATCACGATTTGAAGAAGTTGTACTGGTGACAAAGTTATGCTAAAGGTATCACCATGGAAAGGTGTTATACGTTTTGGGAAGCGTGGGAAGTTAAGTCCCCGCTATATTGGACCATTAAATATCACATCAAGATTGGGTCCGGTAGCATATAAGCTTGAATTACCTCGGGAGCTACAAGGAATCCATAATACTTTTCACATGTCGAACCTAAAGAAGTGTATGTCCGATGAAGACCTTATTATCCCAATGGATGAAGTCAAGATCGATGACAAGTTGCACTTTATCGAGGAACCCGTCGAGATCATGGATAGGGAGGTGAAGCAATTAAAGCAAAGTCAAATCCCTATTGTCAAGGTCAGATGGAACTCGAGGCGTGGACCGGAGTTTACTTGGGAAAGGGAAGATCAAATGTGGAAGAAATATCCGCACTTGTTCAATTTTAACAAGAAACCGGACCATAAGGCAAATTGATCTTCGGGATGAAGATCCCCGTTAGATGGAGATGCTGTGACAAACTGGAAATTTTAGGTCATTATTCAATTCTATCTTACTAATATTTTTTTTAGTATTTCATAACGTTAAATACTATATTGATTAATGGTTTAAGTTGAAACCGATATTGAATATTTAATTTTAACATTTTGACGAGTAACAAGGACTCTTAGTGATCGCGATACTGGCGGATGCCCAAAATTTTATATTTTATTATCGATTGTTTCGATATTTAATACTTTCGACAATATCATTTTAATTACGTATTGAGTCGTATTATTATTTATTTTTTCTTTTCTTCATGTGCGTTTAAACTTTTGAAAAGTATTTTTACGAAACCCGAACCCCGTAAATATTTTCAAAAGAAACTTTTTAGTCATTCCCGTTACTTAAGTTAATATTTACAATTATGGCTCAAAGAAATGCATTTTGGAAAAATCTACCCTACACTAGCACTATATATATGTCTCCCACTACCTAAAACACATAGAAAACACAAACCACCAAAAATCTTCCTCTCTCTCTCTCTCTCTCTCTTTTTTTATTCAAGCCGTGACCCCCCTCATCCCAAATCCAAACTTTGATCAATTTTTACTCAAGTTCTATTATGATCTAAGCTAAACCAACGCAAGACCTATCTTGGAAATCTCAAGATCTACATTTCGGTATGAAAATCTCCTACATGCATCAACTTTCATGATTCTTTTTTATTTCCATGGCTGATCTATGTTTAGATCATCATGCATGTGATGATCTAGGTAGGATCACCATATTTTCATGTTAAAAAGTTGTATTCGATCTTTATGCATTACACTTTTCTTGATTTGGTGAAACTTGATCAAGTATATAGTTGTATGATCATCATTTTTTTATTATATTTTTTTGCCGTGACATCCTCAAGTCAAAACACCCTTGGATTCTAATTTCTAGCTTGAATCCTTGAAAACCAAAGTAAGGCACATGTTTGTAATATGATTTGGATCATTTTGGTATAAAAATTTACAACATGCATGAACTTTTTCTCAAAATTATTTTTCTTCAAAGATCAACTTATTTTGATCTATTTTATGGTTGTAAATAAGTGTTAGTATTACTATATTAGATGTGGGGATGTTTGCATGTAAGATTTTTGATGTGGATCTTGTAAGATTTATACATGCAAGTGGTCTAGAGTTATTAGTACTTGATTAGGATGATTTTTAGTTGTTATTAGGAGTATGGAAATGGGTAAAATATGTTGAAAAATTGATTTTTGCATGGTTTTCAAATAATTAATTTTGAGCTATGGGTTTAAGTCTGAGTATAGGTTGATATGATTGGATCATGTTGTAGAGAATTTCGAGAGCTTCGGTTTGATATAAAGTAGAGCTTCTAGCTCCAAACGAGCGAGAAGTTATGCTAGTTTTAATATTCGTGTACCGGGAGACGAGTGTTGACACAATCAGAAATTTGTTGTCAATATTTGGATTGAATCTCGGGGACTATAAAATGAGTTTCAAAAGGAGTTAAGGGCTATTCTCAGGCTCTGTAATTAGTGTTTTGAGTCTATTTTTAGAATCAAGTGTTGGGTTTATAAATGGAATTGTTTAGATATGTCAAAATGGTTTTACAAGTCAAATGCGTAAAACTGTCCGGTTTTTATAACACGAAGGTGTGTCGGGAAGAAGGTCTTAGAAGTAATATTTTTGAATGAAACTTAAAATGAGTCTTATTCATATTATATGTGAGTTTATGACCAAGTTTCGTCGAAAACGGAATAGCTTAAGTAGGGTAAATAAAATTTTACTTTCGGTAAGTACCGGCAGATTTTTATAAAGGATATAATTTAATAAAGTGAACATGTAAAAGGGTATAGAAGTACACTTGTATTGTTACTCTTTTGGGATTGTCATGGTTTTATAAATTTGAGTTTTGCATTATTTAAGTATTAATTATACTTGAGTCATTTATTAACGAACGCACCTTATTTAGTAGGTTGCGGTCTTCGTGTTTAACGGTCATCATTTATCGTCGGCGATCGTCGTACTACTACATTCGTACTAAGGTGAGTCTATAGCCTCGCTTTTAAATACCCAAAGATGATTTATAAACCCGCGAGGGGGATAACATGCTTGTTTTAAAAATAGCACACAAGGGACCCAATGTATGCTAGTTGTCTTGATTATTATAGGTTTTTTATTTCGCTAAATGAAAGTCCCAATTATATCATGAACTGTTAGCTACTGAGTTTTGGTAGGCGCTTATACATGGAATAGTACTATTCGGGAGGACCGACCTCCTCCCGTCCTATAACGACTAGCTATCGCTAGGGCACGTTTGAGGCCCAAGGAGGATACATGCGTGAGAGTTTTAATATACACTTAGCGAGGTGTATGGTGGGAAAATATTTATGGCAACGTTTCAATGTCATGAGGACTATAATAATCCATATAACGTTGTTTGATCCACATCGTTATTTCCTGATGGTTTAAAAATATACTTGTGTTCAGTAATGTATATTTATAAACTCTATAGATTCACTCAACTGTTGTTGACAAATTTAGCATGTTTTATCTCAGGTCCTTGAAGGTAATGGCAGGAGGGATTTCAGTGCTTGCGGAATTATAATAAATGGGTTAAAAGCTCACCATTTTATAAAAATCGTTCAATGGCTTTTTATTATGAAAAGATTTTGTGTACTTGTTTAATAAATGTTTGGGGACCATGTTATGAACGATTGTAAACTTTTATTTCAATCCAGTGTTTACTTTTAAAAACGATTCTTTTCGAGTCGTTTTCTATTACTAGAGTTGTTATATTATGAGCACCCCATATGAGCTTCCGCATATGACCCGAAATTGGGGGTGTTACAGTATATGTGTTTTTGTTGTTTAATGTGTGTAGGTACCGAAGTTCACGAAAACCGGCAAAAATTGACAGAAGTTTGAAGAAAAGATCAACGAAGCCAAAATATGAGTTCGTTTTTAGTGGATTTAACTTAATGAAGGTTATTTGGGCCTTGTGGGACCCACATTAGATTAATGGGCTCAAAAACCCATTTAAGGAACAAGTTATCTACTTTTTACCCAAAAGCCCAACAAAGCCCTATAACCTTGTTAAGTTGGATTCACTATGAACACGGGTTTATGATCCGGAGGTCGGGGAGGATACAAGTGGTGTTTAGCCATGGTAGAGAGAGAAACAAGAGTTACTAGAAAAGTGTGTTTATTCTAGTGAGAGAAAGGAAAGACAAGAAATGGTAAGCCTCACCTCTCCATTGAAGTATGGAGGGGTTTATATAGCCCAGGACTTGGACTATTACATATGACAATATTAGTCCCTGCAAGTCCCGGCTATGAAACTAATGTAATTTCGTTAGTCGCACACATTTTAAGGCTAACAATCTTCCCCCAATGTGGAGACATACGAAATTACTTACAATGTTCCTAGCAAATGCAAATACAACAAAAATATGACAGTATTAAGTTTGCTTTCAATGCTGAGGATGACAACGTTGTCTTCAAGTCTTCTAGAAAAACTTATACCGCAGTTTGAATCCTCTTTGTCTTTGCTTGTTGAGGAACCATTGTATCATGTATGAACTGGATTAACTTCCCCCAATTCATACCACATGTCTTGATAAGCTTTCTTCATAGACTTTTTTTTTACGAAGCTTCTGAATTAGCTTCCCCCCAAACCAATATCCCTGTCTTGAGCAGATCCTGTAGCTTGAGCAATCTTCTATCTTTGACATTTAAAGTGCACAACGGAATTTTGTAGAAGAAGAATCAAGCCACACCAAGTAACTGCTACCTTGACACTTTTCATGATTATGTGTTTGGGGGAAAATGTAAGAAATCATCAACAAATCTTCTCACGCTTATAGAATGCTTCCCCCTGGAAGTTGAACTAAGTACTCCAAAGTACACGTTCTTCCCCCGTGATGGTGACGAACTCTCAAAAGCATCATCTGACATGTACGGTCAAAATCATGAGATGTTCTTGTCGAAAGTATAATGGTGACAAACACTCGGTAGCGTTCTTGTCAAAAGTATGGTGGTAAAGAACACTCGGTAACATTCTTGTCAAAAGTATGGTGGTTAAGAACACTCGATAGCATTCTTGTCAAAAGTATGGTGGTTAAGAACACTCGGAAGCATCATTTTACGAGTACAATCAGAATCGCGAGATGTTCGTGTCTGAAGCGGAAATCTTTGTTGACATTTTGTAGCTCAAGTTTCTCGTGAGAATTGTTTGCTGATCACATCTCTACTCTTGTTCTCTCTGGCTAAACTTACCAACCTCGTATTTTTCAGCTATCTGTAGTGACCACTGATGAAGTAAACCTGATATTCCAAACTTGAAACTGAAGTACAATCTCCCAAATTTGTTACTTACGCTTAGCACTGTTGATTGAAGAACAGTGCAGAGAAACGTCTCTTAGAATCTTATACATAAAGAGAGAGGTATAAGATGTAGAACACCTCTTGAAGTATCCACACCTCCCGGTGAGTGTGACACTTAGCACTAAAACGTAACTCCTTAAGTGATAGTTGTCCATGTCGTCGACCATCCACCCATTGACAGTGGAAACTAGATAAATCAAGTCTTAATCATAAATGCTGAAGCGAATCATCAATCGATAGAATGGGGTGAAAGAGGATCGATGATGAATTGAGTAAACACCTTCGTGATATTCCACTTCAAATTCAAATAATAAATACCAAATCCACTTCGTAATCACTTGACATTACTTTGCCCTAAATACTAGCCGTTTTTGACAATTTCAGTGAATCTTAAAGGATCGTTTTAGTGTTTGTTTGTTTTTGTCTTCGTGTTTGTTGTGTTTAGTTGTGTTTGTGTGAGTGTTGTTAACTTGAGATCCAACGATGACTAAAGAATGAGAAGTCGTCAACGTTGTCTAGTTAACTTTGACTTTTAAGCCCGATTCAGTCAAATGCTCAACGATGACCAAAGAATGACAAGTCGTTAACGTCGTCTAGCTAACATGTCGATTAAGCCGGAATTCGATTTCTAGAAAATGAATCGGCCCAATATATGGCTTTGTTTAGAGTATAGATCGGCCCAACAAACATGAATAATCAAATCTATATGCAACATTGTAGCCGATCATCCTACACTTAAAGCCAAAACCACCAATATCAGTTATTGGTTAAACAACTTTGCAACCCAATACACATTTAAGGTGAATCATACTAGCTACACGTGTATGGCTGCCTAATACAAGGTTTTTAGCCAAGTATTAAAATTTGTTCGTCTCGACTCAATTCGAATTGATCTTCCGTTAACAGTGTGACTCAGTCATTCTTGGTGGAAAATAAAATGGTTTGGTTATCTATTCTACTTAAAAGGTAAATGCGCAAAGCAATTAACTAATAAAAACAAAACAATATAAATAATAAAACGTGAAATTAAAACGAAACAATTAATAAAAATAAATCTAAAAGAAGAAATTAACTATCGACTCGAAAATAAAGTTTACTTAATTAAAAAGGAGAGAATAAAACTAAAATGGTACTTTAAAGCTAAACGAGGCAAAACCTAAAGCGGGTACTAAATAAAAGATAAAACTTGAACTTTACGAAAAATATTAATTTTAAAAATCGACGAAAAATTTAACTAAAAATACGTAACTTTCAAAATTAAGAACGGAACAACTTTCAGATAAAACTAAACAATTACGGAACAATACTAATAAATAAACAAGCTAGCATGCACCTAGCTGGAAGCTAGCAAGCTAGCTGCTTATTTTGGCGCCAAAAGAGATTAAGCAAGCAAGTACACACGTCCCTTATTTCGCAATTGCTACAGTTCATTTCGGAGGTTTGTTTTTTCGGAAAAATCGTTTCTTCGGAAAAGTTGTTATTTCGGAAAAAATTTCGGAATGTTGTTAAATCTTCGCAATATGTGTTTTTTCGGAATAATAACTTTTCAGAGAAACTAATTTCTTCGGAATAAAACTTTTCACAACTTTCTTCGGAATATTGATTTTTTCGGAATAATGACTAAATTCAGAAAAATGAATAATTTCGGAAAAACTAAAAAATTCAGAGAAAAACTAAATCTTCGGAAAAATTGACATTTTCAGAAAAACTAATTTTCAGAATAATCAACTTTTTCAGAGAAATGACTATTTCAGAAAAAGGAAGATCTTCGGAATTTAAAACCCTAATCCGAAAACTTGAAAACAAATACAGTAACATAAAAAAAATCACGAAATAAGCTAAAAATAAGCACAATTCAAATAAGCAATTAACCAAAACTTAATCTAAAACAATTTTAAGAAAAACTAATTCAACCACAAATCAAAAACTTGAAAAATACCAATAAATCTAAAAGTTAAAAATCAACTTTTTATAAAATAAACTAATAAGCACTTATCTAAAAATTTAACCAAATTGATTTTTAGAAAAAGCTAATAAGCCAAAATTTAAAAACTTTTAAAAACACTAAATAATAAAAATATTTAAAAACAACTTTTTATAAAAATTAACTAATAAGCACTTAATTAAAAATAAGAAAATTAACACAATAAGCACTAAAACACTATATGCTATAAAAATCAAACACATAAAAATCAATAAGCACAATCAATCAAAAACATCAATCAAACAAGAACATGATTAATTAAACTACATGATTATCAAAATCAACACAAGATTAATAATAAAGAAATAATTGAAAAGCTTGATTAAGATTAAGATTAAGATCTAATACAAGATTAATGAAAAAGATTAAAACATGAAATGAAAGCTAGAGAGAGAAAGCGATACTAGAGAGAGAAAGTAAATCTACACTACTCCTAATCTAAACTAACTAACCCCCTCCTAATGACACATTAGGAGGGTATTTATAGGAGGAGTAAAATGTTGGTGCTTTCTTCCTTCTTTCTTCTTGTCTCGACTCGATTTAAATTCTTTGTCTTTCTCAACGTCGTCTCGGGATTTGTCGATATAATTTGAACTCGTCTTATAATTTTCTTCTTTAATTATACTTGGTTCTTCGACTTCATTAAACTTCCGTCTTTAGACTTTTTCTTCGATAAATCTTCAGAATAGGCCTTGGACTTCCGTTCTTTTTGCGCTCTTGATCTTTTGACTTCGTCTTTCCTCGTTGTTTTCGATAAAAGCCCGTGAAAGCCCGTGTTTTCTCCCTTTTTCATCTTTTGGTCCTAAAACACAATAAAAACACAAACCACGCATAATTCCGACATTTACGACATAAAATACACGTTTTGGCTTGGTTATTATTATAATTAAGTGGTAAAATGATGGGTATTTTAATAAGTGTGTAAACACTTATCCTTTTGCCACTAAAATCAAGGAAAAACAAGACCTAATCATGTGTTTGACATCTTAAAAGTCGGAATTACGAGTGGTTTTATGTTTTTGTGGTTTTGTGTTTTAAAGAAGTTTTCTAGGGTTTGCCTCTAAAAACCCTTTCATTTGTAATTTTTAGGGAGCACTTTTCTTTTAATTTTTAATTTTCTGCAAAATAGTTTAGGGTTAATGTAATTTTAATTTTCAGTTATTGTACTCTTTTATTAATTAATGAAAAGTTTATTTTAATTACTTTGAGTCTCATTTATATTTCTGTCAAGTTTAATTTCACTCTTTACTACTGTTGGTTTAATTCATCAAAGTTTACTCTTTATTACTGTTTGTTTGTTACTGTTCGCGAGTTATTATTATTATTATAATATAAAAAATAATAATAAAAGAAAGTGGATATAAATTTTCCCCTACTGGGAGAATTAAAAATTTTGTTCGTTTGGATATTGTTCGGTACTGTTGATGAGTTTGGATCGAGTGATTGGTTCGAGATGATGAAGATGGTGTTTGTTTTCGGTTCATAAGGGGGTTCAGCACCACCCTTCGTCACAACGGATTCTCCAAAAGGTGTTAATCTCTACTTTTAATTTCTTGTTAAGTCTATTATTTAGTTTATGATATTGTTTAATCTGCTTGGTAGTTTATTTAGTTTGATTGATTTGTTTGATTAAGTTTTTGTTGCACTGTTTGGATCTACTCATGTTTTCAGTTTTAAGTTTGAAATAGTATATGTTCTTTTAATTAGTCTGCTTATTTGATATTACTTTTGTTTGGAAATTAGTTACTGATTGAGTTTCCTTGGTTACTGCTATTTCCATTTGGTATTTTGTTTAAGTTTCCTTGTTTAGATTAAAGATGAATTTGGTTCCTGCCTGTTAAAGTCCTTTATTTTTTTGATATGCTTTAATCTCGGTTTAGATTTATAGCTTAACTAGTTTGATTATAAGTTTATTTGCTTATCATTTTAGCTTGCAGCTTATTTGTTTTAGATTTTGATTATTTGCTTATTTAGGATTTAGGATTTGTTATTTGTTTCGTTTGTTTACTTTTTTCGTTTGCTTATTATCTGCTTAGTATTTATCTGCCTTCTTAGTTTATGTCATGTTATAGTTGTTGGTTTGCTTAATTAATTTAAGCTGTTACTGCTTTTTTTTTTCTTGGTTTGCTGTGTAATTTTGCTATTTAACTGCTCAACTCTCAGACCCTATTGGTCTGAGATTTCAAAGTCCAAAAAATCCAAAAATTAAATAGCATAATTTTGTCTGTCAGGGGACTCGAACCCCTGACCTCTCGCTCGTCAGCCAACACGCATAACCATCTACTTTTATGTTTAAATACTTGTTTTCCCATTAATATACCTTTTTAAATCTTTGATGTCAGTTTTAATATAGTTTAATACAAGTTTTTAAGTTTTATTTTAATTTTAATTAAAAGCTTTTCTTAATTATTTTCTTTAATCAGTTTTAAAAAATACAAAAAGACAAAAATATATTTTATTTAAAGTACGTTTACAATTTTAAATTAGTTTTTATAGATTAAAAATAGTTTTAAATTCTTATTTAAATTTTAGATTTAAAATTAGTTTTCAATTTATATAATTTTGTTTAAAAATAGATTAGATCAAAAAGTTTTTATTTTAATTAAATTAGTTTTAAATTTTGTTTAAGTTTTAAAATAGTTTTTATTAAAATTAGTTTAAATTAGATTTTTACATTAGATTTTATTTAAATTAGTTTAAATTAGATTTTTTATATTAGATTAAAAAGTTTTTAATATTAAATAGATTTAGTTTAAAATACCAAAAAGTTTTATTTACCAAACAGGAATCAAGTTTTACGTTTAACCGAAAATCAAATTCGAGTCGAGTCGAGGAACGAAAATAGACATAAAAAAGGATTTGCAAAAACCCTAGTATTAAAATGGCGCCGCTGCCGCTTCGCTCGTACGATTGACGATTTTTCGTGAAGACGTTTGGATTTTGGGATCTGTTCGTTTTGAACGTTATTTTTCTTGCACAAAAATCAAAAATACAAAAAAATCAAAAACTTAAAGATACAAAAAAATTAAAAAATCACGAAAGCAAATTCTTTCCTAAGATTTGCACCAAAAAAAATAAAAAATCCAAAAGTAATACTTTTTCCAAAAAGTATTACACCAAAAATATTACGTATTAGTGTCATTTTTTTTAGTTCGATTTCTTTCGTTTTATTGTGAATATATATTTTTCTAAAAAATACAAAAAGATTTTTCATTTACTATAGTATATTACGTAGCACAATAAATTTACCTACTTTTCAAATAAGCCTTAGTTGGGATTTCATCACCTAACTATTGTGTTCGCATCCTAAACGAAATAAAAAGGCAAAATAGATAAATACTAGTAAGACGTTTGAACTCGACATATACAAACTATAAGGTGGGTATAAGGCGACGCGCCATAAAAGGCCATCTAAGGAAAAAGGTTTTTAAGTGCTTTGTGCCACCTCGTTTCCCCGCATGCTTGTGCGTATATTGAGAGGGACGACCAATTATTGGTTTGCCGACTCAATTAGTACTTAAGTATATATTTTTGTAGCTTTTTCATATTGCACCTCGAGAGGGAAAATCCTTTTCCTCTCAAAGTCGACCGAGGTCTCCTACCTCATTCCAATGTTTTAATTGTATGCGCACTCGCGCGCATACATACATACCGATTGGTGTACCAAATTCTTCCAATTCTTCCAATTCTTCCAAAAAGAAGAAGAAGAAGAAAAACAAAAAGACCGTCATTCAAGCCGATCTCGAGAATCGAGCTTTCGACATAACGATGGCAACGGATAATCGACCAATGATTGAGATTCTACAATCTCACGTTGAAGGAAACGATGACACGATTGTGGTTCCGGATATTGGAGCTAATCATTTTGAACTTAAAACGGGTTTTATTCAAATGGTTTCCGCTACACCATTTTTAGGCCGTACTAATGATAATCCACACGCTCATATCAAACGTTTCATACAATTAGCCAACACCGTCAAATACAATGGGGTGCCACAAGAGGCCATTCGTTTACAACTCTTTCTTTTTTCCCTCAAGGGACAAGCCAGATTTGGCTTGATAAGGAACCACCCCAAAGTATTACAACATGGATTGATTTAGAGACCAAGTTCATTAATTACTTTTTCCCACCATCACGGACCACCTCTTTAAGGAATGAAATCATTACTTTTGAGCAAAAATATGAGGAAACTTTTAGTGAGTCTTGGGATCGATTTAAAGAGCTTTTAAGAAAATGTCCACAACACGGTTTCACCAAAGTGCATCAAATTAATACGTTTTACAATGGGTTAACTCTAAATGACCAAGACTCACTTAATAGTGCCGCGGGGGCAATATTCTTGTGAAATCTATGAACGAGGCTTGGGCATAATTGAAAACAAGGCAAAAGTACAAACCAAAAGTGTTAGGGCCACTTTGGCAAGTGCTAGTTCTAGTGAGAGTGACAAGAGAATCGATAAACTCACTTCGCTACTTGCTCTAAAAACCGATGCCCTCAATGGTCAAGTTAATGCCTTGAAATAAACTAGTGAAGCGTGTGAGACTTGTGGTGGACCACATTCATATTTCAATTGTGACAAGGTTTATAATAATCAACAACAACAAGTTTGTGCTTTTAATGCTAATGAAAGGGTTCCATTTAAACCTAATGTTGATGTTAACCATTTGTCTTACAAGAGTACTAATTATTTGGCTCTCCCGGGTTTTGTAACACCGCAAAGACCACCCCTACCCGCCCAAAATACCCAATACCAAAATAGGAACCAAGGTCCTCAAATGGGTAATTTTCAAGGGAATGCTAATCAACGGAATTTTAATGGTCAAAATCAAAGTTTACAAAATAATAACCAAGGTTTTTATAATAACAACGGTTTTCAATCTCAATATCAAAACCAGGGTTTTCCTAATCAAGGGTTTAATCAAATGAACATGCAAAATCCTCAAATGGACTTGGTTCTACAAAAATTGACCCAACATGAGAAAATCATGAAAGCAATGCAAGAATCTACTAGAAAAATGCAAGAGTCGAACGATAAGAAATGTTTGACTATGATTTAAGCCCTTAGACCCCAAGGAGCCTTACCTTCCAATACCGAGATTAACCCGCGTGCTAATGTGAGTGCTATCAATACTCGAAGTGGAGCCACTTTAGTGGGACCTTCCATCTCTTCGCCCATAAAGGAGAGACAAGGCCCGGAGGTCATAATAAGTAATCCTACTCCCCCTTCGGTGATCCCTTACACTACCACTCCTAGTACTAGTTCTCCATTTCCGAAAGAGCCTATCCCTACGGTTGTTCAAGAAGCGAGTCCTTCTCCTTCTCAACCTTCATAGTCCAAACCTAATACTCCTTATCCCTCTAGGTTAGACAAAGCTAAAGTGCTCACCAAAGATGACGTTCATGTCTCCAACTTTTTGAAAATGATTTCCAACGTGAATGTTAACATAAGCCTTATTGAAGCACCCGCTCAAATGCCAAAATTTGTAAAAATGTTTAAAGATTTGCTTAATAAGAAAGAAAAAATGGTTGAGCTCGTGAACACCCGTTTAAATGAGAATTGTTCCGCGATTCTTCTCAAAGAGCTTCCCAAAAAGCTAGGAGATCCCTAACGATTCGTGTTACCTTGCTCGTTTCCTCAAATCGATGATTGTATGGCTTTAGCGGATCTCGGTGCTAGCATCAATCTTATGCCACTTTCGGTTTGGAAACAATTATCATTACCCGACCTTGTACCGACTCGTATGACTTTAGAGTTAGCTAATCGAACTCTCGCATACCCCGTTGGTATTGCCGAAGATGTTTTTGTTCGAGTTGGTACATTTACTTTTCCCGTGGACTTTGTCATCATCGACTATGACATGGATCCTCGTATTCCGTTAATACTTGGTAGACCATTCTTACGTTCCGGAAGAGCCTTAGTTGATGTGGCCGAAGGGGAGTTAATTCTTAGGGTTCAGGATGAACAACAAGTTTTTAAAATGGGAAAATCACAACCAAAACCAAATGGAAAAGAGTCGGTCAATATGATTGATGTTCTTAATTATGATAATGAAGAGATTTTTATTAATCCTTTTGGAATTGAAAAGTCTAATCAAAATGATTTTGTGATAAAGTCATCCCTTCCCTTAGAGCCTCATATTCTTGAAACTCCTATTTATGATACCTATAGTGATGACATTTCTTCAAGTGATCACACTATCTTTGGTTTAGACGACTTATCTTTTCACCCACCCACTTTTGACCCACCCATTTATGATTCACCAATCTTTGATACTTACGATGATGACACTTCTTTAAGTGATCTCATTAACTTTGATGACCCACCCAATGATCTTAATGCACCTCATATCTTTATGAGTGATTCTTCCATGGAGACTCCTTTTGACTTTTATACCCCAATTTTAGAAGTCATGACTTTTGAGGAGGATCCTCCACTCTTAGAGATCATTCCGTCTTTAGAAGTTATTCCATTTGAGGAGGATTTAGATATCTTTCTAAATACCTATTTTCCTCATGAGGATGAGTTTTCCTATGACTCCGATGATACTTATGTTTTCACAATGAGTTTAGAAGAGGACGGCCTTCCCACTTTGGATTTCGATGATATTTTGAACTTAAGTGTCAATACCTCTTGCTATTTTCCCGTTAAGGAACCGGTGTTTGATCCCGGAATAAAAACTTTTGTGCTTTCATTGCCATACCACCTTACCTTTCCTTGTAAGAGACATTTGCCTAAGGATACCCCACTTTTCGTTGACTTACGTACCACCTCGGGGTTTATTTCCTTTTGTGATGGAAATTATGTGTTTGACCCGGGTGGATTTTCATGGGGTATGCCTTATATGACTTTACTTCACCCTTTATCATGGAGAGATTTTCCTCCCTTGGAAATCTCGGTTTTTCCATGATTTTCCCATTTGAATAAGACATTCGGGAAATCGAGTCGAGCTAGAGACTCGTGATAAATAAATCAAGCATCGTTTAACTAGGTTAGATTTTTACCCTTTCCACCCTTTTTCACCTTCACCCATTTTCACCAATAAGTGTAGGGGGAGCCAAGTAGGTTGTTTGTGTTGTGATGTTGTGTGCAGGGACATGTGCTTAATGATCCACTTTTGGTGCTTTTGACACGACCCGTGTTCCCGTGTTTCCCATGTACCCGGTTCCTTCGATAAGATTTTGCTATTGTGATTCAATCTTGTATATAAATAAAACATGAATAAATGTAATCATTTTAGTTGTGCCTTCCTTAGCTCGATTTTAAACAACGTACTCAATGTTCTAAGTGTAGGGGAGTTTATTCTCCCACATGCTTAAACATTGAGGACAATGTTTATATTCAGTGTAGGGGAGATTTCTATCGAGATTTTAGTGGCCTTTTCCATGAATTTGACCTCATTTAACCGGAAAATTTAAAAAAATTTCAACATTTTTCAAATTTTTGATCTATTTTGGCCTTGTAGAATTTTTAATTATTTTCTTTCCTTTTGTCTTTGCTTTGTAGTTATATTTTCCATTTAAAGAATAAAGTCAATAAATCGATAAATAAAATGGTTTTAACAAGTTTAGATATCTTTGATATATTAGGCCCGTCGTGAATATTTTGACTCAACCTGAGTTTACTTATCCAAGTTTACTCTAGCTAGTATCCTTAACCATATGGACCTTAATTGGTTTATTAGGCTAAGCATCCACGAGTCTCATTCCTTGAGATTTTAAATTGTGGAGAACGAGAGATGATAGAGTTGATAATAAGTTTAAGGGTTAATTTTTGCTTATATGGTTTTTGTGGCTCTTTCTTCCCACTTGCATATTTAATTGCTTAATAAATGAGGATTTTTACGGTGTAGATTCGATATCTTAACTCTTAGCCAAATCTTTATTCTCCTTGTAATTAAAGCATGAACACATCGAGGGTGCCAACGTTTTGGACTTCCGACTAAGGTGGCTCATAACCACTAACTAGGAGGTATTGAGACCATGGGACCACGGAATTTGGCCTACTATATATATCATAAATAAAAAAGAATAAGATTAAAACATGACCTCAAGGAGCCTTAGGGTGTGGGGCATGTAGCACGAACCTTGTCATTAGAGCTTTAGGGTGTATGGCATGGTAAGTGTTGAATAAAAATTGATCCAAAAAATCAATTCCCTCGTTTATCGTTCAAGGAGCCTTAGGGTGTGGATAATAGACGGGGAGCATTTTTACATCTTAAAGAGCCTAAGGGTATATGATGTGAATTTGCTAAACTCCGCATTAAGTCTACATGACTTTGGAGGAAATAATTAATAAGTAGTACTATTGGCCAAATTTTGGGTCCGGGAATTTATTCCCCAAATCGTGTTAAATCATCCTTGATGTGGGCTTACTTTAGTGACAACGTTTTTGAGGACAAGGTTAGGTTTTGAGTGTCGGGTTTGCACCGTTTGGCCTTCATATTCGGAATAATAATTATCAAATAAGTCAAATGAGCCTATGGGTGAATGACAATCAATAAAATCTAGAAAAACAAAGTAGGAATTGGAGAAAGAGTATTACACGATTATCTTATATGAGTGGGATTTAACTTAAGGACTTATGGTAAACAATGATCTCATTTTTAAGCTTGGTATGGGGAACATGAAACTTGAGGGTGATTAATATTCATGACTCCAAAGCCCTAATTCAAGTCTTAGATTTCTTTACGAGTTTCTTCCATCAAATAATTTCCAAGTTAATAAATTGTTATAACTTTTGTTTCCTTTAAAACTTTTATCTTTTCGTCGTAGTAATAATAGTATATCTTAATAAAGGCCGAGATGGATTAATTATGAGAAAAATGTAACTTTACGCTTTAAAATAATGCATTGCATGGGGTCATTACAATGGTCAAGTGTAGGGGATTTAATAAGTGTGTAAACACTTATCCTTTTGCCACTAAAATAAGGGAAAAACAAGACCTAATCATGTGTTTGACATCTTAAAAGTCGGAATTACGCGTGGTTTTGTGTTTTTGTGTAAAATAGGTACAAATGATCAAAAGAAGAGTAGACACGGGCATTCACGGTCAAATATTGAAGAAAAGTTCAAAAAGAGACGAAGACAAAGTCAAAAGATCAAAAGTGTGCCAAAGATCACGAAAACCGGCAATTCGACACGGTTTTAAAGAAACAATCAAAGAAGCCGAAATCGAGCTTAATTTTTAGCGGATTAAATCTTTTTAAGATAATCGAGCTTTGTGGGTCCCACATTTGGGTTAATGGGCTCAAAAGCCTATTTGGAAGATATATGTACTTTGTAAAATTCCACAAGCCCATTAATGGCCCAAAATTCAAATAAAAAGAAACGGGTGAGTTGTTTTGTTTGGGCCAAGCCCAATGTTTTACACAAAAAAAAACAAGTGAAACGATTATTGCTTTGTTTAACCCAGTCAAAAGTCACACCCGGTCAAACTCTTTTTTTACCCAACCCACATCCATCTCCTCACACGTGTATCTTATCTACGTAACCCTCACTCACACTTTTTATAAAACGATTTTTTTTACCCTACCCCTCACCCATTATTCGATATAAACAAAGTGAATACCCTTTCACTGTTTATTCTCCTTCTCTCTCCCCAACACAGCCACCATTTTACCCTTCCCACAACAAACCCTAATCAGTAAATTTCACAAAAGATTTTTGGGGCTTTTTACAAAATCGTGTGATTCACACGAATCCAATTAAATCCCCCCAAGAATCAGAGGCAAACACCAATTATGGTCCTCATCTCTCACGTGGCCAACCCCTTGATTTTGATTGGTTGTGACAACACCAAATACCCCAACCCACCAATCATATAAATCCACGTCATCCCTAATGAAACACAAGAAACACAAAAACGCCACGAGGGTAATCCGTGTGCAAGAAGGGTTGATCTCATCCGTTTGATCAAAAGAAAAAGAGAGAGAAGAAAAGATGCGGCTATGATTTGAAGCCGTGGGCACCAAGGTGATCAGAAGTTTTCTAGGGTTTGCCTTTAAAAACCCTTTCACTTGTAATTTTTAGGGACCATTTTTCTTTTAATTTTTAATTTTCTGCAAAATAGTTTAGGGTTAAAGTAATTTTAATTTTTCAGTTATTGTAATTCTCTTTTTAATTAATGAAAAGTTATTATATTTAATTTATCTCTCAATTTAATTTTCGTCTTATTTAAATTTCTGTTAAAGCAAATTCATCTTTAATTTTTTTTAATTATTACTGTTCGAAAGTTTGTTTTTAATTAATAAAGAAAAAAAAAGAAAGAAAGAGTGAAAGTTATTTTTCCCACTGGGAGAATCAAATAGTTACTGTCCGAAGGTGATTGTTTGTTCGGTTACTGTTGATGTTTTTTGGTGATTCGTGTTGATTACGGTGGTGTTTGATTGTTCGAATCGGTTTTCGATAAGTACGCTCAACGCGCTACTTCTTCCCAACAGAATCGACAAAAGGTTTCAAGTCTCTTTTTAATTTTCTTGTTTTAGTTTATTATTTGTTTTAAGTTTTGTCTAAATCTGCTTATGTTTAAATTACTAAGTTTTAGTTTAATTTTATAACTGCTGGTGTTTAAACTGCTCTTTTAAATCGGCTTATTGTTTATGTTATCTGCTAGTTTGCTTTATTTGGTTTATCATGTTTATTTGGTAATACTACTTATGTTTGTTAGTTTGTTGGAGATTATTTAGTTTTATCTTTGTTTATAGGCTGCAAGTTTGGATATGCTTGTGTTTATTTTCGGGTAATTTTAGTTGAATGATTTTAAGTTTTGTTTGGATCTGATTTACTTTTGGTTGAGTAAGATTTGTTTAGATTTCTTTTCTGTGGAAATGCTTATTTAGTTTTTTTATTTCAGCTTATTGTTTGTCTGCTTATTAGGTTATAGCTTATTTGGTTGGTAGCTTATTTGCTTTCATCTTGCTTAAGTTGTAGAGCTTATTTGGTTTTTATATCTGCTGATATTGCTAAGTTAAAAACACAGATCCTTTTGATCAGTTGGTTTGCAAATCTCTCCAAATAATATTAATAGCAAAAAAGTTGTCCATTGTGGGTCTCGAACCCTGGACCTCTCGTTTATCAGCCATACGACACAACCATCTCAGCTAGGCCTCTTTATTTGTGTTTATTCTCCATAGTTTAATTAATATAGGTTTACTATTAGTGGCAGTTTTATTAAATTTAGTTTAATTAAAGTTTTTAGTTTGTTTAAATTTAATCAATAGTTTTATTCAAAGTTTTCTTTATTCAGTTTTTATAAAAAAAGGATAAAAAATATTTTATTTAAATTTCTTTTTTTTTAAATTAGTTTAAATTTTAGTTTAGGTTTTAAAATAGTTTTCATAAAAGTCTTTTAAATAATTTTTTTAAATAGTATAAAATTAGTATATTTCAATTAATTAAGTCTTATTTTAAAATATATTTTCATTTTAAGTTTTTAAAAGTTTTCATTTAATTAGATTTAAAGTTTTAATTTTAAAAATAGTTTTTACATTAGTTTAGTTTAAGATAAATTTTAAAATAGTTTTCTCTTAAAGTTTTTTTTATTAATTAGTTTTTAAATAGATTTAGTTTAAAATACAAAAAAAATATCGTTACCAAAAACAAATTAAGTCCACGTTAATTGGAAATCAAATTCGAGTCGATCCGAGGAACGAAAATAGAGATAAAAAGAGTTTGCAAAACCCTAGTATTATGTTTTCACACCTATCACTGCCCCATGTTATACAAATCATACTCGGTCCACTTGAAAGTTATATACCTGGTCCACCCATGTGGGTATATAAATCTCAAACCCTAAACATGGGTCATAGTTAGCTAACTAAACCAGATCTAGAAACCTCCGCCCCAAAATACTCTCACCAACAAATCTGCTCCCAATCTAATCAACTCCATCGTACTACACCACATCCTAACACTCATCTAATATATAACGCCTCTCAAAACCATCTCATATATAGAAACCGCCGAAACAAATTCATTTAATCCCTTTATCAAATCATCCATCATTTCACATCAAATGAACCATTGCCCAGTTAAGGTATATACTTATATGAATACCACAAAGACGAAGGTGCTGCAAGGTCTCCAACTTGGGGGTCTCGGGTAGGTTAATTGTTGATGATTTCAAAAAGGATCTATGATGAAATGAATTCGAGTGAGATCTATAAGGATCTTGACATGCATGTCACAAACGAACTGATCTGAGATCTTGAGTTTTTTTTAGTTTGTTTACCGAGTCTAGATGGGAATTAGGTGTCGATGGGTTAAGATAGAGATTTGGTGTTGATGGGAGTGATAAGGCTGGTGTTTTTCTGTTTTGGTCTCGGTAAAATTTTAAACAACATGGTCTTTGTATGTTTTGTTAAACTGGTCATAATCTTTTCTTAAAAAAAATTGTCATCGCAATATTTGTTTTAAAAAAAACCATCGTAAGTCCAAATAAATAAGGCCTTCGCGGTCTAGTCAACACCCCATCGCAACATGATGGAAGCCATCGCAGCATGATGTTCCCCATCGCGATGGTACCCATCGCAATGGGCCATAAGAATGGTCCATCGCAACAGACCATCGCGGTGAGCCATCGGAATGGCTATCGCAAGTCATCCATCGCAATCAATGCGATCTTATCCAAAGTAGCCATTAGGACGAAGCCAGTGTCACCCCATCGTGAAGAGAAGGATATTAAAAAAATTCTTGATTTGGAAAAGAGAGTCGAAACGTTAAACAACATTGTTTACAAAACGGGTCAGTCCATTCAAATGAATATGCTCAATAGAAATATGAAAACGAGTTTTGTCAAGCCTGAATATCTCAAGAAAGTTCAAAGTACCAAACCTGCTCTTTATGATATCGGTTGTTATGTTGATAATCTTGCTCTTATGCTTTCCCCTGACTGCGATGAAATCATTCATCATCAAGAAGAAAGTCGATCAAACTTAAGTGATTTAATAAACCTTTCTGATTCTGATCATTATATTAAGTTTGTTCCTTAAAAAGAACTTTCCAAAGAACAAAGATGTATAATAGTGTTCCGCCACCAAGTGATGAACCCCAAAAGAAAGTTTCTTTAAAAAGGAGTTTCAAAAAGCAATCAATTTTGTTAGAAAAGCGAATTTTGGATGAAAAACGTAAGTGGGATGAAAAAAGCAAAAGTGTTCAGCAATTTGAGTTTATAAAACAAGGGGTTTTAAATTTGTACAAAGGTGTCGTCAACTATGAAAAAGTTTCTAGGGATACCGTTTGGAATATTAAACCTAACCCACAAGTAGAATTCGTCATTCAACATGTATTGTTCCAACCATCGACGATCTTTCAAATAATGTGGAAATGTTTTATAATGCTCTCACTGAGGAAATGACAACTGATTTAAGTTATGTCAAATCTCTTGAAGATGAAGTTGATTTTCTTCAAACTAAATTAAAGACACAAGAACACCAACTTTCTAACGAAATTGATCAAATTTCGAAGGAATATTTTTATGCTGACCACATGAATGCTATACTTGGTGTGTATACCGATCTTGATCAATATTGTCATGTAGCATGTCTAGTGTCAGAAACGGACGAGAAATGTCGCAATCTTGAAATAGAGCTTTCGAAACAAATTCAGTCATATAACAAACTTTCGAAAAGTTTTTCCCAACTTGAGAAACACTCCATTTCTCTTGAACTTGCTTTACAAAAAGGTGAAAAATCTCATAATCATAAAAAGTCTCAAGAAATGGCAGCTTCTTCGGTTCGTCAATTAAATGAAAAAGGTTTTGAAATAAATGATTTGAAAGCTCAACTACAAGAAAGGGACATAGCCATCAGTGAGTTCAAAAACTCATTGAGAAAATGAGAGGAAAGTCTGTTTTGGGTAAACCATCAGCTATTCGTCAACCGAATGCGGTTAAATGCCCTAAATCATCTATTTTGGGACAATCCCCAACGACTTTGCCTAAGATAGGAAATGATAAGAGCACAAATGTGATAGCACCAGGAATGTATAAGATGAACACTAAGCCCACTCAAACTGGACCATTGCAGTTACCTCAGAATATTAGGAAATCTAATCAACGTGTGTCTTCTTCTAAAGGAGTAATCCCCACTACTAGCGTTAGCAGACCACAACTTAAGAGCACTAGAATTCAAGATAGAGTCATGCCTAACAATAGTCAAGGGAAGAATATGGAAGTAGAAGACCACCGTAGGAATTTTAAGTTTTCTAAGAATAAAACGTCTGTAACTGCATGTAATGTGTTCGTACTTTCAATCATGATGCTTGTGCTCTTAATCCTAATGGCGTGAATACTAGAACTAGGAAGCCTATTCTTGTGCTCACTAGTACTAGAGAACCCACAAGAGCTTTAAACCAATCCAATTATCAACCACTTAAGAAACTAAGTGCGTTAGACTCCACTACTCTGCGTAAACAAAACAGATTAAAGAAGCTTTATGAGAGCATGATTAGGACATGTACATGGGGGTATTCGAGATTTACACCACCCGAATACAAATGGGTACCTAAGTTTACCACTTTAGTGATTGGGTCTAGGAATATCAGCTTGCCTCTAGACTTTGCATCTAGGCCCACTACTATTTTGGAACCCGTTTCTATCAAGGGCTCCCATTTGTCAAATGCTACATTGTATTCTAATTCTTCTGCCGCTCGTCGAAATCATCCTATTCATAATGGACTCCGGGTGCACAAAGCACATGACGGGCAATCTCAAGCTTCTCATTAACTTCGTGGAGAAGTTTCAGGGTACGGTGCGGTTTGGAAATGATCAGTTTGCACCGATACTTGGATATGGCGATTTGGTTCAAGTAAATCTCACTATCAAACGGGTTTATTACGTCGAGGGACTGGATCACAATTTATTCTCGGTGGGTCAATTTTTTGATGCGGATTTGGAAGTGGCTTTTCAAAAATCTACTTGCTATGTTAGAGACTACGATGGGAATGACCTTCTTACCGGTTCTCGTGGTTCTGATCTCTACACAATAGCTCTTCAAGACACATCTTCAACAAATCCAGTTTTCTTAATGGCTAAAGCTTCATCATCTCAAGCATGGTTATGGCATCAACGATTGTCACATCTCAACTTTGACACCATCAACTTGCTTTCGAAGAATGATATTGTGACCGGTCTTCCTAAGTTAAAATTCGTCAAAGACCATCTTTGTTCTTCTTGTGAGTAGGGGAAAGCAAAACGAAATTCTTTCAAAACAAAGACTACCCCAAGCTCAAAAGGACGATTAGAACTTCTACACATGGATTTATGTGGTCCCATGCGTGTAGAGAGTATTAATGGGAAAAATTATATTTTCGTGATTGTTGATGATTACTCTAGATACACATGGACTTTCTTCTTAAGGTCCAAAGATGAAACACCAGAGGTTCTCAAAAACTTTCTCAAGATGATACAACGCAATCTTCAAGCTCAAGTCTTAACCATAAGAACGGATAGGGGTACTGAATTTTTGAACAAGACTTTGCAATCTTACTTTCAAGAAGAAGGCATCGAACATCAAACGTCTATTGCTCGAACTCCTGAACAAAACAGCGTTGTCGAAAGACAGAACCGTACTTTGGTTGAGGCTGCTCGAACAATGCTTTCTGCTTCAAAATTACCGCTATTCTTCTGGGCTGAAGCAATTGCAACTGCCTGTTATACTCAGAATCGTTCACTCGTCATCCCTAGACATGAAAAGACACCTTACCACATCATCAATGGCAGGAAATCTACTGTCAAATTCTTTCACGTATTTGGATCTTTATGCTACATTCTTAAAGACGGTGAGAATGTCGACAAGATGAAAGAAAAAGGTGATGCATGTATTTTTGTTGGGTATGCTACTTTGTCAAAAGGATATCAGGTCTATAACAAGAGAACAAGGATTATTATCGAAACAATTCATGTGAACTTTGACGAATTGCCACAAACGGTACTTGATCACAACAGCTCAAGTCCCGCACATCAGTGTCCAACAATGGCACCTATACAAAACAGTGTACGTCCCGTGCAAGAATGTCAAAAAAAAATACTCCTACAACAGACTCGACAGATACGAGACAAATGAATGAGTTGGTTGATTTATATGATCCAATGTTTGATGAATATTACTAGGGAAACAATCAAGTTGTGTCAGAGTCTTCTGTTGTCAGTACTACTGATGCAACCGAACAAAGTCAACAAGACACAACTGCATCTACTTCAGCAACCGTTGCTCAAGAGACAATTCCATTAGATACTCAACAAACTCAAGAAGCTGTCATACAACCAACATCACCAACCGTCAATGCTGAAGGAGGAAACAACAATCAAGCAGTCGATGCACAACCTGACTAAGAAGAATTTGTCTATCCGTTCGATACACCGATACACGAAGTCAGCGAGTCTTCTACTCAACATTTTGATCTGTCCAACATGCATACATTCTACCAACGATATCCATCCACTCACCATTGGACACGTGATCATCCATTAGAGCAAGTCATTGGAAATCCTTCACAACCAGTTCGAACACGCAGACAACTCGAAACCGATGGCGATGTGTGTATGTATGCAACTGTACCTACAAACATCAAACAAGCCATGACTGATCATGCGTAGATTTAATCAATACAAGACGAAATTCATCAGTTTGAACGCCTAAATGTTTGGGAACTTGTTGACAGACCCTATGGAATGTCAATTTTAGATTTCAAATGGATCTGGAAAACCAAACTGGATGAAGAACAAACCATTATAAAAAAAACAAATCTCGTCTTGTGGTTAAGGGATACCGTCAACAAGAAGGCATAGACTACGATGAATCATTTGCTCCAGTCGCTCGTTTTCAAGCAGTCAGGATATTCCTTGCTTATGCTGCACATAAGGGCTTCACGGTTTTTCAGATGGACGTTAAAACTGCTTTTCTCAATGGTCATTTGAAGGAAGAAGTGTATGTGAATCAGTCGGAAGGATTCATCGATCCTCATCATCCTGACAAAGTATACCGTCTCAAGAAGGCTGTATATGGACTTAAACAAGCTCCAAGGGCATGGTACGAAGATCTTTCAAACTTCTTGGTGTCCAAAGGATTCTCCAAAGGTTCTATTGATCCCACTCTCTTTATTAATAAATATGGGGATGACATACTGCTGGTGCAAGTTTATGTTGATGACATTATTTTTGGTTCTACGAACCCAAAACTTTCAAAACGTTTTGAAAACTTAATGTACAACAGATTTGAAATGTCAATGATGGGGGAGCTAAAATTCTTTTTATGCCTCCTGATTCATCAATCCCCACGTGGTATCTTCATTAACCAAGCTAAGTATGCTCAAGAGATACTTAAAAAGCATGGTATGACCTCATGTGCTCGCGTTGGTACACCATTGTAAACCAAATCCCTAGATACTGACTTGTACTCATATCTCGTAGATCAAACGCGATATCGCAGTATGATCGGGTCACTAATGTACCTTACAGCCAGCAGACCTGATATTCATCATGCCACATGCTATTGTGCTTGATATCAAGACAAACCTACTCAAAAGCACCTAAAAGAGGTTAAACAAATATTCTGGTACCTTAAGAATACCATTCCCATGGGACTCTGGTATCCGAAGGGAACCGGTTTTCATCTAACAGATTTTTCAGATTCTGATCACGCAGGTTGCCTTGATAGTCGAAAAAGCACTTTTGGTAGCGTACAATTTCTAGGGGAAGACGAACTTGTGAGCTGGTCGTCAAAGAAACAGGATTGCACTTCGCTCTCATCAGCTGAAGCAGAATATGTGTCTCTATCCGCGTGTTGTGCTCAAGTCCTCTTGATGAGAACTCAACTCACGGATTATGGCTTCCACTTTGATAAAATACCTATGTATTGTGACTCAAAGTCAGCCATAGCCATATCTTGCAATCCGGTTCAACACTCTCGTACCAAGTACATCGCAATCAGATATCACTTCACCAAGGAACAAGTGGAACGTGGTATCGTGGAATTATACTTTTTCAGAACTGAGTACCAGATAGCAGACTTGTTTACAAAATCCCTATCACAAAATAGGTTTTAGTATCTCATTGTCCGTCTTGGTATGAAGTACATGACTCCAAAAGACTTGGAGGTTTTGGCAAATGAAGCTGCTTGATATTCTCTCATAATGACTTCTAAGCGCATCATAGCTTAGAACTCGGACCTCAACTAAGGAAAGTTTATCTCGAACGATAACATATCCTTCTCAACGAGAAATTTATATTTCTTGGTTATGAGCTTCTCATAAAAACATTCAAACTTTTTAAGTTCATGAAAAACGATTTCTAAGTAAATGTAAGCTTAGAACTCGAACTTCAACTTAAGGAAAGTTTATCACGGATGATAACTTATCCTCTACAATGGGAAATTTATTTTTCTCGGTTATGAGCTAGTCACAAAACAATCAAAATTTTGAGCTCATGCAAAATGGACCCGAAAGGGAAGTGTAAGTTTCAGTGCGCTTTCTTTAAGCAACAGAAGAGAAGTCTTCTAACCTGATTATTTTAAAACTGTTGAACATAATTTTTCAAGAATTTCTCAAAAGGTTTTTCAAAATCTTTCAAAATTGTGTGTTCAACACTCCCTTCCTCATAATATGGTTTTTATATCTCAAAAATGTCATATGTAATTTTGATCAATTTTTGAGGGGAACGTTTTAAAATCAAGCCTTTAATGTTGTTGGGTACATCTCTGAAATTGTCATATTTTATGTATCCAACACATTGGTTTAAAACTATCATATGTAATATACTATATCGGATAAGGCATCTCTACTCCGTACCTCAACATATTTGTGGTGTCGTTTTTCCAAAATTTTGTCAAACTTTTGTTTCAAGACACACATATATTGTTGAGGGGGAGCATGAAGGTCTACGGAATTAATGGCCTATTCTAGATCATGGATTTGGTGGATTAGGTTGGTTGATTGATTGATTAATAAAGAAGAAATGAAGGAATTAGATGAGGGATTAGAGAGAGAAAGGAGAGAATGGAGAGAATTGTAGAGAGAGAAAGAAAAGATGATAAATGATTAAAATGAAAATGGAATCAACAACCCCCTCCTAACATGCTAGGAGGGGTTATATATAGCCCATCCTACATGTGGGCTATATGGACTATACAATAATTAAATAGATCACGAGCCCATTACATAATTATCGTTGGAGCGACCGATCCTTCATAAATACGTAAAAACGTATTTCCAACAATCTCCCCCTAAGGGAGGTCGCTCCAAGTTACAAAGTTCTAAATAGTCTATAACTCGTGATCTATGCTAACTAAGATGTGACCGAGACTTTATAGGGAAAACGTATTTCCAACAATCTCCCCCTAAGGGAGGTCACATCTTTTTACAAAATCTTAAACCTAGCATCTATGCTTGAGTCTTCGATCTTGTTCTTGTGAATATGCTTGATGTGATCTTTGACTTTAGTCTTGAGCATGTTTCCTTGCCTTGACCTTGTGCATTCTTCACTTGTGATATTTGCCTCTTTGTGACTTCATGTTCCACATACTTATACTTTTAAATTCTTGAAAGCTTCAGAGTTTGATACAGCGGAAGACTTGACCTTCAGGCTTTCTTGAATTTGTTGAAGTACTATTTTGTATGTAGTATAAGCATGTGGTGACGACTTCTTCTGGTTTGTACACCGCAATGCCACCTTCTTGTTACGCTGCATAAGACAGTTAGCAACAAAACAATATACACGGATGAAATGGCCTTGAACATTTCATTCTAATTCGGTAGCAATTTACCTCCGGTCGGTGAAGACCGTTGGACGATATTAAATATCGTACTTGTGGCAGGTAGTTTCAATAAAGAACCTCCTTGACAAGATTTCACGGGTAAACCCGTTCTCTTTACTCGACCGTCCAAAGCTGACTGCGAACGTAAAGAGTGAATCATTTGGATAATATTATCCGCATGATTTGAAGCCGTCAATTCATGTTCCAGGAACAAGTGAAGTTCAATTAAGAACCGCACCATCGTTGCTTTCCAGTTGTCACTAGCTTGATTCATAAAGAATCTTGCAAGTTACCTACCAAGTGCTGTTTGATGTTAACACTAGAAGGATTTCCACTCGTCACTGTGATCAATAAAGAGTCACTCTGAGTGTTCTGGCAAGATCATATGATAATGCGTAGAGGCCTGGAACGTGTTTAAATTCATTTAAGAATTAAACCACTGTTGCTTTCCAGTTATCACAAGTTTGATTCATAAAGAATCGCACAAGTCACCTACCATGAGCTTTTTGATATTCGCTCAAGAAGGATTTCCATCTTCATTGTAAATACTTTCGTATTACTCGGATGTTCAGGCAAGATCATGAAGATTTTGCGTAGGACTCTTAATATCTTTCTTACTTTTCACATTGTGTGAACAAGCAAGGAATAATGAAAGTGTGTCCTAATGAGATATTTGATGATCTCAAATGGCTCTAGACTCGATCGTGCATTTTGGATTTTTAGTGATCGGAGGCTGGAGAGGAGTGCCACCTTTTCAATACCAATTTATTCGGAGTGAATAAATCAATAGATAATGTGTTGATCTCCGTGTGATTAAAACAAATACCTTTTGAGAGATATTTGAGTTAGCTGGGAAGGGTTGTGCATTGCATCACTGGGTCCATGATGTCTTTCTTCAATACCGAGAATCATTAGCAAAAATGATCTCAATAGCATATGAATTGACCCGGTTTCTGCCTAAGGTTGTAAGGAGGGCTTCTTTCTTTACACCCTTTATCTTTACAATTCTTTTTCATTCTTCAACCCCTTCAATGCTTACCAATACGTCATCACTAGCACCTTGTTGTGATTATTCCAGTGCTAACTTAAGTACTTGGTCGGCATTCAGCTACGTTCACAATCTTTCTCCATCTTTCCTAAGGACTACTATTTCTAGCTATGGAATGTCCTTGGGAAGATTCCTCCGGTTCTAGAGAAATCATTGGACTTTAACCTATCCTACCATCCTTATGTCACCACAATCGTCACCGTCGTGAATAGAGATGTTTTGGGTAAGTATATGTCACCATGAAATCCATTTTGAAGTGCAAATCCATTTTGCTCCCCCTTAACATATGCTACGATATCCGAAAACATTTTGCACATGTCGGGATGAGCTATCACGTTAAGTCAAACCATTTATGATTGATCATATCCCATATTAAATCACATTTTCTCCCCCATATTAAAAATATTAACCCAATCGATGTTTTTAAAATCAATTGATTTAATAGCATTTTAAGAAAATTTGGGAAGAAAAATGCACATCCAATTATCTTCGTGATTTTAACAAGCCCCCCCTCAAATTAATGAGGGTGTACTTGAAACGTAAATTAAATACCTTTTAAACACAAGTGTAAGGTATTTATTACGTGCAAAGATCATATATAATAATGAATTCACAAGATTAGCAATATACGAGGTTGGACCTGAATGATGGAGAACAGCATATGAAAGAAGCACATGGTTCTTGTTCACGAATGTTGGTCACCTCGTCACGTCCCCGAGAAAATTAATTCCCGTTGTTGAGTCAAAGCTTTCCGGTGAAATGCTTGACTTGATTATGAAAAGCGGGTTGCTATCTGAAATAATAGCAAACCATTTTGAGCATGTTTTAAAAGTTTGAACTTCTGCTCGAACTTTATTTACAACCCCGTGTCATTATTGAATGACATTTCTAGGTTCGTAAATATTATCGATTCCAGAAGACATGCTCGTTTTATCAAAACGTTTTTGAACACACAATTTTGAAAGATTTAGAAAAACCTTTTGAGAAATTCTCGAAAAATTGTGTTCAAAGTTTTGAAAAACCAATTACTTGAGCTTAAGATGTTGAATATCTTAAAAGCGAGCTCAAGTCCGAGAAGTTGTAAACTTCCCGTTGTTAAGGATAAGTTTATCATCGGCGATAAACTTTCCTTTTATCTGAAGAACGAGTCCTAAGCTGACATTTACTTAGAAGTCGTGTTCATGAGCTTGAAAACTTTGACTGTTTTAACGGAAAGCTCATGACCGAGAAAGGTTAATTTCTCGTTACGAGGAAAAGTTCTCTTATTTAAAAGATACACTTTCCTTTCTGAGCTTAAAACTTCGAATGTTTTAATACAAGCTCATGACCGAGAAAATTGAATTTCTCGTTATGAGGATAAGTTTATCATTAATGATAAACTCTCCTTTATTTGAAGTTCGAGTTACAGTCTGACATTTAACTGTAAGTCATGTACACAAGCTTAAAACCTTTGAATGGTTTTAATGGAAGCTCGTGTCCGAGAAAATTTAATTTCTCGTTGTAAGGATAAGTTTATCATCGGCGATAAACTTTCCTTTATTTGATGCACGGGTTATCGTCTGATATTTAACGATAAGCCATATACACGAGCTTAAAACCTTTGAATGGTTTTAGGATAAGCTCGTGTCCAAGAAAACTTAATTTCTTGTTAAGAGGGTAAGTTATCGTTGCGTAGATAAACTTCCCTGTCTCTGAAGTCCGGGTCATCGTCTGTCATTTAACGAGGAGCCATAATGCATGAGCTTAAAAACTTGGAATGTTTTTGATATAAGCTCATGCCCGAGAAAAATGAATTTCTCGTTGTTAGGATAAGTTTACCATCGGCGATAAACTTTCCTTTCTTTGAGGATCGAGTTACAGTCTGTTATGTGACTGTAAGTCCTTGTTTGCAGCTTAACCATGAATCCCCTGAGACACTTGTTTCTCTGATATCTGCTTCTTCAGCAACCAAACTCTAAGAGTGTCCTTAGTTGAACGGTACACAACGATTGGACCGCTTCGTTCTTTTGGAACATCAACTTTGGTACCTGCATTCTCATTAGAAGTTTGTATACTTTTGCATTGGTTAGAGATATCTATTTTTGAAGCACGTGGGGGTTCACAGTTGGCTTTTCTTGTGTCAGAGGTGGCCTGAGGAGATGATTCACTTGTCTTAGTTGGCAAACGTTTCCTTTTATAGAAAATCTTAAGTTCAGGCTTAAGTGATGTATCATCCTTTGCAATTTCCTCCCTAGTAGTCTTCGTAGAATCAGAGACTATCCTAGTTAAAGGGCACTCGTTTCCTACAAGAGTGAAAGATCTACCAGTGGGGCGCCACATTTTACCAACGGGTTTGATTTTAGCGACCCACTGGGATTTAAGTCTAGCACGGGAGTTCACCTCATTAAGCAATTTTTTAATACAAGCATCATGATTTGCCGTAAAGACACATTTTCTACATGTTTTACAAGTAGCATATTTAATGTCCGAGTAAGATCTAGAATCCCTAGACGATTGATTGATGCTCCTAGGATTGGACATGCTACGGTTAGCAGTGTTGGGTAAACTAGAAGGCATCTGACTAGGTTTGGAATTCCTATCTCTTATTTGTGTCTTTTGCTTAGCTTCCCTAAGATCAGATTCATGGCAAACGTCATTTGAACTAGTTCTAGACGTGGTCTTGGTATTTTTAGGGAAACTAGAGGCAATCATATGATTTGGTCTTGCTAAAGCTGGAGTGATCACATTGGGCCTAGTAGCTGGAGTGACTGGTCTAATAAGATGAACCAAATCAACTTGGGAGGCAAACCGCGGTCTCGAGGATTGTGGTCGCTCGGATCTAAATGCAGTAGGTTGTCTGACAATCGATTGTCTGGCGAACTGATTTGTAGGCGGTTTCCCCAAGATTGATGGTTTTTCAAGCTTAGTGTCCATACTAGGTCCTCTAGTTTTCCTTAACTCGTTTTTCAATGCGGCTATAGCAAAGACCTTTTCCTGTACTTGAGCCTTTAATGTTTCATTTTCTTTGAGCACGTTATCTTGGGATGCCAACTTAGATTCAAGCAGTTGAATTTGTTTCAAAAGATTATCCTTTTCAGCTTTAGAATCTAGAACAGTTTGATCCAATTTTCTTTCAAGAACAACGTTTGACTTTTCAAGTTTTTCAAAGTATGTTTCAAATTTGTCCGTTTTCTTAGAAAATTCAAGTTTGGCATCCTCAAGATCTTTTGATTGTCGAGCTACGATCGTTTCGAGCTCTTTAATCTTGCAATCAGAATCAGTTAACGAGGCAGTTATAAAGCATTTATCATTATGAACTATAGCATTTTGAACACTTTCTCCCCCATTATGACTCACATCGGATGAATCATAAGTGGTATTTCTATCACTCTTGTCCATCCCATGTTTGTCATAATTAGGTTCAGAATGCTCAATATGCGGCATGTCATCAGCATATACATCATAACCAACATCACATTGTACCATGTTTGCAGGTTCTTCGTCATAAATGGGTAAGGTGTCATCAAGAGAAATCTCGTGAAGATTCCCTGACGTGCCACTGGCATCATGTTGTCCTCCTGATTCGGTGCTCTTGCCATCGTTAGGCTCCAAGTTTTCAACCGTATGACCAGTTTTCTCTTGCATCGAAGAGTCTTGCACGCCATTATCATACCCTTGCTGAAGTCGAGATCTTTCATAAATCGAAGACGAGACCGAGGTCATGAGTTTCAATATTGTATCACGAAAAACTCGAAGCTCGGTACGTGTATCTCGAAGAAATGATTGGCAAAGCATCAAACTTTCAGACTTGATGAGATTAAATTGGAGGAAAGGCGTGAGTTGTGTCACAAGAGCCTTATAAGCAAGTGCCGATGCAGAGTGATTAAAGTTGTCATGGTTGAGTTGCTCTGCTAGTTCGGTCAAAGTGGTAAAAATTGAGTCGATGAATATATGACGATCTTGTCCAAAGATTGTCACAAATTCACTCCCTCCTTGAAGCCGAGAAAGAGTAACTAGATGATATTGAAGCATTTGAAATGAACTTATACCACTTGCTCTAGCTTTGTCGTGCATTCGATGCCAGTCTCCCTCTTTAAGTGTCGAATTTGACGGGTCCATTGAAAATCGAGGAAAAATGATGTGGATGTTGTGGTTTTCAGGATTTTACAGTTCGATTCGGCTCAAGAGATGTTGACGGCACAAACGATTATGAATTAAACCCGATCAAAAATCCGTATTTGCTAAGTATAAATCCCGTCACTTTCACTCGTCAGTTTTGACTTCAAATCCGGCCAGAATAATGTTTAACCCGACAAAAATTTTTTTCGACGTTAACTTAAAAGGAAATACCCGCCTCAACGCGATATGTCAAAAACCAATAAACAAAAATTTTACTTAACTAAAAAAAAATTAATTTTTAAAAAAAATGAAAATATATATCTAAAAAAAATTAACTTTTCTTAAAAAAAAGGATTTTTACTTAACTAAAATTAAAAATTAAAAAAATAAAACATAAACAAAATGAGAAAATGTGGTAGGTAGAAAGAAAATGTGGCCTGCGTGTCTTTCTTGTTATATCCGTCGAATCAAAATATGTGGCCCAATAGGAGGAGTGCCACCGCCCCACTTGCTAGTTCTTTGGTATATCCGCCCATTAATAACTTTGGTATCTCCGCTATTAAAATATATTAAAACCCCACTTTAAACAGATCCTCTCTCTCTTTAAACAGATCCCCACTTTGTTTACCCCGTCTTGTTTATATCGATGCCTAAATCCTCTCTCTCTTTAAATAGATCTATATTTCACTGCCTCAAAACACTCTCAAACAATATCTCTCTCTCTTAAATTACAGTCACCAACGTAATCAAAAACACCCTTGTGTTCAAAGATCAAAACAAATTTATGGCGTTAAGATCTTTATATAAAGATCTCAGGTAGGTATTGTTAATTTTTCTTTGTTTTGATTTGTCTCTCTCTTCTACTGTAGTGTCGTTCTTGTCTTGTGAGAGTTGAGTTGTGATTTGAAAAAATGAGGGATCTTTGTTGGGATTAGTTGATTGTCGAGCGAGGGTGGGGTTGAGTGTGGATTTTTTTTTTTTGTGTCACAACTGAAAAAAAAAAAAAAAAAAATGGGTTTGATGTCGAGAGTGTTGTGGGTTTTTTTGTTTCGAGGTCTGTTTTGAATGTGGGTGTGAGGGAGGGGTTTAGACGAGAGGTGTGTGTTGAAGATGGTGTGAGAGTCGGTTGAGTGTGGAGTCTTGGTTTCTGTTTTAGTCGGTTCGAGGGAGGAGTGGGGATGTTTGTTGGGAGTGAGATTGAGTCAGTTTGTAGGGGTGAGTCAGTTTGTGGGAGGGTTTGTAGGGTGTAAGGGGACGAGAGTCTTGGGTGAGGGTAAAGGTGATGGTCGAGTGAGGCTGAGAGTTAAAGTTGTGAGATGGATGTGTGATGCGAGGGAGGGTGTCGAGTGTGTTGCTGAGTGTGCACAGAGAGTCTCAGAGACGAGAGACGAGAGACGAGACTTGTGAGTTTTTGAGTTTTTGAGTATCGGGGTGAGTTTGTGGGGTTCGTTTGGATGTCGAGAGAGGGAGTCAGTAATGGTTGTCGAGTCGAAAATGGTTTGAGTGTTGAGTCTTTTTGTTTGATTTGAGTTTGAGATGTTTTGTCTGTGTCGAGGGAATGAGTCTTATTAAAAGACGATGATTTGCCCAAATTTGTCCGTTATGTTTGAAAGAGCTTCATTCGGAAGAGTTTGATTCGGAAGTTTTTTGTTCATTCGGAAGTATTTGATGCGGAAGTTTTTTGTTCATTCGGAAGTGTTTGATTCGAAGTTTTTTGTTCATTCGGAAGTGTTTGATTCGGAAGTTTTTTGTTCATTCGGAAGTGTTTGATTCGGAAGTTTTTTGTTCATTCGGAAGTGTTTGATTCGAAAGTGGTTGATTCGGAACTTAAGAATTTGATTCGGAACTTCTATTTTGATTCGGAACTTGACAAAAAACAGACTGATTACTGAAACTCGAAACCCAAGATAATGAAAATCTTGATTATGAAAGGACTGTAGGACTGGTGATGGACTGATAATGAAGGACCGGAAACTTTGGACAGTTGACCAATTAGGTAGTTTGACCAAAAAATTAAGAAAAATCCAAAAATTATAACTGATAACTGAAAACTGACCAAAAATTATAACTGATTAATAAAAATGTAAATAATAAACTGATTAAAAAAATAAAAAAAATAAAAAAGGATAAAAATTGATAAAAATTTATATAAATTGATAAAATTTAGAAAACATACCAACTTTTTATATAAATTGATTATTAAACTTGTGATAAAAAACAATAAAAAAATATAAACTTTTTATAAAAACACAACCTTTTTAAGATATATATAAAAAAAAAAATTGATTTTTATATAAAAATTTGTTATTTTTTATCTAAAAAGTAAGTAAATTTGAAGATTTGATATGATTTAACATATAAAAACACAAACTTTTTATAAAAAATACAAACTTTTTAAAATTTAAGCATGATTAAATCAAAACCCACCAAAATCAAACAAAATAAAAGAAGAATAAACCAAACTAACCAAGGCTCTGATACCAATTGAAGGTCTACGGAATTAATGGCCTATTCTAGATCATGGATTTGGTGGATTAGGTTGGTTGATTGATTGATTAATAAAGAAGAAATGAAGGAATTAGATGAGGGATTAGAGAGAGAAAGGAGAGAAGGGAGAGAATTGTAGAGAGAGAAAGAAAAGATGATAAATGATTAAAATGAAAATGGAATCAACAACCCCCTCCTAACATGCTAGGAGGGGTTATATATAGCCCACCCTACATGTGGGCTATATGGACTATACAATAATTAAATAGATCACGAGCCCATTACATAATTATCGTTGGAGCGACCGATCCTTCATAAATACGTAAAAACGTATTTCCAACAATCTCCCCCTTAAGGGAGGTCGCTCCAAGTTACAAAGTTCTAAATAGTCTATAACTCGTGATCTATGCTAACTAAGATGTGACCGAGACTTTATAGGGAAAACGTATTTCCAACAGAGCATCCCGACTGAAAAAGTTCCATGATTCATGCGTGCACACATGTTTCTCTCCCAATCGGTTTTCAGAAATTGTCATATTTTAATCAATTGGTATATCTAATATGATGTTTTTATATTAGAGATAGGGGAGAAAATGTGATTAAAATGTAATATATTGCAACATGTGATGTTAAAGACTCAAGTGCAACTCTTTCCTTCACATGCTAAACCATTTCGTATATCGATGTATGTGTGTAGGGGGAGATTCTCAGAAATGTAAAACTTTTAAGTGTTAAAAGTTTTGATTTTTATCAAGCACTATGAATGGTTTTCAATGGTTTATGGTTACGATCTATACCCAAAACAACCTACTATCCACGACGAAACGATGGAGTCAAAAGGTGGTTTAGGATAGGAAACTAAGTCCTATGATCCAACCAGAACCGGAGGGATCTACCCATGGATATTCCATAGCTAGAAATAGTTGTCCTTAGGAAAGATGGAGTTGAATGAAGCTGAATGCAGACCAATTACTTAAGTTAGCACCGGAACAATCACAACAAGGTGCTAGTGATGACGTATTAGTAAGCATTGAAGGGGTTGAATATTCCATGCAACTTCGGCAGAAACCGGATCAATACATCTATTGAAGACAAGACGTCTTGGACCCAGTGATGCAATGCACAACCCTTACCTAGCCATTCGGGTTTCTCTCAAAAGAAACTTGTCTCATTGTCACGGAGATCAACACGTATTTATTGACTTTCTCACTCCGAGTTAGTTAATATTGAAAAGGTGGCAGTCTGCTCCAGCCTCCGATTACCAAAATGCACTTATCGAGTCTAGAGCCAAACGAGATCAATCTATCATCTCATTAGGACATAATCGAGTCCTACGCATTATCCTTGTGATATTGCCAGAACATCTGAGTGATACGATTCACAATGAAGATGGAAATCCTGCTTGAGCCAGCATTAAACAAGCTCATGGTAGGTAACTTGTGCGATTCAACTCGAATCAAACTTGTGAGAACTGGAATGCAACTAAGTTTGGATTCTTAATTGATTCAAACTTGATTGCAGGTTTCTTCGCAAAATTCGTGTGATCTTGCCAGAACATTCTAAGTGACACTCATTAGTGTTCACAGTGACGAATGGAAATCCTTCCAGTGTCAACATCAAACAACACTGCGGTAGGTAACTCGTAAGAATCTATATGAATCAAGATTGTGACAAACTGGAAAGCAACAATGGTGCGATTCTTTTAGAATCAAACTTGTTCCGGGAATTCTGAATTGACGACTCTAATCAGACGGATAATTTATCCTTATGATTCACTCTTTACGTTCGCAGTCTTCTTTGAGACGGTCGAGTAAAGAGAACTGGCTACTACCACCGAGAAACCCTGTCAAGGAGATTCTTAATTGAATATACCCGATCACAGATACGATATCTAATACCGTCTAACGGTCTTCACCGACCGGAGGTAAAACGCTACCGAGTTAGGATGAAATGTTCAAAGCCATTTTATCCGTGTCTATATATGTTTCTGCATATCAAGATGGTGGCGTAGTTGTGTACTAACCGAAGTCGTCTTCACATGTTCATACTAAAAGTTAAAGTATTCCACAACTCTGATGGATACTTGAAGGACTAACTACAACTTCATTTGAATGGGAGATTGTTAGTCGTTCAAAATCAACAATGTAAAACCCGCATGTTTTCATCATGAATAGTACCCTTAAGATCGTACGTACTAGATTAAAACTTTCCTATTATAGCATGATTACGATTACGTGTTAGGATTTTACGTATTACGTACGTGTTAGAACACGATAAGTATTTACTACGCACGAGCACGCAATAATTATTTGACAATAATTAATCACGAACATGCGATCATGAAATCATGAACGTAATTAAATCACGAACTATTATTAATTACGTATATATATATATTACGAGCGTAAATAAATATATTAGGTCACGGTAATTATGTAACGAGAACACATTAAACGCGAACACAAATAAACATGAACGAACAATTAAACACCGAGACACGGAAAACGGTATGGGTACCCCATGTGGGGCCCCTACCCGGGGCAACAAGGAAGAGATGGGCCAAGCCCATCTCAAATTTCACTAAAGAGGGGTTAAGGGAAAACTAACTAGTCATTTTTCACTTTATAGAAGATTAACACAAAAACCTAAAAAGTTTCTCCTTCTCCTTCTTTTTCTTTTTTGGCCGCCACACATAAACACACCAAGGAGGGTGTTTATTTGATTTTTGATCTTGGTTTTGGTGCAAGTGTTCGTGTTTGTTCATCCTCGTTCAGATCCACGCATTCGGTATATGTTTTTTTACCCTTTTTCTTTTTGATTTGATCTAATAATTAATTAAGAACAAGATGTTTTTAGGACCTAATTAAAAACATAGATCTAACATGAAAATGGTTTTTGGAGAAATCAAAAAGGGTGTTTTAGGGGTGTTTGTTTTGGCCGGCGCCTAAACCGAACCCCAAGGGGGTCTCGGTTTGGCTACTCGACCACCACCGAGACCATATGGTCCTGGTTGAGTGGTGTGGGTCCCACGGCAGCAGCAAGAAAAGGGGAACCCCAAAGTAGTTCGGGGTATGGTGTCGATTTCATGTCCGGTTCATGGGTTTTAGTCAAGATCCGGTTCACGGTTTATGTTAAGATTATTTTTTTTATAATCATATGTTAAAATTAAATTAATAAATATGACATGATTAATTTAATAAACATGACTTAGGTTATATTAATTATTAAAATCATGAAATTATTAACCTAAGTATTTTATATTTTTAAACTTATAGTTAATTAATTATTTAAAAACCATGGTTATAATTAATTAATTAACATGACTTAGGTTATATTATTAATAAATAATAATACATGTTTTAACCTAAGTATTTAACTTTATTTAATTAAAAAACATGATATACTTTAATTAAATATTTTAACCTATAATTTATTTAAATTACATGAAATAATTAATAAACTATACATTATATCATTATGACTTAGAAAATAATCATGAAATCACTTAGGCTTATATACTTAGCTTATTTAACCAGCTTATATCTAATTATGGAAACTTTATATTTTTAGAAACTTATTTAATTAAGGCAGTTAATCTATTTATGGAAACTTTCTATTTTTAGAAACTTATTTAATTCAGGCAGCTAATCTAATTATGGAAACTTTCTATTTTTAGAAACTTATTTAAAAAAGGCAGCTAATCTATTTATGGAAACTTTCTATTTTTAGAAACTTATCTGTTTTAAGCAGTAATTCTATTTTTGGAAACTTTCTATTTTTGGAAACTTTCTATTTTTGGAAACTTTCTATTTTTGGTAACTTTCTATTTTAGGAAACCAGCTATTTTTGGAAAGTTACTTATTATTACACAGTAAGTATAATAATACATGAAATACCAGAAATACTTAATCAGAGTAAACAAAATATAAGATAAACACAGTTTAAGGCTTAAAACAGTAAAACATGATAAGAACATATAAAATAAGCTAAGACATGACATAAAACCAGTTACGTATTTAGTAAGCATATACTTATTCATGTATGTATTTATGTAGCATTAGTGATACGGAAGTAGCATTCCTCTCAGTTCGTCTTCTTCGTTAACTGGACATAAGGTACGGATTCCCGTCCTTTCAGTATGGACATTCTTTCCTTATTAGGATTCCCCGTATGCAGCCAAATGTTTTCCCATAGTATTAGTTATGTGTTTGATTTGCGTATGTTTAATTTAGAATACTTATAGCCATATACATGCATGACCAGTTTCACCTAGTTATAGAGGTACCATAACAATAACATTAAAGGCACTGATGTTATGACTTCACCACGGCGGAGTGATTGCTCGTGGCGTCCCTTCAGCATTTGGCCATTTATATTATATTTATCATGTGGGGCGTATGGGTGCATCCTAGTTACATGTTTACAGTCAGGATTTCACGGTGAATGTGGTGTTTGCCTTGCATCCTTCACAAAAAGCTGATCCCTTCTACCCAAACCAGAATATTAAATTAGAGGCAGCCCCTCTAATTTGCATGATGAGGTCACCCCTCCAAGTATTCATGTACGGTGGATTTTCATGACCTATATTGGCTAATGGTAAAATATGTTAAACAGTTTTTACAAGATAAACATAAGGCTTTTCAAACTATAAAACCAGTTTTATCAAGACTTAACCAGGTTACTCGGGACTTAGTTTCTTCTGTTGTTATATGTTATATGCTTATCCTATTCATGCTTTACTGTACATCCGTGCACTGAGCGTATTGCTCAGCCATTTTCCTTTTCTATGTTCCCAAAACGGCAGGTACTCAGGGACGCTCGTAGACTTTAAGCGTACGTGCATATGGACTGGAAGCTTTCTAGCCTTTCTTTACTTTATGCATTACCTTTCTTTTGATACATTTGCTATGGACATTGTTTAGTCCTTTCCTTTACTATACTTATGTTTGTGTGTGATGAGATTTACTTTTGGACTATCGATGTTTGATTCCGGTATTTTCCTTTTATGGTCATGTAATGTTTAGACATTTTTCCTTGTATGCTTTGATGACACGCCATAATTACGTATGACATTTCCATTATCAAAATGGGGTGTTACAATTATGGTATCAGAGCCAAGGCTTCGACCTGTAGGCTCTCAAATATGACCTGTGATTAGTGGGTAGTCACTATGGTCTTCCTAGAACTGACAGTTGTTTTCATGCATTCATCATTTTTATGCATACATATATATGTCATTGTAGCAGATTTATGACTAAGTAATGGTTGGTACAGGACTGTACCTATTTAGTCGCATGTGTTTTATCGAAACTTTTAAATTTGGGACCGACCCATAGGCGTCCCCTCGCCATGTCTTTTATTTTGGGTAAACCGACCATAGGCGTTCACTCTCGAGCATACAAAAGTTTTCATAAAACTGCATCATGCATTCATACGCAAAATTTTCTTGCATAAAATTTTTCTCTTGAAATTTTGGTATAAATTTTTTTCATGTATATATATTTTTTATGTTTTGATCTGTTTAATCATATGTTTTATGTTATACTGTCAGATGGTTCTCACACGCGAACAGGAACATCTCAATGCTGCAATTCAAGCTGCTATGCAAGCTTTTCTTCCTCAACTGAGGAACGACATCAGGGCTGAAGTTCAAGCTGCCAACAATCAGCAGCATAATCAGGCACCTCCTCCTCCTCCTCCAGTGACATTAGCAGTATGGCTGGAGAGATTCAACAAGCTCCGTCCTCGAGCTTTTGACAAAGACAGATAGCCCCAGTGATGCTGAAAGCTGGTTGGCTCACATCGAGAAGATTTTCAATGCTATGGGTTGTGACCCCGCATACAAGGCGAGGTTGGCATGCTATCGGTTCGAAGGTGATGTGCTAAATTGGTGGTTAGCGTTGATGCAGTCTGAGGGTGGTGACGAGTGGGTTGCTGGTTTGACTTGGGCTCAGTTCAAGGACATGGTGATGGAGAAGTTCTTTCCCAAGGCTGAGCAAGACAAGCTCAAGAGAGAGTTGATGAGATGGCATTTATACATGATCTCATCGTTCTTTTCGGGCTTTAAATGCACTAATATGTCATAAAATACCATATATATGCTTGCTTTTGTGTTTATGTGTGTTTTAGGTATGGATATCGTGAAAAAGACAAAAGATCACAAGATACAAGGAAAAACGAACACGAGAAACGAAGCCGTACAAAGAACCGGGCCCTAATCATGGAATTCTCATCAAATACCCTTGAAGACTTGAAGACAAGCAAGATTGATCCTCATTCAATGAAGAAATGACACTTAAAACCCTTGTATATTGATAAATTACAAGTTTGGTCCCTTAAGTTTGTCAAAATTTGCAAAAAGGTCCTTCAACTTTGAAGAAATGGCAAGATTAGTCCCTCAACAAATCAAAATTGTCAATTATGGTCCCTCATGAAGTTAAAGATGCAAAGAAGACCTTTGAAGATCAATATAGTCCAAGTTCAGCCCTTGAATTATCACAAAAGGTCAAAAACAACCCTTGATAAGCCTTTTACAAAGTCTTGTGCCAAAAATGTCAAGTGGGGAAAGTTATTTACAAAGTAAAACGGGTTTTAGGGCTTTAAAACTTGATATGCCAAAAAAACCAAAGGACAAGGACCAAAAGTGGCAATTGAAACTTTTAAACTCAAAAAAGGGCGCTTAACATGTAAGTTTCCCCTAATTTCGGATTCAACAGTTTACTGTTCATCTTTCTTACCACCCAGATTTCACCACCACTTTTACTTGGGTAAAACCCAATTAAACCCACACACGTTTAATTCACACGTACCAAAACTCAACCCACTCCTAAAAATCCCAATCCCACGCATGTGTGCCAAACCCCCAATTCCCCATTCCACCAATCAGCTTATTCCTTTGTCCCCAAGGAAATGACGTGTCCACAATGAACGTCCAAGATGAAAGGCTTCCTCCCAACGCAAAATTAGAAGGCCAAGATCAAAAATTGGACAATTCACCTCAAAAACGTCCAAGGGTATTATTGAGATTTTCTAGTTTAGGGTTTTGTAATTTTAGCTTTCTAGTATCTTCTTAGGTCTCTATATAAGGAGCTCACAGAATGTGTGAAGCCCTTGTTCCAGTTTTTCTCATCAAATCTTGTAATTCCTTTTAATTTGAAATAAAAGTTGGTATTGTTTAAAAAAGCATTTAATTCCTTTTTATATTCTGTTAAAGTTGGTGTTTGTTTGTGAGGAAAACTGAGTTCCATCAATTTTACTTTGGTTAAGTGATTTGTGTTTCATAAATATTACAAAAGTTTTTGGAAATTGAAAGATTTTTGTAATAAAAATCTGTGTTAGGATTTGGTGTTAAGAATTCATGTTATTGATGTTAGGGTGTTATAGAAAACGTGTTTTCTAAGTTTAAAAAGGTTTGGAAAAATTTTAGAAAGAAGAAAAATAAAACAGGAAAATATATTTGCTTGTGTTATCTTGCATTTTTCTTTGATTTTGTCATAAGCAGGTTGAAGTTGTTGTTGATCTAAGTCTGCTCCAACCCGAGTTGGATTGGAGGAGGATTGACATCCTCTAGGGCTTTGGATGTTAAAGCCCTAAGGTATTTTTCTTATTTCCCTTTTGAAAGTTCAAAAAAAATGCTTTTGAGTGATCTTGCATGATTTTGTGTTTAATTGTGTTTAGATTGGTTGATTTGTGTTTTTGTTAGCTTATATGCATGTTAGAGGTCATAGGAGTCGTTTTGAAAGTGTTTTGTTAGGTATTGATTCATAAATCTTGGTTTCAAAATTATTAAAGGGTGTTTGGCAAAGTGGATTAGCAGGGTGATAATCATTGATTGAGAGTTTAAAAAGCGTTAGCAGGTTTTAAAAAGAATTCAGATAGGTTGAGAGTTAGTAGGTAGTTAGTTTTGGTCAAGTTTAAGACAAATTTGTGAGGTTAAAAAAGAAAAGCTAGCTATAAATCTGTTTTCACTTTCTGCTTGTATTTTTATGAGTTTTTGAGCCTTGATCTTTGAAATTTGTGTAGTAATAGGTTGATTTAAGGTTGTATTTGGTTTGTATGACAGATTGTGAGTGTGTGTGTTTAAAATTGGAGTTTGAAGTCCATTGGATAGCAAGATATAAGCCATAAAACCACCAGACTTAGGCTGTCATCACAGAAACTGCATAAGTGCTAGGGTGTGCTTGGTTTGCTTATTGGTGCATGCTATTTGCTTGATTTTGCTAGTTGTTGACTTCTTGTGCTCAAAGGAGCACAAGAGTGCCCCCTCTTGTCCATAATAAGCCACCAAATAAGCCATAGGCCAAGAACTCTTGGCTTGCATCACCTTTGAAAAAAGCAAAAACACAAGCAGAAATCTGCTTGTGTTCAATTGGGAATTTGTCACATTTTTTTGGTCTTGATTTGTGTTTAATCTAGCTCAATAAGGGAATTGGTGTGAGTTTTTAAGCTTGCTACATGTCACTAGTTGGATTGGTAAAAAGCAAAAAAAAAAAAAAAATTAAATCAAGCAAAAAGGGGGTTTCAAGACTCGAACCCACAATCCCCACACTCACAACACTCACACACTACCACTGCGCCCTAGGGTCTTTGACTGCTAGGGTGTGGTTTTGTTTTATACTTAACCTCATTTTCAATTATTGCTTATTTAAAAAGCCGTGGGTTTTCAAGCTTATTTGAGCTTATTTTTAAGCCAATTTTGATTTCTCTTATTTTTATTAGAAAAGTATCAGCATTAGTGATTTTTCAAGACTAGTTTCATATTTTTCCATTTAATAGATTATTTATTAGGATTTAATTATTAGACGTTTTTAATAAATCATTAAAAAATACCAAAAATAGTTTTAATTTTTAGGAAAAATAGTTTTTAGCTTTTAAAATATATTTTTGAGGTTTACATCTAATTTTGGTTTCAAAAACATTTATTTTTAATTTTATAATATTTTAAGGTTTTTTATAAACTTTAAAGATTTTTATAAAATTATTAAAAAAGGTTTAGGAGCTATAATTTGTGTTTTTCTCTTAGTTATATTATTTAGGATTTTTATAAAATTTTTAGAATTAATTTTAGAAACTTTTTATTTTTAGTATTATTTTAATATTATTTTAATATTAATTTTTCAAAATTTTACTTTTCTTTCTTTTTCATTTTTCCTAGATTCTTTATCATTAATTAGGACTTTTTCCATTTTTAGAATATTTTTATACCTTTTAGATTTATTTTTATAATTATTTTAAGTTTAATTAGGTTTTAATCATTTTTAGTCATTTTTAGAGTTTTAAAAATAGTTTTAATAGGTTTTAATTTTTAGAAAATTACTTTTTAGTCTTCTAATAATATAAGTTAAGTGATTATTCAATAAAATCATATTTTAGACATTTTAATTAGTTAAATTTAATTTTAGGGCTTTAATTAGCATTTAAAATTAATTATTTAATTAATAAAAGGTTTTAAAATATCTTTGTTGGATTTTTATCTTTATTTATATTATTTTAGACTTGTTTTTAGCTTCTTTTTGATATTTTGTTTTTGGTTTTAGCTTAATTTTTAATTTGGGTAGTTTTTCACGGCTTTACGTTTACGTCTTTTACGTCGTAGTTTAATTTTAACATAACCGTCTTTCATCTTCTCGTCCCCATTCTCTTAATATTAATCTCAAAGAAATACAAGTTAGAACACACACATATACCTCCTTGGGAAACGAACTTTCTCTCATCTTATTTGATTGTGGGTCATTTGTGTTGATTTTTCCTAAAATCATCACTCGATACTTTCCGCTCATATACGTTCTTTTGTTTTCCTAAACAAGAGTCGTATTTTACTACAATCATTTTGGCGCCGCTGCCGGGGAGGTGTGTCGTGTTTTAATTTGGAAAATTTTGTTTTTGATATTATCCATAAATAGTATTTGTGTTAAGTGGAACTCCCTTAACACGTATTATCGGTTTTCTTGGTTTTTCTTGTACAAATATTATTAATATATTGTATTAAGTATCACAATCAAAATACAATATCTCCAAAAGTGTGAAAACACAACCTTAATTGGGATTTGATCTCCTAATTATTGTATTCGAATCTCAAACAAAAAGAAAAGGCAAAAATAGATAAATACTTTCGTGAAGCTCGATTTTGAAAAATACGAACTATAAGGTGGGTATAAGGCGGGTATTATAAAATATACCCTAAGGAAAAAGGCTCTTAAGTGCTTCGCGCCGCCTCGTTTCCCCGCTTGCTTGTGAGTATTTTAAGATTGAAGGCTAATCGAGGGTTTTGCCGCCCAAAGTATTAATACGTATACTATATTTGCTTGGTTTTCTTTGTGATTAAACCCTCTTGAACAATTTGGTTTTCACCAAAGTTCTAAAGTCATTCGAAGGCGTTCACTCCACGTGATCGTTTTCATTCCTTTGAGGCTTCTTTAATCAAGAGTTTGATTCGAGGAGAGATTTTGTAGATTGTTGTCTACGAAGATACACCAAAATCCAAAAAAATTAAATATCATCAAAAACACAAAAAAATTGAAAATCCACAAAACAACCAAAAAGAATCTTCTTTGCTCACCTCCCATTCTTCGTGTAGTTTATGATCACTCGTAATCAAGCTAAACGAGCTCGTAAACGACTACAAAAGCAAGCAAATCAAGGATCGTTGATTGTTGAAGAACCTCCAATTGTTGAACCTATTATAGAACAAGAAGTCGTAATGGCTAATCGTACTATGATGGAGTTGCTACAAGCACCCACCGAGGGTTTTGGAGAGGCCATTGTTATTCCCGCCATCCTTGCGGAGAATTTCGAGATTAAGACGGGTTTAATGTCGATGCTACAAGCAAACAAGTTTCGAGGTCATGAGAAAGACAACCCGCATTACCATATTAGGAATTTCAACCGTCTCACCGCCACTAGCAAATTCAAAGATGTTCCGCATGACGCCATTAAGATGATGTTGTTTCCATATTCGTTGGATGGACCCGCAAAAATTTGGCTCGAGAAAGAACCGCCAAATTCGATTTTGACATGGGCCGATCTCGTTTCTAAGTTTGTGAACAAGTTTTTTCCACCATCGAAAACAACACACTTAAAAAATGAGATTTCACGATTTGTGCAACGTAATAATGAAAGTTTTTCAATGGCATGGGAACGATTTAAAGAAATGTTACATGAATGTCCTCACCATGATTTTTCGGAATTGCATCAAATAGATACTTTTTATAATGGGCTTAATGATCATGAACGAGATTATTTGAATGCCGCCGCGGGTGGTAATTTTTTGTGCAAGACGACAAATGAAGCTTTACAAATCATTGAAAATCGATCTAAGGTTTATAGCCCTCGTAACACACCGAGTGTTGCCAATATGGGTTCGTCATCGTCATCACAATCGTCTCGTAGCATTAACGCCTTACATGATGAAGCTAATGAGGAAAATCGGTTTTTTGATAGATTTGCTAATCTAATGTCCCATTGGAAGGCTCAAGAAGCTTCCAATTCCGCTTCGGTTAAAGCGGTTGCTAAGAGTTGTTTATCGTGTGGAGGAGCTCATGATCTTTCCGAGTGCATTACCGCGGATGGTAACACTTCGAGTGCTTACGTAGCAACGGGAACTTACAACCAAAACGGCCAAGGTTCCCGCCAAAATCAAGCTCCACCAAACCAAAATGCTAACAATTATCGAAACAACAACCAAGGTAATTACCAAGGCAACACACGCAATTACAACAAAGGGAATTATCAAAGTGGGAATGGACAAATCTCTAATCAAAACCAAAACCGTGATTTTCAAAACACTACACAAGGTTTTCAAAATGCTCACACGAAAAATTTGCAAGGAGAATTTTTGGATTATGCTAAAGCAAATGATGCAAAATTTGATAATATGCAACGTGAGATGATTAGCTTAAGGTCCGAGTTGAAAAACGAGCTTAAAAATGAACTTACTAATGAACTTAAAACTCATGCAAATAAAATGGAAGGAAATGTCCAACGTCTTCAACAAAACCAACAAAAGATGGAATTAGGACAACATGAGATTAAGCAAGAGTTATTAAAAGCGGATGCTAGGCAATCAAAATTTGAGGACCGAATGGCTAAGATGTTCGAAGCAATCATGTGTAAGCCCTCTTCTTCGGGTGGTCTTCCTAGTGATACCATTGCAAACCCGAAGGGAGAAATGAAGGTTATTACTACACGAAGTGGTAAAACTTTCAAGGAACCAATCTCTCGTCCAAGTACTTCTACGGAGAAGGAAATCGAGAAAGAACCCGAGGTAATGGTCGAAAAGGAGCACATTACAAGCCCACGAAGTACCGCTCAAACCACACCTACGGTTACACCAACACCAATTATGGAACCCGAGTTTCCAAGGCCGTTGCCTAATGACCAACCCACACCACCTTTACCTTACCCTTCGAGACGAAACAAAGAGAAAGCACAAGAAAGGAACAATTATCAATTTGAGCTATTTATGAAAATGTTTCGTGATCTACATTTTAACATAAGTTTTGCCGATGCTTTAATCATGATGCCTCGATTCGCCGCAAACTTCAAAAGTATGCTAAACAACAAAGAAAAGTTACAACAATCGTCTAGTTGTTCATCGGTTTTTCTAAGCCGCATACCACAAAAAGTCGGTGATCCCGGTAAATTTTTGATTCCGTGTGCTATACAAGATATGGAGGAATGCTACGCCTTGGCCGATCTTGGTGCTAGTATTAATTTGATGCCTCTCGAGATTTTCAAATCGCTTTCGCTTCCGGCTCTTACTCCTTCGAACATGTCCATCGAGATGGCCGATCATTCTACGATTTTGGCATGTGGAGTAGCCGAGGACGTTTTCGTTAAAGTCGGAAAGTTTTACTATCCCGTTGACTTTATCGTTGTAGACATTCCCATCGATCGAAAAGTTCCTCTCATTTTGGGTCGTTCATTTTTGGATACATCACGAGCACTTATCGATGTTCATGCTCGAAAAATCACCCTTCGTTTCAATGAAGAAGAACTTGTCATCAATGCAACACAAAACTCCAATCTTTCTCATGTATATTCTATTGCAACTTTAAACCATGGTGACTCGACCAATGTCATTTGCAAAGAATTTTCACCAAGAGTTTTAGGGAATGTCGCCAAAAACAATTTACCATTTCCTCCGCCAGTGGAGGTTATGAGTGCTAAGCCTACAAAGAAGAAACCATCAATACTTGAATCGAAAAATCCTTCACCTTCATTCTTGAAAAGTGTTGATAAGTTACCGGTTTCTACGGAAGATCTTTCGGATGATGAATATGTTGGCCCCGATGGGGAGGTTTTCTTCGTCGATAAACGTTTTGAGAACTTGCCACCACCAAAACCAAAACGGTTTCAAAATGTGAGAATTTTTAGTGTAACTAACATCGTCTTAGAAACACCGAATATTTTCGACATAATTAAAAAGGGTTTTCATAAGGAGAGTTTAAAAGATAACAAAGGAAAAGATCTTAAATGTGATTTAATTGATTTTTCTACAAATCTAACTCCGTCATCACCACGTGATTTGAGTACTACAAACTCGTCTACTCCTTTTGACGATGTTTTGTGTGGTTCTAGTATGGGGGAAGCCCCTTATGTTCCCTCATCCTTGTCCACCGAGGACGAGATATTCGATCCCGGAATTTCATGTAAAGGGAAATCTCGGTCTTCCACCGATGCAATAAATGGAAACTATATCTATTTGCTTGGTGCGAGTCTACCTCGAGTAGCTCAAACGTTTGTCTTACCAATTGTCTCACCCTTCTACTTCTCATCTATTTTCTTCAAACTCTTTGAGTTTATGGCACATGTTGGAGTGGCGTTAATTTGTTTTTCCAATGGAAACGAGAACGCCATTTTCGACCCCGGTATTTTGCATCACTTAAGGACTTAGTCCTTTTTACCGGTTGCTTTTTGGGCCTTGTTCATCATGTAAGCCCCATCAAAAATTGACCACACCATAATTTCCCTAAATGTTCACATTTTGAGGGGATCGAGTCGAGCTCATGACTCGGTAATCAAAAACGAGGTGCCTCATGGGGGAGATCCCATGCTTATCTTTATGCTTTTTATTCACTAATAAGGGGACTTGTACCCTTCCAACTCGTTGTCTCGTGGTTGTTTGTGATTGTGTTATCTAGATCATCATCATCGTCTACGATTGAAGACTCTCGTGTTCGTTTACGTGAGCCTCCATCGTTCGTTTGAAGAAGTTTTTCACGAATCCATGACATATCCTTTATTATTCTAACAATTATCTTTTAGCATAATTAATAAACGGCTTTAGATATATTGTTGATCACCCTTTCCATGCTAGATCCTAAGCATTCGATTCTTCGTCTCTAGTATGGGGGTGCTTTACCTTTAGACTCGAAACATTGAGGACAATGTTTACTTTTAGTATGGGGGGGTGATTAGATACTTGCTTTGCTACGCCCTCACGTTTTCCAACTTTCAATGTTTTGTTTTGCTAATAAGGCTAAAAATGGCCAAATTTTAAAATTTTTCTTAGTTTTCATAAGTGTTTTTAAGACACGAATGTATATTTTCCGATGGATAGAATAAGAGTTAATTTTTGACTTGATGGGCATTTGGAGCCATTTACATTCCTTAACCCGCTCAATTCAAGTTTTGCTAGACTTTTATATAGGGAGCTTTAAAACGCGAAAGTCTTAATTCATTCGGGTTAAGAACAAGAACTTTTCGCAAGTTCCTATAATTGATTCTAGAAAGTCACTTATCAAGGGAACTTTAAAACGCATTCTCTAAACTTGAAAAAGTCCAAGAAAGTGCAAGATCCTATAGGTGGCTTGAAAACCCAAAACTTTGATTTGATATAGTCTTAATGAAAGCTAATCCAAATTTGGCTTAATTTTGACTTGCATGGCTAAGTATTCACGAGTCTCTTTAATTAGAGGTCTTTATATAGTGAAGAACGAGAAATGATAGAGTTAGACAAGTGATCATGCTAAACGTAGAACATGAAAGTGTTCTTTCAAAAACTCATATGTTTTTAATTGTGGCTTTTTCTTCCCATAAGATCAATGCATTAGGAATAAATCATAATTGCAATAAGTAAGGTCGTACGATTTGAAAGGTTACTTAGCCTCTAGCGCAAGATCGTTTAAAAGTTGCTCGGGGTTGAATAGAGTTCATAGCCAAGGCATAACTTATTGAAGCGGGACGCGAAAATTGGCGATCATCCAAAAAGGCCCTAACAAGGCATGAGGAGCTCTATTTTTGCTAAAGATCCAAAGATGATGTGAAGTATCATTATTCCTAAATCAATATGAAGGATCGAGACACACGACGAGAAGCAATTACTCCCCAAAAGAATGGAGAAAGTCTATCCAAAAAGACCCTAACAAGGTATGAGGATAAATATATCCAAGCCCGAAAAGGAGGCGGATCGTTGTATATCAAAATCCAAAATAAAGATTGAAGAAAAATGATGAAGTCGTGGTCCTATATGAAGAATCTCTCAAAAACGTCAAGTGAAGAAATTCCAAATATATGAAGAGAAGACCATAATTTTGAGAACGTCTTCCCAAGATTTGAAGTATGAAGTACATGCCAAATATCGGTCCGAGAAAGGTCTCAAATCGTGAAACGAGTTATGCCAAGATATGAACTTAAGGAGATACACGAGAAGCCGTTTTAAAAGATTTTGTCCTTCGGCTAACTATTGATCAAATCGTGCTACTTTACTTTCGGACTAATAACTACTCAAATAAGTCAATATGAATCACTTGTGATCCATGACAAATAGATAAAAAAATGCTAGTAACCCATTTCCTTTTATAATAACTAGGATTGCGGGGAGAAAAAGTATTACACAATTTGAACGTATGAGTAGTGTTAGCATTGTGACTTGTACCAACAATGATCTTGTTTTTGCACTTAGCATGGAATGTATGACAATCAAGGATGACGAAGTTTACTCTTAGGGACATTGACTTGTTTCTATTCTTTGACCCTAAAAGTCACATTTTGGTGATGAAAATCATACATTATGTCTTTACACATCATCGTAGTATGTTGCAAGTCTTTTACTCTTCAATAAAGGTTAATAAAATTGAACTTTGGTGATGCTTAGATACTTTATTCTAGCATTGCGTGAGGGCACGGCAATGGCTTAGTATGGGGGAGTGATGAGATGGCATTTATACATGATCTCATCGTTCTTTTCGGGCTTTAAATGCACTAATATGTCATAAAATACCATATATATGCTTGCTTTTGTGTTTATGTGTGTTTTAGGTATGGATATCGTGAAAAAGACAAAAGATCACAAGATACAAGGAAAAACGAACACGAGAAACGAAGCCGTACAAAGAACCGGGCCCTAATCATGGAATTCTCATCAAATACCCTTGAAGACTTGAAGACAAGCAAGATTGATCCTCATTCAATGAAGAAATGACACTTAAAACCCTTGTATATTGATAAATTACAAGTTTGGTCCCTTAAGTTTGTCAAAATTTGCAAAAAGGTCCTTCAACTTTGAAGAAATGGCAAGATTAGTCCCTCAACAAATCAAAATTGTCAATTATGGTCCCTCATGAGGTTAAAGATGCAAAGAAGACCTTTGAAGATCAATATAGTCCAAGTTCAGCCCTTGAATTATCACAAAAGGTCAAAAACAACCCTTGATAAGCCTTTTACAAAGTCTTGTGCCAAAAATGTCAAGTGGGGAAAGTTATTTACAAAGTAAAACGGGTTTTAGGGCTTTAAAACTTGATATGCCAAAAAAACCAAAGGACAAGGACCAAAAGTGGCAATTGAAACTTTTAAACTCAAAAAAGGGCGCTTAACATGTAAGTTTCCCCTAATTTCGGATTCAACAGTTTACTGTTCATCTTTCTTACCACCCAGATTTCACCACCACTTTTACTTGGGTAAAACCCAATTAAACCCACACACGTTTAATTCACACGTACCAAAACTCAACCCACTCCTAAAAATCCCAATCCCACGCATGTGTGCCAAACCCCCAATTCCCCATTCCACCAATCAGCTTATTCCTTTGTCCCCAAGGAAATGACGTGTCCACAATGAACGTCCAAGATGAAAGGCTTCCTCCCAACGCAAAATTAGAAGGCCAAGATCAAAAATTGGACAATTCACCTCAAAAACGTCCAAGGGTATTATTGAGATTTTCTAGTTTAGGGTTTTGTAATTTTAGCTTTCTAGTATCTTCTTAGGTCTCTATATAAGGAGCTCACAGAATGTGTGAAGCCCTTGTTCCAGTTTTTCTCATCAAATCTTGTAATTCCTATTAATTTGAAATAAAAGTTGGTATTGTTTAAAAAAGCATTTAATTCCTTTTTATATTCTGTTAAAGTTGGTGTTTGTTTGTGAGGAAAACTGAGTTCCATCAATTTTACTTTGGTTAAGTGATTTGTGTTTCATAAATATTACAAAAGTTTTTGGAAATTGAAAGATTTTTGTAATAAAAATCTGTGTTAGGATTTGGTGTTAAGAATTCATGTTATTGATGTTAGGGTGTTATAGAAAACGTGTTTTCTAAGTTTAAAAAGGTTTGGAAAAATTTTAGAAAGAAGAAAAATAAAACAGGAAAATATATTTGCTTGTGTTATCTTGCATTTTTCTTTGATTTTGTCATAAGCAGGTTGAAGTTGTTGTTGATCTAAGTCTGCTCCAACCCGAGTTGGATTGGAGGAGGATTGACATCCTCTAGGGCTTTGGATGTTAAAGCCCTAAGGTATTTTTCTTATTTCCCTTTTGAAAGTTCAAAAAAAATGCTTTTGAGTGATCTTGCATGATTTTGTGTTTAATTGTGTTTAGATTGGTTGATTTGTGTTTTTGTTAGCTTATATGCATGTTAGAGGTCATAGGAGTCGTTTTGAAAGTGTTTTGTTAGGTATTGATTCATAAATCTTGGTTTCAAAATTATTAAAGGGTGTTTGGCAAAGTGGATTAGCAGGGTGATAATCATTGATTGAGAGTTTAAAAAGCGTTAGCAGGTTTTAAAAAGAATTCAGATAGGTTGAGAGTTAGTAGGTAGTTAGTTTTGGTCAAGTTTAAGACAAATTTGTGAGGTTAAAAAAGAAAAGCTAGCTATAAATCTGTTTTCACTTTCTGCTTGTATTTTTATGAGTTTTTGAGCCTTGGTCTTTGAAATTTGTGTAGTAATAGGTTGATTTAAGGTTGTATTTGGTTTGTATGACAGATTGTGAGTGTGTGTGTTTAAAATTGGAGTTTGAAGTCCATTGGATAGCAAGATATAAGCCATAAAACCACCAGACTTAGGCTGTCATCACAGAAACTGCATAAGTGCTAGGGTGTGCTTGGTTTGCTTATTGGTGCATGCTATTTGCTTGATTTTGCTAGTTGTTGACTTCTTGTGCTCAAAGGAGCACAAGAGTGCCCCCTCTTGTCCATAATAAGCCACCAAATAAGCCATAGGCCAAGAACTCTTGGCTTGCATCACCTTTGAAAAAAGCAAAAACACAAGCAGAAATCTGCTTGTGTTCAATTGGGAATTTGTCACGTTTTTTTGGTCTTGATTTGTGTTTAATCTAGCTCAATAAGGGAATTGGTGTGAGTTTTTAAGCTTGCTACAGGTCACTAGTTGGATTGGTAAAAAGCAAAAATAAAAAAAAATTAAATCAAGCAAAAAGGGGGTTTCAAGACTCGAACCCACAATCCCCACACTCACAACACTCACACACTACCACTGCGCCCTAGGGTCTTTGACTGCTAGGGTGTGGTTTTGTTTTATACTTAACCTCATTTTCAATTATTGCTTATTTAAAAAGCCGTGGGTTTTCAAGCTTATTTGAGCTTATTTTTAAGCCAATTTTGATTTCTCTTATTTTTATTAGAAAAGTATCAGCATTAGTGATTTTTCAAGACTAGTTTCATATTTTTCCATTTAATAGATTATTTATTAGGATTTAATTATTAGACGTTTTTAATAAATCATTAAAAAATACCAAAAATAGTTTTAATTTTTAGGAAAAATAGTTTTTAGCTTTTAAAATATATTTTTGAGGTTTACATCTAATTTTGGTTTCAAAAACATTTATTTTTAATTTTATAATATTTTAAGGTTTTTTATAAACTTTAAAGATTTTTATAAAATTATTAAAAAAGGTTTAGGAGCTATAATTTGTGTTTTTCTCTTAGTTATATTATTTAGGATTTTTATAAAAATTTTAGAATTAATTTTAGAAACTTTTTATTTTTAGTATTATTTTAATATTATTTTAATATTAATTTTTCAAAATTTTACTTTTCTTTCTTTTTCATTTTTCCTAGATTCTTTATCATTAATTAGGACTTTTTCCATTTTTAGAATATTTTTATACCTTTTAGATTTATTTTTATAATTATTTTAAGTTTAATTAGGTTTTAGTCATTTTTAGTCATTTTTAGAGTTTTAAAAATAGTTTTAATAGGTTTTAATTTTTAGAAAATTACTTTTTAGTCTTCTAATAATATAAGTTAAGTGATTATTCAACAAAATCATATTTTAGACATTTTAATTAGTTAAATTTAATTTTAGGGCTTTAATTAGCATTTAAAATTAATTATTTAATTAATAAAAGGTTTTAAAATATCTTTGTTGGATTTTTATCTTTATTTATATTATTTTAGACTTGTTTTTAGCTTCTTTTTGATATTTTGTTTTTGGTTTTAGCTTAATTTTTAATTTGGGTAGTTTTTCACGGCTTTACGTTTACGTCTTTTACGTCGTAGTTTAATTTTAACATAACCGTCTTTCATCTTCTCGTCCCCATTCTCTTAATATTAATCTCAAAGAAATACAAGTTAGAACACACACATATACCTCCTTGGGAAACGAACTTTCTCTCATCTTATTTGATTGTGGGTCATTTGTGTTGATTTTTCCTAAAATCATCACTCGATACTTTCCGCTCATATACGTTCTTTTGTTTTCCTAAACAAGAGTCGTATTTTACTACAATCAAGAGTACCATGGGATCCGACAGAGAGCTAGGGAGAATAGCAACGAGTTTATGCAGCGCTTTCTTCGCTTAGCTGGTTTCCTTGGTGCGGCAGCAGGTACTCCTGAAGAGCAGGCACACCATTTTAGGTGGGCTCTTCGCACATCGGTCGCAAACAATCTGGTGTGTGCTACCTTCAACACTATAGCACAAGTGGCCGATGCAGCACGTAAGCTGGAAATGCTGCAGGAGAGAGATGAGTTCGGGGAAGCTGAGAGACCCGACAAGACGTAAACATTCGTATTCAAACGGTGATCAATCCGTATTCTTTCCATATATGTCAATTATTCATCTCTTTAAATGTATCTTCCAGGCAAAAAACTGGGGACCGATCTCAGTCGGCTACTCAGCAGCAGCCTCATCAGCCCAAGGGAAACGGTCAGACTAACGACCGTTCTGCTACAGATAGGCGTGGCGGTAATGATAATTACTGTAACAACGCTGGACACTCCAACAACAGCAGGTCCTAATACCTACGCATTTTCTTATGATTTCATGTTATAACTCATATTCTGACACTTTAGCAAACTTCTACCAGGAACCATGGAAACAGTAGGAACCAGAACCAGAGAGGTTCACAGCCTAGCCGTCCAGCTATCACTGGTATTCAATCTTACGATTATCCGCATTGTCCTTTGTACTCTATTATCATGTCTTATGTAAAATGTTTTATCAGGTTCCCAGCTAGCCAGAGCACCAGCTGGAGGATTTACTCATCCTCTTTGCTCTACTTGCCACCGTAGGCACCCAGGGCCATGTCGCCGTAACACTGATGCATGCTTCAAGTGTGGTCTTCCTGGCCATATCATGAAGGATTGCCATAAGGGCGAGATGGAGGGTACATCAGGACATGCTGATTCCAAGCCGCCTCCTACCACCGGGCGTGTCTACACGACATCTCGAGACCAGGCCAACAAGTCTACAAGTACCATCACTGGAATCTTGTATATGTATGGTCAAGCTACATGTGTTCTTTTCGATACGGGTGCTACTCACTCGGTTATTTCTGCTGCTTATGCTAAGAACATTAGGATGCTCCCCATGCCACTAGAAAATAGGCTTACTATTTCCACGCCTTTGAGGGACTCTGTATTAATCACCCATGTATACAAGAGTCTTCCCCTAGAATTTGACGATAAGGTTCGACCTGTTGACGCACTTCCGCTGGACATGAATGACTTCGACATGATTTTGGGCATGGATTGGCTATCCAAGCATCATGCTACCATAGATTGCCATTCATATCGAGTTATCTTCGGTGATGTTAATGCACCAGAGTACATTCATAACGGGTTCGTACCCGGACGGTCGGTACAAATCATATCTACCCTGCAAGCGCGTGCACTACTATCACATGGCTGCAAGGGTTATCTAGCTACGGTTCACGACATGGATGCTGAATCCCCATCAATTCAGGATCAACCTATAGTGTCGAAATTCCAAGATGTATTTCCAGCAGAACTTCTGGGCATACCACCTGCACGAGAAGTGGAATTCAGTATCGAGCTTATTCCAAGAGTTGAACCAATCTCGAAGGCTCCTTATCGCATGGCTCCCATAGAGCTGAAGGAGCTGAAGGATCAACTGCAGGAACTTCTTGAATGAGGTTTCATTCGACCGATCGCATCTCCATGGGGCGCCCCGTCTTGTTCGTTAAGAAGAAGGACGGCAGTATGCGTCTTTGCATAGACTATCGTGAACTCAACAAGATTACTATCCGGAATAGGTATCCACTGCCACGTATAGACGATCTGTTTGACCAACTCCAAGGGGCCAAACACTTCTCCAAGATTGATCTTAGGTCAGGCTACCATCAATTACGGGTCAAGGAGCAGGATATCGCCAAGATTGCTTTTCGTACTCGTTATGGCCACTACGAGTTTGTAGTTATGCCATTTGGCCTGACAAATGCTCCAGCAGTGTTCATGGACTTGAGGAACAGAATCTTCCATGAATTTCTGGACAAGTTCGTCATTGTCTTCATCGATGACATCCTGATTTTCTCAAAGTCCAAGGAGGAACACGAAGACCATCTTCATACAGTACTACAGATTCTTCGCCAGAAGCAGCTGTATGCTAAATTCTCCAAGTGTGAGTTCTGGTTAGACAAGGTGGCATTCTTAGGTCACATTGTATCAGCAGAAGGAATCACTATGGATCCAGCGAAGGTTGAGGCCATTACTAAGTGGCCAAGGCCGACATCAGCGATGAAAGTCTATAGTTTCTTAGGCTTGGCTGGCTATTACCGTAGGTTCGTGCAGAACTTTTCCCGCTTAGCACTACCATTGACCAAACTGATGCGGAAAGGGGAGAAATTCGTCTGGACTGAAGAACGAGAGAAGAGCTTTAAAGACCTGAAGCAGAAGCTAGTATCTGCACCTATTCTTACTCTCCCATCTGGTACGGGTGGATTTCAAATCTACAGCGATGCATCGGGGAAGGGACTTGGCTGTGTTCTCATGCAACATGGGAAAGTGATCGCGTACGCTTCACGGCAGCTTAAGCCTTATGAAGAAAATTACCCCACGCATGACTTGGAACTTGCTGCAGTTGTGTTTGCATTGAAGATATGGAGGCACTACTTGTATGGAGAATCATGTGACATTTTCACGGACCACAAGAGTTTGAAGTATATCTTCACTCAACGTGAATTGAACATGAGGTAGAGGAGATGGTTAGAGCTGTTGAAGGATAATGACATTAATCTACAGTATCATCCCGGAAAGGCAAATGTAGTAGCAGATGCTCTTAGCAGAAAGTCCGGAATGATCAACGGCATTAAAATTGAAGAGGAAATCATAAGAGACTTGGAGCGACTAGACAACGAGATCATGGTACGTGGACAGCACGGTTACTGGGCTAATCTTAGAGTATAACCCGAGTTACTCTCTAAGATCAAGGAAGCTCAGAAAGATGATGGAGAAATCTGGGCGATAGTACAGAATTTGGAGAAGCAGACGGAATTCAGAGTAGACGCAGATGGTATCGTGTGGTAGGGCACGAGACTTTGTGTTCTTGATGACCAAGAACTCCAGGAAGCCTTGTTAGCTGAAGCTTATAGCTCCCCATTCTCTATACATCCTGGTTCGACTAAGATGTACCATCACATCAAGCAGTACTTTTGGTGGAGTGGTATGAAACAGGATGTGGCCACTTACGTCTCCAAATGTCTTACCTGCCAGCAGGTTAAGATCGAGCATTAGCGATCTGGCGGTCTCCTTCAACCGTTAGATATTCCAGAGTGGAAGTGGGACAAAATCACCATGGATTTTGTTACTGGTCTTCCGCCTACCAAGAGGAAGCACGATGCAATTTGGGTTATCATAGATCGACTTACCAAATCAGCTCATTTCTTACCGATCCGCAAGGAAGATCTGGTAAGTAAACTCGCCGATACGTATAGAAGAGAGATCATGAGACTCCACGGTGCACCATCCAGCATCGTCTCAGACAGAGATCCTCGATTCACTTCGCGATTTTGGAAGAGTCTACAGAAAGCTTGGGGTACACAACTTAAGCTTAGCACGGCTTTTCATCCTCAAACGGATGGACAGTCGGAACGAACCATTCAGACATTGGAAGATATGTTGAGGTCATGTGCGTTGGAATGGACGGGTGATTGGGACGATTACATCTGTTTGGTGGAGTTTGCATACAACAACAGTTGGCACGCAAGTATCAAATGTGCTCCTTTCGAGATGTTGTATGGCAGGAAGTGTCGCGCCCCAATTTGCTGGGATCAGGTTGGCGAGCGAACACTTGATGGACCAGAAATCATAGAGATGACCAATGAAAAGATCGCAGTAGCTAAGTAGAAACTTCAGGAAGCACGGTCACGTCAGAAGAGTTACGCCGATAAGCATCGTAGGGACATACATTTTAACGTAGGAGATCACGTCTTCCTTAAGGTTTCGCCGGCACGTGATGTTAGACGCTTTGGGATTACAGGGAATCTCAGTCCTCGTTTCATCGGACCGTTTGATATCATTGAACGAGTCGGTGAAGTATCTTACCGGTTAGCGTTACCTCCGCAGCTTTCGCATGTGCACAATCTGTTTCATGTGTCCTTACACAGAGGGTACCGGTATCATCCCCTTCACATGGTTCAGTATCCACTAGAACAGATATGTGAAGATCTCAATTTTATTAAAGAACCCGAACGAGTTCTTGACAGACAAGAACAAGTCATGCGAAAGAAGACGATTCCATTCGTCAAAATCCTTTGGAGGGACCATACCGAGCGGGAAGCCACTTGGGAAACAGAGGAGCCTATCCGGGCTTCTTACCCTCATTTCATATTTTGAATTCGGGTATGTTCTTCTTTTCCAGTTTACTTTATCTATAATTCGGGGATGAATTATTCTTTTTAGGGGGGAAGATTTGTAAAACCCGCATGTTTTCATCATGAATAGTACCCTTAAGATCGTACGTACTAGATTAAAACTTTCCTATTATAGCATGATTACGATTACGTGTTAGGATTTTACGTATTACGTACGTGTTAGAACACGATAAATATTTACTACGCACGAGCACGCAATAATTATTTGACAATAATTAATCACGAACATGCGATCATGAAATCATGAATGTAATTAAATCACGAACTATTATTAATTACGTATATATATTTATTACGAGCGTAAATAAATATATTAGGTCACGGTAATTATGTAACGAGAACACATTAAACGCGAACACAAATAAACATGAACGAACAATTAAACATCGAGACACGGAAAACGGTATGGGTACCCCATGTGGGGCCCCTACCCGCGGCAACAAGGAAGAGATGGGCCAAGCCCATCTCAAATTTCACTAAAGAGGGGTTAAGGGAAAACTAACTAGTCATTTTTCACTTTATAGAAGATTAACACAAAAACTTAAAAAGTTTCTCCTTCTCCTTTTTCTTTTTTGGCCGCCACACATAAACACACCAAGGAGGGTGTTTATTTGATTTTTGATCTTGGTTTTGGTGCAAGTGTTCGTGTTTGTTCATCCTCGTTGAGATCCACGCATTCGGTATATGTTTTTTTACCCTTTTTCTTTTTGATTTGATCTAATAATTAATTAAGAACAAGATGTTTTTAAAATCTAATTAAAAACATAGATCTAACATGAAAATGGTTTTTGGAGAAATCAAAAAGGGTGTTTTAGGGGTGTTTGTTTTGGCCGGCGCCTAAATCGAACCCCAAGGGGGTCTCGGTTTGGCTACTCGACCACCACCGAGACCATATGCTCCCGGTTGAGTGGTGTGGGTCCCATGGCAGCAGCAAGACAAGGGGAACCCCGAAGTGGTTTGGGGTATGGTGTCGATTTCATGTCCGGTTCATGGGTTTTAGTCAAGATCCGGTTCACGGTTTATGTTAAGATTATTTTTTTTATAATCATATGTTAAAATTAAATTAATAAATATGACATGATTAATTTTATATTTTTAGACTTATAATTAATTAATTATTTAAAAACCATGGTTATAATTAATTAATTAACATGGCTTAGGTTATATTATTAATAAATAATAATACATGTTTTAACCTAAGTATTTAACTTTATTTAATTAAAAACATGATATACTTTAATTAAATATTTTAACCTATAGTTTATTTAAATTACATGAAATAATTAATAAACTATACATTATATCATTATGACTTAGAAAATAATCATGAAATCACTTAGGCTTATATACTTAGCTTATTTAACCAGCTTATATCTAATTATGGAAACTTTTTATTTTAGAAACTTATTTAATTAAGGCGGTTAATCTATTTATGGAAACTTTCTATTTTTAGAAACTTATTTAATTCAGGCAGCTAATCTATTTATGGAAACTTTCTATTTTTAGAAACTTATTTAAATAAGGTAGCTAACCTATTTATGGAAACTTTCTATTTTTAGAAACTTATCTGTTTTAAGCAGTAATTCTATTTTTGGAAACTCTCTATTTTTGGAAAATTTCTATTTTTGGAAACTTCCTATTTTTGGAAACTTTCTATTTTTGGTAACTTTCTATTTTTGGAAACTTTCTATTTTAGGAAACCAGCTATTTTTGGAAAGTTACTAATTATTACACAGTAAGTATAATAATACATGAAATACCAGAAATACTTAATCAGAGTAAACAGAATATAAGATAAACACAGTTTAAGGCTTAAAACAGTAAAACATGATAAGAACATATAAAATAAGCTAAGACATGACATAAAACCAGTTACGTATTTAGTAAGCATATACTTATTCATGTATGTATTTATGTAGCATTAGTGATACGAAAGTAGGATTCCTCTCAGTTCGTCTTCTTCGTTAACTGGACATAAGGTACGGGTTCCCGTCCTTTCAGTATGGACATTCTTTCCTTATTAGGATTCCCCGTATGCAGCCAAATGTTTTCCCGTAGTATTAGTTATGTGTTTGATTTGCTTATGTTTAATTTAGAATACCTATAGCCATATACATGCATGACCAGTTTCACCTAGTTATGGAGGTACCATAACCATAACATTAGAGGCACTGATGTTATGACTTTACCACGGCGGAGTGATTGCTTGTGGCGTCCCTTCAGCTTTTGGCCATTTATATTATATTTATCATGTGGGGCGTATGTGTGCATCCTAGTTACATGTTTTCAGTCAGGATTTCATGGTGAATGTGGTGTGTGCCTTGCATCCTTCACAAGGAGCTGATCCCTCCTACCCAAACCAGAATATTAAATTAGAGGCAGCCCCTCTAATTTGCATGATGAGGTCACCCCTCCAAGTATTCATGCACGGTGGATTTTCATGACCTATATTGGCTAATGGTAAAATATGTTAAACAGTTTTTACAAGATAAACATAAGGCTTTTCAAACTATAAAACCAGTTTTATCAAGACTTAACCAGGTTACTCGGGACTTAGTTTCTTCCGCTGTTATATGTTATATGCTTATCTTATTCATGCTTTACTGTACACCCGTGCACTGAGCGTATTGCTTAGCCGTTTTCCTTTTCTATGTTCCCAAAACGGCAGGTACTCAGGGACGCTGGTAGACTTTAAGCGTACGTGCATATGGACTGGAAGCTTTCTAGCCTTTCTTTACTTTATGCATTACCTTTCTTTTGATACATTTGGTATGGACATTGTTTAGTCCTTTCCTTTACTATACTTATGTTTGTGTGTGATGAGCTTTACTTTTGGACTACCGATGTTTGATTCCGGTATTTTCCTTTTATGGTCATGTAATGTTTAGACTTTTTCCTTGTATGCTTTGATGACACGCCATAATTACGTGTGACATTTCCATTATCAAACTGGGGTGTTACAAACAAAGTATGAACATGTCGATTCAGAAGTCACAAGAGCACAAGATGGCGAAAATGATGATACCAAAGAACGTATGAATGTAATAGGTCATCCTAGTCACAAGGAGCATAAGATGAAGATCTCAAGCACTGAAAGTCAATTGATAAAGGCTCAAGATAAAGATCACAAAATCATGAAGGAACAAAACCGCTACAAACAAGATCAAGACCAAGATACAAGACCAAAGCAGGAAGATCTCCTCAACAAGAATGTATTCACTCAATCATTTTATGCTTTTTAAGCTTTTTAAGATGACCGATACATTGGGGGAGATTGTTAGCCCTATATTTTATATAGTCGAATAAGAATGTAATAGGTCATCTTAGTCGTTAAAGGTCTTGTATTGTAATAGGTTAGTCGGGTTAACCGGGCTTGGACTTTAAGCTAATATTGTATAAGTTAGGGGCGTAAGCCCAAGAAAAGCCAAGCCCGACCCAAGTCACTTAAACCCACGGCCCAACAAGCCAAGGGTATATATACCCTCTTCCATGTGTGGAAGAGGGTGTTGGTTACCATTTTACTTTCTCTCTCTAAAGTGTTTAACCTTCCAAACTCTCTCTTGTTTCTCTCTCTAGTTTCTTCTGATTCTCTCTCTAAATATAAACTAAATCTTGTGTTATGGATTAAAATAGGAATAACAAACCTTAATAATATATGACGGATGGGAGTATTATCACTTTGGGACCAAGCCCAAGTCCATTACACATTTAACATGAAAAGAGACGTAGAGTGTTATGTTTCAAAGCCCATTAAGGTAGATTTTTTATGAACGGTATAAAGTAAATAAAACGTTTCATTTAGTCAAAACATCATGAACCATTCATTCACTTTCGTTATCCCCAAAGTATTTACCATCTTTTTCTTTCACCAAACAAATAACCAGACACCCCTTTCTTTAACCCTAGATCCAAAATCAAAAAAAAGGGGCTTTATTCTTCACCGCGCGTGAACACACACGCACTGGAAATAAATACCCAACTTTATCGGAGCTTGGTGATGTTCCTATCTAAATGACGTGGCAGTTTTCCCTGCTCTGATTGGCCAAGACACCTCAATTCCTATCATCCACCAATAAGGAGAGGCCATATCAGCTTTAAACTAGCACAACTAGCACAAGGGATTGCCACGTCGGCGATCCGTGTGCTAGTGAGCTAATTACAACCGCAAGATTGAAGAGAAGAAAGAGAGAGAAGAGATCAACGACCAAGATCATTGTGTTCGTCTCAACAAACTTTACCAGCAGCCTTGGGGGTTGGCCTATAAAAACCCCCATTTATTCTGTAAATTTCATCCCATTTTTTATTTTAAAGTTATTATGCAGAATTAGTTGTGGGAATATTGTAATTTCTTTTTCTCAGTTTTGTAATCAAGTTTTGATTATTAATAAAAAGTTTATTTGGAGTTAATAATTTTTCAATTTACTTACTGTTTAAATCTCTATTGAAATTTAATTCCTGCTTTAATCTCTTTTGGTATTATAATATTAATGTTATTTAATTAAGCTGAATTTATAGCTTATATTAAATAACTAAAGTGAAATTTGGGTCCCCACTGGAAAGTTTCACAAACAGTAATATGGTTCGGATAATGGTGGTGGTGATGGTTCGAATGATGGTGAATGGAGGAGTTGATTCGGTTTAATAGACAGCTCAGCGCCGCTCTACTTCACAAAGGATTTCTCCAATAGGTTTTACTCCTTTTAATTTTTATGTTGTTTATATATTAGACGAATCTGTTTAAGTGATTTTATGAGTTGTATGATAAATGTATTAGGGTTTTATGGTATGCTTAATGAGTTGATAAATCTGCTTTAATGTTCATTTCTTATAAGTTGTGTATGAATCTGCTTTTATGGTTATTAGTTGAATATGTGAGAGGAATCTACTAATTAGTATGGTATTGTGATAATTTGTGAATAAATGTTTTGATAACTGAATGTTTGATTTAGCTATTCAACTTTGGGGTAGTTTGGATAGTTTGAAGATCTATGTTAGCTTTTATAGTTTAGATAAATCTGTTTTAGTTATCTACTGTTTATGAATCTGTTTTAAATAAGGGTTTTGGATAAATCTGAATATGTGAATTTTGTGTGCAAGTTTTTAGCTGATATTTTGATGATTTAGTAGATAGAATTTTAGTTAGTATTTTCTGAAATTGCTTAGCATGCTGAATGTTTCTTTTGTTTTGGAAAATTGTTGCGTCAAATTGATGTTTAGGACTGAGTTAGATTATTCTGTTTAATATAGGTTTGGTTATTTTAAAAAGTCTGCTTGATTTGTGAAGTTTATGCTTCTGTTGTGTTCCTGCTTTGAGTTTTAATTTGTTTCTTACCTTGCTGATATAACGCATAGCTTTGCTGATATTTGTGTATTTTGCTGAATAGTATAAGCTAGCAGACTCATTTAGTCTGATAGTCTAACACTGATCTTATCAGTTCTAAAATAGTATCTCACTCACAAGTCATTCTTGTAACTTTGATTTTAAACTTTAATTGTCCAAAAATAATTAACCAAAAAGTGTCCATAATGGGACTCGAACCCATGACCTCCTGGTCATGGGCCAAAGGTGTTAACCATCTGGTCTAGCTTCTATTTGTGTTTAAATACTCCCCTTTTAATTAATATATGGTAAGTTATGTTGTCAGATTTTATTAAGTATTGATGCAAGTTTTAATTAATTACTTTTTAAATCAATTATTAATATTTACTTTATAAAGTTTAAAAAAATAAAAAATAAAAATAAAAAATATTTTGTTTTAATTTTAGAAATTTAAAATGTTATTAAAATTAGTTTTTAAATAAATTAGTTTTAAACAATATAAACTTTAAATAATTTAGTTTTTAATTAACTTAGTTTTAAAATAGATTTTGTTAATTTAAAAGTAAAAGAAATTTTTTAAATAAAATAAATTAGTTTATAATTTTAAATAGTTTTTATAATTGTTCAAATAGATTTTAAATAGTGGTAAAGTGTTTTCATTTAAATAGTTTAAATAGTTTAAATAATTGTCTATTAGATTTAATTTTGGGATAGATTCATGCACTTAGGATTAAAAATTGTAGGATTAATTTTAGATTAAAAACTTAAAAAACAATTCGAATCAATTGTCCAAATTAAAACAAACGTCTCAAATTCACAAGATCCTCGTGTACAACGAACTTGGATCATTCACGTGTTTAATTGAATTCGTTTTTGGCTTATTTATGGCTTATTACCTTTTCCTAAGGGTAATTTCCTAAATTCGTCCTATAACGTATCTAATTAAAATACACCGACGTTTCCACATCACATCACCTAGCTCCCAACCTAGTACCGTTTTTTTGAAACTGAATGTGTAAAACAGAACCCTTTTGTTTCCTGTTCTTTTACTTACCAAAACGGGTTGGGCCAAAGCCATTTTCTTTCTCTTTAAACATTAAAAATCCGGCCTCCTTTTAAACTATATAAAGTTTTCATTCTTTTTTTAAAACTTATTCGTACACTCTCATTGAATCCTCGCGTTTTTATTCTCGCATATTTAATATTCTATATTTTAAATACGGGTTTTACAATTCTTCCCCTCTAAAAAGAATAATTTGTCCCCAATTTAAGGATACGACTGTACTGGGTTTTACAATTCTACCTCTCTAAAAAGAAAAATTCATCCTCGAATTCAGGGTAATTTAAGCTGGGAAATATATCTAAACTGAACGACACATGGACTGACAGAACATCAAAGCTGAAAAACATATAAGCTGAAAGACGTATAACTAAAGACATACCCGAATCAAAACTGGAAATGAGGATAAGAAGTTCGTATAGACTCCTCTGTTTCCCAAGTGGCCTCCCGCTCGGTATGGTTCCTCCACAGGATCTTGACGAAAGGAATGGTTTGTGTCACACCCCACCATGGTGGAATATGGGGCGCGACGCATGGATATCATCACAACAATAGCGTGTCTATAGAGTTAACTAAATGAAATAGAAATGTCATAAAAAGGTGACACAATGTCATGACAAAATCTCAAATAATGTAGGCGTCTAGGTAAGTAGGTAACAGGCCTACCTCTTACCATAGATATTCAAATAACACACATCAAACATATAGGTATCAAACAATTTACTAAATCAAAAGACAAAATAAAATCTAAGAGGAAAGGGATTCCTCCTAATGCAATCCTAGCAGCCTCTATACCCTAGCCACTTCTAACACCATCTTGCACAACTACCTCACTTGAAAATGATACTAAAATCTGTCAACATAAAGTTGGTGAGAACATAGGTTTAAGTTATCTATAACATCATAAGAAACCTTGACATCCGTTGTAAATAAGTTGAAGAAAAACAATTTATAATAGTGGACCATAATGTGATAATCATGTTACATGCATCTACAACAAAACTTAAACCAAATACCGATCACATCTACAATTCACAAAGCACACTATAACAATCAAGAAGTATCCCGTCACACACACAAGAACACACACCACACTATCCGGATCTTTCCTACACCACCTGTGGAAGATGAACTATATCCACGTCGAGGTATCTTGCCTTCGCAGAGACGATGCACAAGTACTCAGGACGGATCGTGCCCCACAAAACCAAAAACTCAAGACGGATCGTGCCCCACGAACCAAGAACTCAGGACGGATCGTGCCCCATGCTCCACACACATCACAACTGGTCTCAGAGACGCCCATACATCTATGTACCAATCCCAATCATAACACAATCAAGATTCACATATCAGAACACATATCAAAGCACATATGAGAACACATAAGCACGCAAGTCACACAATAGCACATTTATGTTCACACATTTTAAAACATAGTACTAAATTGTTGTCCCTAATATATGATGATTCTATACGATTAATGAAGAAAGAAAGGTAGATATGAGATGAATTTTAGAGAGAGAAAGTAGTGAGAGAAAATAGAGAGAATGGTTAGAGAAACTAGGTGATATTAGATTAGAGAAAATGAATAACCAACACTCTTCCTAACATGCTAGGAAGGGTTTATATAACCTTTGCTTAGATGTAGCTTAATGGGCTATATGATCATGGGCCGGGCTTTCCTTTTGGGCTTTGGTTACTTATGAATGAACCTTAGCTTAAAGTTAAGCCCGTAATACACGACTAACATACTACCTATTACAACGTTCTAAAATACGATACATAATAAACATATGACCGAGCATTCTTGTTTGACTCAATATTTTGAGGCTAACAATCTCCCCCAATGTGAGGTCATTATCCTTTATGAGAGGTCATTACCCTTGGTCATTTGGAGAATTGTAGAGATTACTAATCTCGCCATAAATGAGTCTTGAACGTGTAATAGTAGTCTTGTTTCTTCATGCAGTGATCTTTAAGCCTTTGTCGTTGTCTTTCGACTTTGTCCATTTTGATCTTGAGATCTTCAAATCATCCTTGACTTGTCTTTGCCATCTTACAATCTTGTGTCTTCATTCACATGCTCAGACTATTAATTGTTGAATATGTCTTTAGGCATGAGTATGTGGTTTTGAATCTTTGACTTTGCTGAGTACACCGTGACGCCACCTTCTCGAGACAAAACATAGACACGGACTGAATGGCTTTGACATTCGTCCTAAATCGGTAGCGTTCTACCTCCGGTCGGTGAAGACTGTTATACGATATTAAATATCGTACATGTGATCAGGTAGATTCAATTAAGAATCTCCTTGACAGGGTTTCGCGGCTGTACTAGCCGTTCTCTTTACTCGACCGTCTCAAAGCAAGACTGCGAACAGAAAGAGTGAATCAATTGGATAAATATTCGCTTGATTAAAGTCGTCAATTCAAATTCCTGGAACAAGTGTGATTCATAAAGAATCTTACCATTGTTGCTTTCCAGTTGACACAAGCTTGATTCATAAAAATCTCACAAGTCACCTACCGTAGCGCTGTTTGATGTTGACGCTAGAAGGATTTCCATTCGTCACTATGAATATTAATGAATATCACTCTGAATGTTCTGGCAAGACCATAAAGATATTGTGTAGAAAACTGAAACGAGTTTGAATCAATTTAGAATCAAACCACTGTTGCTTTTCAGTTTTACACATGTTCAATTCATAAAGAATCTTACATATGACCTACCACAGTGTTGTTTGATGTTAACACTGGAAGGATTTCCACTCATCATTGTGAATACTAAGTAGTATTACTCTGAGTGTTCTAGCAATATCGCAAGGATATAGGGTAGGACTCTCTTGATCTTCATCTGTGTTTTGTAACGAGATTTGATTGATCTCTTGGCTCTAGACTCGATTTGTGCACTTTTAGTGGTCGGAGGCTGGAGCAGATGCCACCTATTCAATATTAACTATCTCGGAGTGAGAAAGCTAATAGAAGTCATGTTGTTCTCCGTGACAATTAAACAAACTTCTTTTGAGAGAAGCCTGAGTAGCTAGGAAAGGGTTGTGCTTCACATCACTGGGTCCATGATGAGTTGTCTTATGATGTGTTGACCCGGTTTCTGCCTAAGTTGTATGGAGGGCTTCTTTGTTTACACCCTTTATCCTTACATTTCTTTTTCATTCTTCAACCCTTCAATACTTACCAAGACATCATTACTAGCACCTTGTTGTGATTGTTCCAGTGCTAGCATCAGTACTTAGTCGGCATTCAGCTACGTTCACATTCTACTCCATCTTTCCTAAGGACTTCTAATAATCTATTGGATTGTCCTTAGGAAGATCCCTCCGGTTCTGGTTGGATCATAGGACTTAAACCTAACCACCCTTTTGACACCAATAACGTCGTGAATTAAAGATGTTGTGGGTATTTGATCGTAACCATGAAAACCACTTTAAATTCTAACAAAGTGTTTGAAAAACATTTAACACCTTGCTAGTTTTGTCGTTTCAGAAATGCTCCCCCTTCACATGTGCATCGATAATCGAAAGTGTTTCGCACATGTAGGTAAGAGTTAAAGTGCTTGAGTCTTATATAAGATCACATTTTAATCACATTTTCTCCCCTATCTCTAATATATAAAATCTTTTGATATTAGAGATACCAAATTTGATTAAAATATATTTTGAAAAATAGTCTTGAAAATCTTCGGGAGAAAGATGTGTCAAACTTAGCATGAATTTTGGAAAGCTCTCCCTCAAAAATTGATCAAATTGAATTGTCATTGTGAGGATGTGATCCGCATTTCTCTTTTTGAGGATGGGAGTTGTTGAACAGACAGTTTTTGAAAGATTTTGAATAATCATTGAAAAATTCTTGAAAAAATTGTGTTCAACGCTTTTTGAAAAATCCTATTTCTTTTTGTTGAAGGGGTTTTTCTAAAGCATAAACTTGAGTTCATAGACTTTGAATGTATTGACGAATCCACTCAAGTGTAAGAAGATTTCTCTTCTTTTGCTGAGGGTAAGCGCACTAAATCGTACACTCCCTCGTGAATATTGATCCGGGTTGCAATCTGAAACTGATTACAAGCCATTGTGTTGAGCTCAAAACATGGAATGTTTTGTGACAAGCTCAACCCGTGATAGATTGCTCTACCCGTTGTTTGGAAATATTGTCCAAAAGAGACAATTTCCTTTACTTAAAATAAATGACATGTTTTGAAAAATATTTACAACATTCATTCGAGCTTTATGTACACACCCGTGTCGTTATTGAGCGACATTTCTATGTACGTCCATATTATCAATACTGAAGGACATGTCGAGAAGAATATTTTTGGATTTTAAAAGATTTTTAATTTTGTGTTTTGTTTTTATATGTTTTATATTTTTGTATTTTGCTTTTTCATAGATATTTACAGGTTGATGTTTGATAGATGAATCAAGCAGGCTTCTTTGTCGATTCCTCCAGTTCTGCTGGAGTCAAACATCTCATACCAATTTGCCTAACTAGATACGAAAACCTCTCTTTCGAAAGAGCTTTTGTAAACAAGTCAGCTAATTAGTAATCAGTTCCAACAAAGTATAATTCAACAATCTTTTCACCTTGTTCCTTGATGAAGTGATATCTGACATCAATGTGCTTCGTGCGGGAATGCTGTACCGGATTGCAGGAGATGGCTATGGCAGACTTTGAGTCACAGTACATAGGTACTTTATCAAAGTGGAAGCCATAATCCGTGAGTTGTGTTCTCATCCAAAGAACTTGAGCACAACACGCAGATAGAGACACATACTCCGCTTCAACTGATGAAAGTGACGTGCAATCCTGCTTCTTGGAAGACCATCCCACAAGCTTATCTTGACCTAGAAATTATGCACCACCAGAAGTACTTTTACGTGTATCAAGACACCCTGCATGATCAGAATCTGAATAGGCCGTTAGAAAGAAACTGGTTTCCCTCGGATACCAGAGTCCCATGTGAATGGTATTCTTAAGGTACCAAAAGATCCGTTTAACCTCCTTGAGGTGCTTTTCAGTGGGTCGTGCTTGATATCGTGCACAATAACATGTAGCATGATGAATATCATGTCTGCTTGCTGTCAAGTACATGAGGGACCCGATCATGGAACGATATCTCTCTTGATCTATGGCATTTCCCTCCATGTCAGCATCTAGCGATGTGGTTGATAATGGTGTCCCAACGGAGTCACATGAAGTCATACCATGCTTTTTGATTATCTCTTGACAATACTTAGCTTGGTCTACAAAGATTGGGGGTTGGTGAACTTGAATTCCTAGAAAGAATTTTAGTTCGCCCATCATTGACATTTCAAATTTGTTGTGCATTACTTTTTCAAACCTTCTGAAAGTTGTGGGTTTGTAGACCCGAAAATAATGTCATCAACATAAATTTGCACAAGCAAAATGTCATCCCGATATTTATAAGTGAACAGATTTAGATCAATGGAACCTTTTGAGAAACCTTTGGATACCAGAAATTTCGAGAGCTCGTTGTACCACGCCCTTAGAGCTTGCTTTAGTCCATATAGTGCTTTGTGGAGACGATACACCTTGTCAGGATAATGAGGATTGACGAATCCTTCCGGTTGCGTGACATAGAATTCTTCCTTCAAATGACCATTAAGAAATGCTGTCTTTACGTCCATTTGATAGACAGTAAATCCCTTATGTGCAGCATAAGCAAGGAAAATCCTGACCGCTTCCATATGAGCAACTGGTGCAAATGATTCATCAAAATCAATTCCCTCTTTCTGGCCATACCCCTTAGCCACTAGCCTAGCTTTGTTCTTGATGATCGTATTCTCTTCATCCATCTTGTTTTTCCAGATCCAACGTAGATTTAATGGAATCACATCATATGGTCTGTCAACAAGTTCCCAGACTTTAAGTCTTTCAAATTGTTGAAGTTCATCCGTCATCGATTCAATCCAAGCATGATCAGCCATGGCTTCTTTGATGTTTTTTGGTTCAGCTGAACTCACGGCGAGTGCGAACAAACAAACATCACCATCGGTGTGAAGATGTCGTCTTGTACGAACGGGATGTGAAGGGTTTCCAATGACATGAACCAAAGGGTGATCTCGGGTCCAATGATGTGTTGAAGGATCTCGTTGATAGAACGTATGCATATTTGACGGATCAACATGGCGAGTAGAAGACTCTTCAGTTTCGTGTACCGGTGTACCGAATGGGTTGATAAATTCGTCTTCGTCAGATAATGCATCATCTGCTTGATTTGTGTTCTCTGGAGCACTGACAGTAGTTATGGATGTTGTAGGATCGATTGTTGAAGTGATATTCTGAGGAGGTAAATCTGCAGCAATCGGTGTTGAAGTAGATGAAGTTGTATCCTTTTGTTGATGATGATCGGTATCATCATTCTTATCATGAGTGACAGCGGAAGACTTCGATACAACTTGTTTCTCCCCCGTGAAATATTCATCATACATTGGTCCATATAACATTTCCAACTCTTCAATTGTTGTGTCGACTGTCATATCAGCTCTAGGAACATTTTCTGGAACCAGCGTTAAATTTGATGGTTCATTGCTGTGGTCTTGAGTTCCAAGTTCCGTGCGGTTGTGAACGGAAGTCGTTTGTCGTTGTGGATCGGGACTTAAACTGTTTTGTTCAAGTGCCATCTCTTGTAATTCATCAAATCGAATGTGAATGGTCTCGACAATCAATTTTGTTCTCTTGTTGTATACTCTATATCCCTTAGACTGAGTTGCATATCCCACAAGAATACATGCATCACCTTTCTCTTTCAGCTTATCCAAATTTTCACCATCTCGAATAATGTAACAAGTACATCCAAAAACATGAAGGTGTTTGAGTGAAGGTTTTCGATCATGAATTATGTGATATGGTGTCTTTTCGTGTCTTGGGATAATTAAGGAACGATTTTGTGTGTAGCATGCGGTTGACACGGATTCGGCCCAAAAGTATAGTGGAAGTTTTGAAGCGGATAATAATGTTCGAGCAGCCTCAACTAAAGTACAGTTTCGTCTTTCAACAATGTCGTTTTGTTCGGGTGTTCGAGCAATAGATGTTTCATGTTCAATTCCTTCGGCTTCAAAAAAGTTTCTCAGTTTTGAATTCAAAAATTATGTACCTCTGTCAGTACGAACCACTTTGACTTGAGCTTGAAGACCACGTTGTATCAGTTTAAGAAAGCTGATGAGAACTTCGGGTGTTTCATCCTTGGACCTCAAGAAGTGAGTCCATGTGTACCTTGAGTAATCATCGACAATTACCAGAATATATTTCTTTCCATTGATACTACGAACACGCATGGGACCACATAGATCCATATGGAGAAGATCTAACCGTCCTTTAGAGTTTGGTGTGGTATTTGTTTTGAAACTACTTCGTTTAGCTTTACAAAGCTCACAAGAAGAACAAAGATGATCTTTGATGAATTTCAAACTTGGAAGGCCTCTCACAATATCTTTCTTGGAAAGCAAGTTGATGGTATCAAAGTTAAGATGAGATAAACGTTGATGCCATAGCCATGCTTGAGTCGTTGAAGCTTTAACCATGAAGCAGATTGGAGTTGATGAAGTTGTATCTTGAAGTGAAATAGTGTAGAGATCAGTACCCCGTGTACCGGTAAGTAAATCATTCCCATCATAATCACGAACAAAACATGTCTTCTTCCTGAAAGCAACCTCCAAATCCACATCACATAATTGACCAACCGAGAAAAGATTGTGATTGAGCCCTTCGACGTAGTATACCCTTTTGATCATAATATTCCCCTGAACCAAATATCCATATCCTAGGATCGGTGCAAATTGATCATTTCCGAATCGGACCGTACCTAGGAACTTCTCCACGAAGTTAATTAGAAGCTTGAGATTCCCCGTCATGTGCTTCGTGCATCCGGAGTCCATTATGAAGAGAATTATTTGTATCACCTGCAGAAGAGTTAGAACACGATGGAGCATTTGCTAAATTGGATGCCACAGTAGTTGTGATTGTAGAATCATTAGTGTCCTTAGCAACATTTAAAGGCATACAAACACTCGTTGTCACATTTTCTGTCCTAACTTTAGGCATCCATTTATATCCTGGAGGACATTGATTAGCAAATCACCATTTCCACGACTTGCTAGCAGACTCACATAATTCCTTAATTCTACTTCTAGTGGTCTTAGTGGTGGAGTCTGATGCAATACTTTTCTCAGGGGGGGGGGGGGTTACACCAGAATGGTTCACTTTGCATTTGGGTTTTCTAGCACTAATAGGCATCGCAGTTTGCTTCTTAGTTCTAGTATCTACGCCTTTGACATTATTCGAAACACACATAGCATGATTAGCATTAGCACACTTTCCACATTTCACACAAACAAACTTAACATTCAAACCATTCATAGTCGAATCATTCAAATCGTCATTACATGCGATTATAGACGTTTTATTCTTAGAAACAATGAAAATCCTAGGGTGGTCTTCTACTGTCTTCATCTTCCCTTGACTTTTGTTTTTCCAAACCTTTTCATTCATGCGAGTTCTCTTAAGCTGAGGCCGGCTCACACTATCAGTGGGGATTACTCTTGTAGTAAAAGACACACGTCTATTAGTGTTTCTAGAAGTCTGAGGTGATTGACTTTCTTTGTTTTGTGTAGGTTTAGTGGCCAATCTATACATCCCTAGTTTAATCACATTATTGTGCTTAACTCTTGGTGGTATGACATTTCTTATGGGTTGATTTTGTGGTAACCTTTCCTTTCCATCCATCTTGGGGGCAAACACAGGTTTTGCAAATGAGGAATTTGATAAAGCAGATGGTTTTTCCAAGATAGAGGATCTATTCACTTTAGAGGCATTGGGTTGTCTAACAACAGGTTTCTTAACGCTAGGTTCCACAACTTTCCCACCCATCTTAGCAACGAGTTTCTGCAACTCTGCTATCGTTGTTTCTCTGTCTTGTAACTGAGCTTTCAACCCTTTAATTTCCAAATTCAGCTCATTCATTTCTCGAAATGTTTTGGAAAGTTTTCCTTGCAAGTTATTATCATGTGGAAAACTACCAACGTCTTTTTGCAAAGCAAGTTCAAGAGAATGACAATGTTTTTGAAGGAAATCAGTTTTGTGTTGAAGTAACTCAAAAGCCTTTTTATCAACATTTTCTTTACGTTTCGAAAGCTCAAGTTCAAGACGCTCACATTCTTTGATTTTATCAAGATAATTGCATGCAATATCAGAATATTCATCGATATCAGCACAAGATTGAAGAGTAACACACAAAATATCTTTGGACAGACATTATTCTAAGAGTAAATCATATTCATCTGAAAAAACGGACTTGTCCATTTGAAGATCGTCAATTTCTTTCTCAATAGACTCAACAAATTTTAAATCATCAAACATTTCAGACCGAATTAATCTTTCAAATTCAAGCATATTTTCTTTTAATGTGGTCGTGTTCGGTATTAAGATTTGTTTGATAAGCACAGTTATATCTTGAGGAATTGGTTTTTTCCACTCGTCATTTTCTCGTTGTTTCCATTCATTGTCAACAATGGATTTAATATTATCAATGTAATGTTGTAGAAAACCAAATGTCTGCCTACTCTTGCTTTTAGAAGCATCAAGAGGCAAGTAGTTGATGAACTTAGAAACGTTTGTTTTCTTAGTAGCAAAAGCTTTCTTCCATTTAATTCTTCTTTGTTTGCATTCTAAAACAATTCCTCACGAGACTTTTGTTTTTGTGTAGTGAAAAGACCATATAGACTATTCTCATAAGCATAATTGTATGGTTTCACAAACTCTTTATTGACCGGTGATCTACTCTCCTCTTCCTAAAGGGATGTCTCATCATAACCAAGAGGATATTCGGGATCGGTCCATTCGGACTCATCCATATAAAGGCGCGGGTTCGCAGCTTGAGCTTGGGCAAGATAATCAGGACTTGCAAAGCTAGCTTGACCGTTAAACATAGACGGAGGTGCTATCATTCTTACGGTTTGAATAGAGTCATGCGTTTTATAAATAACTTTCTTCAAAAATCGTACTTGTTTTTCTAGTTCCGTTACTTTTTCAGTATCTTTTTCATGTCGACTTTTGAAATCTTGTTTTAACGTTTCAACCTCTTGTTTCTTAACATCAAGAATTTTAGCAGACTCGGTGTTATCCATCGAAAGCTATTGTTCAAGTTCGTTAACTTTGGTGGTAGCAAGGTACGTTTTTTGACGTTCATCCATTAACAAAACATTAAATTGACGTTTCTCTTTGGTTAATAACTCAAGAGTTTCGTTGTATTTCTTTTCAAGATCGTCCTTTTGACTTTTTAACGCACTACCCTTGTATCCCTCAAGTTCTTTGGTTTTCTGAAGAAGCTCATCTTTATAGTGTTCAAGCTCATCTTTATAGTGTTCAAAAATTTGAGTGAGCGCTGCGTTTGCCTTCTTTAATTGCTTTTGACTTTTTCTAGTTTCATTGACATCTTTTTGTAAACTGGCAATTAAATTAGCAAGCGTGACACGCTCCTCATCATCATACTCATTTACATGTTGATCATCCTCAAACTCATTATTGCACATGTCTGATAAATCAGGTGTGGTATTGCTATCAACTTTTTCTGTCATACATGTGTCATTAATGGCATTGGGTAGCTAACTATGCTCATGAGTATTACCAAACACATTATATTCATCAGTGGTGTGTACCTTATCGAGTGGCTTAGTGTCAAAGATAGGTCCATTGTCATCTTCAGTGACGTTGAGAACTTCGTCAACCTTTGCCATGTACGAGTAATGTGCTTCTAATTCTTGGTCAGAGGCTTCATCATCAGTATCATCAAGCATTGCTCCTTCCTCATCCGACAATTTCACCCCTGCTTAACAACATCTTCTCTTTATGATAGCTAGAGTCCCTAACCTGTTTCAGCTTTCTGCATTCCTTTGCCATATGCCCATAACCTTGGCATTTATAATACTGAATCCCACTTTGTTGAACCACTTGCGTTCCAACAGTTTCCCTATTCCCAGTAGCAGCAGCAATCCTCTGAGTATCATACTTGGCAATTTGTCGATCATACCTTACAGACCCCTCTACATGTGTTGGATTATGTCGATCATACCTAGGAGGACTTTCACCACGCCGACGTGTGTCATACCTTGAAGGGTTCTCAACATATTGGTTCTTTGTGTTGGATGATGTTCGAAGATTGTTGTTTGTGGGTTTGAAGATTTTCTTGTAAGTCTTCATAATGAAAGCAATTTGTTGTTTCATTTCCCGATTCTTCTGAGCTTGATCTTCATCACTATCCTCTTCAGATGATGACTCAGATGGTGGTGATGGTGCTCTTGGTTCTTTGTCGCGTGATCTTGTGAAGGATGAGGACTTGGATGATGTGGAATATCGTGGTGAGGATGATTGAATGGAGTGTGACTTTGAAGTATGAGATCGATGATCTTGAGTGGTAGACACTAGAGCAAGTGGATTAGCCGTCTTTGCAACTCGTTCAGCTCGAATTTCATTTGCCTCATGCTGAAATTTATTCAAGATATCAAAAAGAGTGTGATAGTTTACCTTGTCTAACTGCTTCTGTTGTTTCACCAAAGTAACAAAACGTGTCCACTCTGGTTGAAGTTGCTGAAGAATTTGCACATTGACTTGCATGGTGGAGACCTCCAGGTTGTTTCTTATCATGTCGTTCATCATCTTGTAGAATCGTGAATAATAAGACTCAATTGATTCTCCATCCAATATAGTAAACTTACCAAAATTCCAAAACAAGTTTGTTTTAACATCTTGCTTGTTGAGTGATTCTCCTTGTTGCAAGCGTTCAATAGCCGTCCACATTTCTTGTGCCGTAGGACATGCATCAACCGTGGAATAAATGTCATCTCCAATTCCACTTAGAATCATATAGATCGCTTCTTTTTCTGCATCATACCAAGCACGCTTCTCTGGTGTAAGATCAGATAACGTTTCTTTTCTTGTGGTTGCGGGTACTTCTGTGGTAGTGTCAGTGGTTGGTGTATGAGGAACAGTGGTATCGTAGAAAACATATGGTCCATTGTTATTACATTGCCTCAATGCATCACCATTAGGTCTTGTATCAAAATAACGAAGAAAACGTGATTGCCATTGAGCATATCGACCGGCCACAAGCATTGGTGGTCTCTCTTTGTTACCCTCCACCATTATGTTGTTGTTCGTCACACGATATTCTGCAGTGCAGTGGAATCCATCTCAAAATTCTCTGAAATGATGAAGTGAATATGGATCTTAAGTAGATATGATGTGATTGAGTTGTTGTTGAAATTCCGAAAATTCCTATTTTTTCTCAGTCCGACAATAAATTCCCCAGTCCGACAAAACGGTAGACCAAAAAATTTGTAATCGCCAAATTTTGAAATCGAGCTAGAAATTTCCTAAAACTAGTATGGAAAAAATTTGAATTTACTTGACGGAAAAATTTTAACTCCTTTTTTTTTAATCTTCGTGTAAACGATGTTCCGAAACTAGTCTAGATGGTGGCTAAGTTTAAAAATTACTCGAACAAAATTTAGCTAAACATGTCATCGGAATGTCCATCGGAATGTCCATCAGAATGTGCCATCGGAATGTCCATCGGAATGCTGGCTGTCGGAATGTAGGTTCTATCGGAATGATTGCAAGTATCGGAATGTTGCTTTTGTCGGAATACTCTTTCTGTCGGAATGTTGCTGGTATCGGGATGTTGGTTCTATCGGAATATCAATCTATCGGGAAGTCCTTCTGTCTGAATGCTTAGATCGCAATGTTTACCTGTCGGAATGCTTAGATCGCAATGCACTGTCGGAATGTTTACCTGTCGGAATGCTTAGATCGCAATATGGCTAATACAAATTGGACAGAGTAACGACTCAATATCCCTTGAAACCGTCAGAATCCCAGATCGCAATGTAGGATCGGAATGTCTCGCCGAAATAAGGTATCGAAATCATGTGATCGCAAAGTAGAACCAAATGGTTATTGCGATCAAGCTACGCTAACTTGTACTTTCTGATGGAGACACTTGCTGGAAATTCGGAATGAAGAAAAACATAAAGTTTTGAACGTTTGATCCAAGAAAGTTTGTGTTTTAACCAAAACCAAGATACCCAAATCACTATGACACGAATAAAGAAGTTATACGACTTGAAGAACACTAAAAAACATAAAGAAAATCTTGAATTTGTGGAAGAAATAAGGATCAAATCAAATAAATCAAATGAAAACACAACAACCAATCACAAAACTACCCATGGCGATTGATACCAATTGTTGTCCCTATTATGATTCTATAAGATTAATGAATAAAGAAAGGTAGATATGAGATGAATTTTAGAGAGAGAAAGTAGTGAGAGAAAGTAGAGAGAATGGTTGGAGAAACTAGGTGATATTAGATTAGAGAAAATGAATAACCAACACCCTTCCTAACATGCTAGGAAGGGTTTATATAGCCTTTGCTTACATGTAGCTTAATGGTCTATATGATCATGGGCCGGGCTTTCCTTTTGGGCTTTGGTTACTTATGAATGAACCTTAGCTTAAAGTTAAGCCCGTAATACACGACTAACATACTACCTATTACAACGTTCTAAAATACGATACATAATAAACATATGACCGAGCATTCTTGTTTGACTCAATATTTTGAGGCTAACATAAATCATGTTAATGAACATTGCAAGTGTCATCTCCATCCCATACTGGAAAAACATTTAAAAATGTAGCAAAATAGGACTATGAACTCACCTGATAGCACAGCAAGATATCACTTCTGCAAACCTATAAAATCATACACAACACACTTAGCTCAGGTCCTAACACCCAAGTTAAGTAACAACCACGGAGATGAATCTAATCCCCCAAACCTCGCTATCTAGTTCTCACACTACAAACTATTCTATACGTAAAAATTCAGTTTTTCCTGTTACGGTTTACTAGTCATTAAACGGCCACATGAAGTGAACTTAACACCACACATGGCTCCTACCCTACTGGAATTATGTTGTTATATGATCTAAGAACTCCAAAAACCAATTTTACTTTCTACTTACACGTTTAACCCTTTCGTTTAGTCTCTACAACAAAAGTCGATTTTACAAAGCTGAGTTTCTGTACATGCTAAATGTTCGACACCAAAAGCCCGACCTAAAAACCATAACTTTTATTGAAAACCTCCAGTCCTTTTATATACATTATAAAGAGTTACCAAATTAATAATATTTGGCTATCTCATTCGTTTGGTTAGGTTTTGACTCAAATTTCTGAAATACAAATTTATTCCTGAACTGCGCACTGTTTTTGTAACAATCGTTTGACGACCTTCCCGAACTCTATCTTCGACGAATCTTACATTTTTGAAAAGTAGACTATCTGAACTTAATTTTAAGAAAAAAGAAATGCGACCAAAGGTGCTACCAACTACCCGTAACAGTCAACACAAACAGACCTAAAAATTAGACTGTTTTACACCTTTATGCACTAACCCTCTAAACATTATTAATTATCCCTAAATTCTTAACACAAACCCTAAGATCATTAATAAATCTAAATAACTATAATTTTCAGAAATTTAACAAAAACCTAATCATCTCAATGATGGTTAATTAACATTCCAATTATGATTAAATAATAAAAACATGAATTATATTAAGGTTGAATTGATCACTTACCTTGAATCAAGAAAAATTAATGAACCCTGATCATAATTTCGACTTCTCTTTATATCCATGGAAGATTTAGACTGATTTTAGGTTTATTTAGGGTTATTAATCGTTTTTAGGGGTCTAGGGGTGTTTATATAGGTCTTGGTAACCTTTTGGACAAGTTTAGGCCAATTAAGACTTTTAAATGGTAATTATCCTATTTTTATTAATTTAATATTTAAAATTCCAGCTATGGGACCCACAAATTAGACTCCCCTCTGTGTTTTATCATATTTAAACTCTCCCCCTCCTCTTTTATGTTTACTTATACTCCTATACACTTTCGGGACCAAACCGGGCACCCTTTTGCTAATTTTCGAGTTTTTACGCGATTTTTGAACTAGCCTTCATTTCTAAAAGTTTCTAAATATAGAAAGTAACTATAAAACTTATCCTAAACATATTGTATATACTTAATACATACATACAACATACGATACGTAAACGAAACCTTATAAAAATACTACCCGAACTTTCTGCATTTCATTTCTAAACTCATTTCATTTCATTTCATTTCCAACTTATACCATGATTTACACATTCATGTGAACTCATGAGCACGAACCAACCCCATCACATGATCATATAACGTACCATGTACTACGTAAACAATGTCTAACATCATGATAAAGTCTCAAATATGAACACATAACACATAAACGCACACCAAGTACATGATCAACATCAAACAGTCAAAAGTGACTAATCTAAAATCTAGGATTGTCACATCTATTCTGTCACACCCCACCATGGCGGAATATGGGGCGCGTCGTATGGATATAATCATAACAATAGCGTGTCTATAGAGTTAACTAAATGAAATAGCATTGTCATAAAAAGGTGACACAATGTCATGACAATATCTCAAATAATGTAGGCGTCTAGGTAAGTAGGTAACAGGCCTACCTCTTACCATAGATATTCAAATAACACACATCAAACATATAGGTATCAAACAATTTACTAAATCAAATGACAAAATAAAATCTAAGAGGAAAGGGATTCCTCCTAATGCAATCCTAGCAGCCTCTATACTCTAGCCACTTCTAACATCATCTTGCACAACTACCTCACATGAAAATTACACTAAAATTTGTCAACATAAAGTTAGTGAGAACATAGGATTAAGTTATCTAGAACATCATAAGAAACCGTGACATCCGCTGTAAATAATTTGAAGAAAAACAATTTATAGTAATGGACCATAATGTGATAATCATGTTACATGCATCCACAACAAAACTTAAACCAAGTACCGATCACATCTACAATTCACAAAGCACACTATAAAAATCAAGAAGTATCCCGTCACACACACAAGAACACACACCACACTATCCGAATCTTTCCCACACCACTTGTGGAAGATGAACTATATCCCCGTCGAGATATCTTGCCTCCAAAGAGACGATGCACAAGTACTCAGGACGGATCGTGCCCCACAAACCAAGAACTCAGGACGGATCGTGCCCCACGAACCAAGAACTCAAGACGTATCGTGACCCACGCTCCACACACATCACAACTGGTCCCATAGACGCCCATACATCTACGTACCAATTCCAATCATAACACAATCAAGATTCACATATCAGAACACATATCAAAGCACATATGGGAACACATAAGCACGCAAGTCACACAATAGCACATTTATGTCTACACATTTTAAAACATAGTACTAAATCATGTTAAAGACCATTGCAAGTGTCATCTCCATCCCATACTGGAAAAACATTTAAAAACGTAGCAAAATGGGACTATGAACTCACCTAAGCACAACAAGCTAGCCCTTCTGCAAACCTATAAAGTCATACACAACACAATTAGCTCAGGTCCAAACACCCAAGTTAAGTAACAACCACGGAGATGAATCTAATCCCCCAATCCTCGCTATCTAGTTCACACACTACAAGCTATTATATACGTAAAAATTTAGTTTTTCCCGGTACGGTTTACTAGTCATTAAACGACCACATGAAGTGAACTTAACACCACACATGGCTCCTACCCTACTGGATTTATGTTTTTATATTATCTAAGAACTCCAAAAACCAATATTACTTTCTACTTACACGTTTAACCCTTTCGTTTAGTCTCTACAAGAAAAGTCAATTTCACAAAGCTGATTTTCTGTACATGCTAAATGTTCGACACCAAAAGCCCGACCTAAATACCATAACTTTTATTGAAAACCTCCAGTCCTTTTATATACATTATAAAGAGTTCCCAAATTAAAAATCTTTGGCTATCTCATTCGTTTGGTTAGGTTTTGACTCAAATTTCCAAAATCCAAATTTATTCCTGAACTGCGCACAGTTTTTGAAACAATTGTTTGATGACCTTTCCCAAGTCTATTTTCGATGAATCTTACATTTTCGAAAAGTAGACTCTCTGTACTTAATTTTAAAAAAAGAAACGCGACCAAATGTGCTACCAGCTGCCCGTAACAGTCAACACCAGACAGACCTAAAAATCAGACTGTTTTACACCTTTATGCACTAACCCTCTAAACATCATTAATTATCCATAAATTCTTAACACAAACCCTAAAATCATTAATAAATCTAAATAACTATAATTCTCAGAAATTTAACAAAATCTTAATCATCTCAATGATGGTTAATTAACATTCCAATTATGATTAAATAATAAAAACATGAATTATATTAAGGTTGAATTGATCACTTACCTTGAACCAAGAAAAATTAATGAACCCTGATCATAATTTTGACTTCTCTTTATATCCATTGAAGATTTAGACTGATTTTAGGTTTATTTAGGGTTATTAGTCGTTTTTAGGGGTCTAGGGGTGTTTATATAGGTATTGGTACCCTTCTGGAAAAGTTTTGGCCCAATTAAGACTTTTAAATGGTAATTATCCTATTTTTATTAATTTAATATTTAAAATTCCAGCTATTGGACCCACAAATTAGACTCCCCTCTGTGTTTTATCATATGTAAACTATCCTCCTCCTATTTTATGTTTACTTATACTCCTATACACTTTCGGTACCAAACCGGACACCCTTTTGCTAATTTTTCGATTTTTTACACGATTTTTGAACTAGCCTTCATTTCAAAAAGTTTCTAAATATAGAAAGTAACTATACAACTTATCCTAAACATATTATATATACTTAATACATACATACAACATACGATACGTAAACGAAACCTTATGAAAATGCTACCCGAACTTTTCTGCATTTCATTTCTAAACTCATTTCATTTCATTCCATTTCATTTCATTTCCAACTTATACCATGATTTACACATTCATGTGAACTCATGAGCACGAACCAACCTCATCACATGATCATATAACATACCATGTACTACGTAAACAATGTCTAACATCATGATAAAGTCTCAAATATGAACACATAACACATAAACGCACACTGATTGTAGTGTTTTACCACACCTTTAGGAAAAGGAGGTAAATAGGGAAAGTATTAAATACGACGGTTTAGGAAAACCGTGTACTAATGACCCAAAGGTGAAAGTTCGTTTCCCAAGGAGGTATATGTGTGTGAATAATTCGTAATTGATTTGAGATTAATATTAGAGAGAAGGGGATGAGAAAATAGAATGACGAAGACGTGAAATTAATTAATACGACGACTAAACGTAAAACCGTAAAAAGGGCTAAAATAAAAATTAATTCTAAAAATTCCCAAAAAATTTACCAAAAGTAAAATTAATTAAACTAAGAGTTTACCAATGATTAAACTTTTTCAAACCTTTTAATTAATTAAATATTAAATTTTAAATGCTAATTAAAGCCCTAAAAATCAAATTAATTATCAAAAAGCCCAAATAAAGATTTTTCAATTGGTAAACCTCTAAAATGACCTAAAAAGATTAAAAACTACTTTTATAAATTTTTAAACTAATAAAAACTATTTAAAATGATTTAAAAACTATTAAAACTTAAAATAATTATAAGAAATAATCTAATGATGATAAAATTAATCTAAGAGTTGAAAAAATCCTATTTTAATGTATTAAACCTAAGAAAAATATAAAAAGTGAAATAATGTGAAATTTGAAAAATAATAATAAAATAATATTAAAATAATATTGAAAATCCAAAAATTATGAAAAATTCTAAAAACTTGTAAACTAGTTTATTTTAACCTAAATAATCAGAAAATAAAAGTGAAATTACCAAAATACCCCTAATGGGCCCCCAAATGGGCTAAAACAAAAAACAGTCAACCTTAATGGGCTTTTGGCCCAAAAAGTCAAACTAGGCCCAAATGACCTAAAAAAGCCCTATCTGACTCAAAATTTAATTCTAAGCACAAAAGTCTGAAGGCCCAAAAGCTGATTTTGAGCTTATCACAGCTTAAATAGCAAACAGCTTATTCTTATTGGGCCAATAAGCCCATTAAGCAATAAGCCAATGCCATAAGCTCTACTTAAACACACAACCTTCTTTTTGGGATGCCTAAGAGATTTGTGAAATTTTTTTTGAAATAGCTCACTCAATAAGCCAGAAATAAGCAAAGAACAATTTCACTGACAAAATAGTCGGGTTAGAGTTCTAGGCTGTTTCAGAAGCTCTGGTTTGTTGCAAAAGCTCACAAATAGCTTAACTAAGAATCATCAATCAAGAAAATCACAAAAAGCCAAGTAGAATAAGCTGTGTGAACCAATAAGCTGGCTAAAAAAGCCAAATAAGCTAGTTTTCTAGCAAAAGCTTAACCAAAAGACTTGTAACCTTCCAGACTTGTTATTTAGTTGAGAAAAATGAGTTCTATTACAAAAGCCAAGTTGTTGCATGTACCAATAAGCAGTTCTCAAAAATAAGCCAAATTGTGCTTATTTGACCAAAAGTCAAAGTACTCCAAAGTTCACCAAATGATCAGGGATGGTATATAGGCTTGTTATAAGCAACTTTTGTGAAGAACTCAAGGAGGAGTCCTTGTTAATCAAGAGGTCAGTTGACCAATTGATGACAGATTTTGGCAAAAAGGGCTTAATAAGCCAGTTAGCTTATAAGCCAGCAACAAAGCAAACCAAATAGCCAAATCTACTCACAAGCAACACATAAACAAGATCCAAGCAATAAACAAGCAGGGAAAACACTAGAATGACAAATGCAAGCACAAAATGAGGTGGTCACTTTGCTGATGCAAATGACCACTTCAGCCAACTTTGATAACCTCTAGTACCTTCAATAAGCCACCAAATTCAACAAACAGATAATGCGCAGATAGCTTATCACCTAAACTATTCTCAAACCTGATTTCAGACCTTAGAACCAACAAACAAAGAAGTTATTGGATCTGATGTGTTTGACCAATTCCAAAACACTTTTTATCAGATTTTTACAAAACTTAAAATCCCTTTTCCAAACTTTCAGAAACTTTACCAATGACTAAAACTTGTTTAATATGATTTATTTAGACCTCCCAAACCCTAAGAACCAAGGGCACAAGGCCACAAGGCCTTATGAACCAGTAAACCCAAACAACCTTTTATAAACCCTTTTTCAAAACAACTTCTTAATTCTACAAACAACCTACTGATTTTAATGATCAAATAGCTCAACTAGGTGACAACTAACAGATACCAACCATAAAACACAAAACACAAACACAAAATCACCAAATCACATAGCAAAACACAAATCAGACAATAACATGTGATTTTTTAGAGGAATCTTAACAAGAGGTTATACCTATCCTCCACAACATCCTAGGAGGATCAGCAATGCTCCTTGGACCTTGTACAACAACTAGAACAAGACCAAGGTACTTCAACAAAGGAGATGATGACTGCCTTGGTTGATGTTTCAAAGTAGAAACTCAAGGACTTGATTTGTTCAACACAAGCAACAAACAGCCCAACCAAAGGCTCTAATCCCTTCACAAGCTTGGTGTCAACAAGCTTGTAAGAGCTTATAGCTTTTGGTCAAGGATTAGTACAAGAAAAATAGCAAAATCAGATGACTGATCTCAAGTTATTTTCAAACTTGAAAACCTTACCAAACATAAACGTCCTTAAACCACAAGATTTAAGCACACTTATAACATCAAATGGAACTCAGAATTACCCTTAAACAACACCAACTTTCAAAAACATAAAAAGGAATTACAATTTTCTCAAAATACCAACTTTTATAAAATTTAAAAAGGAATTACAATGTTTAAAAGGTAAAACTGGAACAAGGCTCTCTAACAAGTTGAGGAGTCCTTATATAGAGTACAAGAGATGATTCTAGAATGTTGAAATACATGAAACCCTAGTCTAGAATTCCTAAATTTTCCCTTGAGTGCATTGAGTTGTTTAGCTGTCTAAAATGATCTTGAGCGCTCCTTTTAGCTTTGTGACCAAGCAAAGAGTGTCAACTGTTGATTTGGACACGTGGCATTCCTTGGAGGTTAAGTTGTGATGTGATAGGTGGACGGCTTGAATGGTGGGATCACTTGGTGAGTGGGAATTGGGGTTTTGTGTGTGGGATGGGTTTCTGCTTGTGTGAATCAAGCGTGTGTTAAGGTAATTGCAATTTACCCTTTGTTTAAGTGAAGGTAAATCTTGGGTTCTTGATGGTAAACAGTAACTCATTTGATCCGTTTTGTAGGGAAAAAGGTGTTTGGCGCGTGTATGTTTAGTTTGAACTTTGGGAATTGACAATAGCAGCCCTTGTGTTTTGGTGAAACGTGTATATCATGTTTATTCAGCAACAAAACTCATTTCCTTTGTTAATAAACTTTCAAAGTTTATAGTTTTGCCACAAAACATTGGTAAAAGGGTTTCAAGGGTTGTTTTTGCCATGTTTGAATATTTGAGGGACTGATCTTGAACATTCTTGATCTTAAAAGTTCTTCATTGTATCTTTGACTTCATGAGGGACCATTATTGATAATTTAGAATAGTTGAGGGACTAAACTTGCCAATTCTTCAAAGTTGAAGGACCATTTTGTAATTTTGACAAACTTAAGGGTTCAAACTTGTAATTATGAATATACAAGGGTTTTAGGTGTCATTTCTTCATATTTTAAGGATCAATCTTGTACATCTTCAAGTCTTCAAGGGTTTTTCTTAGATAATTCATGAACTAGGGCCCGGTTCTTTGTACGGCTTCGTTTCTCGTGTCCGTTTTTCCATGTTTCTTGTGATCTTTTGTCTTTTTTAGGATATCCATACCTAAAACACACAAGTAAACAAATACAAGCATATATATGGTATTTTATGACATTTTAATGCATTTAAAGCCCGAAAAGAACGATGAGATCATGTATAAAAAGCCATCTCATCACTCCCCCATACTAAGCCATTGCCATGCCCTCACGCAATGCTAGAATAAAGTATCTAAGCATCACCAAAATTCAATTTTATTAACCTTTATTGAAAAGTAAAAGACTTGAAACAATACTACGAAGACGTGTAAAGAAATAATGTATGATTTTCATCATGAGTGTGACTTTTAGGGTCAATGAATAGAAACAAGTAAATGTCCCTTAGAGTAAATTTCGTCATCCTTGATTGTCATACATTTCATGCTATGTGCAAAAACGAGATCATTGTTGGTACAAGTCACTACTCATACGTCTAAATTGTGTAATACTTTTTCTCCCCGCAATCCTAGTTATTATAAAAGGAAATGGGTTTCTAGAATTTTTTAACTATTTGTCATGGATCACAAGTGATTCATATTGACTTATTTGAGTATTTATTAGTCCGAAAGTAAAATAGCATGATTTAATCGATAGTTAGCCGAAGGACAAAATCTTTTAAAACGGCTTCTCGTGTATCTCCTTAAGTTCATATCTTGTCATAACTCGTTTCACGATTTGAGACCTTTCTCAGACCGATATTTGGCATGTACTTCATACTTCAAATCTTGGGAAGACGTTCTTGAAATTATGGTCTTCTCTTCATATTTAGGAATTTCTTCACTTGGCGTTTTTGAGAGATTCTTCATACTTGGACCACGACTTCATCATTTTTCTTCAGTCATTATTTTGGACTTTGATATACAACGATCTGCCTCCTTTTCGGACTTAGATATATTTATCCTCATACCTTGTAAGGGTCTTTTTGGATAGACTTTCTCCATGATCTTTAGGGGAGTAGTTGCTTTTCGTCGTGTGTCTTGATCCTTCATATTGATTTAGAGATAATGATACTTCACATCATCTTGGATCTTTAGCAACAAAATAGAGCTCCTCATGCCTTGTTAGGGCCTTTTTGGATCTTCACCAATATTCGCGTCCCGCTTCAATAATTTATGCCTTGGCTATGAACTCTATTCAACCCCGAGCAACTTTTAAAAGATCTTGTGCTAGAAGCTAAGTAACCTTTCAAAACGTACGACCTTACTTATTGCAATTATTTTTATTCCTAATGCATTGATCTTATGGGAGAAAAAGCCACAATTAAAAACATATGAGTTTTTGAAATAACATTTTCATGTTCTACGTTTAGCATGATCACTTGTCTAACTCTATCATCTCTCGTTCTTCACTATTTAAAGACCTCTAATTAAAGAGACTCGTGAATACTTAGCCATGCAAGTCAAAATTAAGCCAAATTTGGATTAGCTTTCATTAAGACTATATCAAATCAAAGTTTTGGGTTTTCAAGCCACCTATAGGATCAACAATATATCTAAAGTCGTTTATTAAGTATGCTAAAAGATAATTGTTAGAACAATAAAGGATATGTCATGGATTCGTGAAAAACTTCTTCAAGCAAACGATGGAGGCTAACGTAAACGAACACGAGAGTCTTCAATCGTAGATGATGATGATCTAGATAAAACAATCACAAATAACCACGAGACAACGAGTTGGAAGGGCACAAATCCCCTCTCATTATTTATTAGAAAGCATAAAAAGGATAAGCATGGGATCTCTCCCACGAGGCACCTTGTTTTTGATTACCGAGTCATAAGTTCGACTCGATCCCCTCAATGCTAATTATCATTGGGGAAGGTGACTTGGTCGAGGTCATCCAATGAAGGAATTTCCCCACCAAAGTAGTGCTTAAGCCTATGTCCATTCACCTTGAAGTTAGGACCATCATTTTGAGCTAGCTCGATGGTCCCATAAGGAAACACTTGTGTAATGGTGAAAGGACCCGACCAACGAGATTTCAATTTCCCGAAAAATATCTTTAATATAGAGTTAAAAAGTAACACTTGATCACCAATGTTAAAAACCCGGTTTTTAATCTTTGCGTCATGAAACTTTTTAGTCGTTTCTTTGAAAATCAATGAATCTTCATAAGCATTGTCTCTTAGTTCATCCAATTCATTCAATTATATTTTCTGGTGATCTCCCGCGGTCTTCAAGTCAAAGTTTGCATGCTTAAGGGCCAAATATGTCTTGTGCTCCAATTCAATGGGCAAATGACAATTCTTACCATAGACTAACTTATAAGGAGTACAACCGATAGGTGTCTTATAAGCGGTCCTAAAGGCCCATAAAGCGTCATCCAGTTTGTCGGACCATGAAGCACGGTTTTCTCCAATCGACCTCTCTAAAATCCTCTTCAAAGCTCGGTTCGAAACCTCGACTTGCCCACTCGTTTGCGGGTGATAAGCCGTAGAAAGACGATGAGTAACTCCATATTTCTTTAAGACCTTCTCGAATTGGTCATTACAAAAATGGGTTCCACGATCGCTTATAATAGCACGAGGGGTTACGAACCGAGAGAATAGTTGCTTCAAAAACTTCACTACCACACGAGCATCATTAGTAGGTAAAGCCTTAGCTTCCACCCACTTAGAAAGGTAGTCGACCGCGACGAGGATATACTTGTTACCATGAGACGATGGGAACGGCCCCATAAAGTCTATCCCCCAAATGTCGAAAATCTCACCCACTTGAATTATGTTTTGCGGCATTTCATCACGTTGAGACGATTTTCCTTGACGTTGGCACAAATCACACGACTTCACAAGTGTGTGTGCATCACGATAGATAGAAGGCCAAAAGAAGCCGGCATCGAACACTTTCTTAGCCGTGAGATTAGCACTGTGGTGACCACCCGTGGGTCCCTCGTGACAAGCTCTAAGGATGTTAGAAGCATCGGCACCAAAAACACAACGTCGAACGAGTTGATCCGCACAAACCCGAAAGAGATAAGGGTCGTCCCAAAAATAGAACTTGACGTCACGAAAGAATTTTCGCTTTTGTTGTGTCGGCAAACCATGGGGTGGTGTCTTTAGAATTCACTACACCGAGAGTCTCGAGAGGAAATGTTTCGGTGATTTCCTTGTTCTCGAAAACATATTTGTGAGGATCTTCTAGACGAGAGAGATGATCGGCCGCTAGATTCTCGGTTCCTTTTTTGTCAAGCACGGTGACATCAAATTCTTGGAGGAGGAGCATCCAACGAAGCAATCTCGGCTTAGCATCTTGCTTAGCTAAGAGATACTAGATAGCCAAATGGTCGGTATACACGATGCTTTTAGTTAAGACGAGATAAGGTCGGAATTTCTCAAAATCATAGACCACGACAAGGAATTCCTTTTCCGTTATGGTGTACTTTAATTGAGCCTCGGTCATCGTCTTACTAGCATAATGGATAGGACGGAAATGCTTTTCATATCGTTGCCCTAAGACGGCCCCTATAGTATAATCACTTGCATCGCACATGATTTCAAAGGGTAATTCCCAATTAGGAGCAACAAGAATGGGAGCTTCGGTAAGTTTCCTTTTGAGAGTTTCGAAAGCTCTAACACAATCCTCATTGAAATTAAAAGGAGCATCCTTCTCGAGAAGGTGTGTCATAGGTCGAGATATTTTCGAAAAGTCTTCGATGAAACGACGATAAAAGCCCGCGTGGCCTAGGAAACTCCTAACTCCCTTAACGGTTTTGGGATGAGGTAACTTGGCGATGACGTCTACCTTAGCTTTATCGACCTCAATTCCCACTTTGGAGACCTTATGTCCTAAGACGATTCCTTGTTTACACATAAAATGACATTTTTTCCCAATTAAGCACAAGATTGGTTTCTTCACAACGTTTTAACAATTTCTCGAGATTAGATAAACACGATGTGAACGAATTGCCAAACACCTAAAAGTCATCCATAAACACTTCCATCGACTTCTCGATCATATCGTGAAAAATAGCCATCATACACCGTTGAAACGTACCTGGTGCATTACAAAGTCCGAAAGGCATCCTACGATAAGCAAACGTTCCATAAGGACACGTAAACGTAGTCTTCTCTTGATCAGGAGGGTTGATAGGGATTTGAAAGTAACCGGAAAAACCATCTAAAAAGCAATAGAATTCATTTCCCGTGAGTCGCTCCAACATTTGATCCATGAAGGGCAAAGGAAAATGGTCTTTACGAGTGGCGTCATTTAACTTTCGGTAGTCAATACACACCCTCCAACCGGTCACAACACGAGTGGGAATTAACTAGTTGTTTTCATTAGGCACAACGGTCATTCCTCCCTTTTTAGGGACACAATGTATTGGGCTCACCCATGGGCTATCGGAGATAGGATAAATCATTCCCTCGTCAAGGAGTTTTAAGACTTCCTTTTTAATGACATCGTGAATTTTGGGGTTTACCCTTCTTTGAGTTTGAATTGCGGGTTTGTAGTCCTCCTCCATTAAAATCTTGTGAGTACAAAATTTTGGGTCAATACCCTTAATGTCGGAAATTTTCCACGCAATTGCCCCTTTATGAGCTTTAAGAACTTTCAAGAGCTCGGTTTTTTCATCATTAGCAAGACCTTTTGCAATAATAACCGGCAACTTGTCATCACCTTCCAAGAATGCGTATTCAAGGTGAGATGGAAGATCTTTCAATTCAAGGATAGGCAGTTCCTCGATTGAAGATTTTTGCTCAACACTCATAACTTCCATCGGCGAAAGAAATGGTGGAATAGAAGTATCATCACTAATAATCACCTCATCTTCATTGTCGATTTCATTTGAAGTAAAATCGCCTCCTTGGAATGGAGTGAGATTTGGTGTAGAATTAGCAAGAATTGGATCCAAAATAGTGGGATTGCCACTTGACGAGCTATCAGAAAAACCTAACACTTCTTGTGAAAACTCATCGCAAACCACATCAACTAAGTCAATGTGATTGATGGTAGCGATTTCAAAAACATGAGAAGGTTTTGAGTTTTGGGTAGCGTTTATAACAAGTTCCTCTTCGTTGAATCTCAAAGTGATAGTTCTTGCATGAGCATCGATAAGCGATCTCGAGGTGTCTAAAAATGGACGACCTAAAATTAGAGGAACTTGAGGATCCGCGGGGATGTCAACTACTATAAAATCAACGGGATAGTAGAACTTCCCCACTTTTACGAAAACATCCTCGGCTACTCCACATGCTAAAATCGTAGAATGATCAGCCATCTCGATAGACATGTTCGAAGGAGTAAGAGCCGGAAGCGAAAGCGATTTCCAAATGGAAAATGGCATCAAATTAATGCTCGCACCAAGATCAGCCAAGGCGAGGCATTCTTTCATATCTTGTATGTCACAAGGAATGAGATACTTTCCTGGGTCACCAACTTTTTCCGGTATGCGGTTAAGATAAATCGAAGAACAATTAGCAAGCTTCGAAACCTTTTCCTTAACGCTCATCATACTTTTAAAAGTGGAAGCGAAAAGAGGCATATATAACAATGCGTCGGCTAAACTCACATCAAAATGCACTTGTTGAAACATTTTTATAAAAAGCTCGATTTGTTGTTTGTTACGTTCTTGCAATTTCTATTTGTTTCGTCTCGAAGGGTAAGGTAAGGGTGGTGTGGTGTGGGTTGGACATTAGGCAATGGCCTTGGAATCTCGGGTTCCATGATTGGTATTGGTTCAACCGTAGGTGTGGTATGAGCGGTACTTCGTGGGCTTGTGATATGCTCCTTTTCGACCATTATCTCGGGCTCTTTCTCGATTTCCTTCTCCGTAGAAGTACTTGGACGAGAGATTGGTTCCTTGAAAGTTTTACCACTTCGTGTAATAATAACCTTCATTTCTCCCTTCGGGTTTGCAATTGTATCACTAGGAAGACCACCCGAGGAAGAGGGTTTACACATGATTGCTTCAAACATTTTTGCCATTCGGTCTTCAAATTTTGATTGCCTTAAATCCGCTTTTAACAATTCTTGCTTAATCTCATGTTGTCCTTGTTCCATCTTTTGTTGATTTTGTTGAAGACGTTGAACGTTTCCTTCCATTTTATTAGCATGAGTCTTAAGTTCATTAGCAAGTTCGTTTTTAAGCTCGTTTTTCAACTCGGATCTTAAGCTAATCATCTCACGTTGCATGTTATCAAATTTACCATCATTTGCTTTAGCATAATCCAAAAATTCTCCATTAAGATTTTTAGTGTGAGCATTTTGAAAACCTTGTGTAGTGTTTTGAAAATTACGGTTTTGGTTTTGATTAGCAACTTGTCGATTCCCACTTTGATAATTCCCTTTGTTGTAGTTACGTGAATTGCCTTGATAACCACCATTTTGGTTGTTGTTTCGATAGTTATTAGCATTTTGATTTGGTGGAGCTTGATTTGGGCGGGAACCTTGGTCGTTTTGTTTGTAAGTTCCTGTTGCTACGTAAGCACTCGAAGTGTTACCACCGGTGGTAATGCACTCGGAAAGATCATGAGCTCCACCACAAGACAAACAACTCTTATCAACCGCTTTAACCGAAGCGGAATTCAAAGCATCTTGTGCTTTCCAATGAGTCATAAGATTTGAAAATCTATCAAAAAAACCGATTTTCCTCATTAGCTTCATCATGTAAAGCATTAATGCTACGAGACGATGACGACGATGACGAACCCATATTGGCAACACTCGATGTGTTACGAGGGTTGTAAACCTTAGATCTATTCTCGATAATCTTTAAAGCTTCAGCGCCCGTTTTGCACAAAAAATTACCACCCGCGGCGGCATTCAAATAATCTTGTTCATGATCATTAAGCCCATTATAAAAAGTATCAACTTGATGCAATTCTGAAAAATCATGGTGTGGACATTCATGTAACATTTCCTTAAATCGTTCCCATGCCATTGAAAAACTCTCATTATTGCGTTGTACAAATCTTGAAATCTCATTTTTCAAATGTGTTGTTTTAGATGGTGGAAAAAGTTTGTTCACAAACTTAGAAACGAGATCACCCCATGTCAAAACCGAATTTGGCGGTTCTTTCTCGAGCCAAATTTTAGCGGGTCCATCTAACGAGTATGGAAACAACATCATCTTAATGGCGTCATGTGGAACATCCTTAAACTTGCTAGTTGCGGTGAGACGATTAAAATTCCTTATGTGGTAATGCGGGTTGTCTTTCTCATGACCTCTAAACTTATTTGCTTGCAACATCGACATTAAACCCGTCTTAATCTCGAAATTCTCCGCAAGGATGGCGGGAATCACAATGGCTTCTCCAAAACCCTCGGTGGGTGCTTGAAGCAACTCCATCATAGTACGATTAGCCATGACGACTTCTTGTTCTACAATAGGTTCAACAATTGGAGTTTGCTCTTCAATCAACGTCTCTTGATTTCCTTGATTTTGACGACGTTTACGAGCTCGTTTTGCTTGACTACGAGTTAGCAAAAACTTCACGTAGAATGGGAGGTGAGCAAAGAATATTCTTTTTGGGTGTTTTGTGAATTTTCAATTTTTTGTGTTTTTGATTGTTTTTAACTTTTTTGGATTTTGTGTATCTTCGTAGACAACAATCTACCAAATCTCTCCTCGAATCAAACTCTTGATTAAAGAAGCCTCAAAAGAATGAAAACGATCACGTGGAGTGAACGCCTTCGAATGACTATAGAACTTTGGTGAAAACCAAATTGTTCAAGAGGGTTTAATCACAAAGAAAACCAAGCAAATATATATGATACGTAATAATACTTTGGGCGGCAAAACCCTCGATTAGCCTTCAATCTCAAAATACTCACAAGCGGCGCCAAAATGATTGTAGTGTTTTACCACACCTTTAGGAAAAGGAGGTAAATAGGGAAAGTATTAAATACGACGGTTTAGGAAAACCGTGTACTAATGACCCAAAGGTGAAAGTTCGTTTCCCAAGGAGGTATATGTGTGTGAATAATTCGTAATTGATTTGAGATTAATATTAGAGAGAAGGGGATGAGAAAATAGAATGACGAAGACATGAAATTAATTGCTACGACGACTAAACGTAAAACCGTTAAAAGGGATAAAATAAAAATTAATTCTAAAAATTCCCAAAAAAATTACCAAAAATAAAATTAATTAAACTAAGAGTTTACCAATGATCAAAACTTTTCCAGACCTTTTAATTAATTAAATATTAATTTTTGAATGCTAATTAAAGCCCTAAAAATCAAATTAATTATCAAAAATCCCAAATAAAGATTTTTCAATTGGTAAACCTCTAAAATGACCTAAAAAGATTTAAAACTATTTTTATAAAATTTTAAACTAATAAAAACTATTTAAAATGATTTAAAAACTAATAAAACTTAAAATAATTATAAGAAATAATATAATGATGATAAAATTAATCTAAGAGTTGCAAAAATCCAATTTTAATGTATTAAACCTAAGAAAAATATAAAAAGTGCAAAAATGTGAAATTTGAAAAATAATAATAAAATAATATTAAAAATCCAAAAATTATAAAAAAATTCTAAAAACTTGCAAACTAGTTTATTTTAACCTAAATAATCAGAAAATGAAAGTGAAATTACCAAAATACCCCTAATTGGCCCCCAAATGGGCTAAAACCAAAAACAGTCAACCTTAATGGGCTTTTTGGCCCAAAAAGTCAAACTAGGCCCAAATGACCTAAAAAATCCCTATCCAACTCAAAATTTAATTATAAGCACAAAAGTCTGAAGGCCCAAAGGCTGATTTTGAGCTTATCACAGCTTAAATAGCAAACAGCTTATTCTTATTGGGCCAATAAGCCCATTAAGCAATAAGCCAATGCCATAAGCTCTGCTTAAACACACAACCTTCTTTTGGGATGCCTAAGAGATCTGTGAAAAGAAATTTTGAAAAAGCTCACTCAATAAGCCAGAAATAAGCAAAGACCAATTTCACTAAAAGACAAAATAGTCGGGTTAGAGTTCTAGGCTGTTTCAGAAGCTCTGGTTTGTTGCAAAAGCTCACAAATAGCTTAACTAAGAATCATCAATCAAGAAAATCACAAAAATCCAAGTAGAATAAGCTGTGTGAACCAATAAGCAGGCTAAAAAAGCCAAATAAGCTAGTTTTCTAGCAAAAGCTTAACCAATGACTTGTAACCTTCCAGACTTGTTATTAAGCTGAGAAAAATGAGTTCTATTACAAAAGCCAAGTTGTTGCATGTACCAATAAGCAGTTCTCAAATATAAGCCAAATTGTGCTTATTTGACCAAAAGTCAAACTACTCCAAAGTTCACCAAATGATCAGGGATGGTATATAGGCTTGTTATAAGCAACTTTTTTGAAGAACTCAAAGAGGAGTCCTTTTGAATCAAGAGGTCAGTTGACCAATTAATGACAGATTTTGGCAAAAAGGGCTTAATAAGCCAGTTAGCTTATAAGCCAGCAACAAAGCAAACCAAATAGCCAAATCTACTCACAAGCAACACATAAACAAGATCCAAGAAATAAACAAGCAGGGAAAACACTAGAATGACAAATGTAAGCACAAAATGAGGTGGTCACTTTGCTGATGCAAATGACCACTTCAGCCAACTTTGATAAGCTCTAGTACCTTCAATAAGCCACCAAATTCAACAAACAGATAATGCACAGATAGCTTATCACCTAAACTATTCCCAAACCTGATTTCAGACCTTAGAACCAACAAACAAAGAAGTTATTGGATCTGATGTTTTTGACCAATTCCAAAACACTTTTTAACAGATTTTTACAAAACTTAAAATCCCTTTTCCAAACTTTCAGAAACTTAACCAATGACTAAAACTTGTTTAATATGACTTATTTAGACCTCCAAAACCCTAAGAACCAAGGGCACAAGGCCACAAGGCCTTATGAACCAGTAAACCCAAACAACCTTTTATAAACCCTTTTTCAAAGCAACTTATTAATTCTACAAACAACCTACTGATTTTAATGATCAAATATATCAACTAGGTGACAACTAACAGATACCAACCATAAAACACAAAGCACAAACACAAAATCACCAAATCACATAGCAAAACACAAATCAGACAATAACATGTGATTTTTTAGAGGAATCTTAACAAGAGGTTATACCTATCCTCCACAACATCCTAGGAGGATCAGCAATGCTCCTTTGACCTTGTTCAACAACTAGAACAAGACCAAGGTACTTCAACAAAGGAGATGATGACTACCTTGGTTGATGTTTCAAAGTAGAAACTCAAGGACTTTATTTCTTCAACACAAGCAACAAACAGCCTAACCAAAGGCTCTAATCCCTTCACAAGCTTGGTGTCAATAAGCTTGTAAGAGCTTATAGCTTTTGGTCAAGGATTAGTACAAGAAAAATAGCAAAATCAGATGACTGATTTCAAGTTATTTTCAAACTTGAAAACCTTACCAAACATAAACGTCCTTAAACCACAAGATTTAAGCACACTTATAACATCAAATGGAACTCAAAATTACCCTTAAACAACACCAACTTTCAAAACCATAAAAAGGAATTAAAATTTTCTCAAAATACCAACTTTTATAAAATTTAAAAAGGAATTACAATGTTTAAAAGGTAAAACTGGAACAAGGTCTCTCACAAGTTGAGGAGTCCTTGTATAGAGTACAAGAGATGATTCTAGAATGCTGAAATACATGAAACCCTAGTCTAGAATTCCCAAATTTTCCATTGAGTGCATTGAGTTGTTTAGCTGTCTAAAATGATCTTGAGCGCTCCTTTTAGCTTTGTGACCAAGCAAAGAGTGTCAGCTGTTGATTTGGACACGTGGCATTCCTTGGAGGTCAAGTTGTGATGTGATAGGTGGACGGCTTGAATGGTAGGGTCACTTGGTGAGTGGGAATTGGGGTTTTGTGTGTGGTATGGGTTTCTGCTTGTGTGAATCAAGCGTGTGTTAAGGTAATTGCAATTTACCCTTTGTTTAAGTGAAGGTAAATCCTGGGCTCTTGATGGTAAACAGTAACTCATTTGATCTGTTTTGTAGGGAAAAAGGTGTTTGGCGCGTGTTTGTTTAGTTTGAACTTTGGGAATTGTCAATAGCATCCCTTTTGTTTTGGTGAAATGTTTATATCATGTTTATTCAGCAACAAAACTCATTTCCTTTGTTAATAAACTTTCAAACTTTATAGTTTTGCCACAAAACTTTGGTAAAAGGGTTTCAAGGGTTGTTTTTGCCATGTTTGAATATTTGAGGGACTGATCTTGAACATTCTTGATCTTAAAAGGTCTTCATTGTATCTTTGACTTCATGAGGGACCATTATTGATAATTTAGAATAGTTGAGGGACTAAACTTGCCAATTCTTCAAAGTTGAAGGACCATTTTGTAATTCTGACAAACTTAAGGGATCAAACTTGTAATTATGAATATACAAGGGTTTTAGGTGTCATTTCTTCATATTTTAAGGATCAATCTTGTACATCTTCAAGTCTTCAAGGGTTTTTCTTGGATAATTCATGAACTAGGGCCCGGTTCTTTGTACGGCTTCGTTTCTCGTGTCCGTTTTTCCTTGTTTCTTGTGATATTTTGTCTTTTTCACGATATCCATACCTAAAACACACAAGTAAGCAAATACAAGCATATATATGGTATTTTATGACATTTTAATGCATTTAAAGCCCGAAAAGAACGATGAGATCATGTATAAAAAGCCATCTCATCACTCCCCCATACTAAGCCATTGCCATGCCCTCATGCAATGCTAGAATAAAGTATCTAAGCATCACCAAAATTCAATTTTATTAACCTTTATTGAAAAGTAAAAGACTTGAAACAATACTACGAAGACGTGTAAAGACATAATGTATGATTTTCATCATGAGTGTGACTTTTAGGGTCAATGAATAGAAACAAGTAAATGTCCCTTAGAGTAAATTTCGTCATCCTTGATTGTCATACATTCCATGTTATGTGCAAAAACGAGATCATTGTTGGTACAAGTCACTACTCATACGTCTAAATTGTGTAATACTTTTTCTCCCCGCAATCCTAGTTATTATAAAAGGAAATGGGTTTCTAGAATTTTTTAACTATTTGTCATGGATCACAAGTGATTCATATTGACTTATTTGAGTATTTATTAGTCCCAAAGTAAAGTAGCATGATTTAATCGATAGTTAGCCGAAGGACAAAATCTTTTAAAACGGCTTCTCGTGTATCTCCTTAAGTTCATATCTTGTCATAACTCGTTTCACAATTTGAGACCTTTCTCGGACCGATATTTGGCATATACTTCATACTTCTAATCTTGGGAAGACGTTCTTGAAATAATGGTCTTCTCTTCATATTTAGAAATTTCTTCACTTGACCTTTTTGAGAGATTCTTCATACTTGGACCACGACTTCATCATTTTTCTTCAGTCATTATTTTGGACTTTGATATAGAACGATCTGCCTCATTTTCGGACTTGGATATATTTATCCTCATACCTTGTAAGGGTCTTTTTGGATAGACTTTCTCCATGATCTTTAGGGGAGTAATTGCTTTTCGTCGTGTGTCTCGATCCTTCATATTGATTTAGGGATAATGATACTTCACATCATCTTGGATCTTTAGCAACAAAATAGAGCTCCTCATGCCTTGTTAGGGCCTTTTTGGATCTTCACCAATCTTCGCGTCCCGCTTCAATAATTTATGCCTTGGCTATGAACTCTATTCAACCCCGAGCAACTTTTAAACGATCTTGTGCTAGAAGCTAAGTAACCTTTCAAAACGTACGACCTTACTTATTGCAATTATTTTTATTCCTAATGCATTGATCTTATGGGAGAAAAAGCCACAATTAAAAACATATGAGTTTTTGAAAGAACATTTTCATGTTCTACGTTTAGCATGATCACTTGTCTAACTCTATCATCTCTCGTTCTTCACTATTTAAAGACCTCTAATTAAAGAGACTCGTGAATACTTAGCCATGCAAGTCAAAATTAAGCCAAATTTGGATTAGCTTTCATTAAGACTATATCAAATCAAAGTTTTGGGTTTTCAAGCCACCTATAGGATCTTGCACTTTCTTGGACTTTTTCAAGTTTAGAGAATGCATTTTATAGTTCCCTTGATAAGTGACTTTCTAGGATCAATTATAGGAACTTACGAAAAGTTCTTGTTCTTAACCCGAATGAGCTAAGACTTTCGCGTTTTAAAGTTCCCTATATAAAATCTAGCAAAACTTGAATTGAGCGAGTTAAGGAATGTAAAGGGCTCCAAATGCCCATCAAGTCAAAAATTAGCTCTTATTCTACCCATCGGAAAATATACATTCGTGTCTTAAAAACACTTATGAAAACTAAGAAAATTTTAAAATTTGGCCATTTTTAGCCTTATTATCAATAAAACAAAATATTGAAAGTTGGAAAACGTGAGGGCGTAGCAAAGCAAGTACCTATTCACCCCCCCCCCCCCCCCCTCATACTAAAAGTAAACATTGTCCTCAATGTTTCGAGTCTAAAGGTGGAGGACCCCCATACTAGAGACGAAGAGTCGAATGCTTAGGATCTAGCATGGAAAGGATGATCAACAATATATCTAAAGCCGTTTATTAAGTATGTTAAAAGATAATTGTTAGAACAATAAAGGATATGTCATGGATTCGTGAAAAACTTCTTCAAGCAAACGATGGAGGCTCACGTAAACGAACACGAGAGTCTTCAATCGTAGATTATGATGATCTAGATAACACAATCACAAATAACCACGAGACAACGAGTTGGAAGGGCACAAATCCCCTCTCATTATTTATTAGAAAGCATAAAAAGGATAAGCATGGGATCTCCCCCGCGAGGCACCTCGTTTTTTATTACCGAGTCATAAGCTTGACTTGATCCCCTCAATGCTAATTATCATTGGGGAAGGTGACTTGGTCGAGGTCATCCAATGAAGGAATTTCCCCACCAAAGTAGTGCTTAAGCCTATGTCCATTCACCTTGAAGTTAGGACCATCATTTTAAGCTAGCTTGATGGTCCCATAAGGAAACACTTGTGTAATGGTGAAAGGACCCGACCAACGAGATTTCAATTTCCTGGAAAATATCTTTAATCTAGAGTTAAAAAGTAACACTTGATCACCAATGTTAAAAACCCGGTTTTTAATCTTTGCGTCATGAAAATTTTTAGTCTTTTCTTTGAAAATCAATGAATCTTCATAAGCATTGTCTCTTAGTTCATCCAAGTCATTCAGTTGTATTTTCCGGTAATCTCCCGCGGTCTACAAGTCAAGTTTGCATGCTTAAGGTCCAAATATGCCTTGTGCTCCAATTCAATGGGCAAATGACAATTCTTCCCATAGACTAACTTATAAGGAGTACAACCGATAGGTGTCTTATAAGCGGTCCTAAAGGCCCATAAAGCGTCATCGAGTTTGTCGGACCATGAAGCACGGTTTTCTCCAATCGACCTCTCTAAAATCCTCTTCAAATCTCGGTTCGAAACCTCGACTTGCCCACTCGTTTGCGGGTGATAAGCCGTAGAAAGACGATGAGTAACTCCATATTTCTTTAAGACCTTCTCGAATTGGTCATTACAAAAATGGGTTCCACGATCGCTTATAATAGCACGAGGGGTTCCGAACCGAGAGAATAGTTGCTTCAAAACTTCACTACAACACGAGCATCATTAGTAGGTAAAGCCTTAGCTTCCACCCACTTAGAAAGGTAGTCGACCGCGACGAGGATATACTTGTTACCATGAGACGATGGGAACGGCCCCATAAAGTCTATGCCCCAAATGTCGAAAATCTCACACACTTGAATTATGTTTTGCGGCATTTCATCACGTTGAGACGATTTTCCTTGACGTTGGCACGAATCACACGACTTCACAAGTGTGTGTGCATCACGATAGATAGAAGGCCAAAAGAAGCCGGCATCGAACACTTTCTTTGTCGTGAGATTAGCACCGTGGTGACCACCCGTGGGTCCCTCGTGACAAGCTCTAAGGATGTTAGAAGCTTCGGCATCAAAAACACAACGTCGAACGAGTTGATCCGCACAAACCCGAAAGAGATAAGGGTCGTCCCAAAAATAGAACTTGACATCACGAAAGAATTTTCCCTTTTGTTGTGTCGTCATACCCTTGATTATGAAATTGCCCGCATGGTAATTTGCAATGTCGGCAAACCATGGGGTGGTGTCTTTAGAATTCACTACACCGAGAGTCTCGAGAGGAAATGTTTCGGTGATTTCCTTGTTCTCGAAAACATCTTTGTGAGGATCTTCTGACGAGAGAGATGATCGGCCGCTAGATTCTCGGTTCCTTTTTTGTCAAGCACGGTGACATCAAATTCTTGGTGGAGGAGCATCTAACGAAGCAATCTCGGCTTAGCATCTTGCTTAGCTAAGAGATACTAGATAGCCAAATGGTTGGTATACACGATGCTTTTAGTTAAGACAAGATAAGGTCGGAATTTCTCAAAATCATAGACCACGGCAAGGAATTCCTTTTCCGTTGTGGCGTACTTTAATTGAGCCTCGGTCATCGTCTTACTAGCATAATGGATAGGACGGAAATGGTTTTCATATCGTTGCCCTAAGACGGCCCCTATAGCATAATCACTTGCATCGCACATGATTTCAAAGGGTACATCCCAATTAGGAGCAACAAGAATGGGAGCTTCGGTAAGTTTTCTTTTGAGAGTTTCGAAAGCTCTAACACAATCCTCATTGAAATTAAAAGGAGCATCCTTCTCGAGAAGGTGTGTCATAGGTCGAGAGATTTTCGAAAAGTCTTCGATGAAACGACGATAAAAGCCCGCGTGGCCTAGGAAACTCCTAACTCCCTTAACGGTTTTGGGATGAGGTAACTTGGCGATGACGTCTACCTTAGCTTTATCGACCTCAATTCCCACTTTGGAGACCTTATGTCCTAAGACGATTCCTTGTTTACACATAAAATGACATTTTTCCCAATTAAGCACAAGATTGGTTTCTTCACAACGTTTGAACAATTTCTCGAGATTAGATAAACACGATGTGAACGAATTGCCAAACACCGAAAAGTCATCCATAAACACTTCCATCGACTTCTCGATCATATCGTAAAAAATAGCCATCATACACCGTTGAAACGTACCCGGTGCATTACAAAGTCCGAAAGGCATCCTACGATAAGCAAATGTTCCATAAGGACAGGTAAACGTAGTCTTCTCTTGATCACGAGGGTTGATAGGGATTTGAAAGTAACCGGAAAAACCATCTAAAAAGCAATAGAATTCATTTCCCGTGAGAAGGGCAAAGGAAAGTGGTCTTTACGAGTGGCGTCATTTAACTTTCGGTAGTCAATACACACCCTCCAACCGGTCACAACACGAGTGGGAATTAACTCGTTGTTTCATTAGGCACAACGGTCATTCCTCCCTTTTTAGGGACACAATGTATTGGGCTCACCCATGGGCTATCGGAGATAGGATAAATCATTCCCGCGTCAAGGAGTTTTAAGACTTCCTTTTTAATGACATCGTGAATTTTGGGGTTTACCCTTCTTTGACTTTGAATTGCGGGTTTGTAGTCCTCCTCCATTAAAATCTTGTGAGTACAAAATTTTGGGCCAATACCCTTAATGTCGGAAATTTTCCACGCAATTGCCCCTTTATGAGCTTTAAGAACTTTCAAGAGCTCGGTTTTTTCATCATTAGCAAGACCTTTTGCAATAATAACTGGCAACTTGTCATCACCTTCCAAGAATGCGTATTCAAGGTGAGATGGAAGATCTTTCAATTCAAGGATAGGTGGTTCCTCGACTGAAGATTTTTGCTCAACACTCATAACTTCCATCGGCGGAAGAAATGGTGGAATAGAAGTATCATCACTAATAATCACCTCATCTTCATTGTCGATTTCATTTGAAGTAAAATCGCCTCCTTGGAATGGAGTGAGATTTGGTGTAGAATTAGCAAGAATTGGATCCAAAATAGTGGGATTGCCACTTGACGAGCTATCAGAAAAACCTAACACTTCTTGTGAAAACTCATCGCAGACCACATCAACTAAGTCAATGTGATTGATGGTAGCGATTTCATAAACATGAGAAGGTTTTGAGTTTTGGGTAACGTTTATAACAAGTTCCTCTTCGTTGAATCTCAAAGTGATAGTTCTTGCATGAGCGTCGATAAGCGATCTCGAGGTGTCTAAAAATGGACGACCTAAAATTAGATAGGTGTGTAAACACCCATCCTTTTACCACTTAATTCGGGCTAAAACAAGAACCAAAACACGTATTTAATATCATTTGTTTGGAATTATGCGTGGTTTTTGTGTTTATTGTGTTTTCAGAGCTAACCGGATGAATATTAAAGAAAACATGGGATTGCACGGGTTTTATCAAAGAAAAAGACTCAAGATAAAGTCTATTGTCCAAGAGATGCAAAAGATTTGAAGTCACTAGGCCTATTCGAAGATTTATCGAAGAAAAGGACTAAAGACGGAAGATTTTCATAAGTCGAAGAAACTCAAGTCTATTTAACGAAGAAATTAAAAGACGAGTTGAATTTAATCGACGACAAATCCCGAATCAGAATCGAAAACGTCAACTTTTCTGAAAGGACGAGAAGACAAGAAGAAAGGGAGAAAGCCCACTCACCAACCAACCACTAGGAGTATAAATAGATACTCCCTTCACACAATTAGGGAGTTAGTTCATTTTTCTTTTTCCAGTTCTTGTTGGTTCGTTCCTTCACCAACACCATTAGGGTGTTTGGTGATTTTTCATTTCTCTTTTTTCGAATCTTGTAAGTGTGAATCAATACTCTTGTTACTTTTCCATTAATCAATCCATTCCATCTTTCTATTCATCTTGTTCTTCATCATCTTTTTAGTGAAAGTTCTTAAGTTTTTATTTAATTCTAGCTTGATTCTAAAAAGTTGTTGATTTAGTGTTTTTATTGGTGGGGTTTATTACTTATGGTATTTAAATGATGTGTGTTTGATTTGGTGAAACCTTTTTGAGTATTTTGGTGTTTAGATTGATAAAACGTTTCTCTGTTACTGCTACTGTTCTTCAACCCAGAACTTTCCGAATAGACAATTTTGTGTTTCCCTTATTCGGAATTTTGGATATTCCGAATAGGGGTGTTTCCATTTCTTTTACTCGGAATATTTTATATATTCCGAATAGCCATAATTTTCCGCATAGTACTTTATTTTTTTTTATTTTTTTTTCTTTATTCGGAATATCACAGATATTCCGAATAGCCCTTGTATTCCGAATAGGACGATTTTTCAGCATAAGCAAATTTTCCGAATTGAACCTTTTATTCCGCATAGGCCATATTTTCCGAATAGGTCCAGTCTTTCCGCATAGATGTGTTTTTCCGAATAGCAGTCCTTTTCCGAATAGGGCATGTTTTCTGAGTAAGTCAATTTTTCCGCATAGGATTTTATTCCGTGTAGGACTATTTTTCCGAATAGGGTAATTTTCTGTTTGGGTATTTTTCATTTGCTGTTTAATTTAACTCTTTAAGTCTAACTTTACTTTTTAATAGAATAGAAAACAAAATCCACTTTTTGTCACCAAGAACAAATCATTCCACTTTTAACTGAGATCAATTCGAGAGGATATCGAGAATTATATTTTGAACCCCATACCAAAATGCATGTATTAAGGAACTTGAGGATCCGCGGGGATGTCAACTACTATAAAATCAACGGGATAGTAGAACTTCCCCACTTTTATGAAAACATCCTCGGCTACTCCACATGCTAAAATCGTAGAATGATCAGCCATCTCGATAGACATGTTCAAAGGAGTAAGAGCCGGAAGCGAAAGCGATTTCCAAATGGAAAATGGCATCAAATTAATGCTCGTACCAAGATCGGCCAAGGCGAGGCATTCTTTCATATCTTGTATGTCACAAGGAATGAGATACTTTCCTGGGTCACCAACTTTTTCCGGTATGCGGTTAAGATAAATCGAAGAACAATTAGCAAGCTTCGAAACCTTTTCCTTAACGCTCATCATACTTTTAAAAGTGGAAGCGAAACGAGGCATATATAACAACGCGTCGGCTAAACTCACATCAAAATGCACTTGTTGAAACGTTTTTATAAAAAGCTCGATTTGTTGTTTGTTACGTTCTTGCAATTTCTATTTGTTTCGTCTCGAAGGGTAAGGTAAGGTGGTGTGGTGTGGGTTGGACATTAGGCAATGGCCTTGGAATCTCGGGTTCCATGATTGGTATTGGTTCAACCGTAGGTGTGGTATGAGCGATACTTCGTGGGCTTGTGATATGCTCCTTTTCGACCATTATCTCAGGCTCTTTCTCGATTTCCTTCTCCGTAGAAGTACTTGGACGAGAGATTGGTTCCTTGAAAGTTTTACCACTTCGTGTAGTAATAACCTTCATTTCTCCCTTCGGGTTTGCAATTGTATCACTAGGAAGACCACCCGAGGAAGAGGGTTTACACATGATTGCTTCAAACATTTTTGCCATTCGGTCTTCAAATTTTGATTGCCTTAAATCCGCTTTTAACAATTCTTGCTTAATCTCATGTTGTCCTTGTTCCATCTTTTGTTGATTTTGTTGAAGACGTTGAACGTTTCCTTCCATTTTATTAGCATGAGTCTTAAGTTCATTAGCAAGTTCGTTTTTAAGCTCGTTTTTCAACTCGGATCTTAAGCTAATCATCTCACGTTGCATGTTATCAAATTTACCATCATTTGCTTTAGCATAATCCAAAAATTCTCCATTAAGATTTTCAGTGTGAGCATTTTGAAAACCTTGTGTAGTGTTTTGAAAATCACGGTTTTGGTTTTGATTAACAACTTGTCCATTCCCACTTTGATAATTCCCTTTGTTGTAGTTACGTGAATTTCCTTGATAACCACCATTTTGGTTGTTGTTTAGATAGTTATTAGCATTTTGATTTGGTGGAGCTTGATTTGGGCGGGAACCTTGGCCGTTTTGTTTGTAAGTTCCTGTTGCTACGTAAGCACTCGAAGTGTTACCACCGGCGGTAATGCACTCGGAAAGATCATGTGCTCCACCACAAGACAAACAACTCTTATCAACCGCTTTAACCGAAGCGGAATTCAAAGCATCTTGTGCTTTCCAATGAGTCATAAGATTTGAAAATCTATCAAAAAACCGATTTTCCTCATTAGCTTCATCATGTAAAGCATTAATGCTACGAGACGATGACGACGATGACGAACCCATATTGGCAACACTCGGTGTGTTACGAGGGTTGTAAACCTTAGATCTATTCTCGATAATCTTTAAAGCTTCAACGGTCGTTTTGCACAAAAATTTACCACCCGCGGCGGCATTCAAATAATCTCGTTCATGATCATTAAGCCCATTATAAAAGTATCAACTTGATGCAATTCCGAAAAATCATGGTGTGGACATTCATGTAACATTTCCTTAAATCGTTCCCATGCCATTGAAAAACTCTCATTATTGCGTTGTACAAATCTTGAAATCTCATTTTTCAAATGTGTTGTTTTAGATGGTAGAAAAAGTTTGTTCACAAACTTATAAACGAGATCACCTCATGTCAAAACCGAATTTGGCGGTTCTCTCTCGAGCCAAATTTTAGCGGGTCCATCTAACGAGTATGGAAACAACATCATCTTAATGGCTTCATGTGGAACATCCTTAAACTTGCTAGTTGCGGTGAGACGATTAAAATTCCTTATGTGGTAATGCGGGTTGTCTTTCTCATGACCTCTAAACTTATTTGCTTGCAACATCGACATTAAACCCGTCTTAATCTCGAAATTCTCCGCAAGGATGGCGGGAATCACAATAGCTTCTCCAAAACCCTCGGTGGGTTCTTGAAGCAACTCCATCATAGTACGATTAGCCATGACGACTTCTTGTTCTACAATAGGTTCAACAATTGGAGTTTGCTCTTCAATCAACGTCTCTTGATTTCCTTGATTTTAACGACGTTTACGAGCTCGTTTTGCTTGACTACGAGTTAGCAAAAACTTCACGTAGAATGGGAGGTGAGCAAAGAAGATTCTTTTTGGGTGTTTTGTGAATTTTCAATTTTTTGTGTTTTTGATTGTTTTTAACTTTTTTGGATTTTGTGTATCTTCGTAGACAACAATCTACCAAATCTCTCCTCGAATCAAACTCTTGATTAAAGAAGCCTCAAAAGAATGAAAACGATCACGTGGAGTGAACGCCTTCGAATGACTTTAGAACTTTGGTGAAAACTAAATTGTTCAAGAGGGTTTAATCACAAAGAAAACCAAGCAAATATATATGATACGTAATAATACTTTGGGCGGCAAAACCCTCGATTAGCCTTCAATCTCAAAATACTCACAAGCGGCGCCAAAATGATTGTAGTGTTTTACCACACCTTTAGGAAAAGGAGGTAAATAGTGAAAGTATTAAATACGACGGTTTAGGAAAACCGTGTACTAATGACCCAAAGGTGAAAGTTCATTTCCCAAGGAGGTATATGTGTGTGAATAATTCGTAATTGATTTAAGATTAATATTAGAGAGAAGGGGATGAGAAAATAGAATGACGAAGACATGAAATTAATTACTACGACGACTAAATGTAAAACCGTAAAAAGGGATAAAAAATTAATTCTAAAAATTCCCAAAAAAATTACCAAAAATAAAATTAATTAAACTAAGAGTTTACCAATGATCAAATTTTTTTCAAACCTTTTAATTAATTAAATATTAATTTTTAAATGCTAATTAAAGCCCTACAAATCAAATTAATTATCAAAAAGCCCAAATAAAGATTTTTCAATTGGTAAACCTCTAAAATGACCTAAAAAGATTAAAAACTATGTTTATAAATTTTTAAACTAATAAAAACTATTTAAAATGATTTAAAAACTATTAAAACTTAAAATAATTATAAGAAATAATCTAAATGATGATAAAATTAATCTAAGAGTTGCAAAAATCCTATTTTAATGTATTAAACCTAAGAAAAATATAAAAAGTGCAAAAATGTGAAATTTGAAAAATAATAATAAAATAATATTAAAAATCCAAAAATTCTAAAAACTTGCAAACTAGTTTATTTTAACCTAAATAATCAGAAAATGAAAGTGAAATTACCAAAATACCCCTAATGGGCCCCCAAATGGGCTAAAACCAAAAACAGTCAACCTTAATGGGCTTTTTGGCCCAAAAAGTCAAACTAGGCCCAAATGACCTGAAAAAGTCCTATCCGACTCAAAATTTAATTCTAAGCACAAAAGTCTGAAGGCCCAAAGGCTGATTTTGAGCTTATCACAACTTAAATAGCAAACAGCTTATTCTTATTGGGCCAATAAGCCCATTAAGCAATAAGCCAATGCCATAAGCTCTTCTTAAACATACAACCTTCTTTTGGGATGCCTAAGAGATCTGTGAAAAGAAATTTTGAAAAAGCTCACTCAATAAGCCAGAAATAAGCAAAGAACAATTTCACTAAAAGACAAAATAGTCGGGTTGGAGTTATAGGCTGTTTCAGATGCTCTGGTTTGTTGCAAAAGCTCACAAATAGCTTAACTAAGAATAATCAATCAAGAAAATCACAAAAATCTAAGTAGAATAAGCTGTGTGAACCAATAAGCTGGCTGAAAAATCCAAATAAGCTAGTTTTCTAGCAAAAGCTTAACCAATGACTTGTAACCTTCTAGACTTGTTATTAAGCTGTGAAAAATGAGTTCTATTACAAAAGCCAAGTTGTTGCATGTACCAATACGCAGTTCTCAAAAATAAGCCAAATTGTGCTTATTTGACCAAAAGTCAAACTACTCCAAAGTTCACCAAATGATCAGGGATGGTATATAGGCTTGTTATAAGCAACTTTTTTTTGAAGAACTCAAGGAGGAGTCCTTGTGAATCAAGAGGTCAGTTGACCAATTAATGACAGATTTTGGTAAAAAGGGCTTAATAAGCCAGTTAGCTTATAAGCCAGCAACAAAGCAAACCAAATAGCCAAATCTACTCACATGCAGCACATAAACAAGATCCAAGCAATAAACAAGCAGGGAAAACACTAGAATGACAAATGCAAGCACAAAATGAGGTGGTCACTTTGCTGATGCAAATGACCACTTCAGCCAACTTTGATAAGCTCTAATACCTTCAATAAGCCACCAAATTCAACAAACAGATAATGCACATATAGCTTATCACCTAAACTATTCCCAAAACTAATTTCAAACCTTAGAACCAACAAACAAAGAAGTTATTGGATCTGATTTGTTTGACCAATTCCAAAACACTTTTTATCAGATTTTTATAAAACTTAAAATCCCTTTTCCAAACTTTCAGAAACTTAACCAATGACTAAAACTTGTTTAATATGACTTGTTTTGACCTCCCAAACCCTAAGAATCAAGGCCACAAGGCCTTATGAACCAGTAAACCCAAACAGCCTTTTATAAACCCTTTTTCAAAGCAACTTCTTAATTCTACAAACAACCTACTGATTTTAATGATCAAATAGCTCAACTAGGTGACAACTAACAGATACCAACCATAAAACACAAAGCACAAACACAAAATCACCAAATCACATAGCAAAACACAAATCAGACAATAATATGTGATTTTTTAGAGGAATCTTAACAAGATGTTATACCTATCCTCCACAACATCCTAGGAGGATCAGCAATGCTCCTTGGACCTTGTTCAACAACTAGAACAAGACCAAAGTACTTCAACAAAGGAGATGATGACTGCCTTGGTTGATGTTTCAAAGTAGAAACTCAAGGACTTGATTTCTTCAACACAAGCAACAAACAGCCCAACCAAAGGCTCTAATCCCTTCACAAGCTTGGTGTCAACAAGCTTGTAAGAGCTTATAGATTTTGGTCAAGGATTTGTACAAGAAAAATAGAAAAATCAGATGACTGATTTCAAGTTATTTTCAAACTTGAAAACCTTACCAAACATAAACGTCCTTAAACCACAAGATTTAAGCACACTTATAACATCAAATGGAACTCAGAATTACCCTTAAACAACACCAACTTTCAAAAACCTAAAAAGGAATTACAATTTTCTCAAAATACCAACTTTTATAAAACTTAAAAAGGAATTACAATGTTTAAAAGGTAAAACTGGAACAAGGCTCTCTCACAAGTTGAGGAGTCCTTATATACAGTACAAAAGATGATTCTAGAATGCTGAAATACATGAAACCCTAGTCTATAATTCCCAAATTTTCCCTTGAGTGCATTGAGTTGTTTAGCTGTCTAAAATGATCTTGAGCGTTCCTTTTAGCTTTGTGACCAAGCAAAGAGTGTCAGCTGTTGATTTGGACACGTGGCATTCCTTGGAGGTTAAGTTGTGATGTGATAGGTGGACGGCTTGAATGGTGGGGTCACTTGGTGAGTGGGAATTGGGGTTTTGTGTGTGGGATGGGTTTCTGCTTGTGTGAATCAAGCATGTGTTAAGGTAATTGAAATTTACCCTTTGTTTAAGTGAAGGTAAATCCTGGGTTCTTGATGGTAAACAATAACTCATTTGATCCTTTTTGTAGGGAAAAAGGTGTTTGGCGCGTGTTTGTTTAGTTTGAACTTTGGGAATTGACAATAGCAGCCCTTGTGTTTTGGTGAAACGTGTATATCATGTTTATTAAACAACAAAACTCATTTCCTTTGTTAATAAACTTTCAAAGTTTATAGTTTTGACACAAAACTTTGGTAAAAGGGTTTCAAGGGTTGTTTTTACCATGTTTGAATATTTGAGGGACTGATCTTGAACATTCTTGATCTTAAAAGGTCTTCATTGTATCTTTGACTTCATGAGGGACCATTATTGATAATTTAGAATAGTTGAGGGACTAAACTTGCCAATTCTTCAAAGTTGAAGGACCATTTTGTAATTTTGACAAACTTAAGGGATCAAACTTGTAATTAGGAATATACAAGGGTTTTAGGTGTCATTTCTTCATATTTTAAGGATCAATCTTGTACATCTTCAAGTCTTCAAGGGTTTTTCTTGGATAATTCATGAACTAGGGCCCGGTTCTTTGTACGGCTTCGTTTCTCGTGTCTGTTTTTCCTTGTTTCTTGTGATCTTTTGTCTTTTTCACGATATCCATACCTAAAACACACAAGTAAACAAATACAAGCATATATATGGTATTTTATGACATTTTAATGCATTTAAAGCCCGAAAAGAACGATGAGATCATGTATAAAAAGCCATCTCATCACACACCAAGCACATGATCAACATCAAACAGTCAAAAGTGACAAATCCAAAATCTAGGGTTGTCACATCTATTCTTTCACACCCCACCATGGCGGAAAATAGGGCGCGACGTATGGATATAATCACAACAATAGCGTGTCTATAAAGTTAACTAAATAAAATAGAAATGTCATAAAAAGGTGACACAATGTCATGAAAATATTTCAAATAATATATGCGTCTAGGTAAGTAGGTAACAGGCCTACCTCTTACCATAGATATTCAAATAACACACATCAAACATATAGGTATCAAACAATTTACTAAATCAAAAGAAAAAATAAAATCTAAGAGGAAAGGGATTCCTCCTAATGCAATCCTAGCAGCCTCTATACTCTAGCCACTTCTAACATCATCTTGCACAACTACCTCACCTGAAAATTACACTAAAATCTGTCAACATAAAGTTGGTGAGAACATAGGTTTAAGTTATCTAGAACATCATAAGAAACCTTGACATCCGCTGTAAATAAGTTGAAGAAAAACAATTTATAGTAATGGACCATAATGTGATAATCATGTTACATGCATCCACAACAAAACTTAAACCAAGTACCGATCACATCTACAATTCACAAAGCACACTATAACAATCAAGAAGTATCTCGTCACACACAAAAGAACACACACCACACTATCCGGATCTTTCCCACACCACTTGTGGAAGATGAACTATATCCCCGTCGAGATATCTTGCCTCCAAAGAGACGATGCACAAGTACCCAGGACGGATCGTGCGCCACAAACCAAGAACTCAGGACGGATCGTGCCCCACGAACCAAGAACTCAGAACCAAGAACTCAGGACGGATCGTGCCCCACGCTCCACACACATCATAACTGGTCACATAGACGCCCATACATCTATGTACCAATCCCAATCATAACACAATCAAGATTCACATATCAGAACACATATCAAAGCACATATGAGAACACATAAGCACGCAAGTCACACAATAGCACATTTATGTCTACACATTTTAAAACATAGTACTAAATCATGTTAATGAACATTGCAAGTGTAATCTCCATCCCATACTAGAAAAACATTTAAAAACGTAGTAAAATGGGACTATGAACTCACCTGATAGCACAGCAAGCTAGCACTCTGCAAACCTAATAAATCGTACACAACACACCTAGCTCAGGTCCTAACACCCAAGTTAAGTAACAACCACGGAGATGAATCTAATCCCCCAATCCTCGCTATCTAGTTCTCACACTACAAGCTATTATATATGTAAAAATTCAGTTTTTCCCGGTACGGTTTACTAGTCATTAAACGACCACATGAAGTGAACTTAACACCACACATGGCTCCTACCCTACTGTATTTATGTTGTTATATGATCTAAGAACTACAAAAACCAATTTTACTTTCTACTTACACGTTTAACCCTTTCATTTAGTCTCTACAACAAAAGTCGATTTCACAAAGTTGATTTTCTGTACATGCTAAATGTTCGACACCAAAAGCCCGACCTAAATACCATAACTTTTATTGAAAACCTCCAGTCCTTTTATATACATTATAAAGAGTTCCAAAATAAAAATTCTTTGGCTATCTCATTCGTTTGGTTAGGTTTTGACTCAAATTTCCAAAATCCAAATTTATTCCTAAGATGCGCATTGTTTTTGTAACAATTGTTTGATAACCTTCCCGAAGTCTATTTTCGACGAATCTTACATTTTTTGAAAAGTAGAATCTCTGAACTTAGTTTTAAAAAAAAGAGACGCGACCAAAGGTGCTACCAACTGCTCGTAACAATCAACACAAAACAGACCTAAAAATCAGACTGTTTTACACCTTTATGCACTAACCCTCTTAAAATCATTAATTATCCCTAAATTCTTAACACAAACCCTAAAATCATTAATAAATCTAAATAACCATAATTCTCGGAAATTTAACAAAATCCTAATCATCTCAATGATGGTTAATTAACATTCTAATTATGATTAAGTAATAAAACATGAATTATATTAAGGTTGAATTGATCACTTACCTTGAATCAAGAAAAATTAATGAACCCTGATCATAATTTCGACTTCTCTTTATATTCATGGAAGATTTAGACTGATTTTAGGTTTATTTAGGGTTATTAGTCGTTTTTAGGGGTCTAGGGTCGTTTATATAGGTCTTGGTACCCTTCTGAATAAGTTTAGGCCCAATTAAGACTTTTAAATGGTAATTATCCTATTTTTATTAATTTAATATTTAAAATTCTATCTATGGGACCCACAAATTCGACTCCCTTCTGTGTTTTATCATATTTACACTCTCCCCCTCCTATTTTATGTTTACTTATACTCCTATACACTTTCGGGACCAAACCAGGCACCCTTTTGCTAATTTTTCGACTTTTTACGCGATTTTTGAACTAGCCTTCATTTCTAAAAGTTTCTAAATATAGAAAGTAACTATAAAACTTATCCTAAACATATTATATATACTTAATACATACATACAACATATGATACGTAAACGAAACCTTATAAAAACGCTACCCGAACTTTTCTGCAGTTCATTTCTAAACTCATTTCATTTCATTCCATTTCATTTCATTTCCAACTTATACCATGATTTACACATTCATGTGAACTCATGAGCACGAACCAACCCTATCACATGATCATATAACGTACCATGTACTACGTAAACAATGTCTAACATCATGATAAAGTCTCAAATATGAACACATAACACATAAACACAAACCAAGCACATGATCAACATCAAACAGTCAAAAGTGACAAATCCAAAATCTAGGGTTGTCACATCACTCCCTCCTAATAGAAATCTGGTCCCGAGATTTACTCCATAAGCTCAAAAAACTTCATTTCACAACCAACACGCTATCTCTCTCATAAGAACGTAACCGGATCATCCGTATACTACAACAACGCCCTCAATGAATATAAGCTCACAACAAATTTTAGGACCCCCAACTTCGGATCAACGATCAAGCCCATGGACAAGTAACGGACGTTTACGTGAACGAATTTAAAAATATGAAACAAAACCATGAGACTCCTAAAGATACTCAACATAAAACATGTATCGACTCCCAACGAACCATGGAATCGGAACAATGACACAAGAAGCACCCAGCGACAACCGAAACGTATTACGACCGGTGACATACTATTAAAACCTTGTGCAAAACCAAATTTTCCCCCATAATGGATTTTGTACTGTAATGTATATTAGTTGTTCTAAAACCATGGTATCACATAAGTAATTTATGTAATCATTTGACGAAAAAAAATCTATAGTCTCTTCACGAACGATCAATTGTCTAAAGCACACAACATAATATTACGCATCAACATTGACTCCGGAACCCACATTCTTCACTAATGTAACAATCTCTATGATGGATACATCTGAAATCCTATCCCAAATCAGCCCTATGTTAGCCTTCTAAGTGTCCACTATCCAAAAATACCCAAAACACGAGTTTAAACCATGTTGTCTAAAAATTAATCTTGAACTTGACAGTTGTACAATTAATTCGACCAAGCTACTGACTTCCATTGACAATATATTCTGAATATTTGAAAAGTACGCTCCGAGTACATAACTTTAGGCTTTTGAATCACCCAAAAAGCTTTAAAAACGAATAAGTTATAACCAAAACGATTTTTACCTAGAATCTGCCCAGACATTAGCGACAGTTTCTGACAGTTTAGCGATGAATTCTGACAATTTAGGGACAATTTCTGCCTAATCCGATTTAAACAAAAAAAGTGATTTTAAACCCAAAAAAATCCGTTATTAATTGCAAAATTCAAGTTCAAATTTATTTTAATTCCAGAAAATTAAAACTCTCACCCATCATATGATTAATTACTTGATTTAAACATATTTAATTAAATAAGAATAATATTTTAACCAAAGAACAATAACTTTAGGTGATCAAAACCAAAATATTTTTAAAATAAATAAGCCATGCTTATATGTTAAAGAATTTATATTTCACCTTATTTCAAACACGTTTTCGACACTTTACCCTTATTTTATCAACTACCAACAACTATTTTAACTATTTGAAAATTTCATTTCTTTTACCATGTAAGACTCAAAATAAAAGATATCGTTACCCCAAATAAACAAAGACAGTGGAATTCTTAAACTATCTCAATAACATTTACGCTAAAAGTACCGTACAAACGAACACCTGAAATGAGGACTCGATAAATGTGCTATTACGGAAGTTAAACATCTCGAAGAGGAACGAGCTAGCAAACCATCACAAGAAAACAACCGATAAAATGAGGGAATTATACATATATAGAAATATGCATACATACACTCAAATCCATCCAACGTATACTATACAAACATGTATTAATCGTCTTTCATGCAACCATACTCAGGAATCCATTGATGTTGTGGTACTTGTGTAACTATGTTGGCCACCATACTTATACAAGTCCCCTTTCACCAATGCACTCCATCCTATGATGACACTTATAAGAATTAATACTACACATAACACATCGGTCTACCAACTCAAATAAGCACATAGATCCTACAACTCATATAAGCACATAACCACAACATAAAATAAGATCCGAAATCCTTGTATTAAAATAACGTAGCCAATGCATGAGACATATAAACTCGTAATCCAGCTGAACCACTGTAGACAAAATTCAAAATGTATAAAGAACATGAAAACGTAATTAAACGAAATCCAACAATGACTAGCGTATACGACTATAGTTCAACCCGCACTATTCAAAACTCGAAAAGAAAATAACATGTAGCTAAGTATGAACCATAGTAGTTCATAACCTAACAAATACTGCGAAAATAACATTCAAACACATCAATTACTATAAAATGCACACATACTCCTATGACGCCTATATGCAGGGACCCTTAAGCTATAGACTAGGCTACGCGACTAGGCAACCTAATTCTCTAAAACCTGTCTCTGATACCATTCTGTCACACCCCACCATGGCAGAGTATGGGGCGCGACGTATGGATATCACAACAACAATAGCGTGTCTATAGAGTTAACTAAATGAAATAGAAATTTCATAAAAAGGTGACACAATGTCATGACAATATCTCAAATAATGTAGGCTTCTAGGTAAGTAGGTAACAGGCCTACCTCTTACCATAGATATTAAAATAACACACATCAAACATATAGGTATCAAACAATTTACTAAATCAAAAGACAAAATAAAATCTAAGAGGAAAGTGATTCCTCCTAATGCAATCCTAGCAGCCTCTATACTCTAGCCACTTCTAACATCATCTTGCACAACTACCTCACCTGAAAATGACACTAAAATCTGTCAACATAAAGTTGGTGAGAACATATGTTTAAGTTATCTAGAACATCATAAGAAACCTTGACATCCGCTGTAAATAAGTTGAAGAAAAACAATTTATAGTAATGGACCATAATGTGATAATCATGTTACATGCATCCACAACAAAACTTAAACCAAGTACCGATCACATCTACAATTCACAAAGCACACTATAACAATCAAGAAGTATCCCGTCACACACACACAAGAACACACACCACACTATCCGGATCTTTCCCACACCACCTGTGGAAGATGAACTATATCCCCTTCGAGATATCTTGCCTCCGAAGAGACGATGCACAAGTACTCAGGACGGATCGTGCCCCACAAACCAAGAACTCAGGACGGATCGTGCCCCACGAACCAAGAACTCAGAACCAAGAACTCAGGGCGGATCGTGCCCTACGCTCCACACACATCACAACTGGTCCCATAGACGCTATTCTATACGTAAAAATTCAGGTACGGTTTACTAGTCATTAAACGACCACATGAAGTGAACTTAACACCACACATGGCTCCTAACCTACTGGATTTATGTTTTTATATGATCTAAGAACTCTAAAAACCAATTTTACTTTCTACTTTCACGTTTAACCCTTTCGTTTAGTCTCTACAACAAAAGTCGATTTCACAAAGCTGATTTTATGTACATGCTAAATGTTCGACACCAAAAGCCCGACCTAAGCACCATAACTTTTATTTAAAACCTCCACTCCTTTTATATACATTATAAAGAGTTCCTAAATTAAAAGTCTTTGGCTATCTCATTCGTTTGGTTAAGTTTTGACTCAAATTTCCGAAATCCAAATTTATTCCCGAACTACGCACTGTTTTTGTAACAATTATTTGACGACCTTCCTGAACTCTATTTTCGATGAATTTTACATTTTTGAAAAGTAGACTCTCTGAAATTAATTTAAAAAAAAAGAAACGCGACCAAAGGTGCTACCAACTGCCCGTAACAGTCAACACAATACAGACCTAAAAATCAGACTGTTTTACACCTTTATGCACTAACCCTCTAAACATCATTAATTATCCTTAAATTCTTAACACAAACCCTAAAATAATTAATAAATATAAATAACTATAATTCTCAGAAATTTAACAAAACCCTAATCATTGATGGTTGATTAACATTACAATTATGATTAAATAATAAAAACATAATTATATTAAGGTTGAATTGATCACTTACCTTGAATCAAGAAAAATTAATGAACCCTGATCATAATTTCGACTTCTCTTGATATCCATGGAAGATTTAGACTGATTTTAGGTTTATTTAGGGTTATTATTCGTTTTTAGGGGTCTAGGAGTGTTTATATAGGTCTTGGTAACCTTCTGGACAAGTTTTGGCCCAATTAAGACTTTTAAATGGTAATTATCCTTTTTCATTAATTTAATATTTAAAATTCCAGCTATGGGACCCACAAATTCGAATCCCTCTATTTTTTATCATATTTACACTCTCCCCCTCCTATTTTATGTTTACTTATACTCCTATACACTTTCGGAACCAAACCGGTCACCCTTTTGCTAATTTTTCGACTTTTTACGCGATTTTTGAACTAGCCTTCATTTCTAAAAGTTTCTAAATATAGAAAGTAACTATAAAACTTATCCTAAACATATTATATATAATTAATACATACATACAACATACAATACGTAAACGAAACCTTATAAAAACGTTACCCGAACTTTTCTGCAGTTCATTTCTAAACTCATTTCATTTCATTCCATTTCATTTCATTTCCAACTTATACCATGATTTACACATTCATGTGAACTCATGAGCACGAACCAACCCCATCACATGATCATATAACGTACCATGTACTACGTAAACAATGTCTAACATCATGATAGAGTCTCAAATATGAACACATAACACATAAACGCACACCAAACACATGATCAACATCAAATAGTCAAAAGTGACAAATCTAAAATCTAGGGTTGTCACAGTTTTCCTTCTCATAACTCGATTCTGGCGATCTAAAACTTCTTCAGGTTCTTCAATATAAGATAAGTCTTTCCGAATCTGATCGAGTGGATAAATCACTTTGTGAAGCTCATGGTAGTTGTATCCTCTGAGTAGTGATACATGGAACGCATTATGAACGTGTGAAAGCTGAGGCGGTAACGCCAACCTATATGATACTTCACCGACACGTTCAAGGATTTCGAACGGTCCGATGTAGCGAGGGTTGAGCTTGCCTTTGAGGCCAAAACGTCTGACGCCGCGTGCGGGTGATACTTTGAGGAACACACAGTCCCAGTCTGAAATGATAGATCTCTGCGATGTTTGTCGGCGTAACTCTTCTAGCGAGCACGCGCTTCTTGCAGCTTATCCCTAGCAATGGCGACCTTTTCATTAGTCAACTTAATTAATTATGGTCCCTCAATCAAACATTCTCCAACCTAATCCCAACAAATAGGAGCACGACATTTTCTGTTGTATAACATCTTGAAGGGAGCACGCTTGATACTAACATGCCAACTATTGTTCTAGGCAAACTCGACCAAGCAAATATAGTCATCCCAGTGTCCTGTCCATTCTAATGCACAGGCGCGTAGCATGTCCTCCAAAGTCTGGATAGTACGCTCTGACTGACCGTCCGACTGCGGGTGGAAAGTTGTGATAAGCTTGAACCTGGTTCCCCAATCTTTATGCGAACCTCCCCATAAGTGAGAAGTGAATCGTGGATCCCTGTCTGATATAATTTCTGAAGGTGTACCATGTAATCGTACAATCTCCTTGGTGAATAGATCTGCTAGCTTACTGACTGCGAAATCTTTACGGATAGGAATGAAATGTGCTAATTTAGTCAAACGATCGACAATAACCCAGATTACAGCATGTCTCCGCTGAGTGTGTGGTAATCCGGTGACAAAATCCATAGAGATCTTGTCCCATTTCCACATTGGAATATCTAATGGCTGAAGTAGGCCGCTGGTATGCTGATGCTCTATCTTAACCTGCTGGCAGGTTAGACATTTAGAAACAAAAGTGGCGACATCCTGTTTCATACCACTCCACCAGAAATGCTGCTTAAGATCGTGGTACATCTTAGTGGAACCTGGATGGATAGAAAACGGAGAGCTGTGAGCCTTAGTCATTAAGGCTTCTCTGAGAGTAGGGTCTTCTGGAACGCAGAGTTTGGTACCCTTCCATACGATACCATCGTCATCGATACGAAATTTAGTCTGCTGGTCAATATTCTGGACAATCGCCCAGATTTCACCATCATCCTTTTGTACGGCTTTAATCCTAGAGAGTAAATCCGGTTCTACACTCAGACTAGCCCAGTATCCCCTCTATCCGCGTATTAAGAGCTCAATATCATACCGCTCTAAGTCCTGAATAATTTCCTCCTGAACCTTTATGCCATTTATCATTCCTGACTTTATGGTAAAGGCATATGCTACTACATTTGCTTTACCTGGGTGATACTGAATATTAGGGTCATAGTCTTTCAATAGTTCCAACCATCACCTCTGTCTCATGTTCAGCTCTCGCTGTGTAAATATGTACTTGAAACTTTTGTGATCGGTGAAGATATCACAAGACTCGTATAAATAATGCCTCCAGATTTTGAGGGCGAAAACGATTGTTGCGAGCTCCAAATCATGTGTGAGATAATTTTTCTCATACGGCTTTAGCTGACGTGAAGCATAGGCGACGGCCTTCCCATGCTGCATAAGTACACAACCCAAGCCTTTTCCTGAAGCGTCACTGTAAATCTAATAACCACTTGTACCAGATGGGAGAGTAATGATCGGTGCTAAAATTAAATGATGTTTGATTTCTTCAAAACTCTTTTCTCTCACCTCGGTCCATAGAAACTTTTCCCCTTTACGCATAAGTTTGGTCAACGGTAAGGCCAAACGTGAGAAATTTTCTACAAATCTACGGTAATATCCCGCTAACCGAAGAAAACTACGGACTTTAGTGGCAGATGTCGGTCTCAGCCATTTAGTGATAGCCTCCACCTTTGCAGGATCCATGGTGATCCCCTCTGCAGAAACAATATGGCCTAAAAACGCCACTTTATTCAGCCAAAACTCGCACTTAGAAAATTTAGCATAAAGCTTCTCTCGTCGGCAAATCTGCAAAACTGTACGGAGATTATTAATACAAGGCTTTTGGCCAGTATAAAAATTATCGTTGTTTCAGTCTCTTCGAATTGAAAAATGGCTTAAGTGCGACTCAGTTGTCTTTTGGTGGAAACAATAATTGTGTCATTGTAGTAAAAGGAAATGCACAAACTTTAAAATAAAAGTAAAGTAATTAAAGCTGAAAATGATTGAAAATAAATGACGAGAAATTAAAGCATGACGAGAAATTAAAAGGCAATTAACGTAAATAACGCAAACTTAAAACTATCCTAAAGGCAAGGCAAACTTAAAGCGTAAACTTAAACTTAAACTAAAGGCAAGCTTAAAATAAATCTAAGGAAAGTAAACTAAAAGTGCGACTAAGTAAAAAGGCGGGAAAACTAAAGCTTAAAAATTAAAATAAACTAAAATCAGCTCATTCGGAATAAACCTTCGTTCGGAATAATCACTCGTTCGGAATGTCACCTTCGTTCGGAATAATTCTTCTTCACTCGGAAAATTTACCTCATGCGAAATAATCAAATCAAAGCACTCATCCGGAATAATTCACTCATCCGGAATATGGCTTCATCCGGAATAACACGTTCATCCGGAATAAAACACTGATCTGGAATAACAAGTCTATCCGGAATAAACCTTCGTTCGGAATAAAGCTTCACTCGGAATAAAATGGTTGGTTCGGAATAACTAGTTCATTCGGAATAACATGTTCATCCGGAATAATAGCTTACTCGGGAAAACCTTCACTCGGAATGATTAGTTCATTCGGAATACCCATTTCATTCGGAAAGATTGCTTGATTCGGAATGATTTCTTCATCTGGAATAACCCCTTGATCCGGAATAAAAGCTTTATCCGGAATAAACTGCTGGTTCGGAATAGACCTTGATTCGGAATGATATGTTTATTCGGAATGACCACCTGATCCGGAATAATCAACTGATCCGGAATATTAGCTTGATGCGGAATAAATGACTAAACCCTTCATCCGGAATGATTGCTTGGTTCGGAATATTGCTCTGATCCGGAATATGTCACTTATCCAGAATAAGCTAGAACAAACCCTTCATTCGGAATAATCTGGGCAACAGAAATAGCGAAGAACACGGAAGGAGATAGAACACGAATCTAACCAAAACTAATCAAATCAAACCAAAAGATTAAACAAGACTAACCAAAAATGATCAACTAATGAATACCAATCAAACCAAATCAATAACACTAACAATAATAATCAAAATAATCAAAACCCACTTAATCAAATCAATAAAATTAAAAGAACATAAACATGAACATTAAGCATAAAGATTAAAGATTAAACAAGAAAGGTAGATAGGAGATTAACAAGAAAAGTAAAGATACAATAACAATAAAAGAAAACTTACTTGAATTTAAATGAATTAAAGGTGCAAGACAATTAAGTAAATGACATGAATTTAAAGAGCAAGTAATTAAAAGGGTGGAAGAACTAATTGTCACTATTAGCCAACAACACTAAACAAATGACTAATGACTCTATTTATAGGGGATGAGGGGATTAGTGGAAGGAAGCTTCCTCCTCTTTTTCTTCTTTCTTTAATTATCATTAAGTCCTTGTCTTCTTAATTCTTCGACTTTTGTCTCGGGAATAATAAACTCGTCTTGTAATTTCTTCAATAAATTAGACTTGAGTTCTTCGGCTTTTAGAAAACTTCCGTCTTTTGACTTTTTCTTCGATAAATCTTCAGAATTGGTCTTGGACTTCCGTTCTTTTTGCACTCTTGATTTCTTGACTTCGTCTTTTGTCTTTTTCTTCGATAAAAGCCCGTGAAAGCCGTGTTTTCTTCCCTTTTAACATTTTGATCCTAAAATCACAACAAAAACACAAACCACGCATAATTCCGACATTTACGACATAAAATACACGTTTCGGCCTGGTTATTATTGTAATTAAGTGGTAAAAGGATGGGTGTTTACACACCTATCAAACCCCCTACACTTGACCATTGCAATGTCCTCATGCAATGCATTAGTTACAAAGCACGTTTTACATTTTCCATCATAATCAATCCATATTGGCCTTTATTAAAGAGATAGAAAATTATAAACATTCAAAGGAAGAAAGTAAGTAAAGAAATCAAAGACATACCTTAGGGTTTTGGAAATGTCATGAATGATCATCATCCTCAAGTTTCACGTTCCCCATACCAAGCTTAAAAACGATATCATTGTTATTATAAGTTAGCAAACTAACACGAACTCATGTGGGCCAATTATTTACTTAGACTCCCTTATTCCTAGGTGTATCTCTTATATTTTATTATTGTCTTGAATGATCACGAGGATGTATTGATGACTTATTTTGATAGTTATTAAGGCTGAAAATAAAGTGGGACGATTTAATCAATAGTTAGCTAAAGGACAAAATCTTTTAAAACTGCTTCTCGGGACCTCATAAAGTTCATATCTTGGCATAACTCGCTTCGCGATTTGAGACCTTTCTCGGACCGATATTTGGCAGCGACTTCATACTTCAAATCTTGAGAGACGTTCATGAAATAATGGTCTTCTCTTCATAATAGGAATTTCTTCACTTGAAGTTTTGAGAGATTCTTCATATTTGGACCACGACTTCTTCATTTTTCTCCAATCATTACTTTGGATTTTGATATACAACGATCCGCCTCCTTTTGGGACTTGGATCTATTTATCCTCATACCTTGTTAGGTCCTTTTTGGATAGATTTCTCCATGATCTTTTGGGGAGTTTTTGCTTTTTGTCGTGTGTCTCGATCCTTCATATTGATTTTTGATAAATGATTCTTCACATCACTTTTGGATCTTTAGCAACAAAACGTAGCCCTCATGCCTTGTTAAGACCTTTTTGGACTCGCCAATCTTCGCATTCCGCTTCAATAAGTTATGCCTTGGCTATGAACTCTAATCATTACCGAGCAACTTTTAAACGATCTTGGGCTAGAAGCTAAGTAACTTTTCAAATCGTTCAACCTTATTTATCGCAGATAAATTTATTAGCAAGCGATGGGAGAATAGGCTTATAATTAACTGACATAAATTCATGAAAGAATACCAAACTTATAATTGACTCTATCATCTCTCGTTCTCCACAATTTAAAATCTCAAGGAATGAGACTCGTGGATGCTTAGCCTATTAAATCAAAGTTTTGGGTTTTCGAGTCATCTATAGGATCTTGCAAATTCTTAGACTTTTTCAAGTTTAGAAATTGCATTTTAAAGTTCCCTTGATAAATGACTCTCTAGGATCAATTATAGGAACTTGTGAAAAGTTCTTGTTCTTAACCCGTGAGAGTTAAGACTTTCGTGTTTTATAGCTCCCTATATAAAAGCCTAGCAAAACTTGACTTAAACACGTTAAGGATACTAGCTAGAGTAAACTTAGATAAGTAAACTCGGGTTGAGTCAAAAGATTCACAACGTTTGAAAATTAAAACCACTTTATTAAAATTTATTCTAGCAAAGAAAGAAAATAACTATACAAAGGTAAAACTAATAGGCCAAAATAGATTAAAAATTTTGAAAAATGTCGAAAAATTGATTTTCCGGTTAAAATGAGGACAAATACAAGGAAAAGACCATTTAACTTCGATAGAAGTCCCCCTACACTTGATATAAACATTGTCCGCAATGTTTAAGGATGTGGGAGTAAACTCCCCTACACTTAGGACATTGTGCATGCTGATTAAATCTTGCTAAGGAAAAGACAACTAACGAGATTCCTATTTTAATATTAGATAATATAAAATAGTGAATCGAAAAGAGTTTAGGATAGAACCGAGAAGACGGGAACACGGAATCACGGGTCATCAAAAATCATCAAGAGTGGATCATTGAACGCTCGAATCCCTGAATATGAGAAGAGAGGAAATAGCAAACACCAACGGGTCCCCCCTACACTTAGGATAAAGATAGCTAAAAGATAGATACATGGGTTGCCTCCCAAAAAGCGCTTGATTTTTGTTTACCGAGTCGTGAGCCTGACTCGACCTTGATTATCATAGGAAGAAGCATGAAACACATCCACCGGGATCAAATACATAGTTTTCGTCCATCAAATAGCACAAGCTTAAGGCGAACAAGGCAAGCCAAAGAAGAGTAGGCAAGGTTCCCTTAAGCAAAGATGGAGCGCGGTGGTAGCAAGGGTGAAGAGGTGCAAGCATATCTCTAGTAGTTCCAAAAATCTTTCCTTTTATTTCATCAGATGGAAACTGAGATGGCTGAAGAATATCGATACCAGGGTCGAACACCTTTTCCTTTAGGGGAAAATAGCACTCAGGCTCAGCAGAATTTGAAGACATCCGCTAAGAAAATGCATAACCTCCTCCTCAGAAGGTGGACAAAGAGGTGTCAAAACATACGTGTTGCGGATGTTGGTGTCGTCTGGTGTTGAATCCTTTGAAAGAATTGTTTTCAAATCCGTAGAAGGGTGAATACCATAATCATCAAAGTCTAAAGGAGGAGCATCACTCTCATGAGGGAAGTATGTATTGAAAAAAGTAGAAAAGTCTTCCTCAAATGAGTACTCATCCAAAGTAGGATTAAGCATTGATGGCGGAGGATCTTCATCATGAGAAGAATCACTCGAAAGAGTATCGGCCTCATCAAAATCATCATAAGTGGGCATGTCGGGATACTCAGAAGTAAAATCATCATAATCATCTCCATCGGAGCTAGAATCATCATAAGCATCATAGATCGGTGGAGAATCATATATGGGTGAACGTTCCAAATTGGAGAGAGAATCATCCACATCATCTTGAAAAAGTGGATTATCATTGCAAGAATCGAATAAAGGATTGTTGTAGACGACAAAATCATCAAGCACATTAATCATATTCGCTGATTCTCTTCCATAGGATTTGCTTGTAAGCTTCTCCATTTCAAAAACTTGTGCATCATCCCCGACTCTTAAGATGAATTCACATTTATCCACATTTATTAAAGCTCTACCGGTTCTCAAAAATGGGCGTCCAAGTATTAACGGAATACGAGGGTCCATTTCATAATCAACAACTATGAAGTCGACCGGAAAAGTGAATCTGACAACTTTAATGAACACATCTTCGGCAATACCAACGGGTTAAGCGAGAGTGCGATTGGCTAACTCAAGAGTCATTTTGGTGGGTGTAAGGTCGGGCAATGATAACGTTTTCCAAACACTTAAAGGCATCAAATTTATACTTGCCCCGAGATCGGCTAAGGCAGTAAATTTGTCGGTTTGGTTAAAAGTACAAGGAAGCACAAAACGACCGGGATCTCCAAGTTTTTCTGGAAGTTCTTTAAGAAGGATTGCAGAGCAATTTTCATTCAAGCGTGTATTAACAAACTCGACCATCTTCTCCTTCTTACTAAGCAATTCCTTAAACATCTTGACAAATTGTGGCATTTGAGCAAGAGCTTCAACAAGGGTAAAGGTGACTTTCATGCCGGCAATCTTTTCCAAAAAGTTAGCGACTAGAATGTCATTCTTAGTCAAAATTCTAGCCTTGTTGAGTCGAGAAGGGTAAGGAATGCTGGGGTTGGGTGGTGGAGGTGTAGAAGGTGAAGGTTGAGATGTTGAAGGGTTAAAGGTGGAAGGTGGGGTTGGTGGAGGATTCGTCTTGGGTACTTCTCCACGACGAGGAGGAGATGGTAATGGTGTACTAATACTAGGTGTGGGAGTAGTAGGGATAAATGGTGGTGGAGGAGGTGTAGATGGTGTAACTGGGGGTGGGATAGATGGTCCTACTAAAGTTGCTCCACTACGGGTAGTAATAGCACTCACATTCGCTCTCGGGTTGGTGACAGTGTTTGAAGGTAGAGAGCCCGAAGTAGAGGGTTGAGTGGTGGGTAAGAAACTAGCCAGCATATTCTTCAAATCATTCGTTTGATTGCTGAAGGAGGATTTTATATCATTTTGAATCTCGGTTCTAATGTCATTCCCTTGCTTGGTGATATCCCCTTTCAAATTGATTATTTGGCTTTGTAGATTCTTGATTTGCTCACCTTGGGTTCTCATTAATGCTTCAACATCTTGATTAATGGGTGGGGCTTGTTGAGCGGGTGGGTGATAAGGATTAGAAGCTCTAGGTGGGATTTGGTTGCTTCTAGTGTAGTTGTTGTTTGGGATTGTGGTTTTGAGGAGAAAAACCGGGTGAAAGATAGTTGTTGGACCGGTAACTTAGCAAATTTCGATCCCCTTGAGGTCGGGCTTGGTAATTTTCCGGTGAATAGTTACCATAAGCCGCATACACGTTTTCCGGATTGCCTTGAGTAGAAGGACAATCAGTGTATGAGTGAGGACCGCCGCATGTCTCACAAGGATTGGTAATATTTCGTTTTTTAGTGTAGTTGTCTTCTCAGCTCGATTCGAATTGATATAACGTTTTCTAGCAGAGACTTAATTGTTTTTGGTTATACAAATTTGTTTGGAATCTATGTCTAATTGGCACAAAGCATTTAAAAAGTAAAAATATTATCTAATCTACGTATACGTACTACTCTAAAAACACTTAGCAATTACAACATTTAAATGCACGAAATTCAAAAAAACATAAAAATGTAAATCTAAAACAATTTTAGTAAAACTAAAATACAATTTTATAAAAGCTAAAATCAAAATTTATGAAATCTAATTCTATTAAAACTAATTTTCTATAAAACTGAAACAAATTTATAACACACTACCAAACATCAAGGACCAAAGTTGTCCATTCTAGCAAACTCTTCACTAAATGGGTACAAAGGAGCTACGAGAGTTTAAAGGAATGAAAATTCTTTAAGTAACAACCACTGTACAAGGAATATTACTAACAGTTATTTAAACAACTTGGTTATCCAATCCTACTGTTCTATCATGAACATCAATTAGAAAACTATATGAATTTTTCTCAAAAGCTACTTTGAAGAGCCAACAATACAAGGTTCTAAACAGATTCAGTTAATCAGCCTATGAACTAATCCTAACTGCTAGCTCCAAACACAAGTTACAGCTGAACTAATCCTGGCAGCGTAGTAAAATGAACATAAGGTCTTAAGTTCGAATCAGGTGATTATACTTTTAAAAAAGTTTCTATTTTTACTATGAAATTTCGACTACAACCTTTTTAACTACTACTATCACTTCTATTGTAAAATCACTGAATTACTGAAGCATAACATCAGGTTAACTGCTAAGCTTTCTATTTCAGAAATGTGCTACTGATATGAAATTTATCAAACTTGGACTCTCATTAAACTTGATCCACTTCATGATTACATCTACCTATAACAATTCATATAAAAGGCACTGCCTATTTTGGCTACTCAATATCAGAAAATGAAGTAAACATAAGCTATAAACAACCTAACTCAAACACATCACAAACAGTACACCAAGTATGAACAAGACAGATTAAAGTCGACTAAAAATATGCAGAAAATGTAATTATGTGCTTAACCCGAACATCCGTCGTTTAGTCCGTTGTGTCGAGAAGCGCGGCGCTGAACCGGCTTAAAACCAAACACCACCAAAACTGAATCCAAAGCTACGCTACACTTCGACCTTCATTTAGAAAATCTGAAACCTGCAAGATTGAAACAAATACAAAGAACCCGTCCTATCCTGCTGAAACTGATTAAACAGATCTAATAAAACTTTGAAAGATTACTCTTAACTTTGAACAAAAAAACTTCAGTTATCTATAAAAGACATTAGATGACTCAAAAAGCATTCTCATAAGATTTTTCAAGCTATTACTTTGTGAGCGACGCTGCTATATTACTGAACACGAGTGAATTAATAATGAATCTACTTGCTTCTATGAAATCAACACATCTACTCGACACTACAATGGCTCGAACTCAGTAGGCTACAACTCATGAAACCAACAATCCCGAGCAGTACTTTCTGTTCTGAAACTACAATGAGTCAACTTCTATGTTTTAAAGCTAAAGAATCAAATAACAAATTGTTAGAGGCTTATGACTACAAACATTACTCGAAAAGTTCTTAACAGATTTAAACTAACTTCCTCAATCAAAATTACGAGCTATTAAAAGAAAAGGTAAACGAAAGTTAAAGCTTCCATTAATGGTGACTTCATAACAAAATCGAACTAAATTGTAACAGTATATCATATTATTCTATAAGATTCATAGAGACAAAATGAGAAATCAAAGAGCTTCACTTATCATTAATGGCGAAAATCAAATTCGAACTATCGTTATCAAAAGTAGCAGATAAGAAGAAATTAAAACTATGAAAGCTTGAATTCATTAATGGTGGAAAGAAAACAATCGGTTACAAACTAAAACTGATTTCGTTACAAAATCTAACAAGAAAAATGAGAGAAAACTGAACTAATCTAACTAACTACACCTACTACTATGTGTAATCTACTCCTAGCTAACCGCTTGCAAATGAAGGCCTCGTCTTCTATATATAGCCGTCTGGAGAGGGTGCTTTGACGTGTTCTATCCAATGAGGATTTGACACGTGTTTAATACGAGGATAAAACTCGTTCTTCATCTTCAATCCAAATTGGGCGTTTCTTCGTCCTTGGGTCTTGATCTAATTGACTACCCCCATCTTGTAGAGGAAAAAGAGAGAAACACTTTTGTAGTTATAAGTTTCGGTTGAATCTTCTTGGATCATCCTTTATTTTGATTTGCAGGTTAAGAGAGGATAGAAAGATGAAAACTGGTTTTGATCTCCTTTTCTCTCTCTTCATTTGGGAACGAAGAAGACGTGTTTATGTGTTTTTGTCTTTGACCGGTTTTGGTCAATTGACCAAAGTATATACTTACTTTCCACTAAATTTGCATTTTAGTCCTTTCTCTTTCATTCTTTCATCAAATGATATATAAACTTTGAGCAAATCTATCTTTCATCCTTCATTTTTGTAGAAATTTGCAAGTTAAGCCCTCCATCTTGGTGAATAATGGCAAATATGGTCCTTGAAAGCATCTTTCGTCTTTTTCTTCGTCTTTTGTGATATTAATCCCTTGAAAACGCGTCTTTGTTCCAAATGTACCTATATTACCTGAAAATACACAAACACGAAATACACACGTAATTCTGATAATTTACAGTTAAAATAATGTATTTGACTATGTTTTGAGTGGTATTTGGATCATAATTGATGAGTGTTTTCACACTTATCAATTGGCTACCGCTTTAACTTGTTGTTGTTGGTTTGAAGCGATGAGCAAGATATTTTTGTTCATTTCGGCCATCATGCGGGTGAATTCGGTCATGTCGGGGTTTGCTGAAGTAGAAGAAACATTGACTCTCGGGTTGTTCCTTGACGAAGCGGAGGAATCCCAGTTTTTGTGATGAGTAGTCATGTTCTCAATAAGCTCTCTACACTCCTCGGGTCTTCTTTTCATAAATGTGCCACCGGCGGCTGCATTAATCGTATCACGATCACGAAAAGTCAAACCGTTGTAGAAAGTATCAATTAAGGTCATAGGGAGCATGTTGTGGTTTGGACAACGATCGATCAAAACATTATATCTTTCCCAAGCATCAAAGAGAGATTCATCGGGTTCTTGCATGAAACCGCTGATTTGATTTCGAAGGCTCGTGACCATGGATGGTGGAAAGTAGCGCGACAAAAAGCGTTGACTCATGTCATCCCAAGTATGAATGGAATTCTTCGGGAGACGATCAAACCATTTCTCGGCGTGGTGTGATAAAGTATGTGGGAAGAGTTGAAGGCGAAGAACATCCATTGTAGCACCGGGCAACTTCATGCTTTACGTAATAGTAATGAATTTGTCGAGGTGTTTGTTGGCATCATCATCAGGCATTCCGCGGAATGGATTAGTTTGCACTTGTTGGATCATGTGATGCTTCAAAGAAAACTCCGGAGCCGTGATTTGCATCGGTGCAATCGGTCCTCCTCGTCCAAACATTGTTGGTTGACAAAGCTCCTCCATTGTCCGAAGATCGGGCTGTGGAAGAACATTGTTGTTGTTATTGTTGAGGTGCGGTGGATTATTGTTGTTGTTCACACCTGCCATAGCTAAATCTTCACGAGTCTCGGGCTCTGGATAAGTAGAAGATCTAGTACGCATACACCTGCAAGAGCAAAAGAAAAAGATACCAAACACAAAGAGAATATATATACACTATAAAGATAAAATCAAATCTTTTTGGATTTTTGAAAATTTTTAATTTTTATGGATTTTTAACAATTTTTTTAATTTTTATGGTTTTTTAAAATATTTTAAGCAAGAAAATAACGCTCACGAATGAACGGATCCCAAAAAGCAACGCGTCTTTCACAGAAAACCGTTAATCTTTATGAAAAGAGCCGGCAGCGGCGCCATTTAATACGTGGCTTTTACCTAGTAAGAAAATTATCGTTGTTCCAGTCTCTTCGAATTGAAAAATGGCTTAAGTGCGACTCAGCTGTCTTTTGGTGGAAAGAATAATTGTGTCGTTGTAGTAAAAGGAAATGCACAAACTTTAAAATAAAAGTAAAGTAATTAAAGCTGAAAATGATTGAAAATAAATGACGAGAAATTAAAGTGTGACGAGAAATTAAAAGGCACTAAAAGTAAATAACGCAAACTTAAAACTATCCTAAAGGCAAGCTTAAACTTAAACTAAAGGCAAGCTTAAAATAAATTTAAGGCAAGTAAACTTAAAGTGTGATTAAGTAAAAGGCGGGAAAAGTAAAGCTTAAGAATTTAAAAACATAAACTTAAAACAGACTAAAAACAGTTCTTCGGAATATTACCTTCATCTGGAATGTTTGGTTCATCTGGAATAACAAAGCTCATTCGGAATAATCAAACAAAACACTCATCCGGAATAACAAGTTTATCCGGAATATACCTTCATTCAGAAAGAATGCTTCACTCGGAATAATGGTTCATCCGGAATAATCACTCCTTCATCCGGAATAAGTAGTTCATCCGGAATAAATCCTTTATTCGGAATATGTCACTTATCCGGAATAAATTCTTTATTCGGAATATTTGCCTTGATCCGGAATAATCAACAGAAAGCCTTCACCCGGAATGTCTTGATCCGGAATAAGTTGTTGATCCGGAATATCCAGTTGATTCGGAATATGTTGTTGATCCGGAATATTGCAGACTAAAGCCTTTATTCGGAATATATGCTTCACTCGGAATAATGGTTCATCCGGAATATGTCACTTATCCAGAATAAACCCTTCACTCGGAATATAAGCTTGGTTCGGAATAACAGCTTGATCCGGAATATTTTAGACCAACTCCTTTATCCGGAATAAATGGTTTGATCCAGAATAATCAACAGACAGCCTTCATTCGGAATAAATGGCCTTGATTCGGAATACCTGGGCAAACAAACAGTAACGAAGAACACGGAAACAAAAAGAAACGAATCTAAACCAAACTAATCAAAATCAACCAAAAGATTAAACAAAACTAACCATAAATGATCAACTAGTGAATACCAATCAAACCAAATCAATAACTGATAGGTGTGTAAACACCCATCCTTTTTACCACTTAATTACAATAATAACCGAGCCAAAATGTGTATTTTATGTCATTTATATCGGAATTATGCGTGGTTTGTGTTTTTGTTGTGATTTAGGACGAAATCGTGAAAAGGGGAGAAAACACGGGCATTCACGGGCTTTTATCGAAGAAAAAGACGAAAGACGAAGTCAAGAAGTCAAGAGTGCAAAAAGAACGGAAGTCCAAGACCAATTCTGAAGATTTATCGAAGAAAAAGTCAAAAAACGGAAGTTTACTAAAAGCCGAAGAACTCAAGTCTTATTTATTGCAGAATTAAAAGACGAGTTTAAAGAAATCCCGAGACAAAGTCATTAAAATCCAAGATTTAAGAAGATTAAAAGGCTTAAGGACTTAAGTGTGCAATTAAGGAAAGAAGAAAGAGGGGAGAAAGCTTCCTAAGCACCTCTTAATCCTCCCCTATAAATAGATTAGGATCATTTCATTTTACTCTTGTTGGCTAGCTTGACAAACTAGTTCTTCCACCTTTTCATACTTACACATTTACTTTCTTGCACTTTTAATTATTTGTCATTTAAATTCAAGTCTTTTAATTTCAAGTAAGTTTTAATTCTGTCTTGTTTAATCTTTTATCTTTAAGCTTTTTAATCATCTTGTTCATCTTTTCTTCTTGCTTATTGTTAATCTTTTTCATAATCTTGGTTTGTGTTGATTTCAAGTTTTCAATCTTAATCTTTTTCATCTTCTTTTTATATAAATTTTAAGTCTTTTTAATTTCCGTGTCTTGTTTTTGTTGATTTCATACGTTTTATCATTAATCTAGGCTTTTTAGTTAGCTTATTGGTGTTTTATTTTGCTTATTATGCTTAAAAAGTTAAGATTTTAGTGCTTAATCTCGTACTTTTACGTTTTCCTAGTTTTTAGGAAAAGCTGATTCGATTTTGCAATACTTGTGTATTGCGAATTTGTGTCCTGATTTAATTTCGCAATTCTTCCATAATTGCGAAATTGAATCCTGTACAAAGTTGCGAAATCTTGTTCCAAGTTGCGAAATCATTGTTTTTCAATATTGTGAAATCTGATTCGATTTTGTAATTACTGCGACATTGTGCACTATTGCGACATTGTGCACTATTGCGACATTGTGCAATTATTGCGACATTGTGCACTATTGCGACATTGTGCAATTATTGCGACATTGTGCACTATTGCGACATTGTGCAATTATTGCGAAATCTTTCATTTTCTAGCAATTGCGAAATTGTGTCTTTTGCTAATTGCGGAATTATGTTAATTTTGACATAATTGAATCTTGGGTTTTAATTGCAAAATTATTTCATATTTTTCTAGAATTGCGAAATTAATTAGTTTTTATTCAAATTTAATTTTTAAATTTATTTTTCCCGCCATTTTTAATTAGCTTTATTCTATTTGTTTCGTCTTATTCTTACTTCAATTTATTTTTACTTGTTTTGTCTTAATTAATTTTTCGTAATTTTACTTTTCGTCAAGCCTTTTTATTTTACGTCATTTACTTTTCAAAGTTTTAATTTCTCGTCATTTAATTTTAAACGTTTTTATTTTATAGTTTTCATTTCATACGTTTTTCTATTTCTATTTTACAGAAAAGTGACAGTTTTTCTGGGTTTTGTTTTTAGTTTATTTTTATTACGTTTCGCATTTACTTTTCTTTTAATTAGTTTACTACAACGACCAATTTATTTGTTTCCCACCAAAAGACGACTGAGTCGCACTTTCAACCGGAGATCAATTCGATTAGACAGAAACAACGATATTTTTAATTAGGTAAAAGCCTAGTTATCAAATGGCGCCGCTGCCGGCTCTTTTCGTAAAGATTAACGGTTTTCTATGAGAGACGCGTTGTTTTTTGGGATCCGTTCACTCGTGAACGTTATTTTTTGTGTCAGAAATTTTTCAAAAATCCCAAAAACATTTGAAAAATCATAAAAAGCATTTCTTTTTCAAAGTTTTGCACCAAAAATATTCCTCTTTATCCTCTATTATGTTTAATTCTTTTCTTTACCCCTCTTATTTATAATTCTTCATGGATTCGTCTTGTGTACGGTGTGGGAGACCATGGCATGGTTTTCAAACATCTCAATGGTGTACTTGTGAGCGGTGCGGTTTTGCTATCGACGATACACAATTTGGATTTTGTCCATTTTGCAATTCAACAAATTCATACTTCTCCTCTTACAACACTTTCCCACCCTCTCCCGTCTATGACAATCCCTATCCTCAAGATGCACCGGGTTTTTCTCCATACCCGTGGTGCTATATTTATGGGGGGCCTCACGATGCTTCTTCTTGTGATCCGTCGAAGATCTTTGAGAAAGTTCCGTGCTATCATCCCAGTGTATATAAATTTGAGCCCCCACGTCACACCGTCAATCATCAACCCTTGTGTGCACTTCCTCCTGAGCAAATGGCCACACTTTTTGACACCTTTCAAAAAGTTCAAGAAGCTTGCAACAAGATGATGGAGAAATGTCAAGCGGATCAGCAACAAGAGCAGGTATCTAACCTTAATGCTTATACTCCTCCTCTTGTGCCTCCATATTATTATGACAGTGATGACGATGAGAGTCCTATTTCTTGGAACGATGAGAATTCTATTCCTTCTCCCGACTTGCCGGCCCTGGAACCTAAGGATTCACCCATCCTAGGGGATGAGGATCTTAGCACAATTCCTGCAAAGGAATCCGACGAATTCATAAAGTCTAGTGCTGATAACCTTGTCCCAATTCCAAGTGAATCTGAGTTGACATCTGACAGTGACGATGAGTATGATGCATTTTCTTCTGATGACGTCCCTTCCACCAACACTTTTGGAGAGGATTCTTTGGCTTTCTCTAATCCTCTTTTTGATCAAGATGATGATTTTACTTCTAGTGATGACGAGTCACTATCTGATGAAGACGTTCCGAAGGAAACTTTCAAGATTTATTTGAACCCTTTATTTGATTTTGATGACGCTTACATATCTAGTGAGATGAATCCTCTCTTTGACGAAGGGATTGAGGACATTGATAGCTCTGATTCTCTTGCTATTAAAGAGCATCCGTTGTTAGCCATGCCTCCTTCTATCGCAGAGGTGGAAAGACTTGACTCTACACAGGTGGAAGGTAATTGTTCTCATACTTCTCATATTATATTGCCACCTCATCCTACCGCGTGCACACCCAAGCGGGTGATGTATCGCTTTTACTCTCCTCGTTCCATACCGGAAAATGAGGATGAGTGCTTTGACCCGGGAGGTGAAAATGACCATTCTATGATTGATAACCTTACGGCTTTGACAATTGGTCAGCATCCATTGTCTTTGGAGGATGACAATGTGGTTCCTTCACCCACCCCACCTCCCGTGGACCAAGATTTCACATACTTCTCGTATGTTGAAAGGACCTTCCTACCATTCAAGACTTATCCTCCTGCCTCTCCTTTAATATATTCTTTCGGGAACGAGGACAAGGTCTTTGATCCCGGTATTACATTCGAGGCTTCCCCATGGACCATTTAATTCGGGGACGAGTCAGGCTCGTGACTCGGTTAACAAAAACAAGCGCTTCTCGAGAGGCAACCCGACTATCTATCTATCTTTTTCTTGGTTTTTACCATCAGTGTAGGGGGAGACCCGTTGGTGTTTGCTATTTCCTCTCTTCTCATATTCAGGGATTCGAGCACTCAATGATCCACTCTTGATGACTTTTGACGAACCGTGATTCCGTGTTCCCATTTTCCCGGTTCTATCCTAAACTCTTTTCGATTCACTATTTTATATTTTTCAATATTAAAATAGGAATCTCTTTAGTTGTCTTTTCCTTAGCAGGATTTAAACAAAGTGCACAATGTCCTAATTGTAGGGGAGTTTACTCCCACATGCTTAAACATTGAGGACAATGTTTATATTAAGTGTAGGGGGGACTTCTATCGAAGTTAAGTGGTCTTTTCCTTGTATTTGTCCTCATTTTAACCAGAAAATCAATTTTTCGACATTTTTCAAAATTTTTGGTCTATTTTGGCCTATTAGTTTTTCCCTTTGTATAGTTATTTTCTTTCTTTGCTAGAATAAATCTTTAATAAAGTGGTTTTAATTTTCAAACGTTGTGAATCTTTAGACTCAACCCGAGTTTACTTATCTAAGTTTACTCTAGCTAGTATCCTTAACGCGTTTAAGTCAAGTTTTGCTAGGCTTTTATATAGGGAGCTATAAAACGCGATAGTCTGAACTCTCACGGGTTAAGAACAAGAACTTTTCGCAAGTTCCTATAATTGATCCTAGAGAGTCGTTTATCAAGGGAACTTTTAAATGCGATTTCTAAACTTGAAAAGGTCTAAGAGTTTGCAAGATCCTATAGACGACTCGAAAACCCAAACTTTGATTTAATAGGCTAAGCATCCACGAGTCTCATTCCTTGAGATTTTAAACTGTGGAGAACGAGAGACGATAGAGTCAATTATAAGTTTGGTATTCTTTCGTGAATTTATGTGAGTTAATTATAAGCCTATTCTCCCATCGCTTGTTAATAAATTTATCTGCAATAAATAAGGTTGTACGATTTGAAATGTTACTTAGCTTCTAGCCCAAGATGGTTTAAAAGTTGCTCGGTATGGATTAGAGTTCATAGCCAAGGCATAACTTATTGAAGCGGGATGCGAAGATTGGCGAGTCCAAAAAGGTCCTAACAAGGCATGAGGGCTATATTTTGTTGCTAAAGATCCAAAGTGATGTGAAGAATCATTTATCGAAAATCAATATGAAGGATCGAGACATACGACGAAAAGCAAAAACTCCCCAAAATTCATGGAGAAGTCTATCCGAAAAGGCCCTAACAAGGTATGAGGATAAATAGATCCAAGTCCAAAAAGGAGGCGGATCGTTGTATATCAAAGTCCCAAATAAAGATTGGAGAAAAATGAAGAAGTCGTGGTCCAAGTATGAATCTCTCAAAACTTCAAGTGAAGAAATTCCTATATGAAGAGAAGACCATTATTTCGTGAACGTCTCTCAAGGTTTGAAGTATGAAATCGCTGCCAAATATCGGTCCGAGAAAGGTCTCAAATCGCGAAGCGAGTTATGCCAAGATATGAACTTTATGAGGTCCCCAGAAGCAGTTTTAAAAGATTTTGTCCTTTAGCTAACCATTGATTAAATCGTTCACTTTATTTTCGGCCTAAATAACTATCAAAATAAATCAAAAATGCATCCTCGTGATCATTCAAGACAACAATAAAATATAAGAGATACACCTAGGAATAAGGGAGTCTAAGTGAATAATTAGCCCACATGAGTTCGTGTTAGTTTGCTAACTTATAATAACAATGATCTCGTTTTTAAGCTTGGTTTGGAGAAAGTGAAAACTTGAGGATGATGATTATTCACGACATTTTCAAAACCCAAGGTATGATTTTGATTTCTTTACTTTGAATGTTTATAATTTTCTATCTCTTTAATAAAGGCCAACGTGGATTGATTATGATGAAAAATGTAAACGTGCTTTGTAACTAATGCATTGCATGAGGACATTGCAATGGTCAAGTGTAGGGATTTGATAGGTGTGTAAACACCCATCCTTTTTACCACTTAATTACAATAATAACCGAGCCAAAATGTGTATTTTCTGTCATTTATGTTGGAATTATGCGTGGTTTGTGTTTTTGTTGTGATTTAGGACGAAATCATGAAAAGGGGAGAAAACACGGGCATTCACGAGCTTTTATCGAAGAAAAAGACGAAAGATGAAGTCAAGAAGTAAAGAGTGCAAAAAGAACGGAAGTCCAAGACCAATTCTGAAGATTTATCGAAGAAAAAGTCAAAAGACGGAAGTTTACTAAAAGCCGAAGAACTCAAGTCTTATTTATTGAAGAATTAAAAGACGAGTTTAAAGAAATCCCGAGACAAAGTCATTAAAGTCCAAGATTTAAGAAGATTAAAAGGCTTAAGGACTTAAGTGTGCAATTAAGGAAAGAGGAAAGAGGGGAGGAAGCTTCCTAAGCACCTCCTAATCCTCCCCTATAAATAGATTAGGATCATTTCATTTTACTCTTGTTGGCTAGCTTGACAAACTAGTTCTTCCACCTTTTCATACTTGCACATTTACTTTCTTGCACTTTTAATTATTTGTCATTTAAATTCAAGTCTTTTAATTTCAAGTAAGTTTTAATTCTGTCTTGTTTAATCTTTTATCTTTAAGCTTTTTAATCATCTTGTTCATCTTTTCTTCTTGCTTATTGTTAATCTTTTTCATAATCTTAGTTTGTGTTGATTTCAAGTTTTCAATCTTAATCTTTTTCATCTTCTTTTTATATAAATTTTAAGTCTTTTTAATTTTCGTGTCTTGTTTTTGTTGATTTCATACGTTTTATCATTAATCTAGGCTTTTTAGTTAGCTTATTGGTGTTTTATTTTGCTTATTGTGCTTAAAAAGTTAAGATTTTAGTGCTTAATCTCGTACTTTTACGTTTTCTTAGTTTTTAGGAAAAGCTGATTCGATTTTGCAATACTTGTGTATTGCGAATTTGTGTCCTGATTCAATTTCGCAATTCTTCCATAATTGCGAAATTGAATCCTCTACAAAGTTGCGAAATCTTGTTCCGAGTTGCGAAATCATTGTTTTTCATTATTGCGAAATCTGATTCGATTTTGCAATTACTGCGACATTGTGCACTATTGCGACATTGTGCACTATTGCGACATTGTGCAATTATTGCGACATTGTGCACTATTGCGACATTGTGCAATTATTGCGACATTGTGCACTATTGCGACATTGTGCAATTATTGCGACATTGTGCAATTATAGCGAAATCTTTCATTTTCTAGCAATTGCGAAATTGTGTCTTTTGCTAATTGCGGAATTATGTCAATTTTGACATAATTGCGAAATCTTGGGTTTTAATTGCAAAATTATTTCATATTTTTCTAGAATTGCGAAATTAATTAGTTTTTATTCAAATTTAATTTTTAAATTTATTTTTCCCGCCATTTTTAATTAGCTTTATTCTATTTGTTTCGTCTTATTTTTACTTCAATTTATTTTTACTTGTTTTGTCTTAATTAATTTTTCGTAATTTTACTTTTCGTCAAGCCTTTTTATTTTACGTCATTTACTTTTCAAAGTTTTAATTTCTCGTCATTTCCGTTTTTATTTTATAGTTTTCATTTCCTTACGTTTTTCTATTTCTATTTTACAGAAAAAGTGAGAGTTTGTCTGGGTTTTGTTTTTAGTTTATTTTTATTACGTTTCGCATTTAATTTCTTTTAATTAGTTTACTACAACGACCAATTTATTTGTTTCCCACCAAAAGACGACTAAGTCGCACTTTCAACCGGAGATCAATTCGATTTGACAGGAACAACGATATTTTTAATTAGGTAAAAGCCTAGTTATCAATAACACTAACAATAATAATCACAATAATCAAAACCCACTTAATCAAATCAATAAAAATTAAAGAACATAAACATGAACATAAAGCATAAAGATTAAAGATTAAACATGAAAGGTAGATAGGAGATTAACAAGAATAATAAAGATTCAATAACAATAAAAGAAAACTTACTTGAATTTAAATGAATTAAAGGTGCAAGACAATTAAGTAAATGACATGAAATTAAATTGCAAGTAATGTAAATGGTGGAAGAACTAATTGTCACTATTAGCCAACAAAACTTAAAAATGAAGCTAATGATCTATTTATAGGAGGAGGAGGTGATTAGTGGAAGGAAGCTTCCTCCTCTCTTTCTTCTTTCTTTAATTATCTTTTAATCATTCGTCTTTAGTCTTTAATTTTTTAAATTCTTAGACCTTTCAGACTTTGTCTCGGGATTACTTTAAACTCGTCTTGTGATTTCTTCATAAATTAGACTTGAGTTCTTCGGCTTTATTAAACTTCCGTCTTTAGACTTTTTCTTCGATAAATCTTCAGAATAGGCCTTGGACTTCCGTTATTTTTGCACTATTGATTTCTTGACTTCGTCTTTTGTCTTTTTCTTCGATAAAAGCCCGTGAAAGCCGTGTTTTCTTCCCTTCTAACATTTTGATCCTAAAATCACAACAAAAACACAAACCACGCCTAATTCCAACATTTACGACATAAAATACACGTTTGGGCCTGTTTATTATTGTAATTAAGTGGTAAAAGGATGGGTGTTTACACACCTATCAATGGACATGGAACTATTATAGGGAAAGTGACCATTGTGACAAACTTTAAAATTTTTAATCATTTTAACCGGAAAATCAATTTTTCGAAATTTTTTAAAATTTTTAATCTATTTTGGCCTATTAGTTTTACCTTTATATAGTTATTTTCTTTGTTTGCTAGAATAAATTTTAATAAAGTGGTTTTAATTTTCAAACGTTGTGAATCTTTTGACTCAACCCGAGTTTACTTATCTAAGTTTACTCTAGCTAGTATCCTTAACGTGTTTAAGTCAAGTTTTGCTAGGCTTTTATATAGGGAGCTATAAAACGCGAAAGTCTTAACTCTCACGGGTTAAGAACAAGAACTTTTCGCAAGTTCCTATATTTGATCCTAGAGAGTCATTTATCAAGGGAACTTTAAAATGCGATTTCTAAAATTGAAAAAGTCTAAGAATTTGCAAGATCCTATAGATGACTCAAGAACCCAAAACTTTGATTTAATAGGCTAAGCATCCACGAGTCTCATTCCTTGAGATTTTAAATTGTGGAGAACGAGAGATGATAGAGTCAATTATAAGTTTGGTATTCTTTGGTGAATTTATGTGAGTTAATTATAAGCCTATTCTCCCATCGCTTGCTAATAAATTTATCTGCAATAAATAAGGTTGAACGATTTGAAAAGTTGCTTAGCTTCTAGCCCAAGATCGTTTAAAAGTTGCTCGGTAATGATTAGAGTTCATAGCGAAGGTATAACTTACTGAAGCGGGATGCGAAGATTGGCGAGTCCAAAAAGGTCCTAACAAGGCATGACGGCTACGTTTTGTTGCTAAAGATCCAAAAGTGATTTGAAGAATCATTTATCAAAAATCAATACGAAGGATCGAGACACACGACGTAAAGCAAAAAATCCCCAAAACATCATGGAGAAATCTATCCAAAAAGGCCCTAACAAGGTATGAGGATAAATAGATCCAAGTCCTAAAAGGAGGCGGATCGTTGTATATCAAAATCCAAAGTAATGATTGGAGAAAAATGAAGAAGTCGTGGTCCAAATATGAAGAATCTCTCAAAACTTCAAGTGAAGAAATTCCTATTATGAAGAGAAGACCATTATTTCATGAACGTCTCTCAAGATTTGAAGTATGAAGTCGCTGCCAAATATCGGTCCGAGAAAGGTCTCAAATCGCGAAGCGAGTTATGCCAAGATATGAACTTTATGAGGTCCCGAGAAGCAGTTTTAAAAGATTTGTCCTTTAGCTAACTATTGATTAAATCGTCCCACTTTATTTTCAGCCTTAATAACTATCGAAATAAGTCATCAATGCATCCTCGTGATCATTCAAGACAATAATAAAATATAAGAGATACACCTAGGAATAAGGGAGTCTAAGTAAATAATTGGCCCACATGAGTTCGTGTTAGTTTGCTAACTTATAATAACAATGATCTCGTTTTTAAGCTTGGTATGGGGAACGTGAAACTTGAGGATGATGATCGTTCATGACATTTCCAAAACCCTAAGGTATGTCTTTGATTTCTTTACTTACTTTCTTCCTTTGAATGTTTATAATTTTCTATCTCTTTAATAAAGGCCAATATGGATTGATTATGATGGAAAATGTAAAACGTGCTTTGTAACTAATGCATTGCATGAGGACATTGCAATGGTCAAGTGTAGGGGATTTGATAGGTGTGTAAACACCCATCCTTTTACCACTTAATTACAATAATAACCAAGCCAAAACGTGTATTTTATGTCGTAAATGTCGGAATTATGCGTGTTTTGTGTTTTTGTTGTGATTTTGGGATCAAAATGTTAAAAGGGAAGAAAACACGGATTTCACGGGCTTTTATCGAAGAAAAAGACAAAAGACGAAGTCAAGAAATCAAGAGTGCAAAAAGAACGGAAGTCCAAGGCTTATTCTGAAGATTTATTGAAGAAAAAGTCCAAAGACGGAAGTTTAATAAAGCCGAAGAACTCAAGTCTAATTTATGAAGAAATCACAAGACGAGTTTAAAGTAATCTCGAGACAAAGTCTGAAAGGTCGAAGAATTTAAAAGATTAAAGACTAAAGACGAAGGATTAAAAGATAATTAAAGAAATAAGAAAGAGAGGAGGAAGCTTCCTTCCACTAATCACCTCCTCCTCCTATAAATAGATCATTAGCTTCATTTTTAAGTTTTGTTGGCTAATAGTGACAATTAGTTCTTCCACCATTTACATTACTTGCAATTTAATTTCATGTCATTTACTTAATTGTCTTACACCTTTAATTCATTTAAATTCAAGTAAGTTTTCTTTTATTGTTATTGAATCTTTATTTTTCTTGTTAATCTCCTATCTACATTTCTTGTTTAATCTTTAATCTTTATGCTTTATGTTCATGTTTATGTTCTTTAATTTTTATTGATTTGATTAAGTGGGTTTTGATTATTGTGATTATTATTGTTAGTGTTATTGATTTGGTTTGATTGGTATTCTTTAGTTGATCATTTGTGGTTAGTTTTGTTTAATCTTTTGGTTGATTTTGATTAGTTTGGTTTAGATTCGTTTCTTTTTGTTTCTGTGTTCTTCGTTACTGTTTGTTTGCCCAGGTATTCCGAATCAAGGCCATTTATTCCGAACGAAGGCTGTCTGTTGATTATTCCGGATCAAACCATTTATTCCGGATAAAGGAGCTGGTCTAAAATATTCCGGATCAAGCTGTTATTCCGAACCAAGCTTATATTCCGAGTGAAGGGTTTATTCTGGATAAGTGACATATTCTGGATGAACCATTATTCCGAGTGAAGCATATATTCCGAATAAAGGCTTTAGTCTGCAATATTCCGGATCAACAACATATTCCGAATCAACTGGATATTCTGGATCAACAACTTATTCCGGATCAAGACATTCCGGATGAAGGCTTTCTGTTGATTATTCCGGATCAAGGCAAATATTCCGAATAAATAATTTATTCCGGATAAGTGACATATTCCGAATAAAGGATTTATTCCGGATGAACTACTTATTCCGGATGAAGGAGTGATTATTCCGGATGAACCATTATTCCGAGTGAAGCATTCTTTCCGAACGAAGGTATATTCCGGATAAACTTGTTATTCCGGATGAGTGTTTTGTTTGATTATTCCGAATGAGCTTTGTTATTCCGGATGAACCAAACATTCCGGATGAAGGTAATATTCCGAATGAACTGTTTTTAGTTTGTTTTAAGTTTATGTTTTTAAATTCTTAAGCTTTACTTTTCCCGCCTTTTACTTAATCACACTTTAAGTTTACTTGCCTTAGATTTATTTTAAGCTTGCCTTTAGTTTAAGTTTAAGCTTGCCTTTAGGATAGTTTTAAGTTTGCGTTATTTACTTTTAGTACCTTTTAATTTCTCGTCACGCTTTAATTTCTCGTCATTTATTTTCAATCATTTTCAGCTTTAATTACTTTACTTTTATTTTAAAGTTTGTGCATTTCCTTTTACTACAACGACACAATTATTGTTTCCACCAAAAGACAGCTGGGTCGCACTTAAGCCATTTTTCAATTCAAAGAGACTGGAACAACGATAATTTTTATACTGGCCAAAAGCCTTGTATTAATGATCCTCATGTTCCTCTTTAGATTTGGAGAAAATAAGGATATCGTCGATGGATACAATCACAAACTCGTCTAACAACTCGTGGAAGACTCGGTTCATCAAGTCCATAAATACTGCAGGCGCATTCGTGAGACCGAATGGCATAACAACAAATTCGTAACGACCATACCTCGTGCGAAAAGCAGTTTTGGATATATCATGCTCTTTTACACGCAACTGGTGATAACCTGATCATAAATTAATTTTTGAGAAGTGCTTGGCACCCTGAAACTGATCAAATAAATCATTAATACGAGGAAGTGGATAACGGTTACGAATAGTGAGCTTATTCAGCTCGCGATAGTCAATACATAGTCGCATACTACCGTCCTTCTTTTTGACAAACAAGACTGGCGCGCCCCAAGGTGATACGCTTCTTTCTAGAAGTTCATGAAGCTAATCTTTTAGTTCCTTAAGCTCTACCGGAGCCATACGGTAAGGAGCTTTAGATACTGGTTCTACACCTGGAATGAGATCGATACCAAACTCTACCTATCGCATGGGAGGTATGCCTAGGAGTTCCTCTGGAAAGACATCCAGAAAATCTGACACAACCGGCTGATCATGAAGTGAAGGTGCCTCAGAAGCAGTGTCATGAACTGTAGCTAGAAAACCCTCACAACCATGGTATAATAGAGTACGGGCCTGTAAAGCTGATATAATCTGAACATGTTTTCCTAGCAGAAAACCCCGGTGAATAAACTTTGGTGCCTGGACATCACCGAAGATGACCCGGTGAGTATGACAATCTATGGTGGCACGATGAACTGACAACCAATCCATACCCAGAATAATATCGAACTCACACATATCTAGAGGTAGGGCACTCACTGGACGGATTTTATCGTCAAACTCAAGAGGGAGATCCTTGTACACCTGAGTAATGCGTACAGATTCTCGCATGGGTGTAGATATACTAAGCACACTGTCTAGTGGTGTAGGGGTCATGTTTATTCTAACAGCAAATGAAGTAGATATAACTGAGTGTGTGGTGCCTGTATCGAAAAGAACGCAGGCAGCCTGTCCGTGTATAAACAAAATTTCAGTAATGGTACATGTGGTCTTATTTGCTTGCTCTCGGGTAGTAGTGTAAACGCGACCAGTGGTTGGTGGTAGTGGTGGTGGTGGAGGTAAAATTTGAGGAATCTGCCGTGAGGTACCGGCAACATCTCCTTTCTTGCAATCCCTCATCATATGGCCCGGCTGACCACACTTGTAACAACCACTCGAACCACAACGACAAGGTCTCGGGTGTTTCTTCCCATATGTGATGCAAGTAGGATTAGAATACCCCGTAGAAGCAGCTCTGGTTTGCTGAGAACCTGATTTAAGAAGATGTACATGTGTCACGATCCTGATAACATAACTGGAATAAGGTTGTTTAGCTGGAATTAAAAAAATTACCAGAATTTGCTGGTCGGGCAGACTGCTGACCTCTATAGTTCTGGTCACGCCCCTGTCCAGCATCTCTGTTGGCATACATAAAGTTAGAATCTGTTTTACACGATGGTTTAGTGTTTTGGAGCTTAAAGAATCACATGTAGTTGCCAGATGAATTTGAGCTGTCGCGGTAGTTATCACCACCGCTTCTCTTATTTGATCGATTGCAGTCATAAGACTGACCGTGGTTTCTGTAGTTCTGTTGTGGAGTAGCCGATTGGGATCGGTCTCCTCCTCTGTTTCTGCAAGATTATAATTGGATAAGGCATGATATAAATTGACAAGTAATAATCGGAGTTAAATTGTTTAAGTCTGTTGAATGAGATATACCTCTTCTCAAGACGCTCTACATTCTCGAGTTCATCCCTCTCGAAAAGCATCTCAATATCATGAGTTGCATTAGCTACTTGTGACACGTTAGTGAACGTGGCACTCATTAAACTATCCGTATTCCTAGAGAGAAGGCCCCAGCGAAATTGTTTCGGTTTCTCCTCCGCGGTACATGCTGCCTCTCCCAAGAATCCAGCCAACCTGAGATATCGGTGCATGAACTCAATACTGTTCTCGCCATGACTCTGACGAATGGCATGAAAGTCCCTCTTCAGTTTAGCTTGCTCAGGATGCAGGAAAAACTGGTCATAAAACATTGCCTTGAACTATGTCCAAGTCAATGTGAGCACCCACTCATCTCCCCCATTTGTCAACCCCTCCACCAATGTAGGGCGTGACCCTCCAATTTGTAAACAGCAAGCCTAACCTTGAAAACATCCCTACAACCCATGGCCCCAAAATTTTTCTCTATATGATAGATCCAGTTTTCTGCGTCTGTTGGAGCTACAGTCTGTTCAAAAGGTCGAGGTTTCTGTTTGTTAAACAAATCTAGTCAGGTGGCTAAAGTGGCAGGTGGTGGAAGAGGAGGGTTGTTATTTTTCTGAGGTCCGTTTTGGTATTCAGCTCGGATCTCATCACGAATCTGGGGTCGCATGGCTTGTACAGCCGCCTGAACAGCAGCAGCAATAGCAGCTGTTGAAGCCTCATTCTCATTTTCGTGTCTGGGTAGCATCTGAAATGAAAGAGGATAAGGTGATTAATTTGTTAGAACTTGGAGTAATAAATCTGAATATGCATCGTGTAGTTCATGAAGGCATAGCCAACAAAATATGACATGAATACTGGTGAACGCCTATGGTCAGTTCACAAAATGACATTTAACTAAAACATGCAGCTGACATTAGTAAGGATGAACGCCTATGGTCAGTTCATCTATACAAAATCTGAATGGGCAAGGGTGAACGCCTATGGTCAGTTCACCAAAACAAAAATTTGCTGAAAAGCACATGCGACTAAGTATGGCCGGTCCTGTACCAACCCTTTACTTAGTCAAAATCACGACAATATGACTGATAAAGTGTATATGAAACATGAAAGATAACAACACCAAAATATAGGAAGTTCCTGGTGAATACCCACTAGTCACAAGTCAAGCTTTAGAGCATACAGGTCGAACCTTGCGCTCTGATACCATAATTGTAACACCCCACTTGGATAACTGGACTGTTATGTGTATTTATTGCGTGTCATCAAAGCATGCAAGACAATGTATTAAACATTAACTGACCATAACGGAAATACCGGAATTAAACATGAGTAATCTCAGCATAAGCACAAAACATAAAGATTAAAAACTGAAAGGAAAAAGGACGAAACAATGTCCAAACAACTGAAGTAATGTATGAGTGCATAAAATAAAGGAGTCTGGACAGCTCCCATCCAATGCACGTACTCTCTTAGAAGTCCTAAGATCGTCCCTGTGTACTTGCCGTTTGGAACATGAAAGGAAAACTACGGCTGAGCATAACGCTCAGTGAACGAATATGAAGCATGATAATAATGTACAGGAATGGAACAAGTAACAAATACTAAAACCAAAACTGTTATGAAATTAGAGGCAAGTTGTGTAAAATCTGAAAAGTCTGATTTATAAATAATAAAACTGAATTATTAACTGTTAAATCTAAAAACATGCATTTACTGTATTTTAATTGCCAAGAGCTTATATAGGTCATGTACTGTAACAACTGTTGCATGAATAACTGGAGGGGTGTCCTCGTCATGTTGTAGAGGGGTGACCTCTAAATAATGTGTTGGGTGGAGGGATCAGCTCCAATGTGAAGGATGTAGAGCACACACCACATTCACATGATAACTGTAAACTGATAAGCCTAGGATGCATCCATACGCCCCACTAAAATACTGATAAAAATGGCCAAGCTGAGCTGAATGGGACGCTGCAGGATATCACTCTCCTACAGGTGAGTCTTGACACCGGTGCCTCGAGTGTCATGGTTATGGTAGCTTCGTAACTAGTACAACTAACTGGTCATGCTTGTATATAAGGCTCAGGCAATATCTCAGTTATTAAATTAATTTCTGATAATTTATAACATGTACTAGGGAAAACATTTGGCTGCAGATGGGAAATCCTAATCATGCATAGAAAGGAATTCCTTACTGAAAGGACGGAAAATCCGTACCTCGTGTCTAGTAACCGACCGAGATCAACTAACAGAAAGTCTACTCTGATTTCACGCGAGCTACATGAATAAAGGACATGAATAAGTTAACTGATATTCGTTTATTTTATTTATCTCAATTGTACTTAGTTAATTTATTTATTCTTGTAATACTGTTAATATAGAAACTGATAAGTCTGAATGTTCTAATATTTCTGATTAACGTATTCCTGTTCTATTATTAATTACGGTATAACACGTATTCTAACGTTATAATATTTCTATATTTATTAACCTGCTATAATAGAAAGTTTCCTAAATTAGAACGTTTCCAAAAATCGTTTATAATTTCTTTAATAAAATTAGACCCTTTTAAATCTTATAAAACTATTTTAATCTAGTCCAATTAAATATACAATTAAGACATTTATAAAATTTAGCAATAAAATGTATAATTTAAAAATCTTCATTTTTTTATCTTAACTATATCCTGAGCCTACCGAGATACCCCATTCTCGGTCGCACTAAAAACAAACAACATATATATATTAAATCTGCCTATTTGATTTAGTGACAGAAATATAAGTCACTAAAAACAGTGTGACTAAAAGCTGCCACAGAAACTGTCATAAACGAATCTGCGACAGAAATTAGCGTCACTAATCTGTCGATAATTTCTTATTAAAATTACTGTTTTTCTGTCCAGACTTTGCCTACTGATTTTATATAATGCTTCCACTGATTTTCTAAAAATACTTAATGTTCTTACAGTCCCAAACGCACCCTTTAGAAATCAAAGACCCGACTAGTTTGTTTGGCTGTTTCTGGTCGAAAGCAGCCCGTGCCGCCCATGTGTGGGTCGCGGCTGGGCAAAGGATTAGTCCAACGATATCCTAGGTCTCGGTTTATTTAAACCAAACAGACCCGACCTTATAAGCTATAAAAACACACCCCGAATGGGGCTGTTGACTCTCGGCCTGCCAAAAACAAACCCCACCGAGAGTCCATGTCTCGGCCGGCTTCAACCAACACCAAAACCGACCCTCTCATGATTTATTACATGTTTATAACATTTAAAAACATTTGTTCTTAACCAATACATGTATTTTCATGAATTAAAGAAAGGATTTAGAGGTTGTTTACCTTGTTTGCGTGATTGGAAGATTATGAACACTCAACCCGGAACCAACCTAGATCAAAACCCTTTTTTTTTGCTGTCGTCGGCTTACCCTAGCTCCCAACCTAGTACCCTTTTTTTGTAACTGAATGTGTAAAACAAAACCCTTTTGTTTCCTGTTCTTTTACTTACCAAAACGGGTTGGGCCAAATCCCATTTTCTTTCTCTTTAAACATTAAAAATCCGGGCCCCTTTTAAACTATATAAAGTTTTCATTTTTTTTAAACTTATTCATACGCTCTCATTGAATCCTCACGTTTTTATTCTCGCGTATTTAATATTCTAATTTTTAAATACGGGTTTTACAGGAATAAATTTGACCCACCGAGTAGCAACCGAATCTTTGGGAAGGAAGTACTCATCGATCAAGCCCTAATATACTTAACGTGAAAGGACCCATCCCCACTCAAATTACAAACCCAACGATCCTCAGAATTCGATAAAATACACGTACCGACTAACTCATGAAGACAAGCAAGTTGTTGAGCTTCTACGCCACCTCTAGCTGGCCGTCTAAAAGAGTCTGAAAGCGAGCCTTGAAGCTTTGCTGCCACAGAGACGTCGTCATTCGATTCCAGAGCAAACGAGCGAGGGAAAAGAACACTAAGAGGAGCAGTACCAATCCAATGATCCTTTCAGAAATTCGTCCGACAACCATTCCCTACCCGAATACGAGAAAACGAAAGCAAGTCCACCCCTTGTGTCTTAAGAACTTGGATGTGAACTATAATTAAAAAAATGATAATCTGATTATTGTGAATTCAAACAACATGATTAAATCCAAACACTATTTCTTGAAACCACGTTTTCTAATTGTTAATTATCTAATTATTCATTTTCAAAATGGTATAATCAATTTTCAATAACAATCTCAAACATCCCTAAATGTCAATCTTTATGTTATACGTGTATGATAAAAATGCAAAGTTAGTTTTTTTGTTTCAATAAACTTCGTATTCAAAATAAGTGTTTATGCGTGGTGTTTAAAACTTATGTGCGAGGTTGGATATTTTTTAAAATCAGTTAACATTAAAAATGCATAGTAAAAATAATACAAATACAGAGTAATTAGCACCTTAGCAGAGAATTAATAGAATCATTGAGTTGCAGAAACTTTGGGCTATGGTAGGCTGTATTTCAGGCCAACTGCTAAGAACCGGTTAATCTCTTTTGCCACTAGCTCTGGCTACAAAATACCAATTTTACGATTTCATAGCACTTACTATCGTATTTATTAAAATGTTTAAAACTACACCACAAACTGTAGCAACGAAAACATCGGAATGAACATAACCAACATGGCACGATAAACAACATCACACACCACAAAGGCTGGCAATGAAGTAATCGGCTTCACCAAGTTAAACATAGCCAACCGACCATCACACATCACCGGTAATAGGGAGATCAACACAATCACATCAAATAATACCTAAATTCAATGACAACATCCGTTATATACCTACCACTAACACATGCTTGAATAGAAAAGCGAGTTAGGCAAAAAAAAGGCAAAAGGCTTGTGAGGAGAGCTCTTTGACGATAAGAATAAAAAATAATATACCGATGAATAATAAGAGTATAAATATACTCGTTTATATCAAGACACACAATAATTTTCAACATACAAACACATTTAAATACGTAGACAACACAATAATTGTACATAAACATTTGATGAATTAACAACACATAAACATTAACCAAACCATAGTTAACCACATTATACAAACACATAATCAGAAGCTAACCTATACACATGATCCAAAAGGCAACAAGACATAAACACAGCAGCCTAACATCAAATTAGCAACATGCGAACCTTAACCAACCCACAACTAAGAAACAAATAATTATAACGTTACCAACAGAATGATAAAGAAGAAGATGGTTAACAGTTTCTAGAAACATAATTACAAATGCAATCCACCAATCAACACACCACAGGTCACAAAGGGCGGAAACGAATAGATCGTCATCATCAGATTAACCACGACAAACCGATCAACAGCAACATGCCACACACCACCAAAAGGTGACAACAAAGAGATCACCGGATCATAACCATCGGTCAACAACGTCACACACCACATAGGGCGGCAACGAAGAGATCAGTACAACCGAAACAAACAATACCCAGACCCAACTACAACAAACGTTATATATCCAACACGTAAAAAATTAAAAAAGTGGAAATGGGTGTAACACATGCATGCGTACAAAAGCGAGCGTAGCAAAGAGAATGACTACGTAAATATTTTATAGGTTTGTGTTGTGAGAGAAAGCCTTAAATGCACGTAAGGGGAAAGACTTGTGAGAAGGCCTCCTTAGCGCTATGAATAAAATACATATACTAATAAACAATAAGATAATAAACATATTAGAATCAAATATCTTAAAAAAATTCATTATCTCTTGCGAGAATTATTATTATTTTGTAAAATTCTATCGAGATCTCCTAACAAAACGAAATTTCTCTAACTAATCCTTGATAGAAATATGTTGCTCAGTATATCAAACTATGCATCTCATTGACATTGGCGTAGGTGTGTGATAGGTGTGTAAACACCCATCCTTTTTACCACTTAATTACAATAATAACCGAGCCAAAACGTGTATTTTATGTCATTTATGTCGGAATTATGCATGGTTTGTGTTTTTGTTGTGATTTAGGACGAAAAGGTGAAAAGTGGTGAAGACACGGGCATTCACGGGCTTTTATCGAAGAAATAGACGAAAGACGAAGTCAAGAAATCAAGAGTGCATAAAGAACAGAAGTCCAAGACCAATTCTGAAGATTTATCGAAGAAAAAGTCAAAAGACGGAAGTTTACTAAAAAGTCGAAGAACTCAAGTCTTATTTATGAAGAAATGTCAAGACGAGTTTAAAGAAATCCCGAGACAAAGTCATTAAAGTCCAAGTATTAAGAAGATTAACAAAGGATTAAGAAGATCAAGGACTAAAGCATGCAATCAAAGAAAGAAGAAAGAGGGAGGAAGCTTCCTAAGCACCTCCCTAATTTCCTCTATAAATAGGATTTATTTTCATTCATTTGTTTTTGTTGGCTAATAGTGACAATTAGTTATTCCAATTTTAATTACCTTATCATTTACTTTTCATGTCAAATTTAAATACTTGTCTTACACCTTAAATACCTTTAATTTCAAGTAAGTTACCTTTTAATTATTGTCAATCTTTATTTTTATTGTTCATCTCCTATCTACCTTTCTTTAATCTTTGATTTTAATTGTTTATTGTTCATGTTCATGTTTTTGTTTTTGAGTTTTTATTGATTAAAGTGGGTTTTGATTATTGTGGTTATTTTTGTTAGTTTGATTGTTTTGGATTGTTTGTTTATGATTAGTAGATGTTATTTGATTAGTTTGATTTAATCTTGTGGTTGATTTAGATTGGATTTATTTGTATTCGTGTTATATTTGTCCCTCCGTGTTCTTCGCTTGTCTGCTTCTTTTTCCCAGGAAACATTCCGGATCAAGCCCAGGGTATTCCAAGTGAAGGTTGTTGTTGAATATTCCGAGTCAAAGGCCTCCATCCGAAATAAGTGACATATTCCGGATCAAGTCCACATTCCGGATCAACAGAATATTCCGGATCAAGGCCATATTCCGGATCAGCCTCTCATTCCGAATCAGATTATATTCCGGATCAGCAAGTTCATCTGGAATAATTTATTATTCCGGATCAAAGTGCTTTATTCGGAATATTAAAACATTCCGGATCAAGGGTTTAGCCAAAGTGTTCATCCGGAATATCCAACATTCCGGATCAAGGAAGATATTCCGGATCAAAATATATTCCGGATCAAGGAAGATATTCCGGGTCAAAATATATTCCGGATCATGGATTGAAGAATTATTCCGGATCAGTAACATTCCGGATCAAGCTCAAATATTCCGAATCAAGACTTTATTCCGGATAAGTGACATATTCCGGATAAAGGATTTATTCCGGATCAAGGGTTTGGTAAATATTCCGAGTGAAGAAGAATCATTCCGAACGAAGGTGACATTCCGGATGAGTGATTATTCTGAGCGAAGAATTATTCCGGATGAGCTGTTTTCAGGTTCTTTTTAATTTCAGTTTTTAACTTTCTGTTTTTAATTTTCAAGCTTTACTTTTCCCGCCTTTTTACTTAGTTGCACTTTAAGTTTACTTGCCTTAGATTTATTTTACCCTTGCCTTAGTTTTAAGTTTTAGTTGCGTTTTAAGTTTGCCTTAGATAGATTTAAGTTTGCGTTATTTACTTTTAGTGCCTTTTATTTTCCGTCACGCTTTTAAATACTTGCCTTTTATTTTAAATTAGAGTTAGATTTACTTTAACGTCATTTACTTTTACGTCTTGCACATTTATTTTAAAACAACCAAAAATAATCTTTTTCACCAAAAACAATTGAGTCGTACTTTGAACCGGAAATCAATTCGTTAAGATACCGAGAAAACAAATTTTTCAACTAGTAAAATCTTAACATTAAAATGGCGCCGCTGCCGGCTCTTTTCGTAAAGATTAACGGTTTTCTGTGAGAGACGCGTTGCTTTTTGGGATCCGTTCATTCGTGAGCGTTATTTTCTTGCTTAAAAAATTCAAAAAACCATAAAAATTAAAAAATTGTTAAAAATCCATAAAAATTAAAAATTTCAAAAATCCAAAAAGATTTTATTTTTATTGTGTATATATATTGTCTTTGCGTTTGGTATTGTTTTCTTTTGCCTTTGTAGGTGTATGCGTACTAGATCTTCTAATTATCAAGAGCCCGAGACTCGAGAAGATTTAAGTATGGCAGGTGTTAACAACAACAATAATGCACCGCACCTTAATAACAACAACAATGTTCTTCCACAGCCCGATCTTCGGACAATGGAGGAGCTTTGTCAACCTACCATGTTTGGACGAGGAGGACCGATTACGCCGATGCAAATCACGGCACCGGAGTTTTCGTTGAAGCACCACATGATTCAGCAAGTGCAAACAAATCCTTTCCGAGGAATGCCTGATGATGATGCCAACAAACACCTCGACAAATTCATTACTATCACTCAGAGCATGAAGTTGCCCGGTGCTACAATGGATGTTCTTCGCCTACAACTCTTTCCACATACTTTATCACACCACACCGAGAAATGGTTTGATCGTCTCCCGAAGAATTCAATTCATACTTGGGATGACATGACTCAACGCTTTTTGTGGCGCTACTTTCCACCATCCATGGTCACGAGCCTTCGCAATCAAATCAGCGGTTTCATGCAAGAACCCGGTGAATCTCTCTTTGATGCTTGGGAAAGATATAATGTTTTGATCGATCGTTGTCCAAACCACAACATGCTCCCTGTGACCTTAATTGATACTTTCTACAACGGTTTGACTTTTCGTGATCGTGATACGATTAATGCAGCCGTCGGTGGCACATTTATGAAAAGGAGACCAGAGGAGTGTAGAGAGCTTATTGAAAACATGAGTACTCACCACAAAAACTGGGATTCCTCCGCTTCTTCAAGGAACAACTCGAGAGTCAATGTTTCCTCTACTTCAGCAAACCCCGACATGACCGAATTCACCCGCATGATGACCGAAATGAACAAAAATATCTTGCTTCTCGCTACTAACCAACAACAAGTTAAAGCGGTTGCATCTCCTTGTGAGACATGCGGCGGTCTACACTCATACACTAATTGTCCTTCTACTCAAGGAAATCCGGAAAACGTGTATGCAGCTTATGGTAATTATTCACCGGAAAATTACCAAACCCGACCTCAAGGGGATCGAAATTTGCTGAGTTACCGGTCCAACAGCTACCTTTCCCCCGGTTTTTCTCCTCAAAACCAAAACCAAAACAACAACTACAATAGAAGCAACCAAATCCCACCAAGAGCTTCTAATCCTTATCACCCACCCGCTCAACAAGCCCCACTCATGAATCAAGATGTTGAAGCTTTGATGAGAACCCAAGGAGAGCAAATCAAAAATCTACAGAGCCAAATTATCAACATGAAAGGAGATATCACCAAGCAAGGGAATGACATTAGATCCGAGCTTCAAGATAATATCCAATCCTCCTTCAGCAATCAAACGAATGATTTGAAGAATATGCTTGCTAGTTTCTTGCCCACAACTCAACCTTCTACTTCGAGTTCTCTACCTTCAAACACCGTTACCAATCCGCGAGCGAATGTGAGTGCTATCACTACCCGTAGTGGAGTTACCATCGTAGGACCACCTATCCCGCCCCCATCATCTACACCTCCTCCACCACCATTTATCCCTACTACTCCTACACCTAGTATTAGTACACCATTACCGTCTCCGCCTCGTCATGACGATGTTCCCAAGAAGAACTCTTCAACATCTCAACCTTTACCTGCTACACCTTCTACTCCTCCACCACCCAACCCCATCATTCCTTATCCATCTCGTTTAGGCAAGACCAAAATGCACACCAAGGATGACGTTCAAGTGTCGAATTTCTTGAAGATGATCTCTCAAATAAATTTCAACATTAGCCTTGTTGAAGCACTTGTCCACATGCCGAAATTTGTCAAAGCATTCAAGGAATTGCTTAACAAGAAGGAGAAGCTGATTGAGCTCGCCAACACACGCTTAAATGAAAACTGTTCTGCAGTTATTCTTAAAGAACTTCCGGAAAAACTTGGAGATCCAGGTCGTTTTGTGTTGCCTTGCATTTTTAACAAAACCGAAGAATTTACTGCCCTAGCTGATCTCGGGGCCAATATTAATCTGATGCCTTTAAGTGTTTGGAAAACACTATCATTACCCGACCTTACTCCAACAAAGATGACTCTTGAGCTTGCAAATCGCACTCTCGCTTACCCCGTTGGTATTGCCGAAGATGTGTTTATTAAAGTTGGCACCTTCACTTTTCCGGTCGACTTTGTTGTTGTTGATTATGAAATGGACCCTCGTATTCCTTTAATACTTGGTCGGCCATTCTTAAGAACCGGACGAGCTCTAGTTGATGTTGCCGAAGGTGAGCTCATCTTAAGAGTCAGGGATGATGAACAAGTGTTCAAAATGAGGAAGCTTACAAGCAAATCCTATGGACGAGAATCTGCGAATATGATTAATGTGCTCGATGATTTTGTCATCTACAACAATCCTCTATTCGAATCTTGCATTGATAATCCACTTTTTCAAGATGATATGGATGATTCTCTCGCCAATTTGGAACCTTCACCCATATATGATTCTCCACCGATCTTTGATGCTTATGATGATGATTCTAGCTCAGATTCGGATGATTATGATGATTTAAATTCCGAGTATCCCGAAATGCCCACGTATGATGATTTTGATGAGGCCGATACTCTTTCGAGTGATTCTTCACATGATGAAGATCCTCCGCCATCACTAAATCCTACTTTGGATGATTACTCATTTGAGGAAGACTTCTCTACTTTTCTTAATACATACTTCCCTCATGAGAGTGATGCTCCTCCTTTAGACTTTGATAATTATGGTCTTGATCCTACTTTGGATTTGAAGAAAATTCTTTCAAAGGAGAAGCAACCGGACGACACCAACATCCACAGCACGTATGTTTTGACACCTCTTTGTCCACCTTCTGAGGACGAGGTTGTGCATCTTCTTCGCGGATCTTCTTCAAATTCTGCTGAGCCTGAGTGCTATTTTCCCCTAAAGGAAAAGGTGTTCGACCCTGGTATCGATATTCTGCAGCCATCTCAGTATCCACCTGATGAAATAACAGGAAAAATCTTTGGAACTTATGAAGATATGCTTGCACCACTTCACCCTTGCTTCCACCGTGCTCCGTCTTTGCTTAAGGGAACCTTGCCTACTCTTCTTTGGCTTGCCTTGTTCGCCTTAAGCTTGTGCTATTTGATGGACGAAAACTATGTCTTTGATCCTGGTGGATATGTTTCATGCTTCTTCCTATGATGATCAAGGTCGAGTCAGGCTCACGACTCGGTGAACAAAAATCAAGCTCTTCTTGGGAGGCAACCCGACTATCTATCTATCTTTTTCTTTGTTTTTACCATAAGTGTAGGGGGAGACCCGTTGGTGTTTGCTATTTCCTCTCTTCTTCTATTCAGGGATTCGAGCGCTCAATGATCCATTCTTGATGATTCTTGACGAACCGTGATTCCGTGTTCCCATTTTCCCGGTTCTATCCTAAACTCTTTTCGATTCACTATTTTATATTTTCCAATATTAAAATAGGAATCTCATTAGTTGTTCTTTCCTTAGCGAGATTTAAACAACGTGCACAATGTCCTAAGTGTAGGGGAGTTACTCCCACATGCTTAAACATTGAGGACAATGTTTATATTAAGTGTAGGGGGACTTCTATCGAAGTTAAGTGGTCTGTTCCTTGTATTTGTCCTCATTTTAACCGGAAAATCAATTTTTCGACATTTTTCAAAAATTTTGATCTATTTTGGCCTTTTAGTTTTCCCCTTTATATAGTTATTTTCTTTCTTTACTAGTATAGATTTTTAATAAAGTGGTTTTAATTTTCAAACTTTGTGAATCTTTTGACTCAACCCGAGTTTACTTATCTAAGTTTAATCTAGCTAGTATCCTTAACGTGTTTAAGTCAAGTTTTTCTAGGCTTTTATATAGGGAGCTTTAAAACGCGAAAGTATTAACTCTCACGGGTTAAGAACAAGAACTTTTCGCAAGTTCCTATAATTGATCCTAGAGAGTCATTTATCAAGGGAACTTTAAAATGTGATTTCTAAACTTGAAAAAGTCTAAGAATTTGCAAGATCCTATAGGCGACTCGAAAACCCAAACTTTGATTTAATAGGCTAAGCATCCACGAGTCTCATTCCTTGAGATTTTAAACTGTGGAGAACGAGAGATGATAGAGTCAATTATAAGTTTGGTATTCTTTCGTGAATCTATGTGAGTTAATTATAAGCCTATTCTCCCATCGCTTGCTAATAAATTTATCTGCAATAAATAAGGTTGTACGATTTGAAAAGTTACTTAGCTTCTAGCCCAAGATCGTTTAAAAGTTGCTCGGTATGGATTAGAGTTCATAGCCAAGGCATAACTTATTGAAGCGGGATGCGAAGATTGGCGAGTCCGAAAAGGCCCTAACAAGGCATGAGGGCTACATTTTGTTGCTAAAGATCCAAAGTGATGTGAAGAATCATTTATCAAAAATCTATATGAAGGATCGAGACACACGACAAAAAGCAAAAACTCCCCAAAAGTCATGGAGAAGTCTATCCGAAAAGGCCCTAACAAGGTATGAGGATAAATAGATCCAAGTCCAAAAAGGAGGCGGATCATTGTATATCAAAGTCCCAAATAAAGATTGGAGAAAAATGAAGAAGTCGTGGTCCAAATATGAAGAATCTATCAAAACTTCAAGTGAAGAAATTCCTATTATGAAGAGAAGACCATAATTTCATGAACGTCTCTCAAGGTTTGAAGTATGAAGTCGCTGCCAAATATCGGTCCGAGAAAGGTCTCAAATCGCGAAGCGAGTTATGCCAAGATGTGAACTTTATGAGGTCCCGAGAAGCAGTTTTAAAAGATTTTGTCCTTTAGCTAACTATTGATTAAATCGTCCCACTTTATTTTCAGACTTAATAACTATCGAAATAAGTCAACAATGCATCCTCGTGATCATTGAAGACAAAAATAAAATATAAGAGATACACCTAGGAATAAGGGAGTCTAAGTGAATAATTGACCCACATGAGTTCGTGTTAGTTTGCTAACTTATAATAACAATGATCTCGTTTTTAAGCTTGGTTTGGAGAAAGTGAAAACTTGAGAATGATGATCATTCATGACATTTCCAAAACCCGAAGGTATGTTGTTGATTTCTTTATGTTTATAATTTTCTCTCTCTTTAATAAAGGCCAATGTGGATTGATTATAATGAAAAATGTAAACGTGCTTTGTAACTTATGCATTGCATGAGGACATTGCAATGGTCAAGTGTAGGGGATTTGATAGGTGTGTAAACACCCATCCTTTTTACCACTTAATTACAATAACAACCGAGCCAAAACGTGTATTTTATGTCATTTATGTCGGAATTATGCGTGGTTTGTGTTTTTGTTGTGATTTAGGACGAAAAGGTGAAAAGTGGTGAAGACACGGGCATTCACGGGCTTTTATCGAAGAAATAGACGAAAGACGAAGTCAAGAAATCAAGAGTGCATAAAGAACGGAAGTCCAAGGCCAATTCTGAAGATTTATCGAAGAAAAAGTCAAAAGACGGAATTTTACTAAAAAGTCGAAGAACTCAAGTCTTATTTATGAAGAAATGTCAAGACGAGTTTAAAGAAATCCCGAGACAAAGTCATTAAAGTCCAAGTATTAAGAAGATTAACAAAGGATTAAGAAGATCAAGGACTAAAGCATGCAATTAAAGAAAGAAGAAAGAGGGAGGAAGCTTCCTAAGCACCTCCCTAATCTCTTCTATAAATAGGATTTATTTTCATTCATTTGTTTTTGTTGGCTAATAGTGACAATTAGTTCTTCCAATTTTAATTACCTTGTCATTTACTTTTCATGTCAAATTTAAATACTTGTCTTGCACCTTAAATACCTTTAATTTCAAGTAAGTTTCCTTTTAATTCTTGTCAATCTTTATTTTTATTGTTCATCAACTATCTACCTTTCTTTAATCTTTGATTTTTATGTTTATTGTTCATGTTCATGTTTATGTTTTTGAGTTTTTATTGATTAAAGTGGGTTTTGATTATTGTGATTATTTTTGTTAGTTTGATTGTTTTGGATTGTTTGTTTATGATTAGTAGATGTTATTTGATTAGTTTAATTTAATCTTGTGGTTGATTTAGATTGGATTTTCGTGTTATATTTGTCCCTCCGTGTTCTCCGCTTGTCTGCTTCTTTTTCCCAGGAAACATTTCGGATCAAGCCCAGGGTATTCCAAGTGAAGGTTGTTGTTGAATATTCCGAGTCAAAGGCCTCCATCCGGAATAAGTGACATATTCCGGATCAAGTCCACATTCCGGATCAACAGAATATTCCGGATCAAGGCCATATTCCGGATCAGCCTCTTATTCCGAATCAGATTATATTCCGGATCAGCAAGTTCATCCGGAATAATTTATTATTCCGGATCAAAGTGCTTTATTCGGAATATTAAAACATTCCGGATCAAGGGTTTAGCCAAAGTGTTCATCCGGAATATCCAACATTCCGGATCAAGGAAGATATTCCGGATCAAAATATATTCCGGATCAAGGAAGATATTCCGGGTCAAAATATATTCCGGATCAAGGATTGAAGAATTAGTCCGGATCAGTAACATTCCGGATCAAGCTCAAATATTCCGAATCAAGACTTTATTCCGGATAAGTGACATATTCCGGATAAAGGATTTATTCCGGATCAAAGGTTTGGTAAATATTCCGAGTGAAGAAGAATCATTCCGAACGAAGGTGACATTCCGGATGAGTGATTATTCTGAGCGAAGAATTATTCCGGATGAGCTGTTTTCAGGTTCTTTTTAATTTCAGTTTTTAACTTTCTGTTTTTAATTTTCAAGCTTTACTTTTCCCGCCTTTTTACTTAGTTGCACTTTAAGTTTACTTGCCTTAGATTTATTTTACCCTTGCCTTAGTTTTAAGTTTTAGTTGCGTTTTAAGTTTGCCTTAGATAGATTTAAGTTTGCGTTATTTACTTTTAGTGCCTTTTATTTTCCGTCACGCTTTTAAATACTTGCCTTTTATTTTAAATTAGAGTTAGATTTACTTTAACGTCATTTACTTTTACGTCTTGCACATTTATTTTAAAACAACCAAAAATATTATTTTTCACCAAAAATAATTGAGTTGTACTTTGAACCGGAAATCAATTCATTAAGATACCAAGAAAACGAATTTTTCAACCAGTAAAATCTCAACATTAGTGTGTAGAGGCGAAGATGGGCCACGACCCACCCACAAAACTTGATATGTCCAGATATTATATTTTGGTCCATCGTAAAGAGTAAAACTGATTACTCTTTTTTCGGAATCCTAATTGTTTTACAAATCAACAAAGTTCTTATAAAATACTATAACAAAACTTGATTGACTAAAGAGCCTCAAGATACACGAACTGAATATCCTGCGCACACAGTATCGACAATATTCCTCGTTGAAAATAGACAAAATTTTAAATTTTAGATCGGCAAATGATGCAAATAAGTGTTGTGCGCAACTAAAGCGTTAACTAAACAAATTTTTTATATCATTTTTACATAGTTATATGTTATTATGTTTTTAGCATTTGCGAACGTGTTTAAAAAAAATGACCCTCTCAAAATTGAATTCCTGGCTACACCCATATTCATTGAAAGGCTAATTCTACATCTCGAAACAATGCTATGCAAAGTTGCAAACTACCATTTTTTACATTTTAAGAATGAAACATCAAGATTCATCTCAAATCATGCTCCAGTTCAAAACTCCAAAAACAAATTGAAGTATTCCTCAAAATCCTTCATAGTTCGGGGATCATTCTTCATCCTTCGAATAATATTATTATTAGTTTTAAATATCTGTTAACATCTTGTGTTTTATTGGTTAACAGGCCTGGTTATTAGCATGTGTAGATTGTGCGACGGCACAGGGCCTCCATTTTCTTGGGGCCTCCAACTTCTGGATTTGTTCGTTGCTCGATATTAGATTATATAAACTCACTTTCATATGTTTATATCCACATAAATGAGGTTCTTACACGAAATGAGTATGTTTTACAATGTAGGAGTTAGTTATTTAGTAGCAATGGATAAATAAAGCTCAAAACTTGTTTACAGTGAAGTACAGAATGAAGGGTCGTGTTCCATCGATGAAGATGACACAAAAACCCAGATTTCTTAATTTTTTTAGAGATTTTTCATATTTAGCCCCTCGTGTATATGGTTTGCGAAAGAGTCATATTCCAAGAATGAGAAAAGTTAAAATAGCCATATAGGACTCAGAATTAATGACACATTAAATGGGTTTATAACAATATTTGAATTTAGTTGCAAGTAACGTTTGAAAAATCCGATAGATAAATTTCACAAATTTACAAGGAAAATCAAAAGATGAAAGTTTTAACAAATAGACCATAACTATTATACAAAACAAGCTGTTTTTTTATCGGATAATTCGTAATTTTGATACATGGTGTGCGGCGTATTATAGCGCAATGTTACACAGAGCCTCCTAATTCAACGAGTCGGTCCTGTTGGTTGATGTCTTTCAACTAATTCAATATATTAAGAGCATCTACAATAAAGAGATTTATAAAAGACTTTTTACAATTTGAAAAGCTTTTTGAATAACTTTATGCATTAGAGCACAAGCTTTATGAATGGGAGGTGATTTGCACACTTTTCAAATTGATTTGCACACTCGAAAATAGTGTATTTTGACATTTATACCCTTGCATGGATGAACATGATTAAAAGTGATTTAGGGTATATATGTTAAGACACACTATTTTTGAGTGTGCGAATCAATTTAAGAGGTGTGCAAATCACCTTAGGCAATGCTTTGTATATACAAACTGGTTCCCAAGAAACTAACAAGTCATATGAATTAACTGAAATGCATAAAAAGCTATTGTAAAGACTTTTTGGCATTACACTAAAATTGTGAAAAAAAAACTTTTTTTACCTTAATAAATATATATGTTAAATGCAAAAAATCATTAAAAAATTTTTGCAATGAAGATACTATAAGAGCGAATGGAGTGGTCACGTCGTGCCCGAGCGTTGGCCGGCATGGACCACACCGTGAAAAACCGCGTGGAGGAAGCCGTGCTTGTGGCCACGCCCGTGGAAACGAGTTTTAAAAAAAAGTCATTTTACCCTCTTGTGGACATTTTACCCCCTTGGGTTTGAATTTTTTCAGTTTTTTTTTAAAAAGGGTCCAACGGCTATATAGCCGTTTGAATTAAAAATATTTTTTTTCAAAACTCCTATATATATTCAAACCTACCTTTATTTTACATTTTAACAAACAAAAATTTTACACACACAAAAAAATAATGGCGTACCGATCTTTCGCGTTTGACATTGATGATGAAATCGACATTGAAATGTTGGTTAGCACGTATAATTACTTGCAAGAACAAGAAAACAAACCCCGGCTCACCCGAAATGTTATTGAACGTGATCGTGAGATTGCCGAAGCTCGATTGATGGCGGATTACTTTGTCGATGATTGTAAGTATTCGTTACACATTTTTCGTAAAAGACATCGTATGAGTCGAACATTATTTTTAAAAATTGTCCATGATATTGAATATTATACGGCGGATCCTCTCCCAAAACACGTTGATTACTTTAGAGTTCGGCCCGATTGTACCGGTTGAATGAGCGCAAGTTGGCCGAACGTACTGTTACTGAAAGTTTGTTTTTCTATAATATGTGTATTATGGATTTGTACATGAACCACTATTTGAGAAAACCAACTCTTTAAGAAGTTCATAAGATTTATACGAGGCATAATAATGTTCATGGTTTCCCGGGAATACTTGGTAGCATTGATTGTATGCACTGGGAATGGAGAAATTATATAGTATCATGGTAGGGACAAAACGGGAGGGGTGATAAGAAATACCCAACAATTATGCTTGAAGCAGTTGCTTTCCACGATTTGTGGATTTGGCATGCGTTTTTTAGTGTAGCGGGTGCAAATAATGATATAAATGTTTTAGACGTTTCTCCGTTATTTGACGACCTTCTTAATGACGTGGCACCTATAGCTCCGTTTAGAGTAAATAGGGTTACGTTTCAGAACGGGTATTACTTAGCCGATGGGATTTACCCACAATGGGCTAGTTTTGTGAAATCGTTCTCGGTTGCAAGTCAACCAAAAAACATACATTTTAAAAGGAAACAAGAAGGAGCACGAAAAGATGTCGAACGTGCTTTTGGTGTTCTTCAAGGACGTTGGGGAATATTACGTCAATTGGCTCGATCATACAGAGTAACCATGTATGGCGATTTGTCAAGAACATGAAGTCGAATTTCGTGTTGATGATTCTAATGATTTGTTTGTTAATCCATCGGCAAGAATGCAACGTCGTTGGATACATAGACATGACATGAACCGTACCAAAACAAAAGAGTTACGGGTTAAAAGTTCACATCTTTCACTTCAACGACACATTTGGGAACGACGTCTATAAAATGAAGATGAAGACGAAGAAATGGAGGATTAGTCTTTTTATTTTATGTCATTTATATTTTTTATTTGGTATGTTATGTTTTTATTCATGTTGTAATGTTTTTCATTTGAATGAATAAAGTAAATTAGGATTTGAATAAAGTTAATTGTTGAGGGTATTTTATGAAAAAAAAAGTGGAAAATGGGTAAATTGGTGTGGAAATGGTGTAATGATAAGATGGGTTTTTTTGTGTGGATGTGAAAGTGAAAATATTAGCGTGACGGGGTATTTTTTGGTATGGAAATTTGACCACTCCATTTGCTCTAAGTATGTTTGAAGTTGAATTTTAGAAACTATTTATGGGTGATCCAATGTAAAAAGGACATATAATTATTATTTTAAAATATATGAAGTGTCATGTTTAATTCATGTCAAATGCGAGCCGTCGTGAAGAAAAATTTAACCTAGTTTGAGTCTTTGTTAGAGTGTGTTCAAATCTTGATATTTAGAGGGTGTTTGGGATTGTGTTTGCAACTAAATTATCTACTTATTTTATTATTAAAATGAAGATAAGGCAAAATGAGTGTTTGGATAATAAAAGGAAAAAAGTGATTATTTGCGTTTTGAAACTTACAAACTAAAGTTTTGAAAAAGTAAGTGAGGAGTTACTTATTTCATTTTCAAAATGGAGAAAAGGTAAAATGAGTCTATTTAAAATAGATTAATTTTAGGTTTTCTCCATTTTGAAAACGAAATAAGTAGTTCCTCACTTACTTTTTCAAAACTCTATTTTGGAATCTTCAAAATGCAAACAATCAATTTTTCTTTTTATTATCCAAACACTCATTTTACCTTATCTCCATTTTGATAATAAAATAAGTAGTTAATCTAGTTCCAAATGTAATCCAAACACCCGCTTAGTCGGACCAAAATAAGCTTTTATGTTTCGAGGACATGGTTGGAGATAAACTGTTTCTATAAATTAACATAATTAAAAAATATTTTTTCATTCTTCAAATTTGATGTTTTTTGAAATACACAAAATGGTTTGGTGGTAAATTTTATTACCTTTAAATTAAAGTTCTTCATTAGTGGGTAAAGGAGAATTGATTTAAGAAATAATCTTGTAAGGTTGGTGTGAGTCGCATTGAAGTCACGAGCGAGTTGACAAAACTCACGCGCAGCCCTCACCCCTCACCATAATTCGCGCGCGAGTTCTTTCTAGGCAAAAAAAAACATAGGCAGACTCACCTGGGTGAATTTATGCAATTGGACCCTACCACTAATATTATACCGTTAGTTTTTATTAATAAATAAAATAAAAAATTACCCAAAATTTACTAATAGATACCCTATCATCTTCTTTATTTTTCACACACAAAAAATCAAACATCTCATCTTCATCTCCATCTTTATCTCCTCCAAATCATGTCTCAAAAAAACACACCCCGAACCACCAATAAACGTCGAGGTAGGCCAAATATTTAAAATTCACCACCCACACCGCTAGGAACTTTCGACCTAGAAAACCCGTCACCCGGTATCACCATACGACCACCATCATTGTATCACCCACAACCTTACCAAAACACACCTTACCGTTGTCCGGACCCAAGTCAATACTCTACCCAATACCCGAGCCAATACCCAAGTCAATTCCATATTCAATACCCAAGTCAATACCATAACCAAAACCCAAGCCAATACCAAAGTCATAGGGGTGGTTCCTCATCACAACCCGCCTATGAAACTCAAGATTGCTACATCCTGCAGTATTCAGACTCGTATGAAAGTTAAGGGTTTGCTTCGTATCAACAAACCGAGTCTCCCGAGCTGGAAATCGTTCCCGAAACTCAAGAAACGGTCCAAAAACCTAAACCAAAGAAGGCACTATCTAGGGGACGTCAAAAGAAGAAGGCGGTCGAAGAACCTACAAAACGACAACAACATTGGACAACAGCGGAGGAAATTTTTTTGGCAAAAGGTTGGGTTTCCGTGTCTAGTGACAACGTTCATGGAAACGAAATGAGTACGTAGAGATTTTGGACAAAAATCCTTGAGTACTTTGAGAGAAAAACAGAGGAACCCGGGGTTCGTACTTATGATTCTTTGAACGGGAAGTGAAAGACAATTCGACCTTGTATAGCTCGTTTTTGTGGTGTTTATGGTCAACTGATGCAGATGGGGCCTAGAAGTGGTGCATCAGATGCTGATATGATTAATGAGGCGTTGATGCATTATGAGGATTGATAGGTGTGTAAACACCCATCCTTTTACCACTTAATCCGGGCTAAAACGAGACCAAAACACGTATTTAATATCATTTGTTTGGAATTATGCGTGGTTTTTGTGTTTATTGTGTTTTCAGAGCCAACCGGATGAATATTGAAGAAAACATGGGATTGCACGGGTTTTACTGAAGAAAAAGACTCAAGATAAAGTCTATTGTCCAAGAGATGCAAAAGATTTGAAGTCACTGGGCCTATTCGAAGATTTATCGAAGAAAAGGACCAAAGATGGAAGATTTATAAAAGTCGAAGGAACTCAAGTCTATTAAACGAAGAAATTAAAAGACGAGTTGAATTTAATCGACGACAAATCCCGAATCAGAATCGAAAACGGAAACTTTTCTGAAAAGACGAAAAGACAAGAAGAACGGGAGAAAGCCCACTCACCAACCAAAAGAAACACCTATAAATAGGCAACCCCTCACACACATAGTTAGTTAGTCTGGAGTTTTCTCTCCTCCCCACCCTTTTTTTCTCCTTTCTTGTTCGTTCCATCACCATCACCACTAGGGTGATTGGTGATTTTAATCTTTGTTCTTCCAATCTTGTAATTTTAACCTTTGATTTATCTTGTCAAAACATTAATCATTCAATACAAAGTTCTTGTTTAATCTTTCCATTTTATCTTGTTCATCATCATCTTTATTCTTCAAGTTTTTAAGTTTTTATTTTCTTGATTTGATCTTCAAAAGTTGTTGGGATTTGTGTTTTTGTTGATGGGATTAGTAGTTTATGGTTAGTAGATGCTTAGTGATTGATTTATTTAAGTTTTCGGTGAAAAACTTGGTGATTTTTGGATCAAAATCGTGTTTCCTTGTTCTTCGGTATTATTACTGTACCTGGGTTTCCCAGACTTCCGAACCAAGGCATAAGTTCCGAACCAAGCTAAGAGTTCCGAACCAAGGCATAAGTTCCGAACCAATTTAAGAGTTCCGAACCAATCCATAAGTTCCGAACCAATCCATAAGTTCCGAACCAATTTTAAACTTCCGAACCAAGGCATAAGTTCCGAACCGATTTTTTACCAAAAGTTCCGAATCGGAACATAGAGAACTTCCGAATCAGTAAGTTCCGGATGAATGTAAAACTTCCGAATCAGTGAGTTCCGGATGAGTCCAAAAGTTCCGAATCAGTAAGTTCCGAATGAAGCTCAACTTCCGAATGAACAGTAACTTCCGAATCAGTTATCTTTTGGGTATTTTAAAGTTTTACTGTTTCTTTACTATTTCTTTACTGTTTCCTTATTTTAATTTTAATTTTATTTTAATCTTAATTCTAAGTTAAATTCAAGTTTTTATTAATCATCATTAAATTAATTATCTTTGATTTAAATTTTCATTTCCACTTTTTATTAGATTAGAAAACCAAACCCTTTTATTTAGTAACCAAGAACAATCATTCCACTTAAAGCCTAGATCAATTCGAGAAGATTCCGAGAAATTAGAACCCACATAAAAAGCATGTATCAAGGATCAAGTTGGACTACCGTTCAAATTTCGTCATTGCTGGGAGGTTGTAAAAGACTGCCGAAAATGGAAGGAGGTTGAATTGCCTAAAGAATTAGCTAGGATTTCCAAAATAAGTAAGAGATACAAGTCATCTGGGTCTAGTTCGTTTAATACAAATTCTGTGGATGCAAGTAACAGTGTGGATGTTGATGCCACTAATAATGAAGTGCAACCGATCCCACGTCCAATGGGAATGACAGAGCTAAGGCTAAGTCTAGAGGGGTCAGAGCTTCGGGGGAGTCGATTACAAACGACGAGGCTTTGGCTAGGTTGATGTTGTCTGGGTTGGGTGAACAACAAGAACGGGCCTTTGTTGTGTAGAGTGAACAACATGCCGCATATTTTGAGATGAAGAAGAAATAGATGAAAATCCGGGAAAAAGAAGTTGAAGTAGCCCGAAAAAAATAGGAAAAATGAAGACTTGGACTATTATATGCAGCCGATAGATCATTTGACGGGACGTGAACTCGCAGTCGCGGAGTGGCGCCGAGCTCAGATCAAGGAGGCCTATAATATCCCGTTTTAGTTTTTTTTTTAAATGTTGTTTTTTAATTTTCTATGTTTTTATTTTTATTTTCGTACTATGTTTTAATTTTCTATGTTTTTATTTTTAATTTCGTATTGTGTTTTAATTTTTTATGTACCCGTGTTTTAATAAAATGTATGAATATTAATTGTATGAATAAAAAATATTAAAAAAATGGAGTGATGTAGAGTGAGTTTTTGTGAGTGACATTACCTCCTGTTGGGAGTTTGAGTGAGTTTTGATGAGTTTAGTAAAAAACTGACATGACGCTGAGGTGGCGGTGAGTGAGTTTACACCCACTTCCACCAGCCTAAGAGACCGTGTACATTTGAATTAAAATGACACTCTTTTTAAGTAACAAAAAACATATTTATATATTTAGGATTTAGGATTTAAAATGACCTAAACTAATAAGTTAACATGTATTAAGTTTATATAATATTAAAAAAGTTATTTGGTTAAGATATCAAATACTATATTTATCGAAAGCATTACTCGGATGGATAATCAATACTAGTATGGTGTGTCCAAGATAATGGGGCTCATTACAACCAAAACTGTAGCTTTAACGTGCTAGCAAGTGCATGACTATGATTATTGTTCATAAAATAACGTTGAATAATCTCAAATCGTCGACAATGCGGTTTATTAAATAATTATTAATACAATAATACTCCGTGCTTAATACATTAACCGTTTCTTTTTTTATAAGTTGAATGTAGAGGCCAAGGGACAATGGGTCGAGGAGTTACCAAATGTTCTTTGGGCACATCGAACGTGCTTATTTGGTGAGCAAAAATACGTAACATTGTGTATTGTTGTATCATATTGTGTAACATCATCTAAAAAATCAAAATTTTAAATAAACGAATTTAACGATTGATGTATCTATGTATTCGGGCAACTTCAACCTCATCTTCTTCATTTATATGCATTATCGTTTCGAAATCATATATGTCATCGAGATTGGGTCTAAGAATGTGATTAGTGATATATTAAGGTTTAATTAGGTATCGATCTCGAGTAACTAACGAGTTATCTCGACTTATTTACACCCCTACTTATAATAGTTAATTAAATGCTTCTGAAAATAGCAAACAGGTGCCCTTCTAGCAGAAAATTTTGTAGTGCAATTTCTCTAAATACACAATTAATTTTGTTTTTCTCGCTAAAGACTTGATGTGTAGGGCAGGTTTTAAAAATTGTTACTAATGTAAAATTATGTATACACCTTGGATGTTATACCACCTTTTAAGAGCATATAGGTTATGTTTGGTACAAGCCGTTTTAAAATTTTTTAAAACTTTTAAATTTTTATTAATAAAATAATCTAATATTTGTTTGGCACAATTATATTTTAGAGTTGTTAGCTTTTTATTTTAAATAAATACGTCTTAAATAAAAAGCTGATTGATAAAGTTTTTTAAATTATTAAGAGCTGTTAAAACTGTAAATTAATAATATACCCTTTAATCATATTATAATTTATTTAAATATGTCCTTGTAAGTCATGTTACATCTTAATTTTATAGTTAACAACTAATATACTAAACATTTTTATTAAAAAAATACAGCTTATAGTTTATAGTTAACAGTTTACAGCTAGTTTTGTCAAACATAAATAGCCATAACTCCAAAACCATGTATGACTTAAACTTTAGAGCGCACGGTACGGTCCAAACCGTGGACTCGTGCCGTGGGCAATAAATTGTGCCACATCAAACTTTTTCCTATATCACCGAAACCTCCCCATAACCCCACAAACACCCTCTCTCTTTAACACCACAATTTCTCGTGTTATTGTAACCCCACCTTTTTTTTAATTCAACAATTAATTAACTAAAACATAATTTTTCAATAATAAACTAAAAATAAATGTAAAAAAACATTTGAAAATTTGTATACAAATAGTATATACTGTATCTTTTAACAAAAAATAGTTAATGTCGCTTTGGGCTTGACCCAACAAAAATGGGAGTTGATTTGCACACTCCACATAATTATTGGTACACTCAAATTATGTGTGTTGTGACAATTATACCCTTAATAATTACACACTCTACTAAGTAATTTATAGGTATAAATGACAAAACAGCCAACATTTTAAGTGTGCAAATAACTTTTAAGAATGTGCAAATCACTAGCCAACAAAAATACTGTCAGCTCACAAAGTACAAACCTAATATGCTCTACCATGCCCCTTCTTCTTTAACGCCACTGATAGGTGTGTAAACACCCATCCTTTTACCACTTAATTCTGGCTAAAACGAGACCAAAACACGTATTTAATATCATTTGTTTGGAATTATGCGTGGTTTTTGTGTTTATTGTGTTTTCAGAGCCAACCGGATGAATATTGAAGAAAACATGGGATTGCACGGGTTTTACTGAAGAAAAAGACTCAAGATAAAGTCTATTGTCCAAGAGATGCAAAAGATTTGAAGTCACTGGGCCTATTCGAAGATTTATCGAAGAAAAGGACCGAAGATGGAAGATTTTCATAAGTCGAAGAAACTCAAGTCTATTAAACGAAGAAATTAAAAGACGAGTTGAATTTAATCGACGACAAATCCCGAATCAGAATCGAAAACGTCAACTTTTCTGAAAAGACGAGAAGACAAGAAGAACGGGAGAAATCCCACTCACCAACCAAAAGACAGGCCTATAAATAGACCATCCCCTCACACATTTTGGAGTTAGTTTTTTAGTTTTCTCTCCTCCTTCTTTTTCTCCTTTTAGTTCGTCCCATCACAAACACCATTAGGGTGTTTGGTGATTTTGATCTTTGATTTTCAATCTTGTAATTCTTAATCTTTGTTTTGTTATTGTTAAAACATCAATCATCAATACAAAGTCTTGTTTAATCTTTCCATTTCATCTTGTTCATCATCATCTTTATCTTCAAGTTCTTAAGTTCTTATTTTTATTGATTTTGATCTTCAAAAGTTGTTGGGATTTGTGTTTTTGTTAATGGGATTTGTAGTTTATGGTTAGTAGATGCTTTGTGTTTAGTTTTTTTTAAGATTTGGTGAAAAACTTGGTGATTTTTGGATTAAAATTAGTTTTCCTTGTTCTTCGGGTATATTACTGTATCTGTGTTCCCAGGTTCCGGATGAACACCAAATGTTCCGGATGAACACCTAAGTTCCGAATGAGTTTTGTTCTGAAAAGTTCCGAATGAGTAAAACTTCCGAACGAACCACAAAGTTCCGGATGAGTTACAATCTTCCGAATGAACAGTAAGTTCCGGATGAACAGTAAGTTCCGAATGAGTTTTCTTTCAAAAAGTTCCGAATTAGTCTAAATGTTCCGAATGAGTAAAACTTCCGCATGAACCAAAAACTTCCGAATCAGTCCAAAGTTCCGAATGAGCATTAAGTTCCGCATGAATCACAAAGTTCCGAATGAATCACAATCTTCCGGATGAACAAAGTTCCGAATGAACCTAAGTTCCGAGCGAAAGTTCCGCATGAGTAAAGTTCTGAATCAAGGGTAAAAAGTTCCGAATCAATTTTCTTTTAGTGCTACTGTTTTACTGTTTTACTGTTTCTTTACGTTTATTTCACAATTTATATTTTAACTGTAATTTTAACTTTGATTTCAATTTTAGTTTTAATCTTAATTTCAATTTTAATTCACGTTTTTATTAATTGTCATTAAAGTAATTGTCTTTGATTTAAGTTTTAATTTTAAGTTCGTTTTAACATTTAGTATATTAGAAAACCAAACCCTTTTATTTGATAACCAAGAACAATCATTCCACTTAAGGCTGAGATCAATTCGAGAGGACTGTGAGAGAATTAGAACCCATACAAAATGCTTGTATCAAATGGCGCCGCTGCCGGCTCTTCTCGTTAAGATCAAAAGTTTTTTGTGAGAACTTGGATTTTGGGATCCGTTCCCCGTGAACATTACTTTTTCATAAAAAAATTTCAAAAAAATCCTAAAAATATAAAATTTTCAAAAATACAAAAAAAAAAATAAAAAAAAATTAAATTAAATTAAATTAAAAAAATTAAAAACCAAAAAAATATTTTTGTATTGTTTTTGCCTTGTTAGTTCTTTTGCAGGTGTATGCGCACTCGATCCACGTCTTATCAAGAGACCGAGCCTCTCGATCACTTAGACATGGCCGGTGTACCACCTCCAAACAATAATAACAACAACAACCCACCTTTCAACAACATGAACAATAACAACCACAATGAGCCCCTTCCGGATAATCGCCCGATGATTGAATTGCTGCAAGCTCATGTAGATGGCAACACTGATCCAATTGTCATACCTCCAATTGCCGCCAACAACTTTGAGCTAAAATCAGGCTTTATCCAGATGGTATCCGCTCAACCATTCTTGGGACGAACCATTGATGATCCACACGACCACATCAAGAGATTCTTGCAACTCACCAACACGGTCAAATTTAATGGCGTTCCACAAGAGGTTATAAGGTTACAACTTTTTCCCTTTTCTTTAGAGGGACAAGCCCGGCATTGGCTTGCTAAGGAACCGCCACAGAGTATTCTCTCGTGGACGGATTTGGAAACAAAGTTTATCAATTACTTTTTCCCACCCTCTCGTACTACCGCTTTGCGGAATGAAATCATAAATTTTGAACAAAAGTACGATGAGTCGTTCAGTGAATCTTGGGATCGCTTTAAAGATCTTTTAAGAAAATGCCCACAACATGGTTTTACCAAAGTACATCAAATTAATACTTTTTACAATGGTTTAAGCATGAGTGACCAAGATTCACTGAACAGTGCCTCGGGGGGTAATCTATTGGCTAAGACTTCCAATGCTGCTTGGGACATCATTGAGAATAAATCTCGTGTGCAAACCAAGAGTGTTCGGACCAATATCGCTAGTGCTAGCACTAGTGACAGCGACAAGCGATTGGACAAAATCACTACGCTTCTTGAATCGCTTGTCACCCACACCGTCAGCAACAACAACAGCAACAACGCTAAAAACGCTCAAGTTAACGCTGTCAGCCAACCTTGTGAGATATGCGGTGGTCCTCACTCTTACACAACTTGTACCGCCACCCAAGACTACCCTGCTGAGAATGTGAATGCGGCATATGGCACCTATCCTCAACCTGCTTATCAAGCTAGACCTCAAGGTGACCGTAACTTGCTTAGCTACCGCTCCAACAATTATCTTTCCCCACCTGGATTTCCTCCTACCAACCCAAACCAACAACAAAACCTTAATCGCCCTCCTCAACAACAACAACAACCTCGACAACCATACATACCTCCTCACAAGCAGCAACAACCACCTCAACGTAACAACCAAGTTTACCAACAACCTGCTTATCAACCACCCGCATACAATGCTCCTCCCAACCAAACCACCACTGCATTACACCAAGAGGTTGCAACCTACATGAGGACCAATGATGTGATTGTGGAAAATCTCCAACAGGAAGTGCGAAACTTGAAAGCAGACTTGGTCAAGCAAGGAAACGATTTGAGAGCCGACATGAGAAACACGTTGGATAGCCAAACTAATGATCTGAGGAACATGATGGCTGGTTTCTTCCAAGGTAATCAACCCTCTTCTTCGGGTACTCTTCCGAGTAACACCGTTGCGAATCCAAGAGGGGAGATGAAAGCAATCACTACTCGAAGTGGTAAAGGTACCAAGGAACCCGAGCTTCCTATACCTCCACCGGTGGTTGTGACTAAGGAGAACGAGTCACCTGCTCCTATTCCTCATCCTTCTCCTTCCCCAATTTCTCCACCTCTTCCTTCTACCCCTCCTCCACCCGTGGTTTTGAGTGATCCTATTCTTCCAAAGACTTCCTCTTCTTCCAATATACCTTATCCATATAGGTTGAGGAAAGAGAAGCTCAAAAGCAAGGACGATATTCAGGTTTCTAACTTTCTTAAGATGTTTAAACAACTGAATTTCAATATCTCCTTCGCTGAGGCTCTCGCTCACATGCCTAAATACGCAAAAATGTTTAAAGATCTTCTGAGCGATAAGGAAAAGCTCCTCGATATTGCCAACACCCAACTTAATGAGAATTGCTCTGCAGTGCTCTTAAGGAAATTGCCAACTAAGCTTGGTGATCTGGGTCGTTTCCTTATCCCTTGCAATTTCCCGGGAGTAGAGAATTGCATGGCCCTAGCCGATCTAGGTGCCAGTATTAATCTTATGCCTCTAAGCGTTTGGAAGCAATTATCTCTCCCAGAGCTAGTCCCCACCAAAATGACTTTGGAATTAGCTAACCGTACGGTTGCTTATCCAGTGGGGATAGCCGAAGACGTCATTGTAGGAGTCGACAAATTCACCTTTCCTGCTGATTTTGTTGTCGTCGACTACGAGATGGACCCTCGTGTGCCACTAATTGTTGGTCGTCCATTCTTGAGGACCGGTCGCACTCTCATTGATGTTGAAGCCGGTGAGCTTATCATGAGAGTGGGTGACGATAAAGTAGTCTTCAACATGGGAAATTTGTCTAAACAGCCTTATTCATATGAGAGTGTTAATTGTATTGACGTTATTGATGAGGCTTGTGAAGAACACTTTAATGATGCTTGCAAAAGTATTCCTGCCTCTCTTCCCAATGTTGATACCGTGTCCTCTATTGATTCATCATTGTCTCTATTTGGAGATAGTGATTTATTTTGGAACAATCTTAAAGATACCATGAGAGATGTGAATTTAGCTACTAATGATTCTCCCACCGATGGGGATGAAGACATGAATTTCTTTGACAATCTTCTCACCGAATACAATCCTTCTCCTCCATCTCCCACGGTCATTGCTATCGATACTCCGACTTTAAATACGCCTCCCGTCAAAAATCCTCCGGATTTAGAACTTAAGGAGTTGCCGCCCCATCTTGAGTATGTATTCCTTGAAGAAGAGAAGAAGTCGCCAGTCATCATTGCTAAGGATTTGAAGGATGACGAGAAAGCCCGACTTGTCGCCGTGTTGAAAAATCATAAGAAGTCTATTGCTTGGAAGATTTCTGATATTCGTGGAATTGATCCTCACTTCTGCACACACAAAATTCTCATGGAGGACGACTTTAAGCCCACCATTCAAAGCCAACGAAGGGTGAATCCAAAAATCCATGAAGTCATCAAAACAGAGGTTATCAAACTTCTTGATGCGGGTATGATTTACCCTATTTCGGATTCACCATGGGTTAGTCCAATCCATTGTGTGCCCAAGAAGGGCGGAATAACCGTTGTTCCCAATGAACACAACGAGTTGATTTCCACTCGTCTCGTTACTGGGTGGAGAGTTTGTATAGACTACCGCAAACTCAATAATGCCACGAGAAAGGATCATTTCCTTCTACCTTTCATGGACCAAATGCTTGAACGTTTAGCAGGTAATGAATATTACTGCTTTCTTGATGGTTTCTCGGGTTATTTCCAAATACCCATCGATCCCCAAGATCAAGAGAAGACTACATTCATTTGTCCCTATGGCACTTTTGCTTACAAAAGAATGCCTTTTGGCTTATGTAATGCGCCCGGGACTTTCCAAAGGTGCATGTTAGCTATCTTCCATGACATGGTTGAACAAACCATGGAAGTCTTCATGGACGATTTCTCGGTCTTCGGGGATTCCTTCTCTTCTTGCCTTGCCAATTTGGAACGTATGCTAAAGCAGTGCGAAGACATTCGCCTTGTTCTGAATTGGGAAAAATGCCATTTTATGGTAAAAGAAGGCATCGTGCTTGGACATAAGATCTCGAAAGCCGGTCTTGAAGTAGACCGTGCTAAAGTCGATGTTATCGCAAAGTTGCCTCCACCTTCAACCGTGAAGGGTGTGAGAAGTTTCCTGGGTCATGCGGGCTTCTACCGTCGATTCATCAAAGATTTTTCTTAAATCGCTCGCCCGATGACCCACCTCTTGGAAAAAGATACTCCTTTTATCTTCTCCAAAGAGTGTCTTGAAGCCTTCAACTCTCTTAAGGATAAGCTAACTAAGGCACCCGTCTTGGTTACCCCTAATTGGGAGCTTCCCTTTGAGTTGATGTGCGATGCTAGTGATTTTGCTATTGGAGCGGTTCTGGGACAAAGAGTGAACAAACACTTCCAACCAATCCATTACGCTAGCAAGACAATGACCGGGGCACAATTGCATTATACGACAACCGAAAAAGAGCTTTTAGCTGTTGTCTATGCTTTTGAAAAATTCCGCCCCTATCTTGTCCTTTCTACCACAATTGTGTATACCGATCATTCCGCGTTGAAGTACTTGTTGACAAAGCAAGATTCCAAACCAAGACTTCTTCGCTGGGTTTTGCTGCTCCAGGAATTTAAAATCGAAATTCGCGATAAAAAAGGAGCTGAAAACCTAGCCGCAGATCATCTTAGCCGACTTGAGGATCCTTACCAAGGGGATCATCCGAACAAAGAAATCAATGATTCTTTTCCCTTGGAGACCTTAATGTCTATAAACTCGAAGTCGAATGAAACCCCGTGGTTTGCGGACTTCGCAAACTACTTGGCGGGTGGAATTCTCAAGGAAGGGTTGACGTCCCAACAAAAGAAAAAGTTCTTCACCGACATCAAGACTTATTTTTGGGACGACCCTTACCTATTCAAACAATGTGCCGACCTGATTATCCGCCGATGTGTTGACGGACCGGCAGCTTCAGAAATCCTTAATGCTTGCCACAAAGGACCCACCGGTGGTCACTTTGGTCCCAACTACACCGCCAAAAAAGTGTTTGATTCGGGATTTTATTGGCCCTCCATATATCGTGACGCTCACGATATGGTTAAACGATGTGATGTTTGCCAAAAACAAGGCATGATCACTCATAAAGACCAGATACCTCAGAATTTCATTCAAGAGTGTGAAATCTTTGATGTTTGTGGTATCGACTTTATGGGGCCATTCCCTTCTTCTAAAGGAAACAAATACATCCTTGTAGCCGTTGATTACGTTTCAAAGTGGGTTGAAGCCAAAGCTTTACCTACTAATGACGCCAGGGTGGTTTGTAACTTTCTGAAAGCTCTTTTCGCTAGATTCGGTGTGCCTCGTGCCATTATTAGTGATCGTGGGACTCATTTTTGCAATGACCAATTTTCTAGAGTCATGGCTAAGTACGGTGTAAATCATCGTCTTTCCACAGCCTACCACCCACAAACTAATGGCCAGGCTGAAATATCCAACCGAGGTCTTAAGCGAATTCTGGAAAGAACCATGGGAGAGCATCGTGCCTCATGGGCTGATAAACTTGATGATGCTTTGTGGGCTTTCCGTACTGCTTACAAGACCCCGATCGGCTGTACGCCTTATCGTCTTGTGTACGGGAAAGCGTGTCACCTCCCTATTGAGTTGGAGTACAAGGCTTACTGGGCCTTGAAGTGGGCCAATTTTGATATTAACAAAGCCGGTGACCTACGCAAGATCCAACTCAATGAGCTCATTGAACTCCGTAATGAGGCTTATGAAAATTCTTTAATCTATAAGGAAAGGACTAAGCTCATTCACGACTCTAAGATTAAGAACCGAGAGTTCCATGTTGGAGACAAAGTCTTACTTTTTAACTCTCGGTTGAAAATCTTCTCGGGAAAGCTCAAATCTCGTTGGTCCGGCCCATTCACCATTGCCCAAATTTTTCCATATGGTACTCTCGAGCTCGCTCAACCTAATGGACCTAATTTTAAGGTGAATGGCCAACGGGTGAAGTTGTACTTTGGTGAGGACACCTCTCATGAGGTGATTCCATCCCTCGCCACGTTCCCCATGAACTAATTTTGGGTCGAGTCAAGCTCGTGACTCGGTTATCAAAAACAAGCGCTCCTCGGGAGGCAGCCCGAGTATCTATCCTTTATGTTTTAACCTCCTAAGTGTAGGGGGACTTCTATACGTGTTTGTCTTTGTGTGGTGATGTGATTACAGGGATAAGTGCACTCTTGGAATCTTTGAAGAACCGTGCACCCGTGTTATCCAAAATCTGGTTCTATCTCTCAACTATCGTGATTCAATTTTCTTCATTCTCACATTTGAAATTGATCACTTTAGTCGTCTCTTCCTTAACTTGAGTTAACCAACGTGCACAATGTCATAAGTGTAGGGGAAACTTTTCCCACATGCTTAAACATTGAGGACAATGTTTATCTTAAGTGTAGGGGGGACTTCTATCGAAGTTTTAAGTGGACTTTTCCATGAAAATGCCTTCTATTAACCGGAAAATCATCTTTTTCAACATTTTTCAATTTTTTTATTAACTTTGGCCATTTAGTCGTAATTTTTAAATTTTTATCGTTGCTTTCATATGTATATATCCCGCAATAAAGTCAGAAATATTAATAAAGTGGTGTAGCTAGTTTAGAAGTCTTTGACATATTAGGCCCGTTGCGTTTATTTTGACTCAACCCGAATAGACTTATCCAAGTTTATTCTAGCTAGTATCCTTAACCATGTAGACCTTAATTGGTTTATTAGGCTAAGTGTCCACGAGTCTCATTTTTGAGATTTTAAATTATGGAGAACGAGAAATGATAGAGTCAATTATAAGTCGGTATTCTTGCGCAAGCTCACTTGGTGTAATTATTTGCCTTTTCTCCCATCACTTGCTAATAATTTATCTGCAATAAGTAAGGTCGTACGATTTGAAAGGTTACTTAGCTTCTAGCCCAAGATCGTTTAAAAGTTGCTCGGTAATGATAAGAGTTCATAGCCAAGGCATAACTTATGAAGCGGGGCGTGAAGATTGGCGAGTCCGAAAAGGCCCTAACAAGGCATGAGGATTCCATTTTATTGCTAAAGATCCAAGGTGATGTGAAAAGCATTATTCCCAAAGTCAATATGAAGGATCAAGACTCACGACGAAAAGCAATCAACTCCCATAAAGATCATGGAGAAGTCTATCCGAAAAGACCCTAACAAGGTATGAGGATAAATAGATCCAAGTCCGAAAAGGAGGCGGATCGTTGTATCTCAAAATCCCAAATAGAGATTGAAGAAATAATCATGAAGTCGTGGTCAACAAAGTTGGAGTACCTCTCAAAAGTCTTTAAGTGAAGAAACTCTATGAACGATGAGAAGACCATTATCTCAAGCACGTCTCTCAAGATATGAAGTATGAAGTACATGCCAAATATCGGCCCGAGAAAGGTCTCAAATCGTGAACCAAGTTATGCCAAGATATGAACTTTTTGATATCCCGAGAAGCAGTTTTAAGAGATTTTGTCCTTTAGCTAACTATTGATCAAATCGTCCTACTTTGCTTTCAGCCTAAATAAACTATCGAAATAAGTCCAAAAATGCATCTTCATGATCATTCTAAGACAAAAATAAAATATAAGAGATACACCTAGGAATAAGGGAGTTTAAGTAGTTAATTAAGCCATGTGTGTAAGTGTTTGAATTGCTAACTTATAATAACAATGATCTCGTTTTTAAGCTTAGTTTGGGGAACGTGAAACTTGAGGGTGATAAATCTTCGCAGTACCAAAGCCCTAATGTAAGTCATCGATTTCTTTGCAAGTTATTTTCATGTAGCTATTTTCAAGTGAAAATGGATTTCTATCCCTTTGTTACCTTTAAAGTTTTATTTCTTTAATTTTTGTTTAGTAGAATTTAAATAAGGCCAAGGTTGATTAATTATGAGAAAAGTGTAAACTTGCTTTATCACTAAGCATTGCATGAGGGCATGGCAATGGTTAAGTGTAGGGGATTTGATAGGTGTGTAAACACCCATCCTTTTACCACTTAATTCTGGCTAAAACGAGACCAAAACACGTATTTAATATCATTTGTTTGGAATTATGCGTGGTTTTTGTGTTTATTGTGTTTTCAGAGCCAACCGGATGAATATTGAAGAAAACATGGGATTGCACGGGTTTTACTGAAGAAAAAGACTCAAGATAAAGTCTATTGTCCAAGAGATGCAAAAGATTTGAAGTCACTGGGCCTATTCGAAGATTTATCGAAGAAAAGGACCGAAGATGGAAGATTTTCATAAGTCGAAGAAACTCAAGTCTATTAAACGAAGAAATTAAAAGACGAGTTGAATTTAATCGACGACAAATCCCGAATCAGAATCGAAAACGTCAACTTTTCTGAAAAGACGAGAAGACAAGAAGAACGGGAGAAAGCCCACTCACCAACCAAAAGACAGGCCTATAAATAGACCATCCCCTCACACATTTTGGAGTTAGTTTTTTAGTTTTCTCTCCTCCTTCTTTTTCTCCTTTTAGTTCGTCCCATCACAAACACCATTAGGGTGTTTGGTGATTTTGATCTTTGATTTTCAATCTTGTAATTCTTAATCTTTGTTTTGTTATTGTTAAAACATCAATCATCAATACAAAGTCTTGTTTAATCTTTCCATTTCATCTTGTTCATCATCATCTTTATCTTCAAGTTCTTAAGTTCTTATTTTTATTGATTTTGATCTTCAAAATTTGTTGGGATTTGTGTTTTTGTTAATGGGATTTGTAGTTTATGGTTAGTAGATGCTTTGTGTTTAGTTTTTTTTAAGATTTGGTGAAAAACTTGGTGATTTTTGGATTAAAATTAGTTTTCCTTGTTCTTCGGGTATATTACTGTATCTGTGTTCCCAGGTTCCGGATGAACACCAAATGTTCCGGATGAACACCTAAGTTCCGAATGAGTTTTGTTTCTGAAAAGTTCCGAATGAGTAAAACTTCCGAACGAACCACAAAGTTCCGGATGAGTTACAATCTTCCGAATGAACAGTAAGTTCCGGATGAACAGTAAGTTCCGAATGAGTTTTCTTTCAAAAAGTTCCGAATTAGTCTAAATGTTCCGAATGAGTAAAACTTCCGCATGAACCAAAAACTTCCGAATCAGTCCAAAGTTCCGAATGAGCATTAAGTTCCGCATGAATCACAAAGTTCCGAATGAATCACAATCTTCCGGATGAACAAAGTTCCGAATGAACCTAAGTTCCGAGCGAAAGTTCCGCATGAGTAAAGTTCCGAATCAAGGGTAAAAAGTTCCGAATCAATTTTCTTTTAGTGCTACTGTTTTACTGTTTTACTGTTTCTTTACGTTTATTTCACAATTTATATTTTAACTGTAATTTTAACTTTGATTTCAATTTTAGTTTTAATCTTAATTTCAATTTTAATTCACGTTTTTATTAATTGTCATTAAAGTAATTGTCTTTGATTTAAGTTTTAATTTTAAGTTCGTTTTAACATTTGGTATATTAGAAAACCAAACCCTTTTATTTGATAACCAAGAACAATCATTCCACTTAAGGCTGAGATCAATTCGAGAGGACTGTGAGAGAATTAGAACCCATACAAAATGCTTGTATCAGCCACCTTCTTTCTTTATATCCTACAACTCATAAAAGAAATAACAAACCCTACTGTGCACACCAAAACATTACACAGTTTTTTTTAATATAGCAAAAAAAGACCGTTACCCAACTGTCAAATTTTCAAATTTTCAAAAATAATAATAATAATAATAAAAACTGGTAACACAAGTCATGGCGTGAGCCACAGTGTGGTTGGCTGCGCCATGGCCTCACGCCAACAACCATAACGTCGACTGACCATTGCCAGCCGAAACCCCATAACACCGATCACGGTTTACGCTCAAGCATCCTTCATGAAAACTCGTCAACCCATTAATCCGAACTTAAATCAAAAATATTATTGTTAACTTCAAACAAAGTTCAGTTCGAATCGACTCATTTACATTATTATTGGTACCTCGGCTCACGCATAGGAGGCCTCTCGAGTGCGGCTAGACCCATGCAGCTATGCTAATACAAATATTGATTCCACGTTGGAAGCTCTTTTGTTTGTAGTTTTGGATGTTTCGTTGGTAATTTTAGGGTTATCACGTGCATTTTATGTAATTGTGTTTTACTTAGAGACCAATGGCCTTAGACAAGTTTAGCTAAAGAAGAGTTACGAGGTGCAGAGTGCACAATTGTCAAGGTTAGATTGACATCGTCACGACCAAGATGCGGAGGTCAAGTGGGTCGCGCCCCCTTGCGGGGTCAAGGGGTAGAACCCCTTGCTGGGGGTACCTAAACAATTTTTACTAAACGGTATTAACGTTCATGCCAGAAAAACCCAACAGACGGATCTGTTTTCAACAAACATGACGGTTGGTAAATAACTGTTTCACAGTTACAACCTTTGGTTTTTTCAATCAGTTTGGTCTCTTCCACAAAACAGACAACTACAAACATTCTAAGGTTTATGATTGATTTCTTGTGTCTTTGATTTCAAGTGCAATCTGTTTTATTTGATTGAAAATTTTTGTGAACCCGAGGCATATAATATCTAAATCTTTTGATCTGAAAGTGATTAAACGATTCAGATTGATATATAGCACACACACAATTTTCTAACAGTTTTAATATAAGGCTTGTTTTCCAAAAAAATAAATTTTTAGGAAAGAATAAAAAATAATTCATTTTTCACTTTAGTAAAAAGAATATATAAGTTTAATATTGTTCAACTGTAAAAATAAACATAACACGTTTTTAAATATTGTAAGGTGTTTTTCACTAGACAAATGTGACATTTTACTATATCGATCTCATTGTTATTGTGCAAAATGTAAAAAACAAAACCTAAATTAATAATGATAAATTACGTGTCTTTTTTCAATAACTTGTAGTAATTTATAAGACGAAATGAGCATAAAAGACTAAAATTCGAAACACTTTATTCGGTACAAAGTGCAATTTGAGGGCTCACTTCTCTTTATTGTCATTGGTGGGTAGAGTAGTCCCTACCTGGTCCACATCTTAAGTAGGCTTCAATAATGAGAAAAGTGTGGCAACTCTCATTGGGTACAATTTGATTGTCTCTTTCTTCTTGTTTTTCCATGAAAGGACACCTGCGAATGACACTATGGGAGTTAATGGCTAGAACAAAACAAGGGTACTGTTGTCATTTAAATTGTTTAACAAGTAACTCTTTGACACGTTATCTAAATTCAATGTTCATTGGAAGGTGTACCCTATTCGTAAATCCTCCACCCTTCGTTGACTTTGGCTTTAAGACTTTAAGTTTGGTCTACCCATGCATTTACACTATTTAATTTTTAAAATAATGACATACAATAATCAATCGAACTATCCGACTCGACTCACGTACACCTGATTCATTACGTATGAGTTTGCTACATTCACCGCGACCAGTTAATAGGCCTGGTTTGTAAAACAAAAACGGTTTAAATTTGTAAGATTTTATAGTCATTCCTATCATGATTTGTAAAGCAAAAAAGATTTAGGTTTATAAGATTTTTTTTTAACAAAGTATTTTCTCCGTCTTATATTAAAGTTTTACATTTAACTTTTCAAGTCTTTATTTTTAACTTTAATCGTAAATAATTTTTTTTATTTTATATAGTAATTGATGAAAATTATACTAATGAAAAATACATTTAAAACACAATACATTCATATACCATACATCAACTATTACATAATACGCACAAAAATATTTAAAATCAAAGTTGAAAAAGAAAAATTTATAAAATTAAAACTGAAAATTTAATATGGAACGGAGAGTGTATAAGATTTTATAAGCTTAGGATTTTATAAGATAATAACATTGATTATAGGATCTTAAAGTTTAATATTATTTTTTTCAGATTACAAACTAAAAAAATTATAAATCCAAAGATTTTATCTTGTACAACTCAAAAAATAATACGTTAATTTTTTTTAAACAGTTTATAATCATAGGAGAATTTCATATATGTCCTTCTTTTGACACAAAATTTCATATATATCCAACTTCACTTAAAAATTTCATATATATCCCTTCTTTTGACACAAAATTTCATATATATCCAACCTCACTTAAAAATTTCATATATATCCAATTTTAAACATAGAATTTCATATATGTCCAATTTTTTACTTGAAATTTCATATATATCCAAATACTTAATTTATATATACTTAAAAAAATAAAACATATATTGAATATTATTTAAATCTAAAATAACTATTATACATTTATTTCTTTTTCTTATACTTACGTATATATTCATATATTTTTATATAAACAATGTCTCAAATTATTATATGCACACACATTGATGCAAAACATATTTTATCAAATTATTTAAGAATAAAAAATAAAGTGGTGTTACAACTTGATAAGAATACTGATTGTTGCTTTATTATCTTATTTCAAGGTTAGTTAGATTTATTTTTTATGGAATTTTTATGATTTTTCATTGTTTTGGTGATTAGATGTGCATATTATTAGGTAGGAAAACATAGATATAATGGTTATTTTAGGTTTAAATGATAATTAATATGTATTTTAAGTTTTTAGTTATATATAAATTAGGTATTTGGACATATATGAAATTTCAAGTTTTAAATCGGATATATACGAAATTTTTAAGTAAAATTAGATATATTTGAAATTTTGCAACAAAGGGAGGGATATATATGAAATTTTTAAGTAAGGTTGGATATATATGAAATTTAGTATCAAAAGAGGGATATATATGAAATTTTCCCTATAATCATAGTTTATGATAAATTATGTGAAATATTTAATTTTGTGTTTATAATATATAATTAACATTTTGCTAACGTGCTCACTAAGCAGATGTTAAGATATATTAATAAACACAAACTTTTTTGATTAATCAAAATATGTATTAGATACATATTAAATGAACTTGTAAGTTATTACATTTGAACATTATCTTACCCTAATTATCTAGAAAATAGCATTATTGTAGGTTATTAAGATTTTGACCCGATATTTGATCTCGACTTATCAAAAGCGAAAACAAAGACAGGTTATCAACTCATTAAGCAAGAACCTCTGTTGTGCCTCATTTAGTTCTATTTGGTGTTATTTCCAAAAAAAAACTATCTTTATTTTTGTTATTTTTGGATTTCTTTCGAGGTTGTAATGTTCAATTCCCCTATTTGAAGACTCGTATGGTTTTTCTTCTAGTGTTAAATATAATGTTTTTTGGCTTGAAGAAAAAGAAAAATACAAATTTAAGTAGGATCTAATTTTGAAAACTTTAATTTTACTACCTTTAAAGAGTGTATAGTTAATTTCGAATCTTGAAATGTAAAATGTTCATTTCGTTAGTGTGGACCCGTGGTCTATGAATGAAAACTTAAAATCACGTTTAAAAATCTTGATACTTGAAAGTACGTTTAATAAATAGGTATTTAGTGAAGGCAACTTTTAAAACACACACGTTCAATCAATTTTACCACAGTAAAATCTCATTTTTGCAAATGGATATTCATTTTGTAAGATTATAAATATAAAGTGAAAACTTGCCTTTATTGTTCATTTAATTGTAGGGAATGATGCTACTCATTAAGGTGTTTATGCAAACTTGTCTAGCGGTATGTGAGTGACCCTTTAACCTTAAGGTTGTGAGTTCAAGTCTCGGTGAAGACGTGTGAGATAAAAATTGTGAGATAGTTAATGTAAGTTGTAAAATATTGCCGTTTTAAAAAAAATGGATATAAAAAAAGCGATACTAACTCTTCCTAGTAAAATGACTAAAATCAACAAATATTTGCAGGATCACTCCATGTGTTCAGCTTTGATGTACTGATACGAACCTATCCCATACTAGGATCGTAATCGGTTTATTGGTCTCAAGCGTAGAACTCACACAAAAAGTTAGCTTGTATGAGGATGGGACACCTGGACATTATAAACAATCAACCATTCTCATACTTGGCCGATGTGGGATCATAACACTACCCCACCCTTTGAAAAAGCAACGGCCTCGTTGGTCACGACTATGTTGGTCACGGTTGGCCCCCTATGGGTCCAAGCCACCACTCCATATGCAACCACTCCGAGCTCGTTGGCCATGGCTATGTTGGTCACGGTTGGCACCCCCTTTGGGTCCAAGCCACCATCAATAGGCCACCACTCCGAGTGTTGGAACCTCGAAAGGTAGGGCTAGCTCTGATACCAATTGATACGAACCTATCCCATACTAGGCTCGTAATCAGTTTATAAGTCCCAAGCGTAAAACTCACTCAAAAAGCTAGCTTGTTTGAGGAGGGGACACCTGAACATTATAAACCATCAACCATTCCCATACTTAGCCGATGTGGGATCATAACATGTACTTTTAGTATTCACATATTAGACATGAGGTTGGTTATTAAGATCCCTAAACTACTATTTGTATCTTCTCTAGTTTTTTCGATTCTTTTATTTGTTTTTATTAGTTTTAGTTTGATAATTTTGATAATGTTATAAATTAAAAAACTGATAATACGAAACATAATATATAAAGATTAACAAGTAAAAAATTAAAAATGGCAAAAAGCAGAGAATAGAAACAATAAAAAAACTACGCAGTAAATAATGCGAGACAATAAAAATATAGTGTAAATATTTCTTATTTTTGTTACGCCAGAGAAAAAGCAATAGTAGTACCCATTAAACATATGAAACCTTGATAGTACAAACACAGTCTTTACTAATACCAATAACTTACACACTAAAAGATTGCTACATATGTCGCTTATGTACTTTCAATATCATCAAAATCATGTTGCGGTTTGACCAAAGTATAAGATTACTTTGTGCGACTTACTTTAACTATAAGTAAAGGGTACCCCTATTGGTATCCCATACCCCACAAAATAAGTACAAAAAGTACACTATTTGTGTACTTTTTGTCTCCCAGTTTTTTTCTGGACAGTTTTTTATCAGTTTTTGTTCCGTATTTTTGACTGTTTAACAGTTTTAACCTGTTAAACTTTATTTTTTTGATTCCGTATTTTCCGATTCACAGTTTTATAACAAAACCAAAATTATAAAAATTATTAAAAAATTATAAAAAAAAAAAAAAAAAACAGGGGGTATATATAGGAGTTTAGGGGGGTCTTTATAACCTGACCCATAAGTAAATTAGTAGTCGATAGTACAATACACAGTTCGATACATTTTTACATTATTGTTATTTCAACATATCAGGTTTTATATAAAATTTACATAAGGTAATTATTTATTATACTTTAATACATATATAGCCAATGGGCGGAGCTTGACTAAGAAAGCCATATTCTCAAATGAAAGTCAGTAAAAAATACACTAAGTGCTAAGATTGTGGGAGAGCCACAACCCCTACTCTCCGAGAAGCTCCGCCACTGTATATAACAACCATGCATTTATATATTTAAAGTATTACAAAAAATTGTATTTTCAAAAGAAACAAAATTGTTGTAACCCACTTCATTATACGATAGATGATTCTTAAGAGAAAAATGATTATTCAATGTATGCTTCATAATGGATTGAATGTATATTTGAGCTATTACGATGAGCAAAAACTACTCATTTAGGTCCCATCAATTTACACATTAGCTTAACATTCTCAATTCAAAATAACTTCTGACTAATAACAAGTTTCAACAAGTCATTTGAGCCCAACCACCTCAATTTTATTTTCTTTTCAATTTTTCAAATAAACTAAATTTATTTCATTTAGATAAAACTGCAATATGAAACATAATAAAACATACGAGAAATAAAAAAATGATACGAAAAAAACATACGACATAGAAAAAACATACTCCGTAGAAACTTAAGAAATACATTATTTCCAGTCATGTTATATTTCTCATTGTTTTTTTTTGTTGAGATATTTCAAATAATGCGTTTTTGATAAAGAAGGTGAAATTTTTTGTTAATTTTTTTGTAGCGACCGTATATACAACGGATAGTCTGAAAGTGGTTTGTCTTTTCCTTCCTCACTTCCTCAACGAATGGTGAAACGGAGAGATGTATAAGTGCAATGGCGAGGGTATAACGAGAAACGACGAGCTGTCACGTAGAAAACAACGAGCTCAACCGCCACTATACCACTTTTGTTAAGTGCTTAGTTGAATTAAAAAAAAATTGAACGACAGATTTATTACACAAAAACGCTAGCAAGACGCTAGGATTACATCACAATAAGATTCGGGTTTTTAAGACAGTCATTCCAACCGGATGAAGCTTTACTTCTATAACGACACTAAATAAAAAGATATACATTTAACATCATCAAAGAACAACTCCTTCTTAGGTGGTTTGGACTCGAAGATCAACCTGTTGCGAAAAGACCAAATGCGCCACCACACAACGTAGAACACACTTTCGAGCATCTTCTTGTTCTTAGGGGGTAAGAGAATGTTGCCGAACCACAACGCCCAATCATCAAAGGACTCCGAGTTTTGATCTGGAATACTCTACAAGCGTGTTATCATATTGAAAGTTTTGGTTGCCATCGGGCACGAGAAGAAAATATGGCTACACGTCTCAAGAGCTTTATCACAGTTAGCACATAAAATAGAGTCAATAGGAATGCCACATTGAGAAATATGGAACCTGGTTGGAAAGGAGTTAGACATGATCTTCCAAGTGTGAATGTTGACTTTGATCGGCACATAATTATTCCATCGGGTCTTGAATTCCACATTTGGTAAAGTTTTCTCATCGATTAGGTTCCTTATCGGCGAGACCGTGATGTCGCCTGTAGGTTCCAGCTCCCAGAACCACCTATCACAATATCAAAAGTATTGAGCTCGAAATCTTTGACCAATTCTTCCATATTTTCAAACTGCTCCTGTTCAATACCTCCTCTATGATATCTTCGAAACGAAAGAGAGAGTTTCTGGTGTGAAAGTTTAGTTCCTACAATAATGTTTTTATAATCTTCGAGAGCATATAGACAATGACATCTGTCTTTGAGCGCAGCCTCCACACTCCACTTATCTTCCCAGAACTTAGTGTTCTCCCCATTACCCAACTTAATACGTAGCAAATTTATAATGTCGATGCCTTTTGACTTCAGAATGTGGACAGTCCAACAAGAGCTATGACCACCTCTTTGGGGCTCCCCGATTCTACCATACTCCCCATGGAAAACCTTGATAACTCTAGCATATAAAGTCTTCTTTTTAGTGAAAAGCGCCAAACCCATTTAAATAAAAGGCTTATATTCGTAGCATCTAAACTAGAGATTGCCAACCTCCATCTATCCTTGGAAGTAAGAGCTTGCTTCCAGTTTACCCATGTAGCTTTCTTGCTAATTAAATCATGCCCATTAAAAAAAATGACCACGAAGAGCTTCAATACATTTCAGCATGCCAATTGGGGCTTTGAAAAGAGAGAAATGGTATAAAGGCGTAAATCCTAACACCGATTTGACAAGGGTTAGCCTACCGCCTATAGAAAGCGTATTCAACTTCCACTTAGATAGCATACTCTTAATTTTATCCACAATATCTTTCCATGTTTGTATCCGAGACATATTACCACCCACAATATATCCAAGATATGTGAAAAGGAATTTTGAAAACAAGACAACCAAGCCTCGAGGCAGCCAGATTAATCTTATCAGTATCGACATTAACGCTCATAATTTTACTCTTGTTCATGTTAATACGGAGCCCAGCCGCCTTGTAGAAACAATCAAGAACATGAACAAGGATATTGATATTGTTGTCACTCCATTGGCCAACAAAAATTGCATCATCCGCATAGAACATGTGAAAAAGATTTATCGAACTCCACCTAGATTGAGACTGCAAAACATGCCCGTGTCAACAATACGTTTGAAAGAAAGGTGCAAGGTTTCCATTATCAGAATAAATAACAAAGGAGATAACAGATCCCCTTGTTTGAGGCCTTTACCAAATTGAAACTCCACCATGGGGCTGTCAGTCACTAATATAGATCCTCTCGAAGACTTTAGACAATAATGAATCCATTTGCACCGTTTATCTCCAAACCGTATTTTCTAATAATTTCATCAAGAAAATCCAACCTGCCCGAATCGAATGCTTTCTCAAAGTCGATCTTGAAAATGAGAACTTGTTTCTTTTTAATCTTACACCATTGAAACACTTCATTAAGAATAAAAGGCCCGTCAAGAATATGTCTATCCGCGATGAAAGACGTTTGCACTTCATTAACAATATCGTCTAAAACGCCCACAAGCCTATTTGCCAAAATTTAGCTATGATTTTGTATAAAATCCTGATCAAGCTAATAGGTTTAAAGTCTTTGACTAAATTTTCATTCGGATTTTTGGGGACCAGTGCTATAAAAGATGAATTACATTTAACCGGTATGTCAATTTGCAAGAAAAGTGACTCGCGGCATTGTAGACGTCAGTATGAATGATGTGCCAAAAACGACGATAAAAACCAAAAGTGAAACCATCGGGACCAGGAGCTTTATCCATGCCATAATCCCACATAGCCGTTTTGATTTCATCAATAGACACCTCCCGTTCTAACTCCCTTATTTGCACGTCTGATAACTTACTAGGGAAGTCCATATGAAAACTCAATCCTTAGTACTAGGGGCACTAAATCGTTTACTAAAATGATCTAGGAACAGCTTCTTTACGTTATGTGGATCTTCAACCCAAGTGTCAGCCATTACACCCCGAACACTAGAACTGTTACGTTTCTTGTTGAGCATGCCGTGAAAAAATCTGAAGTTTTCATCCCTTCAATAGCCCATTTGATTTTAATCTTTTGAGCAAGCTCCATCAATTGAAGCTCATCAGACTTTTGAAAATTTTTAAGGACCTCCATTCTTTGTAGGAGAACATCCTCTTCCCCGTTTCCACTATCTAAAATACCATCAATATCTGCAAGCTCACTAGTGCATTGTTCTTTGTCACGTTTAGATCCAACCTTACTAGAAGCATTCCATACGCGTATTTTGCTCTTTAAGTACTTAAACGTCCCATGAAATTTAACAGCATTATTTTCCACACCTGAAGCTTACTTGAATTTAAATTGGGATATACTTCCAAAGTTGTTGTTAGAATGTCAAACTCAATATGCTGAACTAGAGGGACTGACCTTACCATCTTTGATGTCTGAAGGACCTATTGTTCCGTTCTTGATAAATTCCATCTCATGGGCTTGTGGTGGATTGTTCTTTATATTCGTTGGGCCCGTCCCCACTTGGGTGTATAAAAGATCCGTTGGGTGCTCAGGTATTAGATGGATATATTCTCCTAGGGTTTCGACAGGAGAACACAATTATTCATCAACACACACACTATCTCTCATGGTGCCGTTATAAACTTTATCCTTTGACTGTAAGACTTAATTCTCAAAGTCATAGTTTGATTCGTTTGATCTAAAAGATGTTTCATATGAAGGTTTCCTGAGATTGAATTAAGTTGCTGAGTTTTGTATGATTCCTTTTGTGAATCATTCAGTTTTGTATGAGTGTTGAGTGACTATTGTAGTGAGGTGATGTGACCAACCTAGTTGGGACCATCTTTATTTCATATGTATGTTTGATTAGCATCCGAATGAAGACTAATCCCTTTTGTGCTTTTGTTTTCCATTAATAATATCACCATTCTGGTGGATAGTTGGGTGATATTTTCTATTTCCTAGTGTTTTGATTACCATTTTTCACATGGTATCAGAGATTGGTTCCTAGATCTGGTCTTGTGTAGCTCAGCTTTTCTCTGTGATGTCTGCTCATTGGGTTACTGATTTTTAAATTAGGGTTTCACAAACCCTATTTAATTATTTGGGGCTTTTGTGTATTATTGCTCTCTCTTGGTGTTCCTGACCCTGTAGAAGCGTTTATTAGTTGTGCCGATTCTTTATCCGTAAAATAAAGTAACGGTTTTCAAAACCCTAATTTTATTTTTGGGGATCTTGGTACCTGGGTGGTTTTTTGGACGCTGGATTAGTGGTGTCGTGGTTCTTTTCCTGGTGGTGCCGTCAGTTCTTTGTTTATAAGGTGCTTTGATCTTTCGATGGTTGTTCCTGTGACAACCATGGTTTTGGGGGGTTCGTCACTTAGACTATAGTTTAAGGTGTTTTGTGCAAATATGTGATTTTATGTGCTTATGTGTTTATTTTGTGTGTTTGGAGTGAGGTTTGGATATCGTTTATGGGTATATGGTACTCATAAGCAAAACGAGGAACGTTTATTTCATGTTCATGAGCTCACAAGGTAGTGACTATGAAATGAGATGGTGTTATTTCTTGGCTTTACGTATACGTATATGTATTACTACCTCCGTCCTAAAATTATAGTCCACGTTTCCTTTTTGGGTTATCCCAAATTAATTGTCCACTTCTAAAACTTCTAAAAATAGGTAGGAATTTTATATCGCGATTACTAGATTACCCTTAATTGAAATCATAATTACAAAATTTAAAAAAGTTTTAAATTAATTGGTTAAGGGTAAAACTATCTTTCTGCAAAAAGTAAGAGAGAGAAAGCTAAAAAGGTGGTACTTTTCTTAAACTGTGTGTTTTTTGTCGGGGGACAATAATTTTGGGACGGAGGGGGTATTAGAAAATCGTATTTTTACGATTCATGGTTTGCATTTAGGTGTCTCGGATGAGATATTTAGTCACGAGAATAATTTACGGGATGGTTTTAAGTCATTTAGGACTTAGTTTTATAGTTTATTTCATATTCAAAGAGTTTTTATAAAAATGTATATTTTTACGTTTTTTATGGTATACGCGTAAAAACTGACTAGTTTTACGGTTTTAAGGTTTCCGAGGCTTTAGGAGCTAAAATAAATTGAGGTAAATTAAGGTATTATTAATAATATATTAATAAGTAATAAAAAGAAAAAAAATATAAGAATACATATAATAGTCAGTTTTAGGATGCAAGAAAGAAAAAGAAAAGGGAAAAAAAGGAAAAAGGGGAACCGGACTTTTGTAATGGGCCAAGGACTTGTTAGAAAATTATATAAAAACTTTTTATTAACCAAAAAAATTCATAAAATCCCTAGAGATCAATCTTAAGTCGAAATCCATGGAGTCTATTTAGGGTTTTCATATTTTTCTTGTCTTCCATTAATTCTAAGGTAAAAATCTTCAATCTCTTTTTAATTAAATTATTTTTAATTCTTTCTTAATCATTATATGATGGATCTAGGTTATTGTTTATTAGAAAATAAATAATTTAATGTTATCACAATGATATAGACATGATTAGAATAATTAGGATTAATGATTAAACATGATGAGGGTAATTAATTTGGTTAATTATGTTAAATTCGTTTTTAAAAACTGGACAGAATTTTTGGGTCATTGTTTTGATCATATCTAGAGTTTTACAAACTTTTAATTTTCGAATCTTATGTCCCTGGAAAGGTAATTGAGTTGGCTTTCAAATGCAAGAAACGAGAACTAAACTGAAGGTCTAGAAGTGGGTCAAAAACAAGTTACATCAGTCGGGTGTCAAAACAGTTTTTTGATCAGCCTGTTTTCTTTTTATGTTTTGAATTGTTTGGGGTACTTAGGGTTATATTGGAATCTTCAAACGAACATGAGAGTTATATTATATATTAAATAAAAGATATGGAGGATTTCTAAAGAAATGAGTTAGGGTAAGACCCTCTGATCATAACAAACTTTTCATATGTTTAAAATCAGTAAATTCTGGATAGGTAAAAGTATATATATATATATATATATATATATATATATATATATATATATATATATATATATATATATATATATATATATATATATATATATGGAGGCCTTAACAGTGTCTTCAAGGTTTAGGCCAAAGGGGAGAGTTAGCTAACACATGTAAGGGAATAGAGTTTCTTTTACAGAGGAAGTTGATTTGGTTAAGGGGGTGTTCGACCCATAGTTTAAGGTATGAAAAACGGGACTGTTTTGGGTTAAATGTTAACGGGGCGAGTTATGAACTAAACTAAGTTAAGAGCTTTATAGAGGGGTGCCATGAGATGCAATGGCATATAAATGGGTTAAGTTGTAGGACAAGGTTAGATATCCATCATAGATTGATGAGTCATTTTGGTATGTGGTTCATCTCTTGATTGTATACGTTTGTGTATTTAGATTTTTGCTAGGGTGCAGGTACTTGGAGAAGCTTGTTCAGGTGAGTTTCATAGTCCCATGTCTTTTTATGATTTGACTTCCAAATGGGATGGAAGAGACACTGTATGGTTTTGTAAATAATGTTGTGAATGTTTTATGGTTTGTGATGGACTTGTGTGTACACTTATGTGATTAACTGCTATGCGATTCTTGATTGTTATTGTGGTTTGACTTGGTACCAAGGGGATGTTGACAAGGAGGGGCCTTAGGATTGGTTCATAGGTGTATGGGCGCCTATGGGACCATGGTTATTGGTAAGGCTGGGAGCCTTGGAAATTGTGGTTATTGGTAAGGCTTGGTGCCTTGAAATTGTGATTGTATGGTTAATATTGAATGGTAGTTGTTAATGCATAATTGTAACACATTGTCCATATGTTATTTTATTGATGGTTGTTATTCACAGCTTATAACTATTTTGGGGTTGGAGTCTAAACCTATGACTCTCACTAACTTTATGTTGAAGTGTTTTAGTGTCTCTTTCAGGTGATAATGTGGTTAAGCGTGAGAATAGGAGTGGCTAGCTGGGAGGCTTAGGATTGCATTGGAGGAACCCCTTTCCTCTTAGTCTTTACTTATGTTTGAATAAGTGATACTTTGTAGACACCTATATGTTTGTTATTTTTTAATTGTATGTATTTGGTAAGAGGTAGACCTGTTACCTACTTACCTAGACGCCTGCATTGTTTGTGATATCTTCATGACATTGTGTCATCATTTATGATATTTCCAATTCATTTAGTTATCTCTATAGACACGCTATTGTTGTGATGATATCCATACGTCGCGCCCCATATTCCGTCATGGTGGGGGTGTGACAGAATGGTCTCAGAGACAGTGGTTATAGAGAATTAGGTTGTCTAGTCTAGTAGCCTAGTCTATAGCTTAAGGGTCCATGCATGTAGGTGTCATAGGGTATGTGTGCATTATAGTATATGGAGTGCTTAAGTGTTAATTTCGTTGGATATTTATGTACCTTCATACTTACTTATTGCGATATAATATATGTAAGTACATTCATTTATTTTCTATTGATGCGACGTATGAACCAGAAGTGTAGGAATCTATTTAGTGTTACCCATGTCGCGTAGAAGAAGAGGTGCGCTAGATAATAATAGGATAGTACCGATGTTGAGTCTGCGACTAGTAGTAGATTCGAATTTCCGCTTAAATGGTTATGATCATTTTTTTATGTTGGATATTTTGTTGTTATTGATTTGTTTTGGCGTTTGAGCCTCGAATTATGAATGAAGTTAGGGTTGACGTATGAGATGTTCTTATTTTACCTATACGGTATATATATAAAGTGTATTTTATGTGGTATATATGTGGTAGACTTATGTGTTCCGTGTAGTACTAATTTCTTATAAGTGTAGTCATAGGAGGGAGTACATGGGTGAAAGGGGACATCTATAATTATGGAGGCCTACGTAATTATATATGTGTCACAACACCAATGGACTTCCAAGTATGGTTGCATGAAAAAGGGGTTAGTACATGCTTGTATATGATGAGATATGTCTTGTACAATAGGGGTTTATGTAATGGTTGCCTATGTTATGGCTATGGTTTTTTTGTGTTATATGTTTTAGGTTATAGTCGTGTTGTGTGATTATGGGGTCACACGATATGGTTTGGTTTTGGTGATGGGTTTTATGCCTTGTTGTGGCATGGTGAGATGGTGATTACTCGTATGGAAAAACGAGTGTATGACGCGATCGATTGACTTGACATGTATGATAACGAGTATGTTTTGAGAGATTTAATAGGTATATATATACGGTCGTTCAATAGTTATTATAACTTGAACGTACCTAGTGTTCTCTCGTGTTTAAACTGTTTATTAGTGTTGGAGTTTGATGGAGTTCCAACGACGTTTTGAGTAAGTCTGGCTAATTATAGGAAAATGATTTTGAAAATAATTTGTAAGTGTATGGTAAGATATCGTGACTTACATATCTTTTTATTAAGTTTGTGGTAGTAAGTTATAAAAAAATTGTCTTGAAAATAATTGGATTAGTTTTCTAGGTAACATGTGATAATACATTTTAAAGAGTAAAGAAATTTTACAATAATTTTCTTAAGTGGAGTTAAGATTTTAGAAGTATTTAAATGGACAGAAAGAGTAAAAAGAGAGATTTTATTTTAATAATGATAATAATAACACAACACCTTGTAAACGTGTAATAGTTAGTTATAACAAGCCTAAATGGATTATATAAAATAATTATAATACAGAATAAAATGAATAAAAACACCATATTTTATAAACACGTATTGGTTTCATAATAACAAGTGAAATGAGTTTAATGTGAGTAAACAAGATAATGGTTAGAATAACATTATACTATACTAACTAGTGAATACCTTTGATAAAATAATGAAGATAAAAGATGAGTTTATTGTTAAATGAGATGATAGATAAAGTGAGTTTTAGTACACTAACTGAGTTGTGCCCTTTGATAGTAACGGAGATGGTAAAATATGACTATGATTTCATTTATTGGTGTTAAAATATGGTCCTAATGTGAAGTAACCAATTGAGATGAAAATTTAAAATTTTCCAAGATATTGAAATTTGGTAATACAAATCGTCATGAGTCTATCTTTGTTGTTGGTACACTCCATTGATCTTTCGGATTACATTGTTTTGTTTTCAGTTGTTTTGGCTAGGGTTCGTTTTACCCTATATTTTATTTTGGGACACGATTGTTTGAAATTCTTTTGGTACACATCTTCTTTTGGTACACGTCATGGTTGATTTAGTTATGCGGTTGTGGGAACGTTAGGATGAGAGGATAGAGTTGGGTAGTATTACTTATGGTTAGATATTAGAATGGACATATGTATTTTGGTTTAAATGTTGTGTTGAAGGAATGATTAAGATTTGTGGAGTTTTGAAACTTAGATTGGTTACTGGAATAAGGGAGTAAGTAAAGTTAGTTGACTGGTCGTGGGAACGAGATGTCATGCTATGAGAAGTTGGTTGAAGTACCATTAGGAGATTGATGAAGTACTAGCGGATGTGAGGGTAGAGTAGAAAGTTTCTACTAATGGAAAGATGGGGAAAATAACACGCAAGGGAATTGGTATAGTTATGGAGGCAAGGTAGTAGTAGACACGTGAAGGAAAATATGGATGTGAAAGAATGATTGGTAAGAGGCTGATTAATGGTGAAGTACAACAAGTAAGGAAGAGTGAGCCATTGAGGCGTTGAAGTACCTTTAGAAATATTGTGGTTGATGAGTTGAAGTTAGAAGCTACTGCGTAGTGTGAAGTTCCTAGGTAACATCATGGAGACGAGAAGGAGTGCGTGAAGAGCTACATCGTGAAGCAAGGAGCCGAAAGGACTACGTACCGGCTGCTGGAAGGATGCAAGAGATTTCGAAGGAGTCACAGAAGTTGCAAGGACTGGAAAGGTGACAAGCACTATGATGGGAATCTTTGTATGGTTCGTAACGAAGAAGGACAGATCGAGTACCGGAGTGGAGCTACAAAGAGCTGAACCAATGGATCGTGATCGAGTGACTACATAACATGGGAGATTAAGAACTCGTCGAAGTAACAAGGAGAGTCGAGTGACTACACAAAGATAGAATTTCGTGGAAATCAATATCGAGGGATGAGTAGTGAAGCTGAGCGGAATAAGTTCGTGGAGAAGTGATTATAGGGTCAGTTTAGTGAAGGTGTTTATGAAGGATCTTTGGAAGAGAGAGTTATGCATTATCCAACGTAATAACAATTTCCATAGAGTTGATGAATTGAGTGAGAAATTTTGGTTGGACATGATAGTGAAGGAATTAGGGAGAACCATGGAAGGAGAGAACCAAGTATTCCTAGAAGATGATGATTAAAAGTACCTCATGTTAGGTCCAAGGTCGTAATAGAAGTATGAGACTTGAGTAAGAATTTAGAATATGGCTTAGTTTAGACATATGGAAACTAATATAGGTATAAGATGAGAGTGTGATCCGCATGGAATCACATAAAACTCTAGTCTGTCCCTATTAGGATGGAGTAGGAGAACTGGTCGCGAGGAAAACAAGTGAAGCTACTTGGATAATTTTGACGTATAGATGACTTGAAAGACGGGAAGCATAGCATCGTGATGTATGCCATGAGCTGAGGAAAAAGAAGGAAGTCTCGATAGATGCGGATCATAAATGAAATAAGTCGAGATAGGAACCGAAGGTAAAATTTTGGTATAGCCTAATGAGTAGACTAAGGCACTAAGCCTGCTAATATTGTTGTAGTGTGGAAAAGAAATGGCACAGACCGATACTGTTTGATTGGAAGGCTTAGTATCGATAATCGAATGGATGAGGAGTTATAGATGTGATGTGTCATGAGGGACGAAGGGCTTGGACTAACCGAGACAAGATGAGGAGCACTATGAACTTGGAGGTAAGACATTGTGTAAGTATAAAGAAAGTGTTGAGTATAAAAAAAAATTCTTTCATGGAGAAAAGTGAGAAGGAAGTGTATAGGTGCTACTAATGAGCTATCCAAATTTAATGGAAGTATTTGTAGCATGGATTTGGATGGCAGTTGATAGACTAACTGAGATAACTGTCCTTTTGGTGATATGTATAGATCATAAGTTGATTTAGATTGGAAGATCCTTGTTATGATGAACTAATGAATATGTGAAACACCGTCATAGGTCACTTTTGTAAGGAAATTGGAATTTTTAAGTATTTTGGTGGTATGGGCTATAGGGAGTTGATGAACATGATTGGATATGATTATATCCAGCTACTTGGAAAAGGATGGACGAAGTGAGAAATTGCTACAAGTATAGGAGTTGTGTTGAGAGCTTGGGTGACTGATTTAGAGGGATGTGGGAAACTCGTTAGCGATGTCTAATTTTTCATATAATGATAGTTATAATATAAGAAGTCGATGAATGCCATTTGAGGCACTATATGGAAGGATAGGGTGAGTTTTCCTTATGGTGGACTAAAATCCGTGAAAGAGACTACTAATGTGGAAATGGTGTTTGTGGGAAAGGATGAGAGCAACAAGATATGCTATGTTGAAAAGGAGGAAACCACTACAGTTTAGTGACAAAGTTATGTATGAAGTTTCACCTATAGTAACGGGTGCCATGTTTAGGAAAAAGGGAAAAGTTGATGTCGAGTTTTGTAGGTCTATTTATGATCTTTTGAAAGACTGGACCAATAGTTTATGGGTATATAATTACCTAGGGAATTGAGTGGTGTACATGATATATTTCATGTATTAAGATTTGGGAAATGTGGTTTGAGAATGCATATTTGCATGTGCGGTTATTAGGGATTTCTGTTAAAAAGAGTCATTTGTGAGATTTATTGGCTGTGAGGTCAAGAGTTTAGGAATGAATTTAAATATTGTTGGTTTGTATATGTGGTATTTTAAGACTTGAACTAAAGTACACATGGAAATGAGAGGAGTTCATTTAGAACAAGTATCCTCATGTGATTTGTTGTTTGTGTGTTTGATCCTAAGGAGTAAATCTCGGGACAGGATTTCTATTAGGAGGGAGTGATGTGACAACCATGGTTTTGGGGGTTCGTCACTTAGACTATAGTTTAAGGTGTTTTGTGCAAATGTGTGCTTTTATGTGCTTATGTGTTTATTTTGTGTGTTTGGAGTGAGGTTTGGATATCGTTTATGGGTATATGGTACTCATAAGTAAAACGAGGAACGTTTATTTCATGTTCATGAGCTCACAAGGTAGTGACTATGAAATGAGATGGTGTTATTTCGTGGCTTTACGTATACGTATATGTATTATTAGAAAATCGTATTTTTACGATTCAGGGTTTGCATTTAGGTGTCTCGGATGAGGTATTTAGTCACGAGAATGATTTAAGGGATGGTTTTAAGTCATTTAGGACTTAGTTATATAGTTTATTTCATATTCTAAGAGTTTTTATAAAAATGTATATTTTTACGTTTTTTACGGTATACGCGTAAAAACTGACTAGTTTTACGGTTTTGAGGTTTCCGAGGCTTTAGGAGCTAAAATAAATTAAAGTAAATTAAGGTATTATTAATAATATATTAATAAGTAATAAAAAGAAAAAAATATAAAAATACATATAATAGTCGATTTTGGGATGCAAGAAAGAAAAAGAAAAGGGAAAAAAAGGAAAAAGGGGAACCAGACTTTTGTAATGGGCCAAGGACTTGTTAGGAAATTATATAAAAACTTTTTATTAACCAAAAACATTCATAAAATCCCTGGAGATCAAGCTTAAGTCGAAATCCATGGAGTCTATTTAGGGTTTTCATATTTTTCTTGTCTTCCATTAATTCTAAGGTAAAAATCTTCAATCTCTTTTTAATTAAATTATTTTTAATTATTTCTTAATCATTATATGATGGATCTAGGTTAGTGTTTATTAGAAAATCTATAATTTAATGTTATCACAATGATATAGACATGATTAGAATAATTAGGCTTAATGATTAAACATGATGAGGGTAATTAATTTGGTTAATTATGTTAAATTCGTTTTTAAAAACTGGGCAGAATTTTTGGGTCATTGTTTTGATCATATCTAGAGTTTTACAAACTTTTAATTTTCGAATCTTATGTCCCTGGAAAGTTATTTGAGTTGGCTTTCAAACAAGAAATGAGAACTAAATTGAAGGTCTGGAAGTGGGTCAAAAACAGGTTACATCAGTCGGGTGTCAAAACAGTTTTTTGATCAACCTGTTTTCTTTTTATGTTTTGAATTGTTTGGGGTACTTAGGGTTATATTGGAACCTTCAAACGAACATGAGACTTAGATTATATATTAAATAAAAGATCTAGAGGAGTTCTAAAGAAATGGGTTTGGGTAAGACCCTCTGATCATAACAAACTTTTCATATGTTTAAAATCAGTAAATTCTGGATAGGTAAAAGTATATATATATATATATATATATATATATATATATATATATATATATATATATATATATATATATATATATATATATATATATATATATATATATATATATATATATATATATATATATATATATATATATATATATCTATAATATATATATGGGCTAAGTTTGACATAAGAAAATAAAAAGCGTCATGTCATATCTTATGTGGCATTATTTCATTGGCTATAATATATCTTAAAATATTGAGGCCTCTCATTGGTTACAAAATAAAAAATTCGGAAAAAATATATTATAAATGGCATATATATCTTAAATAAATATATTCCTGCGTATATGCATAAAATCCTGCTTATATTTTTCATAAATAGATCCCTCTCACCCTCCATCATTATCTAAAATGATAAACAAGTCTCGATCTCACACCCTCCATCGTTATCTCTCTCGATCAGGATAATCCCGATATGACAAATCACGGTTTTGGCTACAATGGTAATCAAGTTATAGTTTATTTTCTAACAGTAACTTTGAATTAATAGTTTTAGGGTTTTAATCAAGTTCTATAATCAAGTTATAGTTTATTTGTTTGTTTGTTATGCACCAGAACCTGGCTCTTCTTTTACCGCCTTCACCTCGTGATGAAGATGCAAAGTATGATTTTCTCTTAATAATGATTGAATCCCTTTATTTTATCTAAGAGTGTGGTATGGGATACACGGATTACAAAACTGAATTCCCGATTGTTGCATGTCTTGATGGTGGCCTTAATTTGATCATTCTCTATAAGCGGTTAGTCTTCTTATTGATGTTTACAATCTGCTTAAATCTTATCCCTTTCAGCCCATTTGTAAGTTTCGTTATTGGGCATATAATTTTACCTGTGCTTTTGAGATTTAAAAAAATAAATCCACCCATTCATAGATAAATGGGTCAGAACTGAAGCATCAGTAATGGAAAATGTAACAGCCAATATCAGCTTCTATCTTTAATAAATACCCGGGGAATCATTTAACATACTCCCATGGCTTGATATTTATCCAATGAACGATATGTAAGGAGTACACTCAATGATCAATATACACATCCACTGTCAAAATACGTTGATGCATATGTTTGTTGTTTCAGCAGTTGGGATCTGCAGAGGGGAATCCGAGCGTTGAGCAACCAGACGAGACCGTTTGTAGTTCAGATAATACATACTTCCTTCAATAATATATTCTTGCAGATATAAATTCAGGTATTGGAGATTTTTATTTTGCTCTTCCTGGCCCATATCTCATTTATAAGTATATTAAACTGTTAGGAATGTGCTGTTATGGGGATGTGCGGATTAAGCAGGCAGTAAAAAGTAATGTACTCACACTACTGATATACACCAAAATGCAAACTATAATACGAGGAATATGAACTTGCAGGTCAAGAGGTCAAGAGAAGTATATCCACTAGGTCGACAGCCATGAGGTTTGGTAGTAAAGAACTGAAGATCGAGGAGATTTTTTGATACCAGTGGTTTAAAAAAAGAAAGGTAAAAACTGATGTTAATAGAGCTATATTAAACCAGGATTATTCAGTCTTCTCTTAATATTAAATGTCGTCAGCTCTTTTCATACAGTTTCCTCCATCACCTAGGATTTTTCATTGTTGACGTTTATTGATTGAGCAGGCATGTTGTACAAACGGCGGTCACACGGCCAAAACTATAGCAAGGATTAAAACAAAACGTACTGACACAGGAAGGATAATTGCTCTTGATCTTCCTCCTGCTAGAAAATTTCCTCATAAAAAACACCCATTCCTCTTAATGTCACTTACTAATGATACAGATGTAAGACAACTTCTCTAGCATCCATCAAGCTTTGGAGATGATAGTTCCAACTCCGAATCTTCTCAGTCAGACAAGGATCAATGATGGAAGAAGTGAGCTCCGAGACAACCACCGTAAGTTATAAAAATAAATGTCATTACTAACTACTATACAAATGTCATATGTAAGAAGTCCAACAAATGATTATCAGGTTTTAAACAATTGTTTCGTGTCTTTCTAAATTACTAAACTCAGTGATTACTTTAGTCTCTTTATTTGCATTAAAAAGCTATGTTGTATTCACTTTTGTAGGCTGTTGTATTCACTTTTGTAGGCTAGAGTGAGTTATTAGTTGCTGAAATGTCAGCTGTAATGCCATCTATACCAGAAAACATTCTTCAGCCTTTCTTAGCAATATCTATGCCAGGAAACTGATTTTTTTATTATCTTAAAGATGCCACACAGACAAAGATGTAAGATCAGATGGTGTTTAGTTCCTGTTATGTTGTATAATGGAGGTGGAAACTTCGACTCACATAAGGGTCTATTTGGGTTGTATAACGGGCATACATCTGATTAGAAATTCGATTTGATTCAAGATAATGATAACATTTTTTATTTCAAGAACTCGACATGCTGTTAGATTGCAATCAGAAGCATGAAGTCCTTTATTTTTTATTGGTGTCATCTTTCAGGCAGAGTTGAAAAAGAAACTCGAGCAAGATGAGGTATGTAACTTCTGTTATTCGTTACTATATTGTTAAGGATGACTGTCTTCTAAGATGACGTTTATTTGTTTCTAATATTTTAACGCCCTTTATTTCACCAGCAAATGAAAGATTTATAAGAAAAAACACAAATTCTATAAGAACAAGAACGACCCTTGAAATGGCTCCGCTTAAAGCACCAAGATGACACCCCTAATCGAACGGGAACACGACTGAAGAGATCAAAATTAGAGGAGATAAAGGCGCTTTCTTATGCAACCCAAGAGTCAAGAACATGTTTTAGCAGGGGTATGCTTCATCCCAACAACAACATAGATAAAACAGGGGAAAGTAATCAGTGGCATTGTAGATTGATCTGAACTTGATGCGTCTGTTTCGTTGTGAATGGTACATATGCGATGAAAAAGAAACGAGCACGAGATACTTTATCAAATGGGCTCTGAATCACTTGCATCACAGGAAGCTAACTTGCTTTAGAGCGTATTGAATTAAATGTAAATTGTTCTTGAAAGTAATACATGAATTCGTCTCCTTGTCAATGGTACATAGCGATGATCAAATAAATAGAATATCCATGAAACAATATTCTACATCAGATTAGTAGATATTAATGGGTAGCAACTTGATTACATATGACATTCCATTTTTTAATAAGAAACTCTAGACTCCATGCTTTAGTTGAATATAAGCAGATAATACATACAATATTAAACGAAATGATTATTGGAGGTCAAGTTGAAAAACGTGGTTCGCCAGTTTGCAACTGATTTTTTGTAGTTTAAATGGCGTTTGGCTGCTGGCTTTTGCAGTTGTTCTAACTCAGTTTGGAGCAGGACATTTCGATGCATACTCTCTTCCAGATTTCTATGTCAGGGTAATGTAAATGCATCAATTTTTCAATAATTTTACATACATAGACGTAGTAATTTCGACCAATTTTTTATGTATAGGTCGATCCGGGGCATGTTTACCAAATCGGCCTGCCGTTGTTTTAAGTTCATTTTGACAATGCATACAACTTCTTAAATCATTCTATTCAGGAAATTTAGTTATAATGTTTAAATCATATGGAGTACAGTTTTGGAACTAGCTTTGCTATGATCGTAGTTCATGAATATGAAATATCAGAACATGATAATTTGTAGGGAAATGAGTAAAGGCATACGATCTGTTCCACTGGTATTGAAAATGGATCTTTATGGGGTTGGATCTCAAAAGATACACCCTGACAACTTCAAAACCTGTTATCCATGGCTTCTTGATGGCTCATTTTTTCAATGTTTAAAGGAGAAGAATGGGTTGTGGTAATACTGAGTGGTGTGTCTCTACATAGAATTTTCTAAATTCAGAGAAAAAAATGCCAATGATCATATTCTTATCTGCATGTAATCGTTGAGAAAGCTAACGAACTTGAATTAGTCTTCGAAGTTACAGCCTTCTTATCTATTATAGTAAAAATGGAACAAGAAAGTTACGAATGACGCAAGTTTATGATAAGGAATTCCATTATCGATATACATTTGTTCTAAACCTAACATTAATATAACGACAGAATATGCCAAAAGAAAATTAAACATGTTACGATACAAATTCTCTTATAGTATATAAAAGTCATATAGCACTTTTAATTCTCATATAGTTTACAAAAATCACACTTAAAAAAGTGCGTTTTACCAATGTAAATTGAAACCTCGGTCAAGCAGGCCGGATCAACCCGACCGAATCAACCGGTTGACCTGGTTCCGGCCAAAAAAGGGTCATATTGATCCAGGATCAAAGTTTTGAGACCTGGTTTGATCCGCCGGGTTTGAGGTGACCCGAGACAACTCGGTTTTCAAGACGCGACCGGGTTTTGATATTTTTGGGTTTTTTTGAAAAAAATACGTAAATTTTACGTATTTGCGATGCGATGAAATTTATTTTTACGTATTATATTGGTTGGTAAACAATTTATATCTTTAATATACGTGGATTTCATGGTTTTTAGATATAATTTTTGTTTATTATTAAAAATATAATTTTTTTTAGAAAACCAGGTTAACCCGGGTTGACTCGGACCTGGTGACTCGACTTGGTCAATTTGAAACCCGGTTTTCAAAAACATTGCGTTTTACCACCACTTTTTTTACATGGCATTGAAAAATACACAAAATACTTTGACTTTATTAACATATATTAAAAGTGATAAATAATAGTTATATAAATTAGCGCGAACAAATTAAAAAAAACCCACACTTACATATATCGCAAATAAAATTTTACACCTTTTAGTTTGAAAAAAATTCTGAATTTTCTATGTTTTTAAGTTTAGACCCCATATTGTTATACTTAAATCACCACACTTCATGTGTGTTGTCTATTAATATTTTATGTAAAAAGTGAGGTCCACATTTGGTGCGGAAAAGTTAGAGATTTTTTCACACTAAAAATGTTAACTTTATTTGAAACATATATAAATCTGAGTAATTTTCCGTAATCATTGTTTATGAACACACACATAATAATTTATTTGTATACGTAAAAAGATTAGCATGAGACAAAATCCATTTGCTGGGTGGGTCGATCCTAAACACAATAAAGGTTAGTTTCTTTTAAACAAAAACAATTATACCCTTTATATCCAATTTCCAACCATATAACATGTCGACTAACATTCTTTTGAAAAACGTTAATGAAACATACCCGTCCGTTGGACGGGTTAACGCAACTAGTATATATATATATATATATTATATATATATATATATATATATATATATATATATATATATATATATATATATATATATATATAATATATATATATATATATGTATATATATATATATATATGATTTATATATATATATATATGTATATATATATATATGTATATATATATATATATATGTATATATATATATATATATATATATATATATAGTATATATATTATATATATATATATATATATATATATATATATATATATATATATATATATATATATATATATATATATATATATATATATATATATATATATATATATATATATAATATATATATATATATATATATATATATATATATATATATATATATATATATATATATATATATATATATATATATATATATATATATATATATATATATATATATATATATATATATATATATATATATATATATATATATATATATATATATATATATATATATATATATATATATATATATATATATATATATATATATATATATATATATATATATATATATATATATATATATATATATATATATATATATATGTATTGGGGCCTTAACAGTAGCTTTAAGGTTGGGGCAAAAGGGAGGAGTTAGCTAACATATGTAAGGGAATAGGGTTTCCTTTACAGAGATCATGGGTATGGTTAGGTGGGCGTTTGGCTTATAGTTTGGAGAACTAAAACCGAGACTGTTTTGGGTAAAATGTTAACGGGACGGGTTATGAAGTAAATTGATTAAAGGGCTTTATAGAGGGGTGTAATGAGATGCTTAGAGCATATAAATGAGGTATATATATGGGATAAGGTTAGATGTCCATCATGGGTTAATGAGCCATCTTAGTGTTTGGTTCATGTTTTGATTGTGTGCTTTTGTTTGTTAGCTTTTTGCTAGTGCGCGGATTTTTGGAGAAGCTCAATCAGGTGAGTTTCATAGTCCCATATCTCTTAATGATTTTCACTTCCAGATAGGATGGAAGAGACACTGTATGGTTTTGTAACTAATGCTGTGAATCTTTTTATGGTTTGTGATGGACTTGTGTGTGCACTTATGTGATTAACTGCTATGTGATTTTTGATTGTGTTTATGATTTGGATCGGGGGACACGTACCGTCTCAGTTATTGTGGTTTGACTTGGTACCAAGGGGATGTTGACAAGGCGGGGCTTTGGGGAGGTACATAGATGTGTGAGCATCTATGGGACCAATGGATAATGACAAGGCGGGGCCTTGGGATTGGTACATAGGTGTATGGGCGCCTATGGTACCATGGTGTTTGGTAAGGCCGGGAGCCTTGGATTTGGTTTGGAATGATTGATCTTGAATGTTAGTTGTTAATGCATACTTGTAGCACATTGTCTATATGTTTAGTGGTTTATGGTTGTTCACAGCTTATTATAATCTATTTTCGGTTGGAGTCTAAACCTATGACTCCCACCAACATTATGTTGACGTGTTTTAGTGTCTTTTTTAGGTGATAAAGTGGTTAAGCGTGAGAACATATGTGGCTAGGATTGGAGTCGCGTAGGAATGTATTTAGAAGGAGATCCTCGTTCCTTCTTAGTTTATTTTTCTGTTTGTTTCAATAAGTGATACTATGAACCTATATGTTGATTTGTTTGTGTTATTTGTTTGTCTTGGGTAAGAGGTAGGACTGTTACCTACTTACCTAGACTACTGCATTGATGAGATATTGTCATGACATTTGTTTCACCTTTTATGACAATTCTAATTCATATAGTTCTCTCTATGGACACGCTATTGTTGTGATGATATCCATACGTCGCGTCCCATATTCCGCCATGATGGGGTGTGACAGAATGGTATCAGAGCCAATGGTTATAGAGAATTAGGTTGCCTAGTCTAGTAACCTAGTCTATAGCTTAAGGGTCCCTGCATATAGGCGTCATAGGAGTATGTGTGCATTTTATATTAATTAAAGTTTTCTGGATGTTATTGGTTTTTACTTGCGATGTTTGTTAAGTTTTGACTAGTATGGGTTGAACCATAGTAGTTCATACTTAGCCACATGTTATTTTCTTTTCGGGGTGTGACTAGTGCTGGTTGAACCATAATCATCCATGCTAGTCATTGTCGTATTTTGCTTAAATTGTACATTATAGTACATAATTTGGTACATGGTAGTTTCTATCTTTTGTTGGGTTATTTTATGTACCTGAGGTATAGTATTTTTCTTTTGATGTTTAAGTCACGTTCCCTAAGAATCATGTGGTGGTTCGAGTTATTAGGAGTAGGTGGATATGAAGGATTTTAAGCTGTTTCCACTCTTATGGGCGACATGACTTATAACTGATTATGTTTTTGTTTTGGATTTAGTCTATGCTGTTTTAGCTAGACTATGGATTTATGTATTTCAAGAGTTTGACTATGTTATTTTAATGGTGGAGTTTTGGACTTTATTGTTTATGTGGTTATGAGCTTATGTGAGTAGATGGATATATGTGTTATGTGTTGTATTAATTCTTATAAGTGTCATCATAGGAGGGAGTGCATTATGGAAAGGGTAATTGTATAAGTATGGTGGCCAACATAGTTATACAAGTACCATAACTCCAATGGATTCCTAAGTATGATTGCATGAAAGAGGGTTAATACATGCTTGTATAATAGATGTTAGACGGATTTAAGTATATGTATCCCGATATGCCTATATATGTATGATCCCCTATAATTATCGATTGTATCCTTAGGAGGGTGGCTAGCTCGCTTCTTTTTAGATATTCAACCTCCGTTGTGGCGTATTCTTCGAGTTTCCTATTTCACGTGTCCGTTTTAAAATGGTGTCCTTGGTGTTAAGTATATTGAAATAAATTAAGATTTCTTTTGGGATAATGAAATCTTTTGTGTTGAGTCTTACATTCCTTTTTGTCGGTATATATTGAATAGACTTGGAAATCTACTATAGGGTTGGATAGTTGGTTGTATACGGTAACATAAGGGTAAGGTGTTGGAATCGTGTTTGAAATAAGATGTAACATAAGAATTCTTAATAAACAATTATTTATTTCAAAATTCTAAAAGACTTTTTTTTTAAAATAAAGCGAAATAAAATTTCTTTCTTCTTACATAGTTTATATAATTGAGTTTAACCGATTTACGTCATTTATAATTATTTATACAAGATTAAATTGAGTTCATGAAAATTTCACATACAATTATTTCTTTCATTTAAAAGGATTGCATTAATCACTAAGTTTATTCTTTAGTTTTTAAAACAACTAGTATAAAATTGTTTTAGTCGTAACCTGTTCGTTTTTAAAGCTTTTTGGGTGATTCAAAAGCCTAAAATTATGTATTCGGAATGTACTTCTCAAATATTTGGTATGTATAGTCATGGGGTGTCAGTAGCTTGATCGAAATTTTGGTACAAGTGACGGGTTCAAGGTTGAGTTTTGAATAGTAGTTTTTTTTATGATTTGGGATGCACGGGATACCTAGTCTTTGAGTTGAGTTTTGAGATCGTCTAGAAGGTTGTTTGTAGATTGTTTGAGTCACATAGATGTGGTGAGAAAAGAAAAAAATATTCTTTTGGAAAAGTCGATCTTGTGCACGGTTTAAATATTATGGCGCAGGGCATAAGATGTTTTGGTTTCCATTAAGTGTTTCTTGGATCATATTTCGTTGTCATGAGTCATTTAAATTGGTACATGTTTGAGTTTTCCTTTTGAGTTTTCATGGTTTTGGTCTGTTTTAACTCGTGCACGTGAAATGTCGTTAGTTATCCGTGGGTTTGATTCGTTGATCGTATCTAGTGGATTCAAGATGTAGTTTTGGGTTCGTATTAATTGGGAGCGTTGAGGTAGACATATGAAAGACTTGGTCGCGCCTACACGATTAAGTAGGTGGCCCTGAGAGAATGGTCGGAATGCCCTTAGTGGGGATGAAAGAGTTAAAAGTTCGTAGACAAACTAATGTGGTCATGAGGTCTCTTAGGAGTGCCAAGGGAGATGAATAGAGATTTGTATAATGTATGGATATTGGCACAAGTAACGCGCCATAGAGAGTGTTGGAAGGGGATATAATACCTCAAAGGTATTTATGATTGTTCGTAAGGCATGTAAGTTTTCCGAAAATTTCCTGAGATTTAGTAGGTTTGCCTATTACTGTGAGGTAGAACCATAAATAGAGCAAGTAGGAGAAGTGAGAGGAGTTGTAGTTAGTGCCTTTCCAAGGAAATTGTTGATGGAATGATTTTAAGAGCAAGAGTTGTTAGAAATTGCAACGGATGCAAGGTAAAATTGAGTTGCTTAGTAGTAGATTGGCTGTGAAAAGCGGTTGAGTGGTTTGATAAGAGGAAGTATTGGTCTTTTAGAATACGTGTAGATTTTCGCGAGTAGAACGAGGTAGAAATTTATTTGTATTACTTCTAAGAGAGGGTGCAAGGAGGACGTAGTTGAAACTCCTAAGGATGTTGTATGAACGCTTTGGGTTAACGGTTATGATTTTGGCTTCGCCGAGGCGCTAGCAGTTTTCATGGAGTCAATGAACCGGGGGTGCATGACAATATATAAACGAGTTGTCATCGGGAGCTTCGACGACATCTTGATCTACTCAAATCTAAAAAGGAGAGTGAGGCGAATTATGAGTTGGTTTTGGAGTTGTTAGGAAAGGGAATTATACGTGAGATTTTCAAGTGTGAGTTTTAGGATTAAGTTGGCCAGGACGAGTAGTCAGAGATGATGGCATATCGTGGAACCAGCAAGGGGCAAAGTGAAGAAGGGTGAGGAAGCGTTTTGGAGGCTAAAGAGGCGGATTGGATAATGAGCAGATCTTGGAATTATCGGAAGCACTGGATGAATTCGCGAAGCATGACAATACGTGGAGCAAGGATTGGATGGATACGAGGACGACAAAGAAAGGCGGTTGTTTATACGTTGTGGGAACTAAAGATTTGGAAGAACTAGATAGACTTAGTTAGTGGAGTTGGATTGTTATATCTGCCTAGAATGCTAGATGCATTTGTGGTACGAGACGTAGAGAATGATCTATACAGATCATGAACATCTCCAACACATATTTAATCATCTTGATTGAACATTTGGAAAAGGTGATGGGTGGAGTTAAGTGATGAAAGAAAATTGCAAGGCCAAGTACCATCTGGGAAAGGCAAGCATGGTTGATGAGACATGGAATAAGAAGAATGAAGTGAAGCTGAGACGAACTTGAACTATATGGATGACGTATTAGGGTGGTTTGGATGAAGGATGTAGGTTGCACGAGTTGAGTTGTCTAAAGCAGAGAACGCGTCAACATGTATGTTGCGTGGCTTGGACAATCATATGGAGAAAAGGGACGTAGACTATACTTCCTTAATAGATAGGAGTAGCTTAGAAAGGGCGATGTAAGGACGAAGTTGGTGAAAGGGATACATAATGGGGTGGAGGAATAAGTACGACGAGAGTTGGGTGATAGTCGATAGACTGACTAATTCGTCTCATATTTCAAGAGGAATGAGAAGTCACGTAGTTGAGAATTTGGAAGGATTGCGTACGGATGTGATGGAATAGAGGGTTTTGCGTAAAAGTTAGCCTAATATGTATGGAATGCCTTATGAAGGATTATGGCAAGGGAAGAAACGATGGGAAGCAAGCGTAGTATACCGTTGATAGACTAATGTTTGGTATGAGCATACTATAGGGGTAATTGAGAAAGACGCCTAGAGCATTGGCGTGAGATTTGGAGATAGTTGGAGAACGCATTATATTAGGAAGAATTCTCCTACAAAGAGAGAGTCACCGGTGAGAGGGACATATTCCCCATTGATGTGGATGTAAGGAATAAAGGAGGAAACACCTAAATTATAGGCTGAAGATGGGATATAAGATGGTATTGAAATTAAGATTGTGGAGAGACAAGCGAAAAGTAGTATGGAGGAAGAATGATTCGAGGGAGCAAGAGGTTGTGAAGATAGTGGGGTGATATTGAAGAGAAACCGTTAGAGCAAGAGGTTAGTAGTCACGAACAATGGAACGTCCACCTAGAGAAAAGGTGTAACACATGTTAGTATGAAGGATGGTTAGTTACTTGGTGTCGAGCATGGGAAAGAAAGGATGAGGTGGTGGTTATGATATGTTTCTTGTGAATATTATGGGAAGCTTTTGGTTATGCAATCCTGCATATACCATTGGATGTGTTTAATGTTGGGAGAACTTCCGAATGATGGAAAATCCGTAGAGGAAAGAAGCCGTTAGGTATGGTGATAGGAATTGTAGTAGAAACTGCTGGAGTTAATTCATAGGAGATGAGGCGGATCACCGTTACAGTGGGATGAAGTTAGAAGCGGCCAACGTATTGGACCGGAGGTGGATCAGAAAACTATGGAGGTGGTGGCAGTGACTAAGTAGAGGTTGAAAATAGAAAAGAACCGACAAGAGAGCTATGCGGACAAGAGGCGTAAGCCGTTGAGATTTGAGATAAAGTTATGCTAAAGGTTTCACCATGGAAAGGGGTGATGCGGTTTGGAAAGAAAAGAGAAGTTAGCACCTAGATTTGTGGGTCCATTTGAAATCCTTGAAAGGATTGGGCTAGTGGCGTATAGGTTGAGATTACCGGAGGAATTGAGTAGTGTGCATGACGTATTTCATGTATCAAACTTGAGGAAATGCTTAGCAAGAACTGACTTGCAAGTACCATTAGATGATATTAGTATGGATACGAGTCTTCGTTTTATCGAAGAGTCGATAGAGATTTTGGGTCGTGAAGCTAGGACGTTGGATAAAAAGGGTAATACACCATAGTTATGGGTAGATGAAATTTGGAACGTGGACTAGAGTTCACGTGGGAACGGGAAGGATTTATGAGGAGCAAGTATCCTCAGCTAATTGATAATGACGATCCTAAGGAGTAAATCTCGGGACGAGATTTCTATTAGGAGGGAGTGATGTGACAACCGTGGTTTTGAGGTTCGTCACTTGGTCTTATTTTAAGGTTAATCTATGTGTGGCTATGTGTTTTGTGTGTTTACATGTTTATTTTGCGTGAACGAGGTTGGTGTGGATATCATTTATGGGTATAAAGTACTCATAAGTAAATCGAGGAACGGTTATTTCATGTTCATGATCTCACAAATTAGTGACTATGAAATGAAATGGTGTTATTTTGGTGTTTTACGTATACGTATAAGTATTATAGTAAATCGTATTTTTTTTACGATTTGGGGTTTAGCATTTAGAGGTCTCGGGTAAGGTGTTTAGTCATGTGAGTATTTTTCGGGATGGTTTTAAGTCATTTAGGACTTAGTTATAAAGTTTATTTCAAAATTTAAGATTTTTTTAAAACTGTATATTTTACGTTTTTTTTCGGTATACGCGTAAATTTGACTAGTTTTACGGTTTTAAGGTTTCAGAGGCTTTAGGAGCTGAAATAAATTAAGGTAACTTACGGTATTATTAATAATATATTAGTAAGTCTTAAAAAGAAAAAAATTTAAAAAAATATATATATGAATCGGGTTTTAAACCGACTAGAAAAAAAAAGAAAGGATAATAGGCCAAAAGACCCAACTTGAGCCCAATTTGGAAAAGCCTTTTTAATAAAACATATAAATACCATGTTTAGATCACAAAAATCAGTTTTTCATTTAATTTCTCCCCTTTTGGCCGAACTTTTACAAGCCCTAATTTAGGGATTCATCAAAAAAAATTTTCTTGAAAATTTGAGGTAAAAATCTTGATTTAATTCTTATAGTTTTCTTGTTTTATAGCATTAAGGCTTCCAGTTTTATGTAATCAATTTATATGATGGATTAGAGTTGTTAATAGATCTGTAATTAGGGGTTTTATAAAAATTAACATGATTAGGATAATGATTGGTGATTATTAGTGATGTTAATTATGGTTTAATCATGTTTAAATTCGTTTTTAAAAACTGGGCAGATTTTTGAGTCACTTGTTTTGATCATATCTAGAGTTCTACAAACTCTTATATTGCGATCCAAGCATCCCTGAATAGGTAATTGAAGTGGATTTCAAATGCAAGAAACGATAACTAAATTGAAGGTTGGGAGGTGGGTCAAAGAGAGGTTAGAACAGTCGGAGGTCAAAACTGTTTTGAAACCAGTCGGGTTTAATTTAATGTTTTAAGGTGATTGGGGTACTTAGGAGTACACTTGAGCCCTCTAATGAGCATGGTAGTTGGTTTATATATTAAATAAAAGACCTGAAGGGTGGCTAAGCAAATGGGTTAGGGTAAGACCCCCTAATCATAACAAACGTTTTGTATGTTCAAAATCAGTAAAATCCAGATAGACAAAAGTATATATATATATATATATATATATATATATATATATATATATATATATATATATATATATATATATATATATATATATATATATATATATATATATATATATATATATATATATATATATATATATATATATATATATATATATATATATATATATATATATATATATATATAGCGGGGCCTTAACAGTAGCTTTAAGGTTAGGGCAAAAGGGAGGAGTTAGCTAACATATGTAAGGGCATAGGATTTCCTTTATAGAGATCATGGGTATGGTTAGGTGGGCGTTTGGCTTATAGTTTGGAGACCTAAAACCGGGACTGTTTTGGGTAAAATGTTAACGGGACGGGTTATGAAGTAAACTGATTTAAGGGCTTTATAGAGTGGTGTAATGAGATGCTTAGAGCATATAAATGAGGTATATATATATGGGAGAAGGTTAGATGTCCATCATGGGTTAATGAGCCATCTTAGTGTTTGATTCATGTTTTGATTGTGTGCTTTTGTTTGTTAGCTTTTTTCTAGTGCGTGGATTTTTGGAGAAGCTCAATCAGGTGAGTTTCATAGTCCCATATCTTTTAATGATTTTCACTTCCAGATAGGATGGAAGAGACACTGTATGGTTTTGTAACTAATGCTGTGAATCTTTTTATGGTTTGTGATGGACTTGTGTGTGCACTTATGTGATTAACTACTATGTGATTCTTGATTGTGTTTATGATTTGGATCGGGGGACACGTACCGTCTCAGTTATTGTGGTTTGACTTGGTACCAAGGGGATGTTGACAAGGCGGGGCCTTGGGGAGGTACATAGATGTGTGAGCATCTATGGGACCAATGGATAATGACAAGGCGGGGCCTTGGGATTGCTACATAGGTGTATGGGCGCCTATGTTACCATGGTGTTTGGTAAGGCTGGGAGCCTTGGATTTGGTTTGGAATGATTGATATTGAATGTTAGTTGTTAATGCATACTTGTAGCACATTGTCCATATGTTTAGTGGTTTATGGTTGTTCACAGCTTATTATAATCTATTTTTGGTTGGAGTCTAAACCTATGACTCTCACCAACATTATGTTGACGTGTTTTAGTGTCTCTTTCAGGTGATAAAGTGGTTAAGCATGAGAACATATGTGGCTAGGTTTGGAGTCGCGTAGGAATACATTTAGAAGGAGATCCCCATTCCTTCTTAGTTTATTTTTCTGTTTGTTTCAATAAGTGATACTAAAACCTATATGCTGATTTGTTTGTGTTATTTGTTTGTCTTGGGTAAGAGGTAGGACTGTTACCTACTTACCTAGACTCCTGCATTGATGAGATATTGTCATGACATTTGTGTCACCTTTTATGAGATTTCAAATTCATATAGTTCTCTCTATGGACACGCTATTGTTGTGATGATATCCATGCGTCGCGTCCCATATTCCGCCATGGTGGGGTGTGACACTTGTTCACCTTTAGCTTGTGCTATTTGTTGGACGAAAACCATGTATTTGATCCCGGTGGATGTTCTTCAAAGTTCTTACCATTCTAATCAAGGTCGAGTCAGGCTCACAACTCAGTGAACAAAAACAAGCGCTTCTCGGGAGGCAACCCGAGTATCTATCCTTTTTATCCGTTTTTTATAATAAGTGTAGGGGAGACCCTATTATGTGTTTGCTGTTTTCTTTCTTATCATGTGCAGGGATTCGAGCTATCAAAGATCCATTCTTGATGACTTTTGACGACCCGTGATTCCGTGTACCCGTCTTCCCGGTTCTATCCTAAACTCTTTTGATTCTCTATTTTATATTCTTCAATATTAAAATAGGAATCACTTAAGTTGTCCTTTCCTTAGCAAGATTTAAACAAAGTGCACAATGTCCTAAGTGTAGGGGAGTTTACTTCCACATGGTTAAACATTAAGGACAGTGTTTATATTAAGTGTAGGGGGACTTCTATCGAAGTTAAGTAGGCTTTTCCTTGTATTTGTCCTCATTTTAACCGGAAAATTGATTTTTCGACATTTTTCAAAATTTTTGATCTATTTTGGCCTAGTAGTATTTTCCTTTGTTATCATTATTTTCTTTCATTAGAATAAATTTTAATAAATGGTTTTAATAAGTTTAGATGTCTTTCATATATTAGGCCCGTCATGAATCTTTTGACTCAACCCGAGTTTACTTATCCAAGTTTACTCTAGCTAGTATCCTTAACGTGTTTAAATTAAGTTTTGCTAGGCTTTTATATAGGGAACTTTAAAACGCGAAAGTCTTAACTCTTACAGGTTAAGAACAAGAACTTTTCGCAAGTTCCTATAATTGATCCTAGAAAGTCGTTTATCAAGGGAACTTTAAAATGCGAATTCTAAACTTGAAAAAGTCTAAGAAGTTGCAAGATCCTATAGATGACTTAAAAACCCAAAACTTTGATTTAAATGGCTAAGCATCCACGAGTATCATTCCTTAAGATTTTAAATTGTGGAGAACGAGAGATGATAGAGTCAATTATAAGTTTTGTATTCTTTCATGAATTTATGTGAGTTAATTATGAGCTTTTCTCCCATCGCTTTTTAATAAATTTAATTGCCATAAGGAAGGTCGTACGATTTGAAAAGTTACTTAGCTTCTAGCACAAGATCGTTTAAAAGTTGCTCAGTATTAATTAGAGTTCATAGCCAAGGCATAACTTATTGAAGCGGGATGCGAAGATTGGCGAGTCCGAAAAGGCCCTAACAAGGCATGAGGGCTACATTTTGTTGCTAAAGATCCAAAGTGATGTGAAGAATCATTTATCAAAAATCAATATGAAGGATCGAGACACACGACGAAAAGCAAATACTCCCATAAAGATCATGGAGAAGTCTATCCGAAAAGACCCTAGCAAGGTATGAGGATAAATAGATCCAAGTCCTAAAAGGAGGCGGATCGTTGTATATCAAAAACCCAAATAAAGATTGGAGAAAAAATGAAGAAGTTGTGGTCCAAGTATGAAGAATCGCTCAAAAACTTCAAGTGAAGAAATTCCTATTATGAAGAGAAGACCATTATTTCAAGATCATCTCTCAAGGTTCCAAGTATGAAGTCAATGCAAAATATCGATCCGAGAAAGGTCTCAAATCATGAAGCGACTTATGCCAAGATATGAAATTTATGAGGTTTCGAGAAGTAGTTTTAAAAGATTTTGTCCGTTAGCTAACTATTGATTAAATCATCCAACTTTATTTTCAGCCTTAATAAATTATCGAAATAAGTCAACAATGCATCCGCGTGATCATTCAAGACAACAATAAAATATAAGAGATACTCCTAGGAATAAGGGAGTCTAAGTGAATAATTGGGCCACATGAGTTTGTGTTAGTTTGCTAACTTATAATAACAATGATCTCGTTTTTAAGTTTGGCATGGAGAACGTGAAATTTGAGGGTGATAAACATTCATGACATCCAAACCCTAATGTAAGTCTTCGATTTCTTTACTTGTTTTCTTCTTTCAAATATTTTGTAATTTTCTTTCCTTGTAAGTTTCCTTAATGTCTTGTGTTTAATAAAGGCCAATGTGGTTTAATTATGATGGAAAATGTAAATCTTGCTTTGTAATTAATGTATTGCATGAGGGCATTGCAATGGTCAAGTGTAGGGGATTTGATAGGTGTGAAAACACCCATCCTTTTACCACTTAATTATAATAATAACCAAGCCAAAACGTGTATTTAATGTCGTAAAAGTCGGAATTATGCGTGGTTTGTGTTTTTATTATGTTTTAGGACCAAAAGATGAAAAAGGAAGAAAACACGGGCTTTCACGGGCTTTTATCGAAGAAAAAGACAAAGACGAAGTCGAAAGATCAAGAGTGCAAAAATAACGGAAGTCCAAGGCCTATTCTGAAGATTTATCGAAGAAAAAGTCTAAAGACGGAAATTTAATTAAAGTCGAAGAACCAAGTCTTATAAAAGAAGAAATTAGAAGACGTGTTCATTTCATATCGACAAATCCCGAGACAACGTCGAGAAAGACGAAGAAATTAAAAGACGAAAAGACGAGAAGAATGAGAGAAGCAAAAACACTTCCATTCCTCCTATAAATACCCTCCTAATGTGTCATTAGGAGGTGGTTAGATAGTTTTTATTAAGTTTTAGGAGTAGATTAAATTTACTTTCTCTCTCTAGATTTACTTTCATGTTTTCCAAGCTTTTTAATTTAGATCTTGTATTTGAATCTTAATTATCTTTAATCCAAGCTTTTTAGATAATCATTCTCATTCTACCTTTCTTATTATTAATCTATTGTCTTGATTTGGTTAATCATGTAGTTTGCTTAATCTTTATGCTTATTAGCTTATTGATGTGTTTGATCAATTGTGCTTATTGATTTTGATGTGTTTTATTTTTATAGCTTATTGTGTTATTGTTCTTATTCTTGATTAAGTGTTTTAATAGTTTAATTTTATAAAAAGTTGATTTTTAATTTTTAGATTATTAAGTGTTTTTAAAGTTTTAAATTTGTGGTTTAATTAGTTTTTCTTAAAATTTGTTTAGATTAAGTTTTGGTTGATTGCTTATTTGGTTTGTGCTTATTCGTAGGTTATCTCCTATTTTATTAGAATCTACTGTTTGTTTATCTGATTTTTGTAGATCTTCGGAAAAGGGTTTATAATTCCGAAAAACATTCCCTTTTTCCGAACTTAGTTATTCCGAAATTTCCTGTTTATCCGAATATTTACTTTATTCCGAAATTTTCATTTATTCCGAAAATCCCAGCATTCCGAACTTGTTCTATTATTCCGAAAATCTTTAGTTTTTTCCGTAGATCCTCTTTTATCCGAATTAGACCTGTTATTACGAAAATTTCCTTTTATTCCAGAAATCCATGTTTATTCCGAAGAAATAGGGTTTTCCGAAAATAGGTCATTTATCCGAATTTCTTGTTTTATCCGAAAATAGGTCAATTATCCGAATTAATAGGTTTATCTGAAAATAGTTATTTTTTCCGAGAATAGGGTGTTTTTCTGTAATTATTAGTTTTCCCGAAGAAGTTTTATTTTATTTTATTTTATTTTATTTTCAATTTTAATTTTAAAGTTTTCAAATCTTTTGTCATTTAATTTTCAAAGTCTTTAATTTTAGTTTTACATTTTCTAGCTTTAATTTTTATTTTATTTTATTTAGTAACTCAACGACATTTTCTTTTAATCACCAAGAACGACTGAGTCGCATTTTAAACCGTGGTCAATTCGATTAGACACCGATTCAACGAACTTATTTTTATACTAGCAAAATACAATTTATTAAGGGTCTATAATCTCACTGCCAAGCGTGTCATTGAAACTATCAATCTAAGGTACTTTGAGGAGAAGACAAACATCCAAGGCAAAGGTCCTGAATGGTATTTTGATCTTGAATATCTCAGCGACTCATTGGGATATTTTCGTTTCAAAACTAACCAACATGCAGGTCCACAAGTATTTGTGTCTTCTAATGCAGGTGCTACTATTAGCTTTTCAGATTCAGATGAGGATGATGACATTTTTGTCATACCATCCTATTCCACAACAGTCGCTCCCGACACCTTTGCTACTCCTGATGGTGCTACTTCACCAGACATTCTTGACTCACAAGGAGCTCTTGATACACTGATTAAGCAACAACAAGATGCTACTACTGCAACTACCCAATGAGACTTTAAGTTTCCTATGGATACTCCTGCTGTACCAGCTACTCCTAGTGAGCCTATTGTTACTCCTAGTGCAAGTTCAACTCCTATTGGAAGTCCTATTAGTGATCCAACTTCCACAACTAGGTTCTCTGGTCCTTTTGACATAGGAAACTATCATAAGAAGTCTTCTACTAAGTTGGATGATATTAATAAGCAACCAATAGAAGGCATTTTCAACTCTGCTTCATATGATGATGACATTGTTGGGGATCTTAATAACTTGGCACCAGAAGTAGAAGTAGCTCCTACTACTATTCAGCAGATCCATAAAGTGCATCCTACAACTCAAATCACAGCAGATCCTGGTTCTACTGTCAAGACTCGTGGCATGCATAAGAAAGAAATTTCTGGTCATCATGCTCTTGTGAGCTACATTAAAGACCAAAAGCGAAATAATCACACATATTTTCTTCACTGTTTGTTTACTTGTTTTCTGTCACAGGTGAAACCTAGGTCTGTCTCACATGCTCTTGAGGATCAAAGTTGGGTAGAAGCTATGCAGGAGGAGATGCAAAAATTCTTGTTTCAGAATGTTTGGATCCTAGTTGATTTACCAGATGGAAAGACAACAATTGGTACCAAATGGATTCTCAAAACAAGAAAGATGCTCGGGATATTGTGGTGAGGAATAAGGCAAGGCTAGTAGCACAGGGCCACACTAAGCTTGAAGGAATTGACCAAAATAATTATTTTTCTCTTGTGCACGAATTGAGGCCATACGTCTATTTTTGGCCTTTGCCTCTTATATCGGCTTTATAGTATTTCAAATGGATGTCAAGAGTGCATTTCTGTATGGAAAGATTGACGAAGAAGTATATGTCACTCAACCTAAGGGCTTTGTGGATCCTCTTCATCCTAAGAAGGTTTACAAGGTTGTCAAAGCTCTTTATGGTCTTCATCAAGCTCCTAGAGCCTAGTATGAGCGTCTATCCACTTTCTTGTTGAAGCATGGCTACAGAAGAGGCACTATTGACAAAACATTGTTCCTTAAGCGGAATGCCAAAGACATCATCCTGGTTCAGGTGTATGTGGATGATATTATCTTTGGTTCTACTAAGAAGGAATGGTGTGATGAGTTTGAACAGCTGATGAAAGGAGAATTTCAGATGAGTGCCATGGGTGAATTAAGATTTTTCCTTGGACTCCAAGTCAAGCAGAAGCAGGATGGTATCTTCATTAGTCAAGATAAATATGTTCATGAAATCATTCAAAAATTTGATGTGGAACCTCTTAGACCAGCAACAACACCTTATGAGGTAGCTAAAGTCAAACTCAAGAATGAGCCAGATCCTCTTGTTAATGTTCATTTGTACCGGTCAATGATAGGCTCACTCATGTATTTGACTGCTTGACGTCCAGACATTATGTTTGCTGTTAGTGCTTGTTCTAGACATCAGGTGGCACCTACCATGTCAAATTTGAATGCTGTCAAGAAAATCTTCAAGTATATCAAGGCACAACCCAAGCTAGGCTTATGGTATCCAAGGGAATCCCCTTTTGTTCTTGAAGCCTATAGTGATAGTGACTATGCATGTGCAAATAATGATCGAAAGTCAACTACTGGTGGTTGTCAGTTTTTGGGACGCAGGCTTATTTCATGGCAATGTAAGAAACAAACTATAGTAGCTACTTCTTCCACAGACGCTGAATATGTAGCTGCTGCTAGTTGTTGTGGACAAGTCTTGTGGATACAAAACCAAATGTTAGACTATGGGTTTACTTTTACGAACACAACAATATTCATTGACAATCAAAGCACTATCTGCATTGTGAAGAATCCAGTGTTCCATCAAAGAACAAAGCATATAGAGATTCGGCACCATTTTATACGAGATGCAAATGAAAAGAAGCCGATACAGGTTCTTAAGGTACATACATATGATAATGTTGCTGATTTGTTGACTAAAGCTTTTGATGGTCCAAGGCTTAACCACTTGGTGGTTCACATTGGTATGGTCAATCCTTAATGCCTAGGATTGAGGGGAGGCAAAGCCTAAGGGGAGGCTCATTGTACATGTATACTTGTACATTCTAACTTCTGGTAGCTTTTTTTTTCTTACAGTTTACATGGGTTTTTGATGTGTCTACTACTTCTGGTGGAAGGACTTGGTTACTCCTAGTGGCACTCTTCTGCTCCTAGTGGGTCAATAGTCCACCTTATCCATTTGTGTTGGGATCCTAGTGTTTCTTCAGGTCACTGTTCATTCTGTTGACTTTTGTTGACCACTCGCTGCTACTAGTGTTGACTTTTAGATGATTTGACTTTTAGTCAACGGAAGTTACTTCTGGTGCATCCATTTATCTATTTATTTGGTAATTAGAATTAGATATTAATGGATTAACAGGCAAGTGGTTACTCCTAACTAAAGCCTTAACTTGGAAAGGGCAACCCCTATAATTAGGGGTCAATGAACAGTTTCACTAAGCATTATTTATGGTCAATGGGATCATTTGACTCACTTATCATACTTGAAAAATGAAAACACACACACACACGCTCCCACCCTCAACCATCTTCTAGCATTAACCTTTCATTCTTCATCAATCATCCATGGCTGCTCTTCAATACAAATCTGATCATAACAAGGTCGCCTATCTTGGAGAGGCCCCATGTGACAACCGTGGTTTTGAGGTTCGTCACTTGGTCTTATTTTAAGGTTAATTTATGTGTGACTATGTGATTTGCGTGTTTACATGTTATTTTGCGTGAACGAGGTTGGTGTGGATATCGTTTATGGGTATAAAGTACGCATAAGTAAATTGAGGAACGGTTATTTCATGTTCATGAGCTCACAAATTAGTGACTATGAAATGAAATGGTGTTATTTTGGTGTTTACGTATACGTATAAGTATTATAGTAAATTGTATTTTTTTAGGATTTGGGGTTTAGCATTTATAGGTCTCGGGTAAGGTGTTTAGTCATGTGAGTATTTTTCGGGATGGTTTTCAGTCATTTAGGACATAGTTATAAAGTTTATTTCAAAATTTAAGATTTTTTTAAAACTGTATATTTTACGTTTTTCGGTATACGCGTAAATTTGACTAGTTTTACGGTTTTGAGGTTTTGGAGGTTTTAGGAGCTGAAATAAATTAAGGTAAATTAAGGTATTGTTAATAACATAATACTAAACAATAAAAAGAAAAAAAAAATTATAAAGAGGAGTCGGTTTGGGACGATTCAAAGGTAGAAGGGGAAAAAGGAAAGGGGAGTTTGGGCTTGGGCTGGAATAGGACTCCCCCATACTCTATATAAAATCTTCTAGTTAGTGAAAAACACATTATTTTTCTCCTGGAACAATTAAATACGCGACATCATTAAGAAAAATTAGGGTTTCTTCAAAATTTTTGGGTTTTCATAAATCAAAGGTAAATCTTTAGAACCCTTTTTAATTAAAGTGTTTTAATTCTTTCTCAATCATATTATGATGGATTTAGGTTAGAGTTTGAATTAAAATCTGTATATATATGATATTATAATGATTAGATTAATTAGGGTTAATGGTTAAATATGATGAGAGTAATTAATTAGACTAATTATGTTAAAATCGTTTTTAAAAACTGGGCAGAATTTTAGGTCAATTGTTTTGACCATATATAGAGTTCTACAAACTCTTATTTTACGATCCAAGTATCCCTGGAAAGGTAATTGAGTTGGATTTCAAATGCAAGAAACGAGAACTAAATTAGAGGTAGGGAAGTAGGTCAAAAATAGGTTACAACAGTCGAAGGTAAAAACAGTTTTGAAATCAGCGGGTTTTCAATTAATGTTTTAGGGTGATTGGGGTACTAAGGAGTACACTTGAGCCCTATAATGTGCATGGGAGTTGGTTTATATACTAAATAAGAGGCCTGGAGGAGGACTTAGCAAATGGGTTAGGGTAAGACCCCCTAATCATAACAAACTTTTTGTATGTTCAATATCAGTAAAATCTGGATAGACAAAAGTATATATATATATATATATATATATATATATATATATATATATATATATATATATATATATATATATATATATATATATATATATATATATATATATATATATATATATATATATATATATATATATATATATATATATATATATATATATATATATATATATATATATATATATCGGGGCCTTAACAGTAGCTTTAAGGTTGGGACAAAAAGGAGGAGTTAGCTAACATATGTAAGGGCATAGGGTTTCCTTTACAGAGGTTATGGGTATGGTTAGGTGGCCGTTTGACTTATAGTTTGGAGACCTAAAAGCCGGTACTATTTTGGGTAAAATGTTAACGGGACGGGTTATGAAGTAAACTGAGTTAAGGGCTTTATAGAGGGGTGTAATGAGATGCTTAGAGCATATAAATTAGGTATATATATGGGAGAAGGTTATATGTCCATCATGGGTTGATGAGCCATCTTAGTGTTTGGTTCATGTTTTGATTGTGTGCTTTTGTTTGTTAGCTTTTTGCTAGTGCGCGGACTTTTGGAGAAGCTCAATCAGGTGAGTTTCATGGTCCCATATATTTTAATGATTTTGACTTCCAGATGGGATGGAAGAGACACTGTCTTGTTTTTATAAATTATGCTGTGAATGTTTTGTGTTTGGTGATGGACTTGTGCATACTTATGTGATTAACTGCTAGTTGATTCATGATTGTTTTATGTTTTGACTTGGTACCAAGGGGATGTTGACAAGGCGGGGCCTTGGGGAGGTACATATATGTGTGAGCATCTATGGGACAAATGGATAATGACAAGGCGGGGCCTTGGGATTGGTACATAGGTGTATAGGCGCCCATGGTACCATGGTGTTTAGTGAGGCTGGGAGCCTTGGATTTGGTTTGGTTTGTTAAATCTTGAATATTAGTTGTTAATGCATGTTTGTATCACACTGTCCGTATGTTCATTTGTTAGTGGTTGTTGTTCACAACTTATGGTTTGATTTTGGCATTGGAGTCTAAACCTATGACTCTCACCAACTTTATGTTGACGTGTTTTAGTGTCTCTTTCAGGTGAGAGTGTGGTTAAGCTTGAGAATAGAAGTGGCTAGTTCCGGAGGCATTAGTGTTGCATTTAGAAGGAGATCCCCGTTCCTTCCTAGTTTCTTTTGTTTGTTTAATAAGTGATACTGTTGACACCTATATGTTTGCTTTGTTTATGTTATTGTTTGTCTCGGGTAAGTGGTAGGACTGTTACCTACTTACCTAGACTCCTGCATTGTTGAGATATTGTCATGACATTTGGTGTCACCATTTTATGACATTTTTTGTTTCATTTAGTTATCTCTATAGACACGCTATGTTGTGATGATATCCATACGTCGCGCTCTATATTCCGCCATGGTGGGGTGTGACAGAATGGTATCAGAGACAATGGTTATAGAGAATTAGGTTGCCTAGTCGCGTAGCCTAGTCTATAGCTTAAGGGTCCCTGCATATAGGCGTCATAGGAGTATGTGTGCATTTTATAATAATTGATGTGTTTGGATGTTATTTTGTGAGGTTTGTTAAGTTATGAACTACTATGGTTCATACTTAGCCATATGTTATTTTCGTTTCGGGGTGTGACTAGTGCAGGTTGAACCATAATCATCCACGCTAGTCATTGTCGTATTTTGCTTAAATTTTACATTATAGTACATAATTTGGTACATGGTAGTTTCTATCTTTTGTTGGGTTATTTTATGTACCTGAGGTATAGTATTTTTCTTTTGATGTTTAAGTCATGTTACCTAAGAATCATGTGGTGGTTCGAGTTATTAGGAGTAGGTGGATATGAAGGATTTTAAGCTGTTTCCACTCTTATGGGCGACATGACTTATAACTGATTATGTTTTCATTTTGTATTTAGTCTATGCTGTTTTAGCTAGACTATGGATTTATGTATTCCAATAGTTTGATTATATTTTTTAATGGATGGAGTTTTGGACTTTATTGTTTATGTGGTTATGAGCTTATGTGAGTAGATGGATATATGTGTTATGTGTTGTATTAATTCTTATAAGTGTCATAATAAGAGGGAGTGCATTGGGGAAAGGGTAATTGTATAAGTATGGTGGCCAACATAGTTATACAAAAACCATAACTCCAATGGATTCCTAAGTATGATTGCATGAAAGAGGGTTAATACATGCTTGTATAGTAGATGTTAGACGGATTTTAAGTATATGTATCCCGATATGCCTATATATGTATGATCCCCTATAATTATCAATTGTATCCTTAGGAGGGTGGCTAGCTCGCTTCTTTTTAGATATTCAAACTCCGTTGTGGCGTATTCTTCGAGTTTCCTATTTCACGTGTCCGTTTTAAAATGGTGTCCTTGGTGTTAAGTATATTGAAATAAATTGAGATTTCTTTTGGGATAATGAAATCTTTTGTGTTGAGTCTTACATTCCTTTTTGTCGGTATATATTGAATAGACTTGGAAATCTACTATAGGGTTGGATAGTTGGTTGTATACGGTAACATAAGGGTAAGGTGTTGGAATCGTGTTTGAAACAAGATGTAACATAATAATTCTTAATCAACAATTATTTATTTCGAAATTCTAAAAGACTTTTTTTTAAAATAAAGCGAAATAAAATTTCTTTCTACTTACATAGTTTATATAATTGAGTTTAACCGATTTACGTCATTTATAATTATATATACAAGGTTAAATTGATTTCATGAAAATTTCACATACAATTATTTCTTTCATTTAAACGGATTGCATTAATCACTAAGTTTATTCTTTAGTTTTTAAAACAACTAGTATAAAATTGTTTTGGTCGTAACTTGTTCGTTTTTAAAGCTTTTTGGATGATTCAAAAGCCTAAAATTATGTACTCGGAACGTACTTTTCAAATATTCAGAATGTATAGTCATGGGAGGTCAGTATCCTGGTCGAAATTATTGTACAAGTGTCGGGTTAAAGGTTGAGTTTTGAATAGTAGTTTATTTTTATGATTTGAGATGCACGGGATACCTAGTCTTTGAGTTGAGTTTTGAGTTTGTCAAGAGGGTTGTTTGTAGATTGTTTGAGTCACATAGATGTGGGGAGGTAAAGAAAAAAACATTCTTTTGGAAAAGTCGATCTTGTGCACGGTTTAAATAATATGTCGCGGGACGTAAGATGTTTTGGTTGCCATTAAGTGTTTCTTGGATCATTTTTCTTTGTCATGAGTCATTTGTATTGGTACCTGTTTGAGTTTTCCTTTTGAGATTTCGTGGTTTTGGTCTGTTGTAACTCGTGCACGTGAAATGTCGTTAGTTATCCGTGGGTTTGATTCGTCTATCGTATTTGGTGGATTCAAGATGTAGTATTGGTTTCGTATTGTTTGGGAGCGTTGAGGTAGTCATATGAAAGACTTGGTCGCGCCTACACGATTAAGTAGGTGGCCATGAGAGAACGGTCGGAATGCCCTTAGTGGGGAGGAAAGAAGTTCGTAGACGAACTAATGTGGTCATGAGGTCTCTTAGGAGTGCCAAGGGAGATGAATAGATATATGTGTAAAGTATGGATATTGGCACAAGTAACGTGCCATAGAGAGTGTTGGAAGAGGATATAATACCTCAAAGGTATTTATGATTGTTCGTAAGGCATGTAAGTTTTCCGAAAATTTCATGAGACTTAGTTAGGTTTACCTATTACTGTGAGGTAGAACCATGAATAGAGCAAGTAGTAGAAGTGAGAGGAGTTGCAGTTAGTGCCCTTCCAAGGCAATTGTTGATGGAATGATTTAAATACAAGAGTTGTTAGAAATTGCAAGGAATGCAAGATAAAAGTTGAGTTGCTTAGTAGTAGATTGGATGTGGAAAGCGGTTGAGATGTTTGATGAGAGGAAGTATTGGTCTTCTAAAATGCGTGTAGAATTTTGCAAGTAGAACGAGGTAGGAATTTATTCATATTGCCGCTAAGAGAGGGTGCAAGGAGGACGTAGTTGAAATTGCTAAGGATGTTGTATGAACGCTTTGGGTTTACGGTTATGCATTTGGCTTCGCCAAAGCACTAGCGGTTTTCATGGAGTCAATGAACTGAGTGTGCATGAACGTATATAAACGAGTTGTCATCAGGAGCATCGACGACATCTTGATCTACTCAAATCTAAGAAGGAGAGTGAGGTGAATTATGAGTTGGTTTGGAGTTGTTAGGAAAGGGAATTATACGTGAGATTTTCAAGTGTGAGTTTTAGGATTAAGTTGACCAGGATGAGTAGTTAAAGATGATGGTATATCATGGAACCAGCAAGGGGCGAAGTAAAGAGGGATGAGGAAGCGTTTTGGAGGCTGAAGAGGTGATTGGATAATGATCCGGTCTTGGCATTGTCGGAAGGACTGGATGAATTCGCGAAGCATGACGATACGTGGAGCAAGTATTTGGAGGTGTACGAGAACGACAAAGAAAGGCGATTGCTTATACGATGCATGAACTAAAGATTTGGAAGAACTGGATAAGACTTAGTCAGTGGAGTTGGACTGTTATATCTGCCTAGAATGCTAGAGGCATTTGGGTACTAGACGTAGAGAATGATCTATACTAGAGGTGGCAAATCATGTCCATATGCTTAAATTTGGGCTATTTGGACTCTTTTTTGAACTAATGGACTAAATGGGTATTCTTTATATTTTAGTTGGACTATTTGGACAACATAAAAACCATTTTGTTAAACAAATGGGTATTATGGACTATTTGGACAACATAAAAGCATTTGGTTAAATTAATCTTGAGTCTATTTATTTCTCTTTTAATATTGTCCATTTAACCCATGTCCATTTGGTCCAATGTCCATTTAGTCCAAGTCCATTTAGTCCAAATATTAAAAATTGCCCATTTAGTCCACGTCCATGGACCAACGTCCATTTAGCCCACTGTCCATACCCGTCCAGTCCACCCATTTAGCCACCCTTAATCTATACGGATCATGAATGTCTCTAACACATATTCAATCATTTTGATTGAACATTTGACAAAGGTGATGGGTGGAGTTAAGTGATGAAAGACAATTGCAAGGCTAAGTATCATCTAGGAAAGGCAAGCATGGTTGATGAGACATGGAATAAAAAGAATGAAGTGAAGCTAAGACGAACTTGAACTATTTGGATGACGTATTAGGGTGGTTTGGATGCAGGATGTAGGTTGCACGAGTTGAGTTGTCTAAAGCAGAGAACGCGCCAACATTTATGTTGCGTGGCTTGGACAATCATACGGAGAAAAGGGACGTAGACTATACTTCCTACATAGATAGGAGTGGCTTAGAAAGGGCAATGTAAGGACGAATTTGGTGGAAGGGATACATAATGCGGTGGAGGAATAAGTACGATGAGAGTTGGGTGATAGTCGATAGACAGACTAATTCATCCCATATTTCAAGAGGAATGGGAAGTCACATAGTTGAGAAGTTGGAAGGATTGCGCATAGATGCGATGAAATAGGAGGTTTTGTGTAAAAGTTAACCTAATAGGTATGGAATGCCTTATGAAGGATTATGGCAAGGGAAGAAACGATGCGAAGCAAGCGTAGTATATTGTTGATAGACTAATGGTTGGTATGAGCATACTATAGAGGTAATGAGAAAGACGCCTAGAGCATTGGCGTGAGATTTGGAGATAGTTGGAGAACGCGTTATATTAGGAAGAGTTCTCCTACAAATAGAGAGTCACCGGTGATAGGGGCATGTTCCCCATTGATGAGGATGTAGGGAATAAAGGAGGAAACAACTAAATTATAGGCTGAAGACGGGATATAAGATGGTATGGAAATTAAAATTGTGGAGAGACAAGCGAAAAGTATTATGGAGGAAGAATGATTCGAGGGAGCAAGAGGTTGTGAAGATAGTGAGGTGATATTGAAGAGAAACCGTTAGAGCAAGAGGTTAGTAGTCACGAACAATGGAACGTCCACCTAGAGAAAAGGTGTAACGCATGTTAGTATGAAGGATGGTTAGTTACTTGGTGCCGAGCATGGGAAAGCAAGGATGAGGTGGTGGTTATGACATGTTTCTTGTGAATATTATTGGAAGCTTTTGGTTATGCAATCCTACATATACCATTGTATGTGTTTAAGGTTGGGAGAACTTCCGAATGATGGAAAATCCGTAGAGGATAGAAGCCGTTAGGTATGGTAATAGGAATTGTAGTATAAACTGCTGGAGTTAATTCACAGGAGATGAGGTGGATCACTGTTACAGTGGGATGAAGTTAGAAGCGACCAACGTATTAGACCGGAGGTGGATCTGAAAACTATGGAGGTGGTGGTAGTGACTAAGTAGAGGTTGAAAATAGCAAAGAACCGACAAGAGAGCTATGCGGACAAGAGGCGTAAGCCGTTGAGATTTGAGATAAAGTTATTCTAAAGGTTTCACCATGGAAAGGGGTGATGCGGTTTGGAAAGAAAAAGGAAGATGGCACCTAGATTTGTGGGTCCATTTGAAATCCTTGAAAGGATCGGGCTAGTGGCGTATAGGTTGAGATTACCGGAGGAATTGAGTAGTGTGCATGACGTATTTCATGTATCAAACTTGAGGAAATGCTTAGCAAGAACTGACTTGCAAGTACCGTTAGATGATATTAGTATGGATACGAGTCTTCGTTTTATCGAAGAGCCGATAGAGATTTTGGGTCGTGAAGCTAGGACGTTGGATAAAAAGGGTAATATACCGTAGTTATGGGTACATGGAATTTGGAACGTGGACTAGAGTTCACCTAGGAACGGGAACGATTTATGAGGAGCAAGTATCCTCAGCTAATTGATAATGACGATCCTAAGGAGTAAATCTCGGGACGAGATTTCTATTAGGAGGGAGTGATGTGACAACCGTGGTTTTGAGGTTCGTCACTTGGTCTTATTTTAAGGTTAATTTATGTGTGACTATGTGATTTGCGTGTTTACATGTTATTTTGCATGAACGAGGTTGGTTTGGATATCGTTTATGGGTATAAAGTACTCATAAGTAAATCGAGAAACGGTTATTTCATGTTCATGAGCTCACAAATTAGTGACTATGAAATGAAATGGTGTTATTTTGGTGTTTACGGATACGTATAAGTATTATAGTAAATTGTATTTTTTAGGATTTGGGGTTTAGCATATAGAGGTCTCGGGTAAGGTGTTTAGTCATGTGAGTATTTTTCAGGATTGTTTTCAGTCATTTAGGACATAGTTATAAAGTTTATTTCAAAATTTAAGATTTTTATTTAAAACTGTATATTTTACGTTTTTTTCGGTATACACGTAAATTTGACAGGTTTTTTACGGTTTCGAGGTTTTGGAGGTTTTAGGAGCTGAAATAAATTAAGGTAAATTAAGGTATTGTTAATAACATAATATTAAACAATAAAAAGAAAAAAAAATTAAAACAATTATAAAGGGGAGTCGATTTGGGGAGGATTCAAAGGAAGAAGGGGAAAAATGAAAGGGGAGTTTGGGCTTGGGTTGGACTAGGACTCCCCCATACTCTATATAAAAACTTCTAGTTAATAAAAAACACATTATTTTTCTCCTGGAACAATTAAAGACGCGACATCATTAAGAAAAATTAGGGTTTCTTCAAAAATTTTGGGTTTTCATAAATCAAAGGTAAATCTTTATAACCCTTTTTAATTAAAGTGTTTTAATTCTTTCTCAATCATCTTATGATGGATTTAGGTTAGGGTTTGAATTAAAATCTGTATATATATGATATTATAATGATTAGATTAATTAGGGTTAATGATTAAACATGATGAGGGTAATTAATTAGACTAATTATGTTAAAATCATTTTTAAAAACTGGGCAAAATTTTAGGTCAATTGTTTTGACCATATATAGAGTTCTACAAACTCTTATTTTACGATCCAAGTATCCCTGGAAAGAAAGTTGAATTTCCTTTCAAATTCAAGAATCGAGAACTAAATTCGAGGTCGGGAAGTGGGTCAAAAACAGATTACAACAGTCGGAGGTCAAAACAGTTTTGAAATCAGTGGGTTTTCAATTAATGTTTTAGGGTGATTGGGGTAGTTAGGGTACACTTGAGCTCTCTAATGAGCATGGGAGTTGGTTTATATACTAAATAAGAGGCCTGGATGAGGGCTAAGCAAATGGGTTAGGGTAAGACCCCCTAATCATAACAAACTTTTTGTATGTTCAAAATTAGTAAAATCCGGATAGACAAAAGTATATATATATATATATATATATATATCAGGGACTTAACAGTAGTTTTAAGGTTTGGGCAAAAAAGGAGGTGTTAGCTAACATATGTAAGGGCATAGGGTTTCCTTTACAGAGGTCATGGGTATGGTTAGGTGGGCGTTTGGCTTATAGTTTGGAGACCTAAAAACTGGTACTGTTTTGGGTAAACTGTTAACGGGACGGGTGATAAAGTAAACTGAGTTAAGGGCTTTATAGAGGGGTGTAATGAGATTCTTAGAGAATTTATATGAGGTATATATGTTAGAGAAGGTTAGATGTCCATCATGGGTTGATGAGCCATCTTAGTGTTTGGTTCATGTTTTGATTGTGTGCTTTTGTTTGTTAGCTTTTTGCTAGTGCGCGGACTTTTGGAGAAGCTCAATCAGGTGAGTTTCATGGTCCCATATCTTTTAATGATTTTGACTTCCAGATGGGATGGAAGAGACACTGTCTTGTTTTTATAAATAATGCTGTGAATGTGTTAATGCAAGTGATGCCTAAAAACATTATTAGTGTTAACTAATCTTTCTTAGTTTTGATCACAACAAACCATACAACATATTTAGTGTAAAACACAAAATGCATTATTTAACTAACACTATCATCAAGGTAATAATCATATCACTAACCTTTCTTAATCATACTTAGTGATCATCAAAATGATTATCCTTAAAACTCACTTTTGTTAATATGACAAAAGACTTTTTAATAAACTTTCTTTTTAGAAAATGTTTTATTAAAATGGAAAATAAATTTGAAAATAGAATATTCTAAATGCTATTAGAATATCCTTTGAAGGTTTCAAATACCTCAGATATTCCCACCCCACTAAAAGACAAAAAACGGAGCGTAGTCTAGTGGCGGTACCTTAAGTACCTACGCAGTTCCTTAGCGATATGGAACCGCGGGGTGAGATAAGGTACCGTGCACAGCTAGCCGTTATAGATCCGTTATACTTTGTCTCATTTAAATAGTGGGTCAAATCTCATTTTCCAGCAAGCCTCTTGGACATTTTTCTCAGCCCTCTTTCTATTTTCTATAGCATAATCATTAGTAAATGATCACTTAAATTGTTAAGGATGTTTACATATGATTATCCTCTTGATCCCCTCCTTTACCTTGTCCAATGAGAAGATCACTCACTCACTAGTGTTGTGATAAAGATGAATCTATGAGCTAGTCATATTCATCATGATACCCTTTTTGTTTTAGGTCAATCCAATGTATTTATGAATACTTGGACTAGTTGTGTTCATCCAAGTTATTTGTGGATACTTAGATTTATTGTGTACATCCATTGCATATGTGTTTGCTTGGATTTGTGTTGTGTAAATCCAAGATACATGTGTGTACTTGGATAAGTCTAGTTGAGTTGTAATAGATTTGATTAGGAGTTCTCACTAAACTATAAAGTGATGTGGTTGTGTCTTGTGAGTTCTCACTAAACTATAAAGTGACTAGTAGTTGTGTTGTGTGAAGTTCTCACTTAGCTTCAAAGTGAAGAGTCGTGAAGATTGGTTCTAGCTTTCGATTAGAACTCGACATCTAGCCTTGTGTCGTAAAATGGTGAAGTAGGGAATATCGTGAAGATTGGTTCTACCTTAAGATTAGAACCTGACATCTAGCCTTGTGTCGTTAAATTGTGATGTAGGCAACGTTGTGTAGATTGGTCCTAGCTAAAGATTAGGTCTCGACATTTAGCTTAGTGTCGGAAAATAACGTAAGCAACGATGTAAGGTTTTCTCTGCCGAGAAGGGAGCTTGTGGATATAGTGGAAATCTCGAGTAGGTGTACTCGAGGAGTGGAGTAGAAACGCGGATAGAGCCTCGTTGTCGAACCACTATAAATCTTGGTGTCTTCCCACTAGGTTGTCTCCTTCCTTACTCTTTACTTATTTCATTATCATTACACTTACCTATTCTCTTTGCTAGTGCATTTGAATTGAACCTAATCATTATGCAACTTAGCCTCAAGTAAAAGATAGTTTTGATACAAACCAAATTGAAAGTAATTTTAATTTGGTCACTAATCGAAGAGAAACTATTCAACCCCCCCTTCTAGTTTCTACAATTGGTATCAGAGTGATGGTCACTCAAGATCTTTGAAGTATATTGTACTTTGAAACTTGGATCGATCCATTGTCTCCTCAAATTAGAAGGTCAAGTTATACTAAAGTTTCTCTTTGGTCAAAACTATGTTTTCTTTGAAAATAGGTCTTTTAATTGATAATATTGCATCCCACTTAAGATTAGTAGCCTTTATGCATTTTAGATATACTCTTGAAATGTATCTACTAGTTTGCATCTTGCTTTGTGTAGGTACTCATGAAGATCAATCACTTAATTGGTTGTGGATTGAGTTACTTGAACTTGTAGAAGACTCATCTTCATTGATCTTTAACATCTTTGAATGATGATACCAAGATGATTGGGAATGATACTAGTCCTTGAAGACTTAGTACTCATCATAGTCATTGATTGGGCATAGCACTTATTCCTTCATGGATTGCTCTTTGTGGCCAAGGTACGCTTTCGTTCTTCCACATGCCCTTTGATCATTCTTTTGATCATTACTTGACTATGTGCTTGTTCTCGGCATCCTTGGCTTGACATTTATTTTTGGTTTGTTTTTCTTTTCCTTTATCCTCTCAAACCTTCATTGCTTGGATACTTGACTCACTATGGTGATGTAGAGTGAGTTAGTAGAAAGCTTAAAGTATCAAGCATGATTTCCATGGTTTGCACCCATACGGTTAGTAGGCCCTTTGTGGGAGAGAAAGTGAATTAATACCTTGCTCATATTTTGGTTTAGACTAAGACTATTATTGAATGAGATCTTAGTCTATACTAGAATAATTGCTTTGTGCTTATTCATTACCAAAGCCGTTTAACGTTTCACCGAAAAGGCACGTCTTTAACCACTATATATGACACAAGCTCTTTGTTTCCATCATTTGAAGATTGTCATTAGTACCTTGAGCATTTTTCCTAGTCTTGATTCACTTCCCTTGTCTTCTCTCCACTTAGTCGTTTTGCTACGAGTAGTCGTTTGTCCGTTTCGGTTCTTTTCGATCTTGATTTAACTCGTAATCCTTCATTAAGGCATATTGCTTAGTGTTATGATGATCCAATGATATTCTAAAAGGCTCATGATTTAACTTTAAGTATTTTAGAAAAACTTGATTTTCAAAATTTGGCGTTTTTCATAGATAAAAACCTGCCTCTGTAGGCGGTTCTTTATCTCAGCGGCTCAAAGGCGCGGTTCCTTATCGATAAGGAACCGCGGGCAGGAATTTTTGTCAGAACGCCAGTTTGAGTATTTTATTCTTTTTCAAACCAAACCCTCCCTCTCCCAAAAACACACAGCCGACGGGTTTCTTGTTTTCCACCATTGTTGAAGCTTCCAAAACCTTCAATCACTCAAATTAATTGATTCCAAGTTGTGGGTTTCATCCATCATCTAACATCAATTAATTGTAAGTATTTTCTTTCAATTTCATCTATTTTGTTCTAGGGTTCATCCTTTTATAATTGGGGATTTTTTAAATTGAAATTTAATTAAAACCTTAATAGGAATATGGGTTGACATGGTTATTTTACTATGATTCCTTAGGTTGATATTCATTAAGATTTCACTAAAACCCACTTATAGAACAAATCCTAATTTTGATTAATTATGTTTGATTAAAAGATGGATTTGAGATGAACCCATGAACAAATAGGTAATGACATTGTTAATGCTTACCTAAAAACCTTGTTTTGAAAAACCAATGTTCTAATCCATTGTTGATCTAACATAGATCATGTGTTCTTGGTTAATGATGGAATAGACACATTTTGAACATGAAAATGATATGGATTCAATCCTATGTTTATCAAGAAATTGATATAACACATTTTCATTTTTCGATTTATTTATAAGTGATTGAAAAGATATTTTCTTATTTAGGTACTTATCATGTCCTCAAGATATCAAAAAGATCATGAACGAACACGAGCATACATGCCCTCTTCTCCTTACCCTCATTTGATTCATTCTCATAAAAACTCGTCTAAGTCTCTTGAACATCGTTGTTTCCATGAAGGACGCATCGTTCCTTCTAATTGTGTAAATGAGTTTATTCGCTTCATGTTTGTGTCTATTGGCTTTGATTGCCTTCTTGATATTGACGAGCCAATATTTCCTTCGTTCCTTATGGAGTTCTTTAGCTCATTCACTTTGATAGGCATCAATAATGGAATATCTATACGATTTTCCATCATGGGGAAAATCATTACTTACACTCTTGAAGAATTCGGTGATATTCATGGAGTGCCATCTAATGGTCAATGTCGATTCACCGATGCTTGGAGTTTAGACTCTTTAGAATCGGCCCCTATTGATGCTCATTATGTGACCGTGCTTCCAACTCCTTCGGACATCATTCATGCCATTTCTAAACCTCGTGAGCATCCTATTCATGGTAAATTTCAAGGAGTTGTTCGAACTCTCTCTCCTTGGGAATTACTATCTAGTGATATTAATGATTTCATGACTCCTTGGGCCGAAATCATTAGGGAAAATGCAATGTGTCTTGATGGGAATCGGGATTTAGTACCCGCTTTCCTTGCACATATGTTGTATTGTGTTGCCACCACAACTCCTTACAATCTCGCATTTTTCATGGCTAGAAGAATTAGATTTGTTCTTCTTGAGTCTAAGTCAAGTCTTCCCTATGGAATGCTTCTTTCTCGTCTTCTTAGAAGAGTCCTTATTGACTTTCCGTCTCTTCTATCTTCACCTTATTGCTCCGTTGATCGTGTCATGTCTCCCATTCAAAAGAACATTTCACCCGAGATCAATGTAAACTCGAGTCAAGTCGAAAATACTTCTCAAGAAGAGTCTTTTAGCAATTCTCCTTCCAATTTCATCAACTTCATGACTTCTTCTATCTCAATTTCTTCCTCCCATGAAATTGATTCTGATTATCAATTTTATCTCAATCATCTTCTTCGAGAACGTCTCAGAAGTGAATCAAGAAATTAGAAGTTATGCTCATGATTATATGCCACTCTCATCAATGACGGCTTCTTGTTTTCTTTTCTTCATTTGGTTGTGTATTGACTTATGTTACAAGCTTGGATTATTATTTACTTTGATCCTAAATGTTGCTTATGCCATCATGTTTGTGATTTACATAGCTTTGTGCATGCCTTATGATAGTTAGCTTATTAGATTATGATCTGTAGTTAACTTTGGCTTGTGAATCTTTTGGGAAAAATATGGGTTTTACAAAAACTGGGATGAATGATTTTTTTTTAAACCTCTGGTCGCGGTTCAATATCGACCAACGGTTCCTTATCAATAAGGAACCGCGGGTCCTAGATAAGGAACCGCCGGCCACTTTACACGACAGCATATTTTGCTTTACACTGTTTTCTTAAATCTGTGTAAACCTTGCATGATTTTCAGTAATAAACTGCACATTTCCTTAACTAGCTTACCTAAATTCATTATTCACCTAAAATGATTTTAACCCATTACTAGTTTGGATCATCCCCTCACCCATTTAAACCCACCTTGTTTGCCATGTTCTTCACACATCAAACATACCTCCCTTAACCCTAAATAACTATGGTGTGTACCAAAACCTCAAACACTTCCAAGACCTCCACCCCAAGGAAAACACTCAAAATAAGGATTAAGATAGCCAAGCCTAACTCCTCACCTTTCCACACACCTAAGAATGAGATGGTTCCAATCCTCATTTCTTCATCACCTTCCCAACCTCTTGCACCATGCAAGACATCATCCACCCATGGTACTAACCACTCCATTGGTTCTACCTCCTCTTCATTCAACTCAAGAATGAATGAGCTCTCTTCACCCTTCACTCCATGTACACCCTTGGATGTGACCACATAACCCCAACCAATCCAAATCATTCCTTTTGTGAATGACTTTGATGACACTTTGGTGACTTCACCATTTACCCCTCATAACTCACCCATTTCACCAACCTTGGAGAATTTACCTCCACACTCACCCATTTACCCTTTAGGGAACATGCCTCCACTCTCACCCACATCACCCTTGGAGAACATGCCTCCTCCACCTCCACCCAACTCAAACATTCCAATTTTGGGTGTTCCACTTTCCCTCCTTTTGGGTGATCCATACTATGGGTTTCAACAAACACATGGTCCTAGTTGTCCATGTTGTCTTTACAACCACTACATCATCCATAACCTTAGGATGGATATGTATGGACTACATAGGAGGTTGCAAGAGTTCTTGCTTGCCTTGTTCTCCATGCCTCCTCCTAGGAGATGAATGATGGAGTTTTCTTAATAAGAGTTTTCAACAAAACCAAGCCAAAGAAAACTACTTATCTAGATTTAATGTTAAGCTAGCTATGTATTAGTTAGTTTTATTTATCATTGTACTTGCTTCCTTCATGAATGTTTCATGTTGTTGATCTATGGATTTAGCTTTGTGTGTTTCTATCCTTATGTGCACATTAATCAACTTTAATTTGAAATTAAAATTGAACTTAAATCTATCACAACCTCTAAAAACTTGACTAAAATTGGTTCAAAATGATATCTAAATTATTTTGTCACCCTTTGTCAAGACATTCTTTGTGAATGTGTTGATTTATGCAACCCTAGCATAATTTGGTGCTAATAGAGGTGAAATTCCAAGATTTGTAACTTTTTGAAAAAGTCTTAGTTTTTCCCAAAAACCTGGAAAAACATGGTTTCATGTCCACTGGACGCGGCTCAATAAAGTCACGCGGTTCCTTATGTGCTAAGGAACCGCCGGTCCCTTTAAGGTACCGCGGGCAGAAATCAGTCTTTGACGAATTTTTGGTCAAAACTTTTAAAACCCTATACCCTGTCAAGATTCCTTGTTTACTCAAATTGACTAAACATTCCTTGACACTTCACATTTTGTATTCAAATTCTTACCTTGATTACATTTTACTTATACCCCAACCTTGAGATTTCATTCTCACACCTTCCCAACCTTGAGAATTCACTCTCACACAACCTTGAGATTTCATTCTCACACCTTCCCAACCTTGAGAATTCATTCTCACATAACCTTGAGATTTCATTCTCACACTCTCACAATGCCTAACTCCTACATTCCTAACCTTGACATTTCTTTGTCACAACCCCACTCACCCAAAGCTTCCTCATCCAAGCTTTCAAAGAAACCGAAAATCTCGGTTCGACCTATTTGGGTTAAGAAGAATGAACCATCTTCGTCCAAACCACCCAAAAACCCTACCTTCTCTCCAATCAAGTATTGGAATGAGACTTATACCATAAACCCCATCACCGGAGAAAAAGAAAATGTTCCCCCACCACCACAATCCTTCAATACCCCTCAACTCAATGACCTTTCAACCTTTCCAAACCTCACAAGGCATTGTGAAAACATTCCCAAACCCATTACCCCACCACCACCAAACCCTAAGTTTGATGCCATACCCCCATCAAACGATTTTGTGTTGCATCATGGATCCTCGTATGCTTGTTGTCGATTTCAACAAATTGAACTTGCTCATGTGTATGAGAAGTTAAATTTTCTTGAATTCCTCCTCATTCGACCTCCTATTCAAGTTTTCGTTCCGGTGGACAAAACTTCGAATGATGCATCGTCGTCTTTTTAGTCTTTTATTTCTTTTTAAGCAATCTTGGAAAATATCACTATTAGACTAGCTTATGCTTAGTGGTTTATTTTCCATATTTATTGCTTTTAGATACTCATATTGTGTGTATGACTATCTTCTTTGTTGTGTCTTTTTCTTTTATGTAACCTTTGTGTTGTTTGTGTGTTATTTCATTAGTTCTATTTTGAGTTGATCATGGTTAATTTTTACAATTGCTTATGGGTGATTCCATCAATTCTAAACTTTAACCCATTGACAAGCTTATCATCTTCATCGGATTGAAGCTTGATTTTGTCAATTACCTCTTTGGACATACTTAGCAAAATACTTGCTTCTAATTTGAGATTTCTTCTCTCTCTCCCTCTCAAGTTACTTAGTAGGTAGTGATCATATATACATTGGTGTTTCTTTCCTTTCTACTAACCTTTGTGTAGCATGTCACCTTAGCTGACAAACTTGGTGCCCCAAGCAAGGGGGAGCAACCACCAAGGGGGAGCTACTAGCAAAGTTCGATGTTATTCAAAGACTTCTGCTAACCTTTTTGCTACGACAAAGGGGGAGAAATGATAGTGATAAACTAGTTAATAATTCCATATTTTGTGTTTCTACGTAAATGATTTTATCGTTTATCGTAATCAAAAAGGGGGAGATTGTTAATGCAAGTGATGCCTAAAAACATTATTAGTGTTAACTAATCTTTCTTAGTTTTGATCACAACAAACCATACAACACATTTAGTGTAAAACACAAAATGAATTATTTAACTAACACTATCATCAAGGTAATAATCATATCACTAACCTTTCTTAATCATACTTAGTGATCATCAAAATGATTATCTTTAAAACTCACTTTTGTTAATATGACAAAAGACTTTTTAATAAACTTTCTTTTTTAGAAAATGTTTTATTAAAATGGAAAATGAAAATTTGAAAATAGCATATTCCAAATGCTGTTAGAATATCCTTTGAAGGTTTCAAATACCTCAGATATTCCCACCCCACTAAAAGACAAAAAATGGAGCGTAGTCTAGTGGCGGTACCTTAAGTACCTACGCGGTTCCTTAGCGATATGGAACCGCGGGGTGAGATAAGGTACCGCGCACAGCTAGCCGTTATAGATCCGTTATACTCTGTCTCCTTTAAATAGTGGGTCAAATCTCATTTTCCAGCAAGCCTCTTGGATGTTTTTCTCAGCCCTCTTTCTATTTTCTATAGCATAATCATTAGTAAATGATCACTTAAATTGTTAAGGATGTTTACATATGATTATCCTCTTGATCCCCTCCTTTACCTTGTCCAATGAGAAGATCACTCACTCACTAGTGTTGTGATAAAGATGAATCTATGAGCTAGTCATATTCATCATGATACCCTTTTTGTTTTAGGTCAATCCAATGTATTTATGAATACTTGGACTAGTTGTGTTCATCCAAGTTATTTGTGGATACTTAGATTTGTTGTGTACATCCATTGCATATGTGTTTGCTTGGATTTGTGTTGTGTAAATCCAAGATAGATGTGTGTACTTGGATAAGTCTAGTTGAGTTGTAATATATTTGATTAGGAGTTCTCACTAAACTATAAAGTAATGTGGTTGTGTCTTGTGATTTCTCACTAAACTATAAAGTGACTAGTAGTTGTGTTGTATGAAGTTCTCACTTAGCTTCAAAGTGAAGAGTCGTGAAGATTGGTTCTAGCTTTCGATTAGAACTCGACATCTAGCCTTGTGTCGTAAAATGGTGAAGTAGGCAACGTCGTGAAGATTGGTTCTACCTTAAGATTAGAACCCGACATCTATCCTTGTGTCGTTAAATTGTAAAGTAGGCAACGTTGTGTAGATTGGTCCTAGCTAAAGATTAGGTCTCGACATTTAGCTTAGTGTCGGAAAATAATGTAAGCAACGATGTAAGGTTTTCTCCGCCGAGAAGGGAGCTTGTGGATATAGTGGAAATCTCGAGTAGGTGTACTCGAGGAGTGGAGTAGAAACGAGGATAGAGCCTCGTTTTCGAACCACTATAAATCTTGGTGTCTTTCCACTAGGTTGTCTCCTTCCTTACTCTTTACTTATTTCCTTATCATTACACTTACCTATTATCTTTGCTAGTGCATTTGAATTGAACCTCATCATTATGCAACTTAGCCTCAAGTAAAAGATAGTTTTGATACAAACCAAATTGAAAGTAATTTTAATTTGGTCACCAATCGAAGAGAAACTATTCAACCCCCCTTTCTAGTTTCTACAGAATGTTTTGTGCTTGGTGATGGACTTGTGCATACTTATATGATTAACTGCTAGTTGATTCATGATTGTTTTATGTTTTGACTTGGTACCAAGGGGATGTTGACAAGGCGGGGCCTTGGGGAGGTACATAGATGTGTGAGCATCTATGGGACCAATGGATAATGACAAGGCGGGGCCTTGGGATTGGTACATAGGTGTATAGGCGCCTATGGTACCATGGTGTTTGGTGAGGCTGGGAGCCTTGGATTTGGTTTGGTTTGTTAAATCTTGAATATTAGTTGTTAATGCAGGTTTGTATCACATTGTCCATATGTTCATTTGTTAGTGGTTGTTGTTCACAGCTTATGGTTTGATTTTGGCGTTGGAGTCTAAACCTATGACTCTCACCAACTTTATGTTGACGTGTTTTAGTGTCTCTTTCAGGTGAGAGTGTGGTTAAGCTTGAGAATAGAAGTGGCTAGTTTCGGAGGCATTAGGGTTGCATTTAGAAGGAGATCCCCGTTCCTTCTTAGTTTCTTTTGTTTGTTTAATAAGTGATACTGTTGACACCTATATGTTTGATTTTTTTATGTTATTGTTCGTCTCGGGTAAGTGGTAGGACTGTTACCTACTTACCTAGACTCCTGCATTGTTGAGATATTGTCATGACATTTGGTGTCACCATTTTATGACATTTCTTATTTCATTTAGTTATCTCTATAGACACGCCATGTTGTGATGATATCCATACGTCGCGCTCCATATTCCGCCATGGTGGGGTGTGACAGCCCACAATGAGAAGATTTCGTGGACATCTTGGAGTTCATAGAAGCTTCTCATATTAGGTATGCTCTAACTGTATGCCCTACTGTGTATGACTCAATCATTCACCAGTTTTGGGCCACTGCTGAAACTCGAGAAGTTTTGGGTCATCCTTTGGAGATTCATGCCACCATCGATGGTCGTCCATACGTGGTGTCTGAAGCCTACATTAGGTCCGCTTTGCATCTTCAAGATGCTGATGGTTTTATTGAACTATCCAATGATGAGGTCTTGGATGGGATGGCTCCCATTGGGTATAACTATGAGGGTACATTCAATTTTCAGAAAAATCGTTTTTCAACCTATTGGAAACTCCTCATTCACTTCTTGATTCATTGTTTGAGTCCCAAAGCTGGGAGTTGGATGCATTTCCTATCTCCTTTGCTACTGGTTTGATTTGCTTGGCCCATGGTCGTAGGTTTAACTTCTCTTGGTATATTCTGGATGGTATGGTGGGAAATCTTGGTGGTTTGAAAAAGAACTTTCTGATGTAACATACTCATGTGTGTTCCTAGGAATAAGAAGGACTATGTCCTAGTTATACTTATTCCCAAAGTCTATGCTAACATGAAACTTGCATACCTTGGTCATGACTTTCCGCTAACTGCTGCTATGCTGGGCATTGCCCAAGGGGGGTCCCAATGCAGTTCATCCGGCTGATCCAGCCGAGGAGGAACCTTAATTGGTTGATGATCATGTGGAGGATGAGGATCTTGCTGCTGGGGAACCTCATGTGGAGGTTGAGGAACCTGCTAAATAGGTGGTGGTAGAAATGCCATCTACCTCGAAGGCTACTTCTTCTGCTATCCCACATGTGTCACCCTTTCTTGATTCTCCACCTCCTAGTCCTGTTCACCCTTCTACTAAGGAGCCTTCTAGCTCTTTTGTGCCAGACTCTTATGATCCCAAGGTTGACCAGTCCTTTGCTTCTGGTCCTAATGAAGCATCCCCCAAGCCAAGTTCTCTTGGTGGGGAAGCTGAGGAACCGGTTACTCTCACTTCTTTACTTGCTTTGGTGCACAGGTACTATGCCAAGATTCTATCTTTGAAGGACGATCTAAACAAGCACCGCAAGCTCCTAGGGATTTTGTGCTTCCTTTGGCTGATAGGGCAAAGACGTTGGAGAAGCTGTTGAAGCGACAAAAGAAGAAGTTGGTTCTGTCTGAGTCTGATGAGGAGGAGGAGGAGGATGGTCTTACTGTTTTGGCCAAATCCGCCTTTGCAGACAAGCCTAGTGAGGACCTACCTGCTCCTCCTAGTGCTTCCAGCATTCCCACATCTGTTGCTAGCCCCATGCCAAAGACTGCCACCCCTGTTCCTTCCACTTCAACTCCTGGTTCATCTAATGATGACAAGGGTAAAGCCCCAATGGCTGATGCACCCTCCCCTCCTAGAAAGAGAACTCGTAGGCAAATGGAGGAAGAAAGGTTGGGTGAGGAGGTTGCACAGCGATTACATGAGGAGTTTGAGCAAGAAGCTGCGACTGCGGCTGCAACAGCAGCTGTTGCTGATGATGAAGCTTTAAAGAAACAACGCCTTGAACAGGTAAAGCACAATGCGATGTTTTGGGGCAACACTGATTGGATGGACGTGGTTACCATCCTCACCTCTGATGTCTCTCAGTTCACTGACATCTTGGGTGCAGATGTGAACCAAGGAAATTGTGTTAGACGGGCTATGTCTCTGGTTCAAAGGCAAAAGGAGGATTTAGTTGCTCAACTTCCTCAACTTTGCCGCAACAGACCACTTTCTTATGCTGAACAGAAGAAGATCATGCAACAATATGTGAAGAATCAATCTGGTACTTACTTCACTTATGGATGGCCTATGAAGAGGGTTAAGAAGTTATCTGGTGATGATCTCAAGGACTTGTACAACAAGATGATTCAGATGAAAGATGTGCAGAAGCTTGCTAATGCCACTTATCACCCTCCTACTCCTGCTGCTACCAGCACCACTTCTAAGGTAGCCCCAATACATCCCTCCGGTGCACATGATGAAGGTACTTCTGCTACGCCAAATGTTGATAAGGGTACTTCAGCTGTTCCATTTAGTCCCTCTCCAAATGTTGCTGCAACCCCTTCATCTACTGTTGAAGCTACTACCACCCCTATTGTTGATCCTACTCCTCCACCGGTTTCTAAGCTAACCCTTACACATGTTGTTGCTAAAGCTGCTACCACTCCCATGCTTGTTGACTTGACCACTTAGGATGATGATCAGACCTCTCCTTCTGGTGCTGCTACTGCCCCTATGGCCAAGGTCAAGGAGGAACCATCTCCTTCTTCACCTACGCCTCGCCGGTCTGTTTGCAAGAACAATGCTCGTCGTGGCAAGGCTGTTCTTTGGGAGAAGAGGGACCCTGCACACTTAATTGATGCCGCTTCTGACAGCGATGACGAAATCCCACTTGGTCGTGGAAGGATTGTGTATTGGGAAATTCAACCATTACCCATTATTGCTCGAACTTTTACTCATATGATCAGGACAAACACCATAAATACTTCTCAAGTTTGCAAAGCATTTTATATTGGGTTGAACGTCAGGATCTTATGGTTCTCTATGGGTTGGTTGATGCTGCTCTTCCTACAACTCCTATTGCTTTCCCTACTTGGCCTGGTTTGGTCCTTCGGGTGGATTTGAAGATTATGCTGGATTGTCCTCCTGGTATTCATAGTGCTGGGGTATGGAAGGAACAACCCCACTGGGTCATCTCTAGGTGGAAGTTGTATGCTGGATGTGGTGTGCATGTGTTGGAGTTGGAATCTGGTGCTCGCGTGTTTATGCTTGTTGATCAGGAGTATCCCCTAACCATTGCTACTATGGAAGCTATGTTGGAGTGTCATCTGGTGGTGTCAAATGCTCTTTCTGGTAATGAGTCTGCTATGGCCACTACATTAGTTGAATCCATTCAAACCCGGCTTCTTGCAGACAAGGTTGCTGCTTCTGGTTAGTATGTGGTATGCTTGTCCTATACTTTTGATTTCTTTTACATTCTTTTCACCAATGTGTATAGTGATTGGTGACTAACAATCTCATTATTTTTAAAAAATACTTTTCTATAATATCTGCTTATACTTTTCCATTAAGAAAACTTTTCACACTTGGGCTATTTTGAATTGTACTTCTGGTGTTGGAATTCTTCCACACAACAAATGGTGTTCAAGTCACCATGTCTCACAGACAAGAAAGAGTTGATTCACCATGAGGGTACGACTCTGGTGTGATTATCAAATCCGTTGATGGTTGCCAATTTACCCAAAACTAGATGGTCTTCACTCGCCTTGGTCCTAGACTGAAGAGTGGCTAGTCCAAGGTGGTACGACTCTTGGTAAAAACATACATCAAATCCGTTGATAGCTGTCATAGCTTGCTCAAAGCTATAGGGTTTTCAGCTCACCGATGCTGTATTGCTAATAATTGGCTAGTCCAGGAGGGTACGGCTTCTGGTAAAGACTTTAATCAAATCCGTTGACGACTGTAAACAATATACGTATTTACGTATAAATACGATTTTACGTATTTAGAAAGGATCGGTCACTCCAACTAGATTTATGTAGTATGGGCTCGTGATCCAATATGTAAACAATATAGCCCATCAAGCCCACATGTAGGGTGGGCTATATATACCCCCTCCTAGCATGTTAGGAGGGGTTGGTCATTAGTTGTTCAATTCACATTCCATCTTTCTCTAATCCTCTCCTTTCTCTCTCTCACTTTCTCTCTCTAGTTCTTCAGCTCCCTCCTTTTATTTAGATCTTAACAACACTTGTAACAATCATAAGAAAACGTGGACCTACAATTGGTATCAAGAGCCATGGTTGATTGATTTGCTCTTGTGTTTGTTTTGATTGATTTTGGTGGGTTTTGATTTAATCAAGCTCAAATCTTGAAATTTTTTGCATTTTTGTTGTTTAAATTTATTGACAAATCGACTACATAGTTGTGGTAGTGATTTGGGTTAATTGATTTGGTCAAAATCGCAAATTTTTTGGTTATTTGGGTGATTTTTGGGGTATTTTTCGATTTTATATCCGTATTTCAGCATCTGCCGGCTAATCATTATTTTTGAACTTTCGGTAAAGGGTTTAATAAATTTTACGGAAGTGGGTTTTGTTTCTACGAAAGTTGGTTTTTAAGAAAGCTGGTTTCTACGAAAGTATATATTGATATTTCTACGAAGTTTAATTTGATATTTCTACGGAAGTTCACATAGGTTATATTGATATTTCTATGAAAGTTTAGTTTGATATTTCTACGAAAGTTCACAAAGGTTATATTGATATTTCTACGAAAGTTTATATTGATATTTCTACGAAAGTTTAATTTGATATTTCTACGAAAGTTTACAAAGGTTATATTGATATTTCTATGAAAGTTTAATTTGATATTTCTACGAAAGTTCACAAAGGTTATATTGATATTTCTATGAAAGTTCACAAAGGTTATATTGATATTTCTACGAATGTTTAGTTTCATTTCGAAAGTAGCTGTTGATATTTCTACGAAATTTAAAGTTTAAGTTTAATTTGTTACGAAAGTCAAATTTGTTCAAATTTATTACGAAAGTTTTCAATTATTCCGAAAGTCAACAACTTCCTCTTTCACTTTCAAATTTGTTACGAAAGTTTTCAATTGTTCTCTACGAGAGTTTAGTTTTCTGCGAAAGTTTTAAATCCTACGAAAGTTTTAAATCCTAAGAAAGTTTTAAATACAACGAAAGTTTTTAAATCCTACGAAAGTTTGGTTTCCTGCGAAAGTTTGTCTCCTACGAAAGTTTGTATCCTCCGAAAGTGTTTTTTACTCCGAAAGGTTTTTTCCTCCGAAAGCTCTCAAATGGTTCTCACAACCTGATTCTTCGACAAAACTTGACTCGGTTAACTACACCAATTTCGACTCCAACAGACTCTACAAGAGTCACGACTCAACATTCTCAACTGAAAAACTTGACTCTCGACAAGAAAATCCCAACTTCGACTCAACAAGACTCATTTTCGCCTCATTTCGACTCTTCATAACACAAGACTCTCAACCAAGATTCAAAGACACAGAAAATTATCATCAACCTTTCACTTTGAATCCACTCAACAAAACCACTCGACACTCAGACAAACAGCCTCAAACTCTCTCGACCAACAAACCTGAATCACATAGATTCGACTCATCCCCAGTCTTGACACAACAAACCTGACTCGAAAAAGACATTCAGACTCTAAACAAAACTCGACTCGAAAAAGACATTCAAACACACGACTCGCACACAAACTCACGCACAAGACCCATTCTCAAACTCACACACAAACAACCTCGAATTCAACCTCGACTCAACACCCGAACCAAAATACCCTCACTCTACAAACCTTCACTCGACTTCAACCGAAAGATATCAGTTCATTACAGACCATCATTGATCAAAACTAAAAAAAAGAGACAATCAAACACTATATTGTACCTACCCGAGACCATATGCATGATCTTGTAGAAATCATCTTTAGTGGTCCTTCATTTACGTGGGTTTATTGCTAAATATTTGTTGTGGTCAGGTAGCAGATCAGAAAATGAGAGATTATTTTTTGATGATGGCGTATTTGATGATGGTTGTGTTAGTTCTTGGAGATTAGGTTTAGATAAGAGTGTGGTTTTCGGAACATCAAAGAGAAAATAACAAGGATTGGCGAGGAAACCAGGAGGATTGTGGGGGCGGTGATTTTTTTAGATGGAGAGTTGAGGCTGTGAGAATAGGGGGACGAAGGTTCCAAGGTTGTGATGAGAGGGTGATAGTATAAAGAAAAGAGAGAGACGGAGGTTAGATTTAGGGGGCGAAGTATAACAGATTTGAGAGAAACATAGGGTGGAGGAGATAAGATTAGCAAGAGACGGAGTAATTGAGGAAGGAGGATTTATAGACTTGAGATTTGTATAAAGAAAATGTGGGCGGAGGAAACAAGGTAATGTGGAGGCTGCAACATAGTTGACCAAGGCCACGTGGGTCAAGTGGAAGAAACAACAGCTACGGCATTTTGTTTTTCATGTCTCAAATTTATCCAAGTGGGTATGTTGATATCAAAAGTTGATATCCACGTGGGCCTCCAATTTATCCGAATTTAAAAAAAAGCACTTTATTGATACATTTTTGTGGTTTGCTTATCTAATTACCAAGTGGGTTATATATTTTTATTTTTTAGTGGGCTGAGTAGTGCAATTTAATATCAAATCGATTATTGAATATAAATTGTCGGACCGATCACTATTTTAACCGAAGGTATTTAGTGGGTCGATTAATTTTTGCAAGTTAATTCGGGATGACCGATTAAATATCCGAATCTTGCAAAATTAATCAGGATGGATTAATTAGTTTACGGGCTTTATTGTTGGAGTGAGCCGAGTTTGAATTGGACTGCGGTTCGTTCTATCAACGTTTGAGCCAATCAAGAAATCATTTAGCCTCGCAAATTTATTTTTCAGATTCGACAACAATTAACACAATTACCATTATCGAACTTTAATGGAATCGTTGAATTCAACATTTCAAGAGGGAGACATGTATCCAATGCAAGACAAAGTTAGAGACAATAGCATCACTTCATTTCGACTACTTCAGTCTCATCTTGTAAACATTTCATTGCTTCAAGGAGGGAGCGAATTTGTGACACTATTTGGTCAAGATCGTCATATATTCATGGAATCGATGTTCATCATCTTGAACCAACTAGCAGAGCAACTCCGCAATGAAGACTTTAATCACTCTGCATCGGTACTTGCATATAAGGCTTTTGTGACACAACTCACGCCTTTCCTCTAATTCAAAATCGTCAAGCCTGAAAGTTCAGTGATTTGCCAGTCATTTCTTCGAGATGCACATACCGAGCTTCAAGATTTCCGTGGTACAATATTGAAACTCATGACATCGGTCTCGTCTTCGATTTATGAAAGATCTCGACTTCAGCAAGCGTATAAAAATGGAGTGCAAGAATCTGCGATGCAAGAGGAAATGGTCATACGATTGACGCATTAGAGGCTGCTAAAGATCGCAAGGACATGGAATCAACAGTTAAGCATGACATCAGCAACACGTCAGGGAATGTTACAAACATCTCTTATGATGACACCATACCCGTTTATGACGAAGAGCCGACAAACATCGTACAATGTAATGTTGTATATGATGTATATGCCGATGATATGCCGCATATTGAGCATTTCCCATAATTATGACAAGCATGGGATGGAAAAGAGTGATAGCGAAACCATTTTTGATTCATCCGATGTGCGTCATAATGGGGGAGAAAGTGTTCAAAATGCTAACAATTATGATAATTGCCTTATGACTGTTTCATTAACTGCTTATGATTCCAAGATTAAAGAGCTCGAAACGATCGTAGCTCAACAATCAAAAGATCTTGAGGATGCCAAAATCAAATTTTCTAAGAGAACTGACAAGTTTGAAACATATTTTGAAAAACTTGAAAAGTCAAACATTGTTCTTGAACGAAAATTGGATCAAAAAGTTCTAGATTATAAAGCTGAAAAGGATAATCTTTTGAAACAAATTAAGTTGCTAGAATCTAAATTGGCATCCCAAGATAAACTGTTCAAAGAAAATGAGATTTAAAGGCTCAAGTACAGGAAAAGGTCTTTGCTATAGTTGCGTTGAAAAATGAATTGAGGAAAACTAAAGGAACTATTGTGGACACTAAGCTTGAAAAACCATCAATCTTGGGGAAACCGCCTACAAATCAGTCCGTTGGACAACCGACTGTAGTTAGATCCGAGCGACCACAATCTCCGAGATCGCGGTTTGCCTCCCAAGTTGATATGGTTCATATTTCTAGAACAGTCACTCCACCAACTAGGCCTAATGTGACTAAATCAGCTTTAGCAAGACCTAATCACATGATTGCCTCTAGTTTCTCTATGAATACAAAGAACACGTCTAGAACTAGTTCAAATGACGTTCGCCATACTGTTGGTCTAAGGGAAGCTATTCAAAATACACAAGTAAGAGATAAGAATTTCAAACCTAGTCATATGCCTTCTAGATTACCCAATACTGCTAATCGTAGCATGTCAAATCCTAGGAGCATCAATCAATCATCTAGGAATTCTAGATCTTACTCGGACATTAAATATGCTACCTGTAAATCTTGTACGAAATGTGTCTTTAAGGCAAATCATGACTCTTGTGTCAAGAAATTCCTTAATGAGGTAAACTCCCATGCTAGAACTAAATCTCAGTGGTTAGCTAAAATCAAACCCATTGGTAAAGTTTGGCGCCCCACTCATAGAACTCACTCTTGTAGGAAACGAGTGCCCTTTAACTAGGATAGTCTTCGATTCTTCTAAGACTACTAGGGAGGAAATTGAAAAGGATGATATATCACTTAAGCCTGAACTTAGGGTTTTTTATAAAAGGAAACGTTTTCCAGCTAAGACAAGTGAATCATCTCCTCAGGTCACCTCTTGCACAAGAAAAGAAAACTGTGAATCCCTGCAGGATTCTAAGATAGATATCGCTAACCCATATAAAAGCATACAAACTCTAAATGAGAATGCAGGTACCAAAGTAAAGGATCAACAAAGACAAACCGGTCCGATCTTTGTACACCGTTCAACTAAGCACACTCTAAGAGTTTGGTTACTGAAGAAGCTGATATCAGAGAAACAAGTGTCTCAGGGGATTCACAGTTAAACTTACTGTATAAGGCTTATAGACAAATCACAGTCTATCGCTGATGATTAACTTATCCTCAAAAACGAGAAATTAAATTTTCTCGGATACGAGCTTACATTAAAACTATTCAAAGGTTTTAAGCTCGTGTATATGGCTGATCGTTAAATGTCAGACGATGACCCAATCTTTAAATAAAGGAAGTTTATCGCCGATGATAAACTTATCCTCACAAACGAGAAATTAAATTTTCTCGGACACGAGCTTACATTAAAACTATTAAAATGTTTTAAGCTCGTGTATATGGCTCATCGTTAAATTTCAGACGATGAACCGAACTTCAATTAAAGGAAAGTTTATCGCCGATGATAAACTTATCCTCAAAAATGAGAAATTAAATTTTCTCGGACACGAGTTTACTTTAAAACTATTCAAAGGTTTTAAACTCGTGTATAAGGCTCATCGTTAAATGTCAGACGATGACCCGATCTTCAAATAAAGGAAAGTTTATCACCGATGATAAACTTATCCTCATTAACGAGAAATTAAATTTTCTCGGACACGAGCTTACATTAAAACTATTCAACGGTTTTAAGCTCGTGTATATGGTTCATTGTTAAATGTCAGACAATGACCTGGACTTCAAATAAAGGGAAGTTTATCTTGTCAACGATAACTTACCCTCACAACGAGAAATTAATTTTTCTCGGACATGAGCTTATGTTAAAAACATTCGACGTTTTTAAGCTCATGCACTACAGTTTGCAGTCACATGACAGATTGTAACCCGAGCTTCAAAGAAAGGAAAGTTTATCGCCGATGATAAACTTATCCTCATTAACGAGAAATTAAATTTTCTCGGACACGAGCTTACATAAAAACTATTCAAAGGTTTTTAAGCTTGTGCAAATGGCGTATAATCACATTTTAGATTATGCCCCGGACTTCAAAGAAAGGAAAGTTTATCGCCGATGATAAACTTATCCTTACAACGAGAAATTAGTTTTTCTCGGGCATGAGCTAATATTAAAAACATTCGACGTTTTTAAGCTCATGCACAATGACTTACAGTTAAATATCAAACTGTAACTCGGACTTCCATTTTTAGGAAAGCTTATCTTTAATGATAACTTATCCTCGTATTGAAAAATTAATTTTTCTCGATCATGAGCTTGTATTAAAACATTCCAAGTTTTAAGCTCATAAAGGAAATTGTATCTTTTAAATAAGAGAACTTTTCTTCATAACGAGAAATTCACCTTTCTCGGTCATGAGCTTTACTTTAAAATATTCAAAAGTTTTTCATGCTCATGAAAACGACTTCTAAGTAAATGTCAACTTAGGACTCGTTCTTCAGTTAAAAGGAAAGTTTATCGCCGATGATAAACTTATCCTCACAACGGGAAGTTTACAACTTCTCGGACTTGATCTTGTTTTGTAAGATATTCAACATCTTAAGCTCAAGTAATTGGTTTTTAAAACATTGAACACAATTTTTTGAGAATTTCTCAAAAGGTTTTTTCTAAATCTTTCAAAATTGTATGTTCAAAAATGTTTTGATAAAAAGAGCATGTCTTCTGGAATCGATAATATTTACGATACTAGAAATGTCATTCAATAATGACACGAGGTTGTAAATAAAGTTCGAGCATAAGTTCAAATGTTTTAAAACATGCTCAAAATGGCTTGCTATTATTTTCAATAGTAACCCCCTTTTCTTATTCAAGTCAAGCATTTCACCGGAAAGCTTTGACTCAACGACGAGAATTAATTTTCTCGGGCATGGTTTACTTTATAACCATGTAAGGGCTTGTGTTTAAGTAATAACACAATCTAACACGAATTTATGTATGTGTCAATGCATTTATTTGTTAAAACAAGAGAAATCTTGTTTTTATGAAGTTATCATCTCCACAAACCGTAGCAATCTACAATTGATATCTACATATTCGACGATGCGACTACTCAAACAGAGACTACAACTCTTTCAATAGAACAGGTGTCAACAATTGAGGGGGAGTAATTGTCCAGCATTTAGAATTTTGATGCCGAAAGTGACAATGTCACTAATTGGTGTCAAGACAACGATATCAATCGTACACATGGAGTCAAGAGATAACTTCAGACGTGACGAGGCGACAAACATTCGTGCACAAGAACTATGTGATTCTTTCATATGAGTTCTCCATCATTCAGGTCCAACCTCGTAAATCGCTAATCTTGTGAATACATTATCATATATGATCATTGCACGTGATAAATACCTTACTCTTGTGTTTAAAAGGTATTTAATTTACGTTTCAAGTTCACCCTCATTAATTTGAGGGAGGGCTTATGAAAAGCATGATGATAATTGGATTTGCATTTTTCTTCCCAAATTTTCTTAAAATGTTATTAAATCAATTGATATTAAAAACATCGATTGGGTTAATGTTTTTAATATGGGGGAGAAAATGTGATTTAATATGGTAAATGATTAATCACAAATGGTTTGACTTAACGTGATAGCTCATCCCGACATGTGCGAAATGTTTTCGGATATCGTGGCATATGTTTAGGGGGAGAAAAATGGATTTGGATATCAAAATGGATTTCTTGGTGACACACACTTACCCAAAACATCTCTATTCACGAAGATGAAGATTGTGGTGACATAAGGATGGTAGGATAGGTTAAGTCCAATGATTCTTCCAGAACCGAAGGAATCTTCCCAAGGACATTCCATAGCTAGAAATAGTAGTCCTTAGGAAAGATGGAGAAAGATTGTGAACGTAGATGAATGCCGACCAAGTACTTAAGTTAACACTGGAACAATCACAACAAGGTGCTAGTTATGACATATTGGTAAGCATTGAAGGGGTTGAAGAATGAAAAAGAATTGTAAAGATAAAGGGTGTAAAGAAAGTAGCACTCCTTACAACTTTGGCAGAAATCGGGTCAATTCATATGCTATTAAGATCATTTTTTTAATGATGCTCGATATTGAAAATAGACATCATGGACCCTGTGATACAATGCACAACCCATCCCAGCTAACTCAGATATCTCTCAAAAGATATTTGTTTTAATCACACGGAGACAATGCATTATCTATTAATTTATTCACTCTGAATAAATTGGTATTGAAATGGTGGCACTCCTCTCCAGCCTCCGATCACTAAAATCCAAAATGCACGATCGAGTCTAGATCCATTTGAGATCATCAAATATCTCATTAGGACACACTTTCATAATTCCTTGCTTCTTCACACACTGTGAAAAGTAGAAAGATCATAAGAGTCCTACGCAAAATCTTCATGATCTTGCCTGAACATCCGAGTAATACGAAAGTATTTACAATGAAGATGGAAATCCTTCTTGAGCGAATATCAAAAAGCTCATGGTAGGTGACTTGTGAGATTCTTTATGAATCAAACTTGTGATAACTGGAAAGCAACAGTGGTTTAACTCTTAACTGAACTTAAACACGTTCCAGGCCTCTACGCAATATCTTAGTGATCTTGCTAGAACACTCAGAGTGACACTTTATAATGTTCACAGTGATGAGTGGAAATCCTTCTAGTGTTAACATCAAACAGCACTTGGTAGGTAACTTGCAAGATTTTGTATGAATCAAGGTCGTGACAACTGGAGAGCAACGATGGTGCGATTCTTTAATGAATCAAACTTGTTCCAGGAATCAGATTTGACGGCTTCAAATCATGCAGATAACATTATCCAAATGATTTACTCTTTATGTTTGCAGTCAGCTTTGGATGGTCGAATAAAAAGAACGGGTTTACCCGCGAAATCTTGTCAAGGAGGTTCTTAATTGAAACTACCTGCCACAAGTACGATATTTTATATCGTTCAACGGTCTTCACCGACCGGAGGTAAAATGATACCGAATTAGAATAAAAAGTTCAAGGCCATTTCATCCGTGTATACGTTTTGTTGCTAACTGTCTTATGCAGCGTAACAAGAAGGTGGCATTGCGGTGTACTATCCGAGAAGAAGTCGTCAACACATGCTTAAAATGTATGCACTTAATACTTCAACAAATTCAAGAAAGCCTAAAAGTCAAGTCTTCCGCTGTATCAAACTCTGAAGCTTTTAGGAATTTATAAAGGAGTAAGTATGTGGAACATGAAGTCACGAGGAGGAAAATATCACAAGTGATGAATGCACAAGGTCAAGGCAAGGAAACATACTCAAGACTAAAGTCAAAGATCTCATCTGCATATTCACAAGAACAAGATCGAAGACTCAAGCATAGTATGCTAGGTTTAAGATATTATAAAATGGTGTGACCTCCCTTAGGGGGAGATTGTTGGAAATACGTTTTTCCAAAGAAAGTCTCGGTCACATCATTGTTAGCATAGATCACGAGCTATAGACTATTTAAGACATTGTAACTTGGAGTGACCTCCCTAAGGGGGAGATTGTTGGAAATACGTTTTTACGTATTTAGAAAGGATCGGTCACTCCAACTAGATATACGTAGTATGGGCTCATGATCCAATATGTAAATAATATAGACCAGCAAGCCCATATGTAGAGTGAGCTATATATACCCCCTCCTAGCATGTTAGGAGGGGTTGGTCATTAGTTGTTCAATTCACATTCCATCTTTCTCTAATCCTCTCCTTTCTCTCTCTAGTTCTTTATCTCCCTCCTTCTATTTAGATCTTAACAACACTTGTAACAATCATAAGAAAACGTGGACCTACATGATGGTTTGCCTAAAATCATCAGGGTACTCCCACTCACCATTGATTTGCGTTCTAAGAGTTGGGCTAGGTTCTAGTCTCCCAGGGTGATGCTTGATTCCACCATAAAGACTAGCTAGCCTAAGAGCGAGCAACTACTTGGATGAGGCTTATCAAATATGCTCATGTTGTTTTGAAGATTCAACATGTGCAGATGTTTTCCAAGCTTTCAAGAAGCTTTTCAGAGTTCTTAGATGCAGCATGCTTTGTGTTTTCGTTAATGATGTTATATTACTGCTATGGTTATGCTATTTCAATCCTCAAGCTATTTCTGCAAGATCTACCAAGAAACTTGAACTCAACCAGTCAAATTCAAGTTTAGGGGAGGATTGTTAGGACCTATGTAATAGGTGGTTTGTAATAGGTGAACTAGGAGGTATGTAATTCCTCCTGGTCCTAGTAGTAGTAGGAGCAACACGTGCTCCTAGTCTAGTAGTAAAGTCAAATAGTAGTATTTGTAGTAGTTTGTTAGGATATGCAGATATCTTAGGAAAGTATATGCATATCAACTGTTACACGTTTTATGATTAATGTAGTTAGGGTTTCCTTGTAGTATAAAACGAACCCATTGGCAGAAGGGTTAGACACACCTTCACCAGTTTTCATTTCATGTCAATATAGTATAAATCCTTAGAAAGGATCAAGTTATTTATCTAGTTATTTTGTTTCTTCTTGTTCTTAGTATTTGTATTCCGTACTAATACTTTGTGTTTCATTAGAGTCTCTCTGTGAATAGACTTGTGATTACAGAAGTCGTTCACCATCCTTAACAAGCTGTAAGATCTACAACTAGTGGACCCAACAAAAAGAAAGTTAGTGGACAAGAGCATATATATCAACGGCCACCCAAGCGTAATTAGCTTTAAACAACGCGAGTACAAAGAGAGGGACTCAAGAGAAAGCTAACATAATCTTAACTTTTAGAAGTGTCAAAAATATGACAAGTTAAGAAAAATAAGAGGGCTATTAGACAGAAAAGAGAACCCAACTTATTTTGGTGACACAAAAAAAGATAAATAGGACAAGAAAAGAAAAGAGATGTCCAATTTATAAAAGAAAGAAAATTGTCGAGAGGACATACTCCACTTTAATATCATGGCAAAAATACCAAACTAAAGAGAGTATGACATGGACAATAAAAATAATTCCACATAGTCGAAAAGAGAGGAAGAATGACTATGATGAAAAACAAAATAAGGATGATAAACAAGTTGTTTGCACAAACAAAAATAAGCATTGAAGAATGAGGTGTGCACGCGATGCTATCAATCCAAAAACAAGGAGAGGATTTTGAGAAGATCAATTCAAAATTGTTGGAATAGAGGTAGAAAAGAAACATCCAACAATTTGAAGATATTATCTCAAAGGGCTTAAGAACTTAGATATAATGGAATCACCCATACCAATTGTAAATTTTAACCACAATCAACTCTCAACAAAGAAGGACAAAAAAATCTCAAACTAGAGACATTTTTTACCAAAAAAAAATAATTCCTTTAGAAAGCTCCAAAAGCTTTAAGTCGGGAATCACGGTACAAAAATAAAGGAAAACCAAAAGCGGATAAATCGACGCTTTAAGAAAAATACTAGATATAAGACATTATTGGCAAGGATGCCTATGAATGTCGACACCAAAAAGATGACTCAATGATATAGAGAAAGAGATCAAAGAAGTCAAAGAAAAGAAAAAACTAGATGGATGGTGTTTAACATACGATAAACTACATGCTCAAAGTTTCGTAGCTCTTCTCAATCATTGTGAATGTTCAAAGAACAATTACATGACGAGGAAACGTGAGGCTCGACTCAACTTAGTTAGGCATGATTAAAAGAAATCAAGAGAGACTCAACAAAGAAGTTAAGGATAACTTCACAAAATAATTCAAGAATACTATACCCTCATAAGTGATAGTGAAATCTTGAAAGAAAACAAGAGAAGAAACCCAAAAAAGAAGAAAAGAAAGAGTCTTCAAGAAAACTCATCAAAGAGAGAGATAGACAAAAAACGAACAAAAGGACTCACTAGTCGTGGTTCGTTAATTAGGTCCGTGATTCATTATCAATAATGAGCCAATAGGTCATTTGAGGAACCGTGGACAGTGGGTGTCCAAAAGCGACCATTGACTCAAAATAAAATCACTTGGTCAAATAATTTAATGCAAGTTGCTAAATGGCTTGAAAGTCATTGGATATAACTTTTAACAATTGCAATTGCAAGTTAAAGTTACTTTAATATTTCGAAAGAAATATTTAAGCTGTAAATCTTACAAGGAGAGGAATTAGATTTAAATCTGACCTTCCTTGACAACCGAGTGAGAAAATAAAAAAGAAAAGAAGGATCACAAAAACAACGAGATCCAAGACCCAAATATAAATCATGTTGAAAACATGAAAGGAAATACAAAAAATAAAGATCATACAAAGATGTATGAAACCCAAGCCTATAACAAAAGCATAATTTTAATCTTAGTTACACTAGAATTCTAAGATTGCTTAAATTGGATGTCTTATTAATAAGCAACACAAATGCTTAATTAGAAGACAAAGTTGTTGGGAATAAATTATAGCCAGTCTACTTGAGCGCTGACAAGAGTAAAACAAGCGTTGACAGGAGTAAAACAAACGTTGACAGATCAAGCGTTGACAAGACAAAGTCAAGCGTTGATACATTGAAGACAAGCACTGATGGAAGGATATGATCTACACGTTTATGATATTCTAGATTACTTCTAGTAAAGATAGGAACAACAATGTATTTTCTATATTTATCTTTACCTAGAATAGTTGATACGTAGATTATTGTACAAGGCTTCTTATGTCTATAAAAGAAGACCTTTAGGTTAATGTTCAACATAAGTTTTCATACGTTAAACACTTTCATTGTAAGCAAGTTTGATATCATTAATCAAAGTGAAAGTTTGTTTACATCTTGTGTGTTCTTGTTTAAGTGTTAATTCCGCATAACACTTAGATTATCATATACATATACAAAGGTTTCTCTAAGTGTATTACTTGATCTAATCTCGTATACATAAAGCTAAATCGATCTGAGTTTGGGATCAACAAGTGGTATCAGAGCTTGTTGAGGAACTTTTGATCTTCAAGAACATAAGAACCGTAAAATCACCAAAACCCTAATTTGCTCAAAACCCTAACAACATCATCTCAAATCCAGAAATAACCTCTTCCTCCTCACCTTTGCCAAACATCAAGATTCCCATGCTTGATGCAACCAACTTTGAATTGTGGAAATTCAACTTTGAGCAATATCTAGGGATCTATGACTACACTCTCTGGGAGATCATTGAGTATGGAAACACATACAATAGAGCTGAAAAGGTTGCTGCTGCTATTGCTACAAGAACTGCTGTTGCTGGATGTCCAGAAGCAGATAAGAAAGAAAAATCTGGTGATGGTAGAGCTGTGTCTGCTGAAGACATAGCAAAGAGAAGGGTTGATATGAAAATTCTGAAACTCTCTTTGGGACAAGAGAACCAGCATAAATACAGAGGTTATGACTCTGCTAAAGACCTTTGGGCAGCTCTTGAAGTTGCACATGGTGGCAATGAAGATACTAGGGAAGAAAAGAAGAAGCAACTCATGCATGATTATGCTGTTTTCAAGGCTCAACCTAATGAGAAGCTTAGCAGTGTGAGAAGCAGACTGCTTGACATTACAAGCAAGCTGTCCTTCATGGGGACACAGCTTGGTGATGTTGACATTAATGCTACGTTTCTTAAAAGTCTTGGTGATGCGTGGAAGATTGAGGCAAGATCTATTCTTGCCAATAAAACTTACAAAAGTTCCACGTTTGATGATATCTACAACAAACTAAGGCTGTTGGAGAATGGAACTCTTTTAGAGCATGGAAGTAAGCCTACCACTAGTAACATGGCCTTCTTCTCACATAGTGAGGGCCATTGATCAGAAGGACTCTTACATGCATCCAGTTACTGGATCAACATGTGTCAACGCTGGAACATGTCCTGTCAACGCCTCATACTCAGACGCTGACACATACAAAAGTGACTCACCAAGAGTTAAACCTGCTGGTTTGGATCTAGATACTGTATGTGCTTATATTGCTTCTTTGCCCAATGGTTTAGTGATTACATATGAGGACCTTGAGCAGATAAGTGATGATCACTTGGAAGAGATGGATATTAAGTGGAACATGGCTCTTGCTAGTATAAGAGCAAAGAGGTGGAATATAAGGTTTAAGAAGAAGATGACCTTCAATGCAAAGGATACTGCTGGATTTGATAAATCCAATGTTGAATGCTACAATTGTCATCGTATGGGGAACTTCATGAGGGAATGTAGATCTCTTAGAAGATCTGATGCTGGCAAACCCTCAAGCCAAATTGTTAAGGCTCAGGATCCTAAGGCCATGGTTGCAGTTCAAGAAATTGATGGTATGGGATGGGATTTGAGCTATTTGGCTAAGGATGTGGAAGAGGATAAAGCTTTGGTTGCTGAAATTGAAGAAGAAGAGCATGTTCAATATGCTCTCATGGCACACTCCTCCTCTTCATCAGATAATGAGGTATACGATGATGCTTTTTGTAGTAAGGGCTGTAGGTTAAATACTGAGAAACTTAACAAAGAGGTGGTAAGGCTGTTAGATGATGTGAGTACTGAGAGATGCAAACTGTCTAACTATCAATTAGCTCTCACTCAAACTGAGAAAACAGTTTCTGAATACAAGAAAATGGAATTTGATTTAAAGGATAAAATAAATATCTTAAAACATGAGTTAGATGCTAGTAATGATGTTAGGAACATCATGGAAAGGGTTAATAGTGAACTACAGGCTAAGTTAGATGAGGCCATTAAGAATAAAGATAATGTTGGCCTTAAAATTCAGAGATTTGATAGGGACACACAAACCCTAGGAGAATGTGTGAATAAACAAAGGGATCCTAAGGACATGACTGGGATTAGGATGAAAGACTACTCTGTGGTTCCACCACCAGCTGGTGACTTCTATGGTGTCCAACAAAAGGACCTATCTTGGACTGGTTTACCAGAACTCCAAGAGGAGGAATTCATTCCTCCACCAAGAGTTGTTACCCTAGTTGAAGAGTATCAACAGAAGTTGACTGACTTGAATGAATGGAAGAAAGCCAATCCTACCTTATTTGTTAAGGGTGGCTTATTATGTGAAAGTCCTAATGAGTCAACCCCTATTAAGGTTACAAACCCAATCACTGGTAAGGCTGTTGACCTTGGCTCAAACACTGTTAGAAAACCTAGCATTAAGTATGCAGAGATGTATAGGAATACTAGGTCACCTAAAAGCCTAGTTAGCAATGATGGAACATGCTTCTTCTCTTCTAGACCTAGGGTTGTGTCTAGAAAATCTTGTTACACTTGTGGTAGCTTTTCACATTTAGCATATAAGTGTGTCAACGCTTCCAAGGTCAACGCTGTTGGAAAGTCAAACGTTGTTAGACCCAAACCATGTGTGCAGCAAAGTCCACAAGCTGTTAGACCTGCCCCATTCTTCACTAGAGGGTCTAACACTCATGGACAAAGACCATTTCAAAAGACAAATACTTGGTCTAATAGGCGATGGGTTTCTATAGCAAACCCTAGGTTCAACGCTGACAAGGGTAATTTTAGCGTTGACAAGACCAAATCCAACACTGACAGAAACGTGACCAGACCTAAATATTTGAAACCACGGGGTAAGGGGTCTAAAGCTTCTTCAAGCTTGACATGGAGACCTAAGAAAGATCAAAACCCTAATGATAATGGGATTTCAATGACCTGCAACAGATTTAATTACATTTCAAAGGTCATTACAAAACCTATTGGGGTTAACTGGGTATTTCATCCAAAGAGGGATGAACAAGGGGTTGTTATGAGAACCAAGTCTGTTCTTGTTGAACAACCAGATGAATCCAAGTCTGCTAAGGCTTGGGTTCCCAAAGAAAACTAACTTGTTTTCTTAATGTGCAGGGCATTCAAAAACAGGTCAATGATTATGGATATTGGGACAGTGGATGCTCAAGGCATATGACAGGGAAGGAAGATTATCTGACTAACTTCACTCCCGTTAAGGATGGTGATAAGGTTTACTTTGGAGGCGGATATGGTACTATCACAGGCAAAGGAACACTTCTCACCAAGAACTTGTGTTTTGAAAACGTATTTTTGGTAAAGGAACTTGATTACAATCTTTTTAGTGTATCACAAGTTTGTGATAACAAAAATAAAGTTATGTTTACTGATACTGAATGCTTGGTGTTAAGCAAGGATTATAAGATCCTTGATGAGAAATATATTGATTATAGAACACCTAGACATAAATACATATATAATGTGAATCTAATGGGATTAGGATGAATAATAATATGTCATGTTTTTGTGCTAAAGCTTCGGTAGATGAGAGTAATCTATGGCACAGGAGACTAGGGCACATAAACTTTAAGAATATAAACAGGCTTGTGAGACTTGGCTTGGTTGATGGTTTGTCTGAAAAGGCTTTCCACAATGACCACTCTTGTGTTGCGTGTCTTAAAGGCAAGCAACACAAGGTCTCATTCAAGTCTAAACAGGTGCACTCTAGTACTAGACCACTTCACTTGCTTCATATGGACCTATTTGGTCCAACCAATATAGAAAGTTTGAATGGTAAATCATACTGCTTTGTCATCACAGATGACTTTTCTAGGTTTACTTGGACTTTCTTTTTAGCTATGAAGAGTGATACAGCTGGCACTTTAATTGACTTTATCACTCAGATTGAGAAGAAGACTGGTAATGAAGTTAAAATGCTTAGGAGTGATAATGGTGGTGAATTTAGGAATAAATTGTTAGATGATTTTTTGTGCCAGGAAAGGAATTACTAGGCAATTTAGTGTTGCCAGAACCCCTCAACAGAATGGGGTTGCAGAAAGAAAGAATATAACCCTAATTGAAGCAACCAGAACTATGTTGGCTGATGCTCATTTCCCTATAGCTTTTTGGGCTGAGGCTGTTAATACAGTTTGCTATGTTCAAAATAGAGCATTGGTCAACAAGATACAGAACAAAACACCTTATGAGTTACTTTGGGGAAGAAAACCCAATATTGGTTTTCTCAGACCTTTTGGTTGTCATGTAGTTGTTCTAGATACTAGTGATACCTTAGGTAAATTTAGTGCAAAAGGTGATGAAGGCTATTTCATGGGGTATTCAGTGCAGAGCAAGGGATATAGGGTTTATCTTAAAAAGGAAAAACGTATACTTGAAAGAGTACATGTTAGGTTTTTAGAGAGTAAACCTAGTGATCCTGAAAGTGGTCCAAATTGGTTGTTTGACTTGGAACCTTTATCTAGGACTTTAAATTATATGCCTGTCACTAATCCAGACATTGTGAAGGTAACTTCAAATGTTGTGGAAGAACAAGTTGTTGATGTTTCAGGTACACAGGTTGTTGAAGAGGTTGGATCACAAGCAGAAAAGTCATCTCCTATACTAGAGTATGTCACAATTCCCATATGGACATATGCTTTTGCTGCTGCTGCTGCTGGAAAAGATAATAGTGGTCCACAAGTACCACCAGATAACAACATGCATGGTCCTTCAGGCGCTGACAAAGGCAAATCTAACGCTGACAGGACAAATTCAGACGTTGATGGCTCAAACGTTGACAACAACATTTCAGGCGTTGTTAGCCCAAACGCTGACAACCAAGGTTCAGGCATTGACAACACTTTTGCGCATCTTTTCTCTTCTACTTTTGAACAGGGTGAACCTTATAATTTATATGAAGAGGTTCATCATCATATTGATGAAAGAGAGTCTGAAGAAGAAGATATTGGCAACCTGGATAATGAGATTGAAGACACCAGACTTTTTGAAGGAGGAGTTCTCACTTCTACTATGAAGAATCACCCCACTTCTCAAATCATTGGTGATATTATGACTCCTGTTCGGACTAGAAGATCTCATCAAGGTCTTGGTGTGTTGGGAATAAATTAAGGTCAGATCACTTGAGCGCTGACAAGAACAAATCAAGCGTTGACAGGAACAAAGCAAGCGCTGACAGCCCAAGCGTTGACAAGTTAAAGTCAAGCGTTGATAGATTAAAGACAAGCACTGATGGAAGATATAAGCTACACGTTTATTATATTCTAGAATACTTCTAGTAAGGATAGAAACGACAATGTATTTTCTATGTTTATCTTTACCTAGAATAGTTGATACGTAGCTTATTGTACAAGGCTTCTTAGTCTATAAAAGAAGGCCTTTAGGTTAATGTTTAATATCAAGTTTTATATAAGTTTTCATTCGTAAACATCTTTCATTGTAAGCAAGTTCGACATTCATAATCAAAGTGAAAGTTTTGTTTACATCTTGTGTTCTTGTTTAAGTGTTAAATTCCGCATAACACTTAGATTCACAAAGCATATAACAATGGTTTCTCTACGTGTTATACTTGATCTAATCTCGTATACACAAAGCTAATCGATCTAAGTTTGGGATCAACAAGTGGTATCAGAGCTTGTTGAGGAACTTTTGATCTTTGAAGAACACCAGAACGATACACGAACACCAAAACCCTAATTTTCTCAAAACCCTAAAAACATCATGTCTGAAGCAGTAACCACCTCCTCTTCACCCTTACCAAACATCAAGATTCCCATGCTTGATGCAACCAACTTTGACTTATGGAAGTTCAACTTTGAACAATATCTGGGGATCTTTGATTACACACTCTGGGAGATTATTGAATATGGAAACTCATTCAATAAGGCTCAAAAGATTCAGGATGCCATTACTCAAAGATCAGCTGTTGAGGGATGCCCTGATGAAGATAAGAAAGAAAAACCTGGAGATGGTAGAGCTGTAGGTGCTGAAGATATTGCAAAGAAAAGGGTTGACATGAAAGCCCTAAATATTCTGAAAGTCTCTTTGGGACAAGAAAATCAGCACAAATATAGAGGCTATGAATCTGCTAAGGATCTTTGGGAAGCAATTGAAGTTGCATATGGTGGCAATGCAGACACTAAGGAAGAAAAGAAAAAGCAAATTCTGCATGATTATGTTGTCTTCAAAGCTAAGCCCAATGAGAAACTGAGTAGTGTGAGAAGCAGATTGCTTGACATCACAAGCAAGTTGTCCTTCATGGGGACACATGTTGGTGATGTTGACACCAATGCTACCTTTCTTAAAAGTCTTGGTGAGGCATGGAAGATTGAGGCAAGATCTATTCTTGCCAATAATACTTACAAGAGCTCCTCGTTTGATGACATCTACAACAAACTAAGACTGTTGGAAGATGAAACTCTTTCAGCACATGGAAGCAAAGCTAGCACCAGCAACATGGCCTTCTTCTCTCATAATGAAGGTCAATTCAATCAGAAGGACTCTTTTATGCATCCAGTTACTGGATCATCATTTGTCAGTGCTGGAACAAGTCCTGTCAACGTCTCCTTTTCAGACGCTGACACATTCATGAATGACTCCCCAAGAGTTAAACCTGCTGGTTTGGATTTGGATACTGTGTGTGCTTACATTGCTTCTTTGCCCAATGGTTCAGTGATTACATATGAGGACCTTGAGCAGATAAGTGATGAACACTTGGAAGAGATGGACATCAAGTGGAACATGGCTCTTGCTAGTATAAGAGCAAATAGGTGGAATAGAAGGTTCAAGAAGAAGATGACCTTCATTGCTAAAGACACTGCTGGATTTGATAAATCCAAAGTTGAATGCTACAACTGTCATCGTATGGGACACTTCATGAGGGAATGCAGATCTCCTAGAAGATCTGATGCTTGTAAACCCTCAAGTCAGGTTGTCAAAGCTCAAGATTCCAAAGCCATGGTTGCAGTTCAAGGAATTGATGGTACTGGATGGGATTGGAGCTATCTGGCTAAGAATGCTGAAGAGGACAAAGCTTTGATTGCTGATATTGAAGAAGAAGAGCATGTTGAATATGCTCTCATGGCACACTCCTCCTCTTCATCTGATAATGAGGTATATGATGATGCTTTTTGTAGCAAAGGTTGTAGGTTAAACACTGACAGACTTAACAAAGAGGTGTTAAAACTAAAAGATGATATGAGCACTGAAAGGTGTAAATTGTCTAATTACCAACTAGCTCTTACTGAAACTGAGAAAACCGTTTCTGAATACAAGAAAATGGAATTTGATTTAAAAGATAAGATAAATATCTTAAAACATGAGCTAGAGGGTAGTATGGATATTAGAAATATCATGACAAAGGTCAATAGAGACCTACAGGCTAAGTTAGATGAGGCCATTAAGAATAAAGATAATGTTGACCTCAAGATTCAAAGATTTGATAGAGCCACCCAAACCCTAGGAGACTGTGTAGCTAAACAAAGGGATCCTAAGGACATGACTGGGATTGGGATGAATGATTACTCTCTGGTTCCACCACCAGCTGGTGACTTCTATGGTGTCCTTAGAAAGGATTTGTCTTGGACTGGTATACCAGAATGCCAAGAAGAGGAATTCTCTCCTCCACCAAGAGTTGTCACTCCAGTTGAAGAGTATCAACAAAAATTGACTGACCTAAATGAGTGGAAGAAAGCTAACCCTACTTTGTTTGTTAAGGGAGGTTTGCTATGTGAAAGTCCAAATGAATCACCACCCATTAAGGTTACTCACCCAGTTACTGGTAAAGCTGTTGACCTAGGCTCCAACACTGTTAGAAGACCTACCATTAAATATGCAGAGATGTATAGGAATAATAGGTCACCCAAGAGCCAAGTTAACAATCATGGAACAGGTTTCTTCTCTTCTAGACCTAAGAGTGTGTCTAAGAAAGCCTGTTATACTTGTGGCAGCTTTTCACATTTGGCATACAAGTGTGTCACCGCTCCCAAAGCCAGCGCTGATAGGAACAATTTCAGCGCTGATAGGAAGAAAGTCAACGTTGTTAGGAAGTCAAACGTTGTCAGACCTAAACCTTGTGTGCAGCAAAGTCCACAGGTGATTAGACCTGCCCCATTCTGCTCTAGAAGGTCTAACACTCATGGACAAAGACCTTTTCAAAAGACAAACACCTGGTCAAATAGGCAATGGGTTCCTGTAGCAAACCCTAGGTTCAACGCTGACAAGGGTAATTTCAGCGTTGACAGGACAAAATCCAACGCTGATAGAAACGTGACCAGACCTAAATATTTGCAGCCACAAGGTAAGGGGTCTAAAGCTTCTTCAAGCTTAACATGGAGACCCAAGAAAGATCAAAACCCTAATAATAATGGAATTTCAATGACTTGCAATATATTTAATTACATTTCTAAGGTCATTACAAAACCAATTGGGGTTAACTGGGTATTTCATCCTAAAAGGGATGAGAATGGGGTTGTTGTGAGAACTAAGTCTGTTCTTATTGAACAACCAGATGAATCCAAGTCTTCTGAGACTTGGGTTCCCAAAGAAAACTAATTTGTTTTCTTTATGTGCAGGGCATTCAAAAGGAGATCAATGATTATGGATATTGGGATAGTGGATGCTCAAGGCACATGACAGGAAAGGAAGACTATCTGACGAACTTCACTCCTATTAGAGATGGTGATAAGGTATACTTTGGAGGGGGCTACGACACCATTACAGGCAAAGGAACCCTTCTCACCAATAATCTACGTTTTGAGGACGTCTTCCTGGTAAAAGAACTGGATTATAATCTGTTTAGTGTATCACAAGTTTGTGATAACAAAAATAAGGTTCTTTTCACTGATACTGAGTGTTTGGTGTTAAGCAAGGATTTTAAGATCCCTGATGAGAAGTATATTGAGTATAGAACACCTAGGCATAAGGACATATATAATGTGAATTTAAATGGGATCAAGGTGAATACAAATATGTCTTGTTTTTATGCTAAGGCCTCAGTAGATGAAAGTAATTTGTGGCACAAGAGACTAGGGCACACAAATTTTAAAAATATAAATAGACTTGTGAGGCTTGGTTTAGTTGATGGTTTGCCTGAGAAGGCCTTCCACAATGACCACTCTTGTGTTGCATGTCTTAAAGGCAAGCAGCACAAGGTCTCATTCAAGTCCAAGCAGTTGCATACTAGTTCCAGACCTCTTCATATGCTTCACATGGACCTCTTTGGTCCAACTAATATAGAAAGTTTGAATGGCAAGTCATATTGTTTTGTTGTCACTGATGACTTTTCTAGGTTTACTTGGACATTCTTTCTAGCTATGAAGAGTGACACAGCTGATGTTCTTATTGAATTTATCAATCAAATTGAGAAAAGGTCTGGAAATGAGGTTAAGATGCTTAGGAGTGATAATGGTGGAGAATTTAGGAACAAGAAGCTAGATGATTTTTGTGCCAGGAAGGGAATTACTAGGCAATTTAGTATTGCTAGAACCCCACAACAAAATGGGGTTGCTGAAAGGAAGAATAGAACTCTAATTGAAGCAGCCAGAAAAATGTTGGCTGATGCTCACTTTCCCATAGCCTTTTGGGCTGAGGCTGTTAATACAGCATGCTATGTGCAAAATAGAGCATTGGTTAACAAAATTCAGAACAAAACACCTTATGAGTTACTTTGGGGAAGAAAACCTAATATTGGTTTTCTCAGACCTTTTGGATGTCATGTAGTAGTATTGGACACTAGTGATGCCTTAGGTAAATTTAGTGCAAAAGGTGATGAAGGTTACTTCATGGGGTATTCAGTCCAGAGCAAGGGTTATAGGGTTTATCTTAAAGAGGACAAACGTATTGTTGAAAGAGTACATGTTAGATTCTTAGAGAATAAACCTAGTGATCCTGAAAGTGGTCCTAATTGGTTGTTTGATTTGGAACCCTTATCTAGAACTTTAAATTATATCCCTGTCACTAATCCAGACATTGTGAAGGTAACTTCAAATGTTGTGGAGGAACAAATTGTTGATGTTTCAGGTACACAGGTTAATGAGAGGGTTGGATCACAAGCAGAAAAGGCATCTCCTACATTTGAATATGTCACAATTCCCATTTGGACTGATGCTTTTGCTGCTGCTGCTGCTGGACAAGATAATGGTGGTTTCCAAATACCACCAGATACAAACATGCATGGTTCTTCAGGCGCTGACAAAGGCAAATCTAGCGCTGACAAGACCAATTCAGACGTTGACAACAACATTTCAAGCGCTGTCAGCCCAAACGCTGACAATCAAGATTCAAACGTTGACAACACTTATGGGCATCTTTTCTCTTCCAGTTTTGAAAAAGGTGGACCTTCCAAGGTTCATGAAGAGATTCCTGTTGCTCAAAGAGAGTCTGATGAAGAAGACATTGGCAACATGGAGCATGAGGTTGAGGACACCAGACTTTTTGAAGGAGGGGTTCTCACTTCCACAATGAAGAATCACCCCCCATCTCAGATCATTGGTGATGTTATGACTCCAGTTCAGACAAGACGATCCCATCAAAGTCTTGGTGGATTTATTGCCAATATACACAAGAAGGTTGATACCCCTCTTGTGCAAGCATGTTTGTTTGCATGTTTTCTGTCACAAGAAGAACCCAAGAAGATATTTGATGCTCTCAAAGAACCAAGCTGGGTGGAAGCAATGCAGGATGAGCTTCACCAATTTGCAATTCAGGATGTTTGGGAGCTGGTTGATTGTCCTAGATATGTCAGACCTATAGGGACAAGATGGGTTCTCAGGAACAAAAGAGATGAAAGAGGTATTGTGGTCAGAAACAAGGCAAGGTTAGTGGCTCAAGGTTATACACAAGAGGAGGGGATAGACTATGAGGAAGTCTTTGCACCAGTTGCAAGGATTAAAGCTATTAGGATTTTTCTAGCCTATGCATCTTGCATGGGCTTCACAGTCTATCAAATGGATGTCAAAAGTGCATTCTTGTATGGCACCATTGTTGAGGAAGTTTATGTCATGCAACCTCCTGGTTTTAAGGATCCAGAGCATCCAGATAAAGTGTATAGAGTCAAGAAGGCTATGTATGGTCTTCATCAAGCCCCTAGAGCATGGTATGGTACTCTGTCTACCTATTTGGTGGACAATGGATTCAAGAGGGGCACCATAGATCAGACACTATTTACAAAGAAGAAAGGCAAAGATGTGTTGCTTGTGCAGGTCTATGTTGATGATATCATTTTTGGGTCTACTGATCCAAAGATGAGTGAGGATTTCTCCAAGCTTATGACAGACAAATTCAAGATGAGTGCTATGGGGGAGATGAACTTCTTTCTTGGTTTACAAGTTCAGCAGAAAGAAGATGGTATCTTCATCTCCCAGGACAAATATGTTGCTGAAATCTTAAAGAAGTTTGGCTTTTCTCCACATGAAAAGAGGGCTACTACTCCTATGGATAGAGAACACCCTTGGGGAAAGATTGGAGATGGGAAAGATGTTGATGTCAGGCATTTTAGATCCATGATTGGATCCTTGATGTATCTTACTGCTTCCAGACCTGATATCATGTTTGCTGTATGTGCTTGTGCACGTCATCAAGTGACTCCCAAAGAATGTCACCTTTATGCTGTGAAGAGGATCTTTAGGTACCTAAGATGTTTCCCTAGTCTTGGTTTGTGGTACCCAAAGGATTCACCATTGGAGTTGATTGCATATTCAGATAGTGATTATGGAGGTGACAAGTTTGATAGGAAATCCACAACTGGTGGATGTCAGTTTCTTGGGAGCAGATTAATATCTTGGCAATGCAAGAAACAAACAGTGGTGGCTAACTCTATAACTGAAGCAGAGTATGTGGCTGCAGCAGCATGTTGTGGTCAAGTGTTGTGGATTCAGAACCAGCTGTTGGATTATGGGTATAATTTCATGCATACTAAGATATTTGTTGACAATAATAGTACTTTATGCATCATTAAGAATCCTGTACATCATTCTAAAACTAAACACATAGAAATTAGACACCATTTTATAAGAGATTGCTTTGAGAAAGGTTTAATACAACCAGATAGGGTTGACACTGAGGAAAATGTGTCAGATTTATTAACTAAACCTTTTGATGCTGGAAGATTTCAATACTTGGTAACAAGTATTGGAATGGTTAATCTCACTTAATATGTGTTTTGGATTCTTTTTGTAAAAGTATGTACAGGATGATGCATTATTATTATTGGTCTTATTGATGATTTAGATTTTCCACTATATTTTTCTAATACTGACAAAGGTTGTTTGAACACTGATAAGTGTTTTTGTAACGTTGTCAGCAATATAATTGTCTAACGCTGACAAAGCTTCCTTCAACACTGTTATGTGTTATCGGGGCGTTGTCAGCAACAATGTTAGTTTTGTGGTTTTCAATCTAAATGTGCAGATGGTGTTAGCAGTATACCATTGGATACAGAGTTGCTTATGGATCAAAGGAGAAGCATTTGGACAAGTTTTTATTTATGGATGATGGTTGGAATGTTTCATTCCTATCTTGACATAAATTTTTTTATGTTCATGCATGATTTTAGCAAACTTTTTGTATCATAGTTTAAGGGGAGGTTTTAGGAACCTTTATGATTTTTGGGTATCCATATGATACTCTTATCACAATTCTAGATTGTGTCCACAGGTGAGTATGGGTTAGTTTTACTAAACCATGAGGCACTGTAGCATGCATAGTATATCAACTTTGAATGCTGCCAAGACATTTTTGGCCTAGAATTGGTTGTGGTCTGTTGGGAGACTTGGGAATGATTTTGATATGGGATTTACCTGGAAGTAACAAGGATTTTATAAGGTAACTTGGTTGTTAAGAATTTTGGTTAGCAAGGGACACTAGAGGACTGTTATGTCTATCTTGCTTATGCAAGTGTGCATAACTGGACAGTGCTTGCCGCCCTATGATAATTATCAGCTTTTGGTTATCTTCTCTAGGATAAATTACTTGTTAGAGTCATTTTTCACTTTTTAACACAATTTTATTTTTGGACGCTGACAAGAAATTTCCAAGCGTTGTTGTGACCAAATTGGACGCTGACATGGCTTTAGGCGAACGTTGACAAGATTATAGCCGTTGGGCGTTGATAGGTTATTTTTGACCGTTGACACTCAATGGGACCTACCCAGTTGTTACTTTTTGACATATTTTCAAGCCGTAATTTTAGGAGTTGTTACTTTTATTAAATGCATGAGATAACTTATAACTTTTTCAATATTTTCATGATTAGTTTTTGAAAATCTTTGCCTATTTTTGGGCCAATCACATGCATTCTTTATCTCCTATAAATTTGGCTCCTATTTTAAAACAGGGTATCTATAATTCTTGTCTAACACTTTTCTCTTATCAACCTTCATCTTCTACACTTCAAATTAACAGCTTTCGTCAATGGCACCAAAGTTTAACTCAGCAGAATTGGATTTGGGGTTCAAGTCTCAACACAACATGATTGCTTATCTTGTTGCTGATAATGATTTGTTTCCTCAATACACACAAATGGTGGCGTATTTGAACGCATCCCCCTTAAGGTATGCCCTTTCTCATGCACCACTAATTCCAGTCACACACATTAAGCAGTTTTGGAACACTGTCAGTTCCTCAACAGTTAATGGAGTGACCACATTAACTTCTATTGTTCATGGGAGGTCTTGGGTGGTTACTGAGGCCTTGGTACGCCAGGCCTTGCATCTTGATGATGCTGATGGTATAACCATCCTTCCCATAACTGAAATAGAACAAGGGCTTAGGGCTTTGGGATATCCTATTCCTGATGAAGGTACTCTGAATAAGTATCATAAGCAGGAATTTCCCCCAGCCTGGAAGTACCTCATTCACATCCTCCTTCAATGTTTGAGTCCCAAATGTACTGCACACAATGAGATCAATAGATCCATTGCTAGTGCTATTGTGTGCATTGCAACAGGGCAAAAATATAACTATTCTAAAATGATTTTTGAAGGGATGTGTAAAAACAAGGGGACAAAAATGACTTTAGCTTATCCTCGTTTTCTGCAAATGATTTTTGATGATCAAAGATATTGTTCAAGGGATCACAATGATTTTTATAAAATCCCTGAACAAAAGAAAGCTATTTTTATAAAGATGGATTCACCACCTCATAGAGACTTACCTTTAACCCCAGCCATGCTTGCTGTTATTGCAGCAGAACAACCCTAACCAGACCCCCAACCTCAAATTGACCCTCAACCACAACTTGAACCTATTCCTGAACCTTTACCCTCACCTGAACAAATGCAAATTGACCAAGAACCCTTTGACACTGACACATCAAATGTTGGCATTGATGTGCCTATTTCCACCGCTGACACACAACCATCACAATCCCAAACACCCCTTAACCAACCCACATCTACCCATTCTTCCACACCATCTTCCACACCACCTGAATATAGGTTGATCAAACGCCAAAGGACTACTGGAGTGTTCTCCTCTGGTGGTCCTAGCCACGAAGCAGAGAGAACCACCACCACAAGTGTGGCTGGTGACCTGGATGAGGCTGGGACTATTGGTTCTGGCTTAGATGCTGGCCAAGACAGTCCCACCATCATTAAGTCCTCATCCTTGCCCAATGAACCTGACTTGGGAGGTAAAATCCCCATTTCAGAAGAGGGCAGACTGGAACCAATGACTCTTTTGGAATTGACGGCTGTCTGCATTAGCTTGCAAAAGCAAAATGCAGACTTAGTACAAATTGTCAGCTCACAAGGCCTTGAACTCAAGGAATTGAGGGAGAGGATTGTTGTTTTGGAGAGTGATCATGCTAGGAGGGGTATGGAGGAGTCTTCCAAAGGGGAGGAAGATCAAAGAAATCTGAGTGATAAGGGCAGTCAAGATAGTCAATCCATGGATGTTGCTGAAGCCCTTACAACTTTGAAGGAACAAACAGGTTTTGATACGTCCTTAATCTCTCCAACCAATCTAAATTTATCATTTACAGCTATGTTGAGAGAGGTTACACAAGGCGCTGAGGGAAAATATTTGAGCGTTGACAAGACAAGTTTGGACGCTGATAGAAGTATTTTAGGCGCTGATAGAGGAAATGTGGACGTTGACAGACCTGCACATGGAGGTGATGTATTCCAGTCATCATCTATCATCAAAGAGGTTCCTACTCAGGTATTACCATCTACCTTACCAACCATTGCACCATCAGATAAGGGTAAGGGTAAATTGGTAGAAGAAATTGTTCCAAAGGATGCAGCCCAGGTTGAATTTGATAGAAGACTGGCTGAACAATTGATGGAGCAAGGTGAAAAAGAAAAGTCACCATTTGTTGTGACTTCTGAAGAAGAAAGTGATGAAGCTAGCTCAGACTCAAGTGTGATGATTATAGAACCAGAAAGGCTTGAGTATGGTGATGAGCTTGCTAGGGAAAAGTTGAGAGATTTAAAGTTGCAGGTTGATTTTGACATGCCAGAGGTGGTTCAAATGTACAATTCTTGGGAAGAAAGCTGCATGGATAATCCAGACTTGACCATTTCAGATCAAATATGGGGTTTGGAGCTTCTTCTTAGAGTTCAGAAGGATTGTAAGGTGATTTTAAAGCACAAGGCAAGCAATATTCTCTCTGAGTTGAAAAAGGATAGAAGGGAGCTCTACTTTATGTTGCTCAGATGTCATGGAGTTGGATGGACACATCAGAAGTTGAAGGCTTTGACATTTGATGAGTTGGAACATAGGGCTTATCCTATTTGGGTGAAAGTGCAGGAAGAAAACACTTTCAGACTTCTTTCAGATGAAAGAAAGGAGCAACTTACAGAAGAGATGGAAATCAAGAAAGCTATGATAGTTCCCAGGCCAGTGAAGAAGGGATTTACACTTGAGTTTCCAAAAGATATGAATCCACTATATCCAAGTAAAGCAGTCATTAGAAAGAGCCTCAAGCTCTCCCCATTAGAAGCTTCAGATATGGTGCAGGTGTTACCATTAGATTCCAGGAATCCAATTGTGAGTTATGATGAGGATGAATGTGGATTCTGGAAGATTGGAAGATTTGGCAAGGAGGTACACACTTTTACCACTCTCATATCTTTATTTGAAAGTTGTGATAGAGAAGACTTGGTGGACCTTTGGAGGTTGCTGGAGACCAAGTATGAGGCTGAAGCACCAACTTCAGCAAATGGAATAAAACTTTGGACCACATTCAAAAGAATGTGTGGGACAAATGAGGAAGATCCTGAAATATGGAAGGATCTTGAAGATGACCTCAGTGGTCTTCAATGAAGGTTATATTTAGCTGCTGGTGTATACCATTTGAGTTCTACAAAGTTTGCTGAGTATCTACTTGTGGATGCTTAGTATTTCATATCCAAGGCTGTTTTGGAAAAGATGAAGGACACCCAGCTGGAGATAGATTATACAAGTGACGTGGCAAAGAATTTGATCAGATTTATTTATTACCAATATGAGAAGGTTTGTCAGACTCCTCCAAGTTCTTAATGATTATTCAGAAACTTGATCATAAGAGTGGATATCAAGTTTAGGGGAGGATTGTTGGGAATAAATTAAGGTCAGATCACTTGAGCGCTGACAAGAACAAATCAAGCGTTGACAGGAACAAAGCAAGCGCTGACAGCCCAAGCGTTGACAAGTTAAAGTCAAGCGTTGATAGATTGAAGACAAGCACTGATGGAAGATATAAGCTACACGTTTATTATATTCTAGAATACTTCTAGTAAGGATAGAAACGACAATGTATTTTCTATGTTTATCTTTACCTTGAATAGTTGATACGTAGCTTATTGTACAAGGCTTCTTAGTCTATAAAAGAAGGCCTTTAGGTTAATGTTTAATATCAAGTTTTATATAAGTTTTCATTCGTAAACATCTTTCATTGTAAGCAAGTTCGACATTCATAATCAAAGTGAAAGTTTTGTTTACATCTTGTGTTCTTGTTTAAGTGTTAAATTCCGCATAACACTTAGATTCACAAAGCATATAACAAAGGTTTCTCTACGTGTTATACTTGATCTAATCTCGTATACACAAAGCTAATCGATCTAAGTTTGGGATCAACATGGTGGAGTTATTGCCAATATTCACAAGAAGGTTGATACCCCTCTTGTGCAAGCATGTTTGTTTGCCTGTTTTCTGTCACAACAGGAACCCAAGAAGATATTTGATGCTCTCAAAGAACCAAGTTGGGTGGAAGCAATGCATGATGAGCTTCACCAATTTGCAATACAGGATGTTTGGGAGCTGGTTGATTGTCCCAGATATGTCAAACCTATTGGGACAAGATGGGTTCTAAGAAACAAGAGAGATGAAAGAGGTATTATGGTCAGAAACAAGGCAAGATTAGTGGCTCAGGGATATACACATGAGGAGGGTATAGACTATGAGGAGGTCTTTGCACCAGTTGCAAGGATTGAAGCTATAAGGATCTTTCTAGCCTATGCATCTTGCATGGGCTTCACTGTCTATCAAATGGATGTCAAGAGTGCCTTCCTCTATAGAACAATTGTTGAGGAGGTGTATGTCATGCAGCCTCCTGGTTTTGAGGATCCAGAGAATCCAGACAAGGTGTATAGAGTCAAGAAGGCTATGCATGGACTTCATCAAGCCCCAAGAGCATGGTATGGTACTTTGTCTACTTATTTGGTGGACAATGGATTCAAGAGGGGTACCATAGATCAGACACTGTTTACAAAGAAGAAGGGTAAGGATGTTCTACTTGTTCAGGTCTATGTTGATGATATCATTTTTGGGTATACTGATCCAAAGATGAGTGAGGATTTCTCCAAGCTTATGACAGACAAATTCAAGATGAGTGCTATGGGGGAGATGAACTTCTTTCTTGGGTTACAAGTTCAGCAGAAAGAAGATGGTATCTTCATCTCCCAGGATAAATATGTGGCAGAGATCTTGAAGAAGTTTGGCTTTTCTCCACATGAAAAGAGGGCTACTACTCCTATGGATAGAGAACACCCCTGGGGAAAGATTGGAGATGGGAAAGATGTGGATGTCAGTCACTATAGATCAATGATTGGATCATTGATGTATCTCACAGCCTCCAGACCTGACATCATGTTTGTTGTGTGTGCTTGTGCACGCCATCAAGTGACTCCCAAAGAATGTCACCTTTATGCTGTTAAAAGGATCTTTAGGTACCTAAGATGTTATCCTAGTCTTGGCTTGTGGTATCCAAAAGATTCCCCTTTGGAGCTTATTGCTTATTCAGACAGTGACTATGGAGGTGATAAGTTTGATAGAAAATCCACAACTGGTGGATGTCAGTTTCTTGGGAGCAGGTTGATATCTTGGAAATGCAAGAAACAAACAGTGGTGGCAAATTCTACAACTGAAGCAGAGTATGTGGCTGCAGCTGCTTGTTGTGGACAAGTTTTGTGGATTCAGAACCAACTATTGGACTATGGGTATAATTTCATGCATACCAAGATATTTGTTGACAATAACAGCACCTTATGCATTATTAAGAATCCTGTACATCATTCTAAAACTAAACACATAGAAATTAGACACCATTTTATAAGAGATTGTTTTAAAAAAGGTTTAATACAACCAGATAGGGTTGACACAGAAGAAAATGTGTCGGATTTACTAACTAAACCTTTTGATGCTGGAAGGTTTCAATACTTGGTAACAAGTATTAGAATGATCAATCTCACATAATATGTATTTTGGAGTCTTTTTGTAAAAGTATGTACAGGATAATGCATTGTTATTGGTTTTTTTGAGGATTTAGATTTTCCACTATATTTTTCTAACACTGACAAAGGTTGCTTTAACGCTGATAAGTGTTATTGTGACTTTGTCAACAATATATTTGTCTAACGCTGACAAGTGTTTCTTTAACGCTGACAAGTGTTATCGGTGCGTTGTCAGCAACAATGTTAGTTTTGTGGTTTTCAATCTAAATGTGCAGGTGGTGTTAGCATTATACATTGGATACAGAGTTACGTATGGATCATTGAGAAGCATTTGGACATGTTTTTATTTATGGATGATGGTTGGAATTGTCCATTCCTATCTTGACATAAAAAATTTTATATTCATGCATATTTTTGGCAACATTTGTATCACAGTTTAAGGGGAGGTTTTAGGAACCTTTAGGAATTTTGGGTATCCTTATGATACTCTTATCACAATTCTAGATTGTGTCCATAGGTGAGTATGAGTTAGTTTTACTAAATCATGAGGCACTATAGCATGCAAAGTTGATATACTATGCATGCTGCCAAGACATTTTTGGCCTAGAATTGGTTGTGGTCTGTTGGGAGACTTGGGATTGATTTTATCATGGGTTTTACCTGGGAGTAACAAGGAATTTTATGAGGTAACTTAGTGGTTAAGAGTTTTGGTTAGCAAGGGACACTAGAGGACTGTTATGTCTATCTTGTATAAGCAAGTGTGCATAACCGGACAGTACTTGCCGCCCTATAATAATTATCAAATTTTTGTTATCTTCTCTAGGATAAATTACTTTGTTAAGGTCATTTTTCATTTTTAAACATTTTTATTTTTGGACGCTTACAAGTATTTTTCCAAGCGTTGTTGTGACCAATTTAGACGCTGACATGGCTTTGGCAAACGTTGACAAGAATATAGCCGTTGGGCGTTGATAGGTTATTTTTGACCGTTGACACTCAATGGGACCTACCCAGTTGTTACTTTTTGACATATTTTTAGGCCGTAGGGAGCTGATAACTTTCATTTAATGCATGAGATAAACTTATTCTTTTTCAATATTTTCATGAATGCATTCTGAAAATACTTGCCTATTTTTGGGCCAATCACATGCATTTTCTTCTCCTATATATTTGGCTCCTATTTTAAACAGGGTACCTATTATTCTTTTCTAACACAATTTTTCTCCTATACCTTCATCTTTATCAATTATTCATAACAGCTTTCAACAATGGCACCAAAGTTTAAACCAAGTGATTTGGAATTGGGGTTCAGAAGTCAACACAACATGGTAGCATATCTTGAAGCTGATGATACTCTGTTTCCCCAATACACATAAATGGTGGCGTATTTGAACGCATCCCCCTTTAGGTATGCTCTTTCTCATGCTCCACTCATTCCTGTCACACATATTAAACAGTTTTGGAACAATGTCAGTTCCTCAACAGTTAATAGAGTGATTACATTATCTTCTGTTGTTCATGGGCGCACATGGGTGGTTACTGAAGCTTTGGTACGCCAAGCTTTGCATCTTGATGATGCTGATGGTATAACCACCCTCCCCATTAGTGAAATAGAACAAGGACTAAGGGCTTTGGGTTATCCTTTTCCTGCTGAAGGAACTTTAAATAAATATCATAAACAGGAGTTTCCCCCAGCCTGGAAGTACCTAATACATGTTCTCTTGCAATGTTTGAGTCCAAGTGCACTACACACAATGAGATTAATAGATCTATTGCTAGTGCTATTGTGTGCATTGCTACTAGGCAAAAGTTTAATTATTCCAAAATGATTTTTGAGGGAATGTGTAAAAATAAAGGGAACAAAATGACTTTAGCTTATCCCAGATTTTTACAAATGTTTTTTGAGGTGCAAAATTACTGCACAAGGGATCATGATGATTTTTATGAGATCCCTGTGCAAAAGAAAGCAATTTTTATGAAGATGAACTCACCCCCACATCGTGACCTACCCCTCACCCCTGCTATGATTGCTGTCATTGAAGCAGCACAACCCCAACCAGACCCCCAACCCCAAATTGACCCAATACCTGAACCATCACCTTCACCGCAACACATGCAACTTGATCAAGAACCCTTCAACGCTGACACATTAAATGTTGGCGTTGATATGCCTATTCCAAACGTTGACACAAATCCTTCACAGACCCAACCACCCCTTAACCAACCCACTTCCACCCAATCTACATCTTCTTCTCCCCCAACACAATATAGGTTACAAAAACGCCAAAGGACTACTGGAGTGTTCTCCTCTAGTGGTCCTAGCCATGTAGCAGAGAGAACCACCACCACCAGTGTGGTTGGTGCTATGGATGAGGCTGGGACTATTGGTTCTGGCTTAGAAGTTGGCCAAGACAGTCCTACCATCATTAAGACCTCATCCATGCCCAACGAATCTAATTTGGGAGGTCAAATACCCATTTTAGAAGAGGGCAGATTGGAACCAATGACTTTGATGGAATTGACGGCAGTCTGCATTAGCTTGCAAAAGCAAAATGCAGACTTGGTACAAGTTGTCAGCACACAAGGCCTTGAACTCAAGCAATTAAGGGAGAGGATTGTTCTCTTGGAGAATGCTAACACAAGGAGAGGGATGGAGGAATCTTCCAAAGGTTAGGATGAACAAATAAATGTGAGTGATAAGGGCTCTCATGATGGTCAATCTTTGGATGTTGCTGAGGCCCTAACAAGTTTGAAGAAACAGACAGGTTTTGATACGTCTCTAGTCTCTCCTACAAAATTAAATTTGTCATTTACAGCCATGTTGGAGGAAATTGCAAGAGGCGCTGAGACAGGTAATTTGAGCGTTGACAAGCAGAATTTAAATGCTGACAAGAGTATCTTGGGCGCTGACAAAGGAAAATTGGGCGTTGACAGACCTGTAAATGAGGTTGATGTATTCCAGTCATCATCAATCATCAAAGAGGTTTCTTCACAGGTATTACCATCTACCTTACCAACAGTTGATCCATTAGATAAGGGTAGGGTATTATGGTAGAAGAAGTTGTTCCAAAGAATGTAGCACAAATTGAGTTTGATAGAAAGTTGGCTGCACAAATTGTAGAACAAGAAACAAAGAAGGTGGGTGAATCACCTTTTGTTGTCACTTCAGAAGAGCAAGAAGGAAGTGATGAAGCCAGTTCAGACTCAAGTGTTATAATCATAGAACAACCAGAAAGGCTTGAGTATGGTGATGAATTGGCAAAAGAGAAGTTGAATGATCTGAAATTGCAGGTTGATTTTGATATGCCAAAGGTCGTTCAGATGTACCATGCTTGGGAAGATAGGTGTATGAAGAATCCACATTTGACCATTTCAGATCAGATATGGGGTTTGGAGATTCTTCTCAGAGTACAAAAGGATGCAAGGTCATTCTGAAACACAAAGCAAGCAATGTTCTCTCAAATTTGAAAAGGGATAGAAGGGAGTTGTACTACATGCTACTCAGATGTCATGGAACAGGATGGACTCATAAGAAATTGATTGGTTTGACATTTGAAGAGTTGGAGTGCAGAGCTTATCCCATTTGGGTTAGAGTGCAGGAAGAAAACACTCTAAGACTTCTTTCTGATGAAAGAAAAGAAGAACTTGCAAAGGAAATGGAGCTTAAGAAGGAAATGTTTGTTCCCAGACCTGTGAAAAAGGGAGTCTCTCTTGAGTTTCCCAAAGATATGGATCCATTAAATCCAAGTGAAGCTGTTATAAGAAAGAGCCTCAAGCTCTCACCATTAAAAGCTTCAGATATGGTGCAAGTGTTACCACTTGATTCCAGAAACCCTATTATAAGCTATGAAGAAGATGAATGTGGGTTTTGGAAGATTGGTAGGTATGGAAAAGAGGTTCACACTTTTACCACCCTTATATCTTTGTTTGCAAGTTTTGATAGAGAATACTTGGTAGATCTATGGAGGTTGTTAGAGGCCAAGTATGAGACTGAAGCACCAACTTTAGTCAATGGAATAAAACTGTGGTCAACATTCAAGAGAATGTGTGGACCAAGAGATGAAGATCCTGCTATTTGGAAGGATCTTGAAGATGATCTCAGTGGTCTTCAACTGAGATTGTATTCAGCTGCTGGAGTATATTATTTGAGTTCTACAAAGTTTGCTGAGTATCTACTTGTAGATGGTCAGTATTTCATGTCCAAGGAAGTCTTGGAGAAGATGAAGAACACACAGCTGGAAATTGATTATTCAAGTGACGTGGCCAAAGATTTAATCAGATTTATTTATTACCAATATGAGAAGGTTTGTAAGATTCCTCCTAGTTCTTAATGTTTATTCAGAAACTTGATTACTAGAGTAGATATCAAGTTTAGGGGAGGATTGTTGGGAATAAATTATAGCCAGTCTACTTGAGCGCTGACAAGAGTAAAACAAGCGTTGACAGGAGTAAAACAAACGCTGACAGATCAAGCGTTGACAAGACAAAGTCAAGCGTTGATACATTGAAGGCAAGCACTGATGGAAGGATATGATCTACAAGTTTATTATATTCTAGATTACTTCTAGTAAAGATAGGAACAACAATGTATTTTCTATATTTATCTTTACCTAAAATAGTTGATACGTAGATTATTGTACAAGGCTTCTTATGTCTATAAAAGAAGACCTTTAGATTAATGTTCAACATAAGTTTTCATACGCTAAACACTTTCATTGTAAGCAAGTTTGATATCATTAATCAAAGTGAAAGTTTGTTTACATCTTGTGTGTTCTTGTTTAAGTGTTAATTCGGCATAACACTTAGATTATCATATACATATACAAAGGTTTCTCTAAGTGTATTACTTGATCTAATCTCGTATACATAAAGCTAAATCGATCTAAGTTTGGGATCAACAAAAGTGGTAGCGGAATTTGGTGGAGAAGGCTTGTTGGTAATCTTTTAATTCAACTCATCATAGAGATAAGACGTGACAAGATGTTGATATTGACAAAAATGACAATATGTTCCATGTTGCATGACATTATCATGTGATGGAGGAAGAACACAAAAGGTAAGTGATGAAAAAGAGAGTTTCCAAAAACATTTTCCTTATAAAGAGAAGAGATTTGATTAGGTAAGTTCTTTGGTGAATTTGGGTTGAAAGAAATTTGAGAAAATAGTGGATAATCAAGGCTTTCATTTGGTGCAAAGACATTTTGCTTTGGTGTAAAAGAGATGCAAAAATGCTTAAGGGTTAAGAGAAAGCACAAGATATTTTGGGAGTGATCAATGGTTTAAAACAAAGATTCCAAAAGGTGTTGGAACAATTGGTAAGTTTTAGAAAGATCATTTTTGAAGGTATTTTCCCGCGATTCAATAGTTATACCCGTGGTTTCATATATATATGGATCCGCCGGACAATTAAGGATCCGCGCATAGAGGTTGTGTTTTGGTGGACAAGGGAATTTTCCAATTCAGCAAATTCTAATGTTCTAGCTTAACTTATCATAAAGTTATGCTAAAGAGCAATAAAAACTCGAATACACACAAAGAAAAACACATAGGTTCAATTAGCACGTAGGAAGAAAGCTAAGAAAAACCCAATGGCTACAAAAGAAAAAGACTCCTAATGACATACAAAGTTCATCGATGTAAACTATCATTAGTCATACTTAAGAAGAGCCATTTAATCAATTTAGAGAATGAGTATGAGTATGAGACTACCACTAGAGGTGCTCAATTAAGGCTAAACACGACCCTTTTTACGGGTTATACACGAACCAAACTTCTCCTTGAAGCAATCCAACCGTTAGGTCGAATTGAATTTCTAGTTCAATGAAGGTCTACGATTTCTTGGGATTTGACAAACTATGATTTACCTATTGATTGAATTGAGGAGGAGGAGGAAGAAGATGAAGAACTAGAGAGAGAAAGAGGAGAGGAAGGAAAGATAGAGAGAGAAAGTGAATTTTATAAAAATGAAAAGTAACCACCAACCCCTTCTAACATGCTAGGAGGGGTATATATATAGCCCACCCTACATGTGGGCTATATGGACTATATGATAATAACTAGATCACGAGCCCATTACATTAATATATCGTTGGAGCGACCGATCCTTCATAAATACGTAAAAACGTATTTCCAACAATCTCCCCCTAAGGGAGGTCGCTCCAAGAAACAAAGTTCTAAATATTCTATATCTCGTGATCTATGCTAAATAAGATGTGACCGAGACTTTATTGGGAAAAACGTATTTCCAACACTCTCCCCCTAAAGGAGGTCACATATTTTTACAAAATCTTAAACCTAGCATCTATGCTTGAGTCTTCGATCTTGTTCTTGTGAATATGCTTGATGTGATCTTTGACTTAAGTCTTGAGCATGTTTTCTTGCCTTGACCTTGTGCATTCGTCACTTGTGACATTCGACTCTTCGTGACTTCATGTTACACATACTTATACCTTTAAATTCTTGAAAGCTTCAGAGTTTGATACAGCGGAAGACTTGACCTTCAGACTTTCTTGAATTTGGTGAAGTACTAATTGTATGTAGTATAAGCATGTGGTGACGACTTCTTCTGGATTGTACACCGCAATGCCACCTTCTTGTTACGCTGCATAAGACAGTTAGCAACAAACCATATACACGGATGAAATGGCCTTGAACATTTCATTTTAATTCGGTAGCATTTTACCTCTGGTCGGTGAAGACCGTTGGACGATATTAAATATCGTACTTGTGGCAGGTAGTTTCAGTAAAGAACCTCCTTGACAAGATTTCGCGGGTAAACCCGTTCTCTTTACTCGACCGTCCAAAGCTGACTGCGAACGTAAAGAGTAAATCATTTGGATAATATTATCTGCATGATTTGAAGCCGTCAATTCATGTTCCTGGAATAAGTGAAGTTCAATTAAGAACCGCACCATCGTTGCTTTCTAGTTGTCATGAGCTTGATTCATATAGAATCTTGCAAGTTACCTACCAAGTGATGTTTGATGTTAACACTAGAAGGATTTCCACTCATCACTATGAACACTAAGGTATCACTCTGAGTGTTCTGGCAAGATCACTAGGATATTGCGTAGAGGCCTGGAACGTGTTTAAATTCATTCAAGAGTTTAAACCACTGTTGCTTTCCAGTTATCACAAGTTTGATTCATAAAGAATCGCACAAGCACCTACCATGAGCTTTTTGACGTTCGTATTACTCGGATGTTCAGGCAAGATCATGAAGATTTTGCGTAGGACTCTTAAGAACTTTCTTACTTTTCACAGTGTGTGAAGAAGCAAGGAATTATGAAAATGTGTCCTAATGAGATATATGATGATCTCAAATGGCTCTAGACTCGATCGTGCATTTTGGATTTTAGTGATCGGAGGCTGGAGAGGAGTGCCACCTTTTCAATACCAATTTATTCGGAGTGAATAAATCAATAGATAATGTGTTGCCTCCGTGTGATTAAAACAAATATCTTTTGAGAGATATCTGAGTTAGCTGGGATGGGTTATGCCTTGCATCACTGGGTCCATGATGTCTATCTTCAATATCGAGAATCATAAATGATCTCAATAGCATATGAATTGACCCGGTTTCTCCCTAAGTTGTAAGGATGGCTACTTTCTTTACACCCTTTATCTTTACAATTCTTTTTCCTTCTTCAACCCCTTTAATGCTTACCAATACGTCATAACTAGCACCTTGTTGTGATTGTTCCAGTGCTAACTTAAGTACTTGGTTGGCATTCAACTGCGTTCACAATCTTTTTGCCATCTTTCCTAAGGACTACTATTTCTAGCTATGGAATGTCCTTGGGAAGATTCCTCCGGTTCTAGTGGAATCTTTAACACCCTCAAATTTGCACGTAGCGGAATACATCTTTGGGTGCTAAACAATGATACAACAACACATAATTTATAAAGAACGACTCAAAAAGAGACGTTTTAGATTTATCGTTCCCAAAACATTCATCAGAGTAGCGTAGTCCCAAGTACTCGTTACCAAAAGATAAGTTAAAACAACATATTAGTTTGTTTTAAAAATGGAACGATAAATAAATCAAAGAGTTTGAACAGCAAAAGCAGTGCACAACTTCATTCCCCGTGACCTCGAAGCTTCCACTTCTTGATTACCTGAAATACATATGAGTAAAACAATCAGCAAAAAAGCCGAGTGAATCCATAGGTTTATGTAATCAATTTGAACACAAGCAAAGATTATAAGTTTGTGGCATGCTTATAAGCATCAAATAATAATTTGCATCAACAATGATAATTGTATATAGCATAGATTGCAATAAGCTCATGGAACTGAGCCCTTAAACACTCCTTTTAGAGGTCTGATAAGACAGGAGATTTATTAATTGTCTGTTACCTCTAGATTTTTGGTACATTGCCGTATACCTGACTTCTCAATACAATATGTCCAAACAGTGCGGAGGTCGGGCCTAAGCTTCTGTGACAAGTCCACACAAACTGAACCGGGGCGGCTTCCCCCATAGATCTATTAATTGTACTAGCGGCTATCCCATCATAAGGTAGTTAACGGTCCATAATTGAGGCTTTAACAAAGGCAATCACTTAATGCAATTTAAAGGCAACCACGGGTCCATTCATAGAGAGACAAAGCATACCATAAAAATCTTGTGTTCTAAGTTTATAAAACATGTATTCCCCCTCGCGGGTTTAAAATCATTTAATAACTAGTATAAAGCGAGGCTATAGACTCACCTTTGCCGATAGTGGTAATAAGACGATCGCCGACGATAGATGATGCCTTTCAAACACGAGAACCGCAGCCTATCATATGAGGTGCGTTCATTAATAATAGACTCGAGAAATAAACCATACATAAGAATATAAAACTCGACTCATATAATCACGACAAACTCGAGAGAAAACGATACAAGTGATACTATTACACTCTCCTATATATTCATTTTATTATTCTATGTCTTTAATAAAAATCTGCCGGAACATACCGAATGTCCAAGCCGTTTTCCCATACTTAAACATATCAACTTTTTATGATACTACTCAGAGAACTTACTTACTATATGTAGAAAGTCCTCTCAAGAGCCCATCAAAAGATTTTACTTCTAAAGTTCCCTGCCCTACTCACCTTTGAATCACAAAATCCGGACAGTTTAGCGACCTTGACTTACAAAACCATTTTGACCATTCTAAACAACTCCATTTGTAAAACCGCCACTTGATTCTAAAAATAGACTCAAAATGCTAAACTTGGAGCCTGAGAACAGACCTTGAATCATTTTGAAACTCATTTTATAGTCCCCGAGATTCGATCCAAATATCGACAACAATTTTCGGATTGTGTCGACACTCGTCTCCCGGTACACGAAAATCAAACTAGTGTATCTTCCACCTCGTTTGGAGTTGGAAGGCCTACTTTATATCAAATCGAAGCTAACGAAATTCTCTACGACATAATCCCATAATATCATCCTATATTCAGACTTAAGACCCTCGAAAATGGCCTCAAACCTACTGCCCAAAATTGACCTTTTAAAAATCATACAAAATCAATTTTTCAACACATTTTACCCATTTCTATACCACTAATATGATCATTTTAACACTCTTACACTATGATAAAACCTCTAACACACTTGTATGTACAAATCTAATAAATAAAACTCAAAAATTTAAACATGCAAACCCACCACTATGTAATATAATATTATTAACACTTATTTATTCCTTCAAAATGGATCAAACAAGTATAGTTCATCAAGAAAATAAATTTTAAAAAAAAATGTTAATGCATGTTGAAGAAAATCATACCAATGTGATCACAAGATCAAAAGTAAGATGGGTCTTGTTTTGTTTTTGGATAGATCAAAGTTGATCATCAAAATTTTTGATGATTTGTATGGTGGTGGTGTACGGCCAACAAGGAGAAAGAGAGGAAGAAATTGATTTTTTTTGTTTAAATGAATTTTATAATGAAAATGAGTTAGTGGAAAACATTTATATAGTGTAAGGTTATGGTAGTTTTTGCCAATTTGCGATAGTTTTGGTCTAAAATGTAAATATTAGTTAAAAAGTGGGAAATGACTAAAAGTCAATTTTACAAATATTTACGGGATTCGGGTTTGTAAAAATACTAAAAAGTTTAAACGCACACAAAAAAAATAATATAACGACTCGATACGTAATTAAAATGATATCGTCGAAAGTATTAAATATCGAAACGATCGATAATGAAATATAAAATTTTAGGCATCTGTCGGTATCGCGATCACTAGTAGTCCTCGTTGCTTGTCAAAATATTAAAATATAATATTTAATATCGGTTTCAACTTAAACCGTTATACATAATAATATTTTAACGTTATAAAATACTTCAAAATAATTGAAAAATAGAATTTAAATTATGACCTTATTTTTACGGGTTTTACATCCTCACCACCTTAAGGGAGCGACGTCCCGGCGCTCAACTCACCTCATACACGAGTTGATCACTACCCGGAAGGATGACGGCATTCCTTAATAAGAAGTCCTTACGTTCCCACGTGTATGTCGATCCACGATCTCCACTGGTTCTTTTACAAAACGTAACTTGTCGTCAAGTTGTATCTCACCAAAAAGGAATAAATAAATCCTTATCCACAAGTCACCCGTCAAGCTCGACACATGAAAATTTTATGAATCACACGAAGCTCATTCGACGACAAGAATAGATGACAGGGTTTTCGGGTAAGTCCAGTTAAAAGGAAGGTTGCAAATTAAAGGATATCTATCGGCCGGATAGCCATGGACACACATCAAAAGAACTAACAAGAAAAAAATATTTTCGTCGTCGGAGGGTGCTCACACGCGGGTCCTTACTCAAAAGATAATATAAAGACACCATCTCACTTTCGCCAATACGCGTTAAAGTCTCAATAAACATCGTTGTTGAAAGTCAAAAAGATATTACATAATATGTGTTCTACATGATCGGACGTCATCGGATGATGCCGTCTCAAGTTCTCACAACTTACGATCATTTGACTAGATCACACACCATATATGTACATAAAAAAGAAAAGGTTGAACATAAACATCGATTATAGATCTCCACCGTTAATCATCGAGAAAACCTTGAACGAACCCTTGATAATAACCACTTGATCTCAAGAGTCTTTCTACTTGCGGTGTCGGCTTCAACATACTCCTCGAGGTTGTAACGAATTTATTAACTCCATTCATTAAGAGATTCGGTCCTCAATCATTCCACAAATACACGCATAAATCCTGGTGACACTTATCGTTTCTCCTTATACACTGCTTCCCGAGATTCATTTAAAACTCAGAATAAAATAGTGATCTTCAATACGAGGAACAGAACGAGATAAAAATGAATTCAATAAATGCATAAACGGACAAGATATGGTAAAATGATTTAAGGTTGACGATCGACGAGGGATCTCGACTCACGTAACCGTAAAACATAATAATTCGCAATACTAGAACAATGAGAGCGAAGAATGAATTAAATATTAACATTAAAATAACATTTGTCACAATTATCCGTCCCGGATTTGTATTACCTTAAAACTCAGTTGAGGTACTTTCTTGATAAAGATGATATATTAAAAATAGAAGTTAAATAGCTTCATAATTTATTTTGGTTGTCTTAAGAAACTTTGAAACAATGACATGAATTTATTAATTAAATTCGTATTGATGGTTACAATTAGAAAATCTAATTTTCAAATTAAATCATTGTTAGGAATATAAATTAAACCGGTAATTTCATTACATTAAAAGTAAAGTATGATAAGTCAATTAGTTCAAAAGATAGAGCATAATTTCATTTTAAACATTAGTTTTAGTTATACAAAATATGATGCATAAATTTGACCTTTTACTTGTGATGGTTATTTCGATAATTGAAAATCATTGGAAAATGTATAAACATAAAAATTTTATAGTACGTTGTAGAAATACTTAAAGGTGTTTATTATTTTTAAATAAACATGGGGTATATTTGGGTTTCAAAATGTGACAAGATAATAAATGAATACGAATGGAAATAATGGTCAACAATTAGCACGAAATTAGCGGCACGAAAGAAAACGAAGCAAATGTCGTATGAATTCTTAAAGAGAATAATAAAATAAAGGCGTTGATGGTAAGACGATAAGAAATAATAGATTAAACAAGTTGTCGATTCTGTTAGTGCGGTCGATGGTTCACCAATATCAGTTTGTTAACTTAGCGGTGGTCGTTACACGATCGGAAATAAGATCCATACAAAAATTTTAATCAAAGAAAATTCCTAATAATCACTTGTAATTAAAACAAATCAAATGAACGATGTTAGTGTTTAAAGAGATAAGTCAAAGCACGGTTCACAAAAGTAGATTTCGAGACAAACGAGAGTGACGGACGTCATCCCGGATATACGGAAATCACTCTAGTGATAATTCATTATTCACGTGCGGAGACATTCTAAAGATCTACCCAGTCTCATAAAGAAAATTGGATGAGAAGGAAGGATAAAACATCGAGACTTTCAAGTCATTTATCAACAGTCAATAATTAGACGAGTAGTCAAAAGAAATCAGTTATAAGACAAAATGAAGTAACAAGTGGAAAAACAATCATCGAGTAAAAACGTACCCGTAAACGTGTAATTCATCCAAGAGAAGGTAAGAAAACATATGCGGATGCATAGAAATTGCGCTATTTGTATAAAATATGAAGGTTTTCAAAACTTCTTTTCACTTTATTTCATTTTATTTATCTTTATGATAAATACAAGTAAAAAGTTGATTATTATCAAGATTTTTAAGGTGACTACTATTCAGCCTAGCATGGCTCCTTCTAAATTAGACATAGGTGATCAGGTCATGTATAATTTAGGGCTAGCAATGCAGTGCTCAGTTTCGTCGAAGAGTATTACGTTTCTTATGTTTATATATAAACCATGCCATTTGTAAAATGGAATTTATAAATAGTTTATAAATTTATAGAATACAAGTAATTTGCGAGATACTCAATAAGCAACTTTTAATGTTACGAAAAGTATTTTATAAGACCAAAGTAAAAACAATTGGTGAAAATAATCGTAAAACAATATCAGATTTATTTATAAGGTGACATTATGACAACGTATAAAGTAACCAAAGATTTGCAAAAAGTAGCAAATAGTAGCTCATAAAACAATCAATGAAATGGTTACAAGTTGTTAATGTTTCAAAAGGTTATAAGATTTAGACAAAAACGCCATGAGACACGTGATGAGAATATTGATGAAGAATGTGAATGCAAAACTTCAAAACTCAACCCAAATCAGTGGAAGGTTAGAAGAAAATAAAAATAGAACAACATCGAATGACAAATGAGTCATATATATGAAAAGAATAAAACAATCCACATGTGTATTCTATGTAAGATACTCTACACAACATGCTTTTAAGAAAGTATATTATTCGTTTTCAAATTACCCTATTATTCCGTTAATTGCTAATCCTGTACTGTTTCTATTTTTAAACATTTTCACATGCAACTAGTATTCGTTAGTTGTAAAATAATATTTGTTAAAATTTTACGATCTCAAATGTAATCAAAACAGCTTAGAAACATTTAAAACTCATGTTCTGAATTTTCTATCAGATTTAACTTTTAAATATTAGCCGATTAATTGACCCGATAAACGACATCTCCAAGACTCGGAGTCTAAAGCATTTTGATGCAAAACGACGTTTCAGACGACTTTCTAGTTTTACCCGAGACCTGAAACCCAATGTAAAATGACCAAAATACCCCTGCAAGTTCTGTGCAGGTTTTACTATTTTATTTTAAAAACACAGGTTTTACTTTTAAGTTTTGACCTGTTTATACTGCCCCAGCAGTTTCTCCATTAAATATATTTTTCGACACTTCCTAACGGCTCAAAATATTTATATATACACACATGTCTTGTGGATTTTACAACAATGAAAAAAATAAATCTCAATATGAGCATTAAATAAAAATATAGTATAATAAATGACAAAAGATGCTTCAAGGTATCCAACACAAAATTTAGGAAGCAAAACGGTGAATGACGTTTATAATTTAAGTTTCAAGGTGCAATGTAGGCAAACCTCCTTGGTGCCACGATTCTTCAAAAACACCAAAACATAACGAGAAAAGAATGGAACATTCATAGGTTGCGTTCCGAGAGCAAGAAGGTTAATGAAAAACAAATGATACAATTTTATAGAAGTAAAATCGTATTCCAATCTAGCGCCATAATCTAGACGATGATTTATAAAATGACGATGACGTTACCGAGATATAAGTGAACAATACACTTCGGAGTCGATACATATAAATGTCAATAAATAGCGGTTAGTCTATTCCAAGGACACATTGAGCTACACAATGGTCTAGAGATTACGTTTCAAGACGTCCAAGCACAAACAGCCGGAAAGCGATTTGGATATCTATAGATATCTCAAAGGGTTAAACAATGAAAGTAACGTGCACATATGAAGGTATGTAAGGTCATAATATAAAATTTGCAATAAAAGCAATTTAAATACTTCAAAAATAAATACAGAAAGATCTTGAAAATTCAATGTATTTATTTAAGTTAATCATTAATAAATGATAAACTTTTATCGAAAAGTTTAACGACATAAATATATATCGATAAAAGGGATCCTAGATATAAATATATATCCATAAGTGGATCATAGTATTTATTTATAAATACTTGCCAATAAGGTATATGTAATAACGCATACTAAAATTGTAATCTCAGAAGTAGCTTGAACCTGAAGTCACGCGAAGTCCGGTGCACATGACTCTTTGAAAAATAAAAACTGACAGTTATAGTTTAGGTTTTTATAATAAAGACCTAGTTCTCTATAACTCATGGCTCTGGTACCAATCTTTAACACCCCCAAATTTGCACGCAACGGAATACATCTTTGGGTGCTAAACAATGATACAACAACACATAATTTATAAAGAACGACTCAAAAAGAGATGTTTTAGATTTATCGTTCCCAAAACATTCATCAGAGTAGCGTAGTCCCAAGTACTCGTTACCAAAAGATAAGTTAAAACAACATATTAGTTTGTTTTAAAAATGGAACGATAAATAAATCAAAGAGTTTGAACAACAAAAGCAGTGCACAACTTCATTCCCCGTGACCTCCAAGCTTCCACTTCTTGATTACCTGAAATACATGTGAGTAAAACAATCAGCAAAAATGCCGAGTGAATCCATAGGTTTATGTAATCAATTTGAACACAAGTAAAGATTATAAGTTTGTGGCATGCTTATAAGTATCAAATAATAATTTGCATCAACAATGATAATTGTATATAGCATAAATTGCAATAAGCTCATGGAACCGAGCCCTTAAACACTCCTTTTAGAGGTCTGATAAGACAGGAGATTTATTAATTGTCGGTTACCTCTAGATTTTTGGTACATTACTGTATACCTGACTTCTCAATACAATATGTCCAAACAGTGCGGGGGTCGGGCCTAAGCTTCTGTGACAAGTCCACACAAACTGAACCGGGGCGGCTTCCCCCATAGATCTATTAATTGTACTAGCGGCTAGCCCATCATAAGCTAGTTAACGGTCCATAATTGAGGCTTTAACAAAGGCAATCACTTAATGCAATTTAAAGGCAACCACGGGTCCATTTATAGAGGGACAAAGCATACCATAAAAATCTTGTGTTCTAAGTTTATAAAACATGTATTCCCCCTCGCGGGTTTAAAATCATTTAATAACTAGTATAAAGCGAGGCTATAGACTCACCTTAGCCGATAGTGGTAATGAGACGATCGCCGACGATAGATGATGCCTTTCAAACACGAGAACCGCAGCCTATCAAATGAGGTGCGTTCATTAATAATAGACTCGAGAAATAAACCATACATAAGAATATAAAACTCGACTCATATAATCACGACAAACTCGAGAGAAAACGATACAAGTGATACTATTACACTCTCCTATATATTCATTTTATTATTCTATGTCTTTAATAAAAATCTGTCGGAACATACCGAATGTCCAAGCCGTTTTCCCATACTTAAACATATCAACTTTTTATGATACTACTCAGAGAACTTACTTACTATATGTAGAAAGTCCTCTCAAGAGCCCATCAAAAGATTTTACTTCTAAAGTTCCCTGCCCGACTCACCTTTGAATCACAAAATCCGGACAGTTTAGCGACCTTGACTTACGAAACCATTTTGACCATTCTAAACAACTCCATTTGTAAAACCGCCACTTGATTCTAAAAATAGACTCAAAATGCTAAACTTGGAGCCTGAGAACAGCCCTTGAATCATTTTGAAACTCATTTTATAGTCCCCGAGATTCGATCCAAATATCGACAACAATTTTCGGATTGTGTCGACACTCGTCTCCCGGTACACGAAAATCTAACTAGTGTATCTTCCACCTCGTTTGGAGTTGGAAGGCCTACTTTATATCAAATCGAAGCTAACGAAGTTCTCTACGACATAATCCCATCATATCATCCTATATTCAGACTTAAGACCCTCGAAAATGGCCTCAAACCTACTGCCCAAAATTGACCTTTTAAAAATCATACAAAATCAATTTTTCAACACATTTTACCCATTTCTATACCACTAATATGATCATTTTAACACTCTTACACTATGATCAAACCTCTAACACACTTGCATGTACAAATCTAATAAATAAAACTCAAAAATTTAAACATGCAAACCCACCACTATGTAATATAATATTATTAACACTTATTTATTCCTTCAAAATTGATCAAACAAGTATAGTTCATCAAGAAAATAAATTTTGAAAAAAAATGTTAATGCATGTTGAAGAAAATCATACCAATGTGATCACAAGATCAAAAGTAAGATGGGTCTTGTTTTGTTTTTGGATGGATCAAAGTTGATCATCAAAATTTTTGATGATTTGTATGGTGGTGGTGTACGGCCAACAAGGAGAAAGAGAGGAAGAAATTGATTTTTTTTGTTTAAATGAATTTTATAATGAAAATGAGTTAGTGGAAAACATTTATATAGTGTAAGGTTATGGTAGTTTTTGCCAATTTGCGATAGTTTTGGTCCAAAATGTAAATATTAGTTAAAAAGTGGGAAATGACTAAAAGTCAATTTTACAAATATTTACGGGATTCGGGTTTGTAAAAATACTAAAAAGTTTAAACGCACACAAAAAATAATAATATAACGACTCGATACGTAATTAAAATGATATCGTCGAAAGTATTAAATATCGAAACGATCGATAATGAAATATAAAATTTTAGGCATCTGTCGGTATCGCGATCACTAGTAGTCCTCGTTGCTCGTCAAAATATTAAAATATAATATTTAATATCGGTTTCAACTTAAACCGTTATACATAATAATATTTTAACTCTATAAAATACTTCAAAATAATTGAAAAATAGAATTTAAATTATGACCTTATTTTTACGGGTTTTACAGAATCATTGGACTTTAACCTATCCTACCATCCTTATGTCACCACAATCGTCATCGTCGTGAATTAAGATGTTGTGGGTAAGTATACGTCACCATGAAATCCATTTTAATATCCAAATCCATTTTGCTCCCCCTTAACATATGCCACGATATTCGAAAACATTTTGCACATGTTGGGATAAGCCAGCACATTAAGTCAAACCATTGAATTAATTGATCTCATATTAAATCACATTTTCTCCCCCATATTAAAAATATTAACCCAATCGATGTTTTTAATATCAATTGATTTAATGAGATTTTAAGAAAGTTTGGGAAGAAAAATGCAAATTCGATTAAATCCATTTATCTTCATGATTTTTACAAGCTCCCCCTCAAATTAATGAGGGTATACTTGAAACGTAAATTAAATACCTTTTAAACACAAGTGTAAGGTATTTATCACGTGCAAAGATCATATATGATAATGTATTCACAAGATTAGCAGTTTATGAGGTTGGACCTGAATGATGGAGAACATCATATGAAAGAAGCACATGGTTCTTGTTCACGAATGTTGGTCGCCTCATCACGTCTGAAGTTATCTCTTGACTCCATGTGTACGATTGATATTGTTGTCTTGACACCAACATGTGAACTTGGCACTTTCAGCGTCAAAGATTCTGAACGCTTGACAATTGCTCCCCCTCAATTGTTGACCCGTGTTCTACTTAAAGAGCTGTAGTCGTCGTTTGAGTAGTCACATCGTTTAGTATGTAGATATCAATTGCAACGAACTTTTGATTGTGGAGTTGATAACTTCGGATTCGGAAGTCAAAGCTTTCCGGTGAAATGCTTGACTTAAATGTGAAAAGCGGGTTACTATCGGAAATAATAGCAAACCATATGGAGCATGTTTTAAATCTTTTAAACTTCTGCTCGAACTTTATTTACAACCCCGTGTCATTATTGAATGACATTTCTAGGTTCGTAAATATTATCGATTCTAGAAGACATGCTCTTTTTATCAAAACGTTTTTGAACACACAATTTTGAAAGATTTAGAAAAACCTTTTGAGAAATTCTTGAAAAATTGTGTTCAATGTTTTGAAAACCAATTACTTGAGCTTAAGATTTGGAATATCTTAGGAAATCTCAAGTCCGAGAAGTTGTAAACTTCTCGTTGTAAGGATAAGTTACCATCGACGATAACCTTTCCTTTTATCTGAAGAACGAGTCCTAAGCTGGCATTTACTTAGAAGTCATTTTCACGAGCTTGAAAACTTTGACTGTTTTAACGGAAAGCTCATGACCGAGAAAGGTTAATTTCTCGTTATGAGAAAAAGTTCTCTTATTTAAAAGATACACTTTCCTTTCTGAGCTTAAAACTACGAAGGTTTTAATACAAGCTCATGACCGAGAAAATTGAATTTCTCGTTATGAGGATAAGTATTCATTAATGATAATCTTTCCTTTATTTGAAGTTCGAGTTACAGTCTGACATTTAACTGTAAGTCATTGTGCATGAGCTTAAAAACTTGGAGTGTTGTCGATATAAGCTCATGCCCGAGAAAAAATAATTTCTCGTTGTAAGGATAAGTTTATCATCGGCGATAAACTTTCCTGACTTTGAAGAACGGAGCATAAACTGTAATGTGATTATACGCCATTGTGCATGAGCTTAAAAACTTGGAATGTTTTTGATATAAACTCATGCCCGAGAAAAATGATTTTCTCGTTGTTAGGATAAGTTTATCATCGGCGATAAACTTTCCTTTCTTTGAAGCACAGGTTACAATCTGTGATCCGACTGTAAGCCTTTGTGGTAAGCTTAACCATGAATCCCCTGAGACACTTGTTTCTCCGATATCTGCTTCTTCAGCAACCAAACTCTAAGAGTATCCTTAGTTGAACGATATACAATGATTGGACCGCTTCGTTCTTTTGGAACATCAACTTTAGTACCTGCATTCTCATTAGGAATTTGCTTGCTTTGACATGGGTTAGCGATATCAATTTTAGAAGCACGTGGGGGTTCACAGTTAGCTTTACTTGTATCAGAAGCGACCTGAGTAGATGATTCACTAGTCTTGGCTGGAAAACATTTCCTTTTATAGAAAACCATAAGTTTAGGCTTAAGTGAAATATCATCTTTATCAGTTTCCTCCCTAGTAGACTTAGTAGAATCGGAGACTATCCTAGTTAAAGGGCACTCGTTTCCTACTAGAGTGAATTTTCTACCAGTGGGGCGCCAAACTTTACCAAAGGGTTTGATTTTAGCTATCCACTGGGTTTTAAGTCTAGCACGGGAGTTCACCTCATCAAGTAATTTCTTGACACAAGAATCATGATTTGCCGTAAAGACACATTTTCTACATGTTTTACAAGTAGCATATTTAATGCCCGAGTAATTCCTAGATGATTGATCGATGCTCCTAGGAGATGACATGCTATGGTTAGCAGTGTTGGGTAATCTAGAAGGCATCTGACTAGGTTTGACATTGATATCTCTTACATGTGTCCTTTGCTTAGCTTCCCTAAGACCAGATTTATGGCAAACGTCATTTGAACTAGTTCTAGACGTGGTCTTGGTATTTTTAGGGAAACTAGAGGCAATCATGTGATTAGGTCTTGCCAAAGCTGTTTTGAACACATTGGGCCTAGTTGCTGGAGTGACTGGTCTAGGAAAATGAACCAAATCAACTTGGGAGGCAAATTGCGGTCTCAAGGATTGTGGTCGCTCGGATCTAAATGCAGTAGGTTGTCTGACAATCGACTGTCTGATGAACTGATTTGTAGGCGGTTTCCCCAAGATTGATGGTTTTTCAAGCTTAGTGTCCACACTAGGTCCTCTATTTTTCCTTAATTCGTTTTTCAACGCAGCTATAGCAAAGACCTTTTCCTGAACTTGAGCCTTTAACGTTTCATTTTCTTTGAGCAATCTATCTTGGGATGCCAATTTAGACTCTAGTAACTGAATTTGTTTCAAAAGATTTTCCTTTTCAGCTTTAGAATCTAAAACTTTTTGATCCAATTTCATTTCAAGAACAACGTTTGACTTTTCAAGTTTTTCAAAGTATGTTTCAAATTTGTCCGTTTTCTTAGAAAATTCACGTTTGGCATCCTCAAGATCTTTTGATTGTTGAGCTACAATCGTTTCGAGCTCTCTACTTTTGGAATCAGAAGAAGTCAATGAGGCAGTTATTAAACAATTATCATGATGTTTAGCATTTTGAACACTTTCTCCCCCATTATGACTCACATCGAATGAATCAGAAGTGGTATTTCTATCACTCTTTTCCATCCCATGTTTGTCATAATTAGGTTCAGAATGCTCAATATACGGCATGTCATCAGTATATACATCATAAACAACATTACATTGTACCATGTTTGCAGGCTCTGCGTCATAAATGGGTAAGGTGTCATCAAGAGAAATCTCGTGAACATTCCCCGACGTGCCACTGGTATCATGTTTTCCTCTTGATTCCGTGCTCTTGCCATCGTTAGGCTCCAAGTTGTCAAACGTATGACCATTCTCCTCGTGCATCTGCGTCATTGATTCTTTCACTCCATTATCATACGCTTGTTGAAGTCGAGATCTTTCATAAATCGAAGACAAGACCGATGTCATGAGTTTCAATATTGTATCACGGAACACTCGAAGCTTGGTATGTGTATTTCGAAGAAATGATTGGCAAATCACTGAACTTTCAGACTTGATGATATTGAATTGGAGGAAAGGCGTGAGTTGTGTCACAAGAGTCTGATATACAAGTGCTGATGCAGAGTGATTAAATTTTTCATTGTTGAGTTGCTCGCGGAGTTGGGTCAAAGTGAGGAATATTGAGTCGATGAATATATGACGATCTTGACCAAAGATTGTCACAAATTCGCTCCCTCCTTGAATCCATGAAAGAGTGACAAGATGAGACTGAAGTAGTTGAAATGACGTGAGGCCACTTTTTCTAGCGTTGTCTTGCACGTGATGCAATTTCTGCAAGTCTCCCTCTCGAAAAGTTGAATTCAAAGACTCCATTGAATTTTGTGGTTGTTTTCATGATTTTGCAATTCGTGAAGAAATTTAGAAACAGAAATTCACGGAATATGACAAAACCAATGAAAAATCCGTGAGTTTCTTGTCAGCTCAAACTTTGATAAAACAAACCCGATCAAAACTCCGTAGCCACGAAAAATAAAGCCCGTCACTTTGACTCGTCACTTTTGTCTTCAAATCCGGCCACACAAACTTTTAACCCGTCAAATATTTAACCACTTGGGTTCTTTCGAAATATGCGCCTCAACACGATGTACCAAATCCAAATATATCGATTGACAAAAATACAAAATTAACTAAACTAAAATTAACTTTAAAAAAACTTAATTAAAACGTGTCCCAAAAGTGAATGGCTACCTAAAAAAAACGTGTAATGGACCTAAGCAGAAAACGTGGCTAGGCTTAAACTCCACAAAATCCCACAATTGTTAATTATATCAAAGACGTGGTGGCTAAAACTGGATATATAAAAAATAACTGTTACCCACTAAATCATATCAGATCCCACCTTCTTGTTTCTTTCGCCCTGTCTTCCTCCTTCTTGGTTACTATTTTATCTCTCTCTCTTCAACAACAATAATCAAACACAGATTAAATAACCTCCGTCCCTCTCTCTACTCACCATGAAACGCAGCCCCCAAATCTCTTTGTGACCTCCGTCTCCTTTACCCTCTTCATCATCAATCAATCAATCGTTCTTCAGTTCAATTCAATCCAGTCCAATAAAACGATTGATTATAATTTATAAATTATACAATGGATCAAACCCAAACCCAATCTACTCCAATACACCAAATAATCACCAAACTATTAAACGGGAAATCACAAACCCTAAATTTCGAAACCCCACTTATCTCAATTAATCACAACCGTCGCATGCAACATCTCAATATATAAACAAGATTTGTTACAAGATGATTCATCCTCTCATCTCATCCCCAATAAACAAGATGATTCGTCTTCCAGATCTGTTACAAGGTCTCGGGTAGGTACTAACTGTTTATGTTTTCTGTTTTTCGTATTTGACGTGACGATCGAGTCTGGGTTGAAAGTCGAAAGATGGTGTCGTGAGGGTTTGTTTGATAAAATAGAGAGTGAGGTTTGGTTGTTGTTGGTTTAGTCTGTTTGTGTTGACTGAGAGATGTTGGTCGAGAGTGTGAAGGGTTCGAGCGTCTTGTGTGAGGCAAGAGTCTTGTTTTGTGTTAGTCGTGAGACAGTTTGGTTAAGATGGAGTCTAGGTCTGAGGTTGAGTCGAGTGTAGGTCGAGGCTTGAGTCGAGTGTGTTGCTGTGTTTGGGTTTCGTTGGTCTAGATTAGTTATAGGTGACGAGTCAAAATGATTTGGGTGGTTGTGAAAGTTTGAGGCTGTTTGTCTCGAGTCTGTTGATTCTGTTTCGTGGGTATGTCGAGGGTGGGTTATGTGGCAGTCGAGGGTGAGTGAGAGTCCAGTCAAAACCATCGAGTCTTTGTTGTGGAGAGTTTGTTTAGAGTCTTTCTAAGGTGAGGGAGTCTTTTGAGTCCCGTTGTGTTTGAATCTCCCTTCTTTCTTTTTCTTTTTTTTTTGAAATATTCCGGATGAACGTTTAATCCGGATGAAACTTTTATTCCGGATAAAACGTTTATTCCGAATAAAACTTTTATTCCGGATGAAACTTTTATTCCGGATGAAACTTTTATTCCGGATGAAACTTTTATTCCGGATGAAACTTTTATTCCGGATGAAAGTTTTATTCCGGATGAAAGTTTTATTCCGGATGAAAGTTTTATTCCGGATGAAACTTTTATTCCGGATGAATGTGTTCGTTCGGAAAAAGTTTTATACCAGATATGAAAAACTGAAACCAGATCTCGAAAATCCCATCTTTTTTAAAATTGGTTATAAAAATAAAACAGAAATTGAAGATTGATGGAAATGGATCAAAAGTTGATGAAAAACTGTTGGACAAGAAGACGTATTACCAGAAACTCCCAAAATTTGAGACAAAAACTGATTATATAAAAAGAAAGCAGAAATTGGATGACAGTTGGACAAACTGATTGGACAAAAAGTACTGATTGGACAAAAATTGATAGAAACAATAAATAAAAAACTGATAAAACAAAAGAAAAAATAAAATAAAATAAAATAATATAAAACATAAAATATTAAAACACTGATGATTGTGGAAACATGATGGACAGATTTGATACGGATATTTGAGAAAAAAAATTGATTATTTAAAAAATTTAATAAAAATTGATGATTTAGAAATTGATGATTTAGAAAAATGATAAAAATTATTTGGACAGATTTTAAAGAAAAATGAGACAAAAAGATTATCAAAAAAATAAAAAGATTATGACAAGAAAATCAATAGATAAAAAACGCAAATCCTAAGATTTAACCATGGCTCTTGATACCAATTGAAGGTCTACGATTTCTTGGGATTTGACAAACTATGATTTACCTATTGATTGAATTGAGGAGGAGGAGGAAGAAGATGAAGAACTAGAGAGAGAAAGAGGAGAGAAAGGAAAGATAGAGAGAGAAAGTGAATTTTATAAAAATGAAAAGTAATCACCAACCCCTCCTAACATGCTAGGAGGGGTATATATATAGCCCACCCTACATGTGGGCTATATGGACTATATGATAATAACTAGATCACGAGCCCATTACATTAATATATCGTTAGAGCGACCGATCCTTCATAAATACGTAAAAACGTATTTCCAACATTCAATAAATTCTCAAGTAGTCATTCTCAATTTAGACAAAATATAATTCCTACATTTTCCTAATAAAGTGTAGCAAGGATGAAAAGTGTATGCCGACATAATGCACAACCTAATAAGGGTTAAGAATGCACCATTGCATATCTTGTCTAACAAGTCTAGTTAAGGTTATTTACCTTAATAGAAGTTGAGGCCAACAACATTGAAGTGTATAAACAAGGTTTACACAAAACAAAGTAACACTCTTGATTGGTCTTTCGGAAATGACACATTTACCAATTGTATTGCAATGTAAATTACTTGAGTATGTAGGATATTGTAAATCTTGCTTATGTTTAGAGAGAGAAAGAGATAGAAAGATTGTAGATTTCACACACACACTTGAGAGAGACTAATAAGAAAACACCTTAATCACTATGTGTAAAATGAATAAAAATCACCACCCTCTCCAACTAAGGAGAGGGTTTATATACCCCAAGCCCATGAGATGGGCTTGGGCTTACAATGGGCCACCGGGCTACACGTGTTGTAGGCTTGGCTTGGCCTTGTTTGCTTAATATTAAGTTAACTAAACTACGAGCTATTACTTAGACTATAATTGGAGTGACCGATCCTTTCTAATACGTAAAACGTAATTCCAACAATCTCCCCCTAAGGGAGGTCACTCCAAACAAGGGCGTTACCCAAGTTACAATAATAAAATAACCTAGCATACTATGCTTGTCTTGAGCTCATAGTCTTCGTCTTTCTTTTCTTTTTCTTTTCTGGTGAACATGCTGATGTGATCTTTGATATCTATCTTTAGCATTAATCTCTTGCCTTGATCTTGTGCATCCTTCACTTGTGATCTTCGCCTCTTCGTGACTTCATGTCCCACATATTTATACCTTCGTAATTCCTGAAAGCTTTAGAGTTCAATAAAGCGGAACACTTAACTTTTAGGCTTTCTTGAATGAGATGAGGTATTAAGTGCATAAAGTATAAGCATATGGGACGACTTCTTCTCGGATTCCGCATCGCCACCGTCTTCAAATGCCGCAACATAAGTAGACACGAACGAAATGTCTTTGAACATTTCATTCTATTTCGGTAGCATTTTACCTCCGGTCGGTGAAGACCTTTGGACGATATTAAATATCGTACTTGTGGCAGGTAGATTTAATTAAAAATCTCCTTGACAAGATTTCGCGGGTAAACCCGTTCTCTTTACTCGACCGTCCAAAGCTGACTGCGAGCATAAAGAGTGAATCATTTGGATAAAATTATCCGCATGATTGAAGCCGTCAATTCCAATTCCTGGAACAAGTTTGATTCATTAAAGAATCGTACCATCGTTGCTTTCCAGTTGTCACGAGCTTGATTCATATTGAATTTTGCAAGTTACCTAGCAAGTGTTGTTTAAGGTTAACACTAGAAGGATTTCCACTCATCACTGTGAACACTAAGGTATCTCTGAGTGTTCTGGCAAGATCACTTAGATATTGCGTAGAGGCCTGGAACGTGTTTAAATTCAATTAAGAATTAAACAACTGTTGCTTTCCAGTTATCACAAGTTTGATACATAAAGAATCTCACAAGTCACCTACCATGAGCTTTTTGATATTCACTCAAGAAGGATTTCCATCTTCATTGTAAATACTTTCGTATTACTCGGATGTTCAGGCAAGATCATGAAGATTTTGCGTAGGACTCTTAAGATCTTTCTTACTTTTCACAGTGTGTGAAGAAGCAAGGAATTATGAAAGTGTGTCCTAATGAGATATTTGATGATCTCAAATGGCTCTAGACTCGATCGTGCATTTTGGATTTTAGTGATCGGGGGCTGGAGAGGAGTGCCACCTTTTCAATACCAATTTATTCGGAGTGAATAAATCAATAGATAATGCGTTGTCTCCGTGTTAATAAAACAAATACCTTTTAAGAGATATCTGAGTTAGCTGGGATGGGTTGTGCATTGCATCACTGGGTCCATGATGTCTGTCTTCAATAGCATCATTAAAGTGATCTCAATAGCATATGTGTTGACCCGATTTCTGCCTAAGGTTGTAAGGAGGGCTTCTTTCTTTACACCCTTATCTTTACAATTCTTTATCATTCTTTAACCCCTTCAATGCTTACCAATACGTCATAACTAGAACCTTGTTGTGATTGTTCCAGTGCTAACTTAAGTACTTGGTCGGCATTCAGCTACGTTCAAAATCTTTCCTAAGGACTACTATTTCTAGCTATGGAATGTCCTTGGAAAGATTCCTCCGGTTTTCGAAGAATCATTGGACTTGACCTATCCTACCATCCTTATGTCACCACAATCTTCATCGTTGTTAAATAAATGGGTTGTGGGTAAGTAAAAATCACCATGAAATCCAATTTTGATGTACAAATCCGTTTTGCTCCCCATTAACATATGCCACGATATTCGAAAACATTTCGCACATGTCGGGATGAGCTATCACATTAAGTCAAACCTTTTATGATAATTTCCCATATTAAATCACATTTTCCCCCATATTAAAAATATTAACCCAATCGATGTTTTTAATATCAATTAATTTAATAAAGTTTTAAGAAAGGTTTTGGGAAGAAAAATGCAAGTCCATTTAATCTTCATGAGACCAATTTGTGAGAAATGATACCAATTTGTAACATGATCACATATTCACCATATAAGAATGAATTGACAAGGTTGGACCTGATTGATGAGAAATTCATATGATAAGATCAAATGGTTCTTGTATGCAAGGGTTGGTCACCTCGTCACGTCTGAAGTCATCTCTTGACACCACATGTACGATTGGTATTGTTGTCTTGACACCAATTTGTGAACTTGGCACGTTCGGCATCAAAGATTCTGAATGCTTGAAAATTGCTCCCCCTCAATTGTTGACCCGTGTTCTATTGAAAGAGCTGTAGTCGTCGTTTGAGTAGTTGCATCGTCGAGTATGTAGATACCAAATGTAGATAGCTATGGTTGTAGATATGATAACTTCATAAAAACAAGATTTCTCTTGTTTTAACAAATAAATGCACTGATGCGTACATATATCCGTGTTAGATTGTGTTATAACATAAATAAAATCCCTTACATGGTTATAAAGTAAACCATGACCGAGAAAATTAATTCTCGTTGAGAGCCAAAGCTTACATAAGAAATACTTGACTTTAATGTGAAAAACGGGTTGTAGTCTGAAATAACTACAAGCAATATGGGCATGTTTTATGAAATATTTACAACTTTTGTACGAACTCTATTTATGGCGCCGTGTCAATATTAATCGACATTTCTAAGGCCGTAAATATTATCGTACCAAAAGACATGCCTTTGAAAAATAAAGTAAAAATATTTTTGGATTTTTCTAAATTTTTCAATTTTTATGATTTTTATATGGTTTTATATTTTTGTATTTTGCTTTTGTGGATAATAAATATAAACAATATATACAGATGATCACCAAGGATACGGAGAATAGTTTATCACCACTATTCTTTCGCTTCATCTGCCAGTTCCTTTAGAGTCTCAGGCGAGAAAGTTCTCAATCCTAGCTTGTCGGCCAAAAATTCAATTCGAGCGCGATCTAAAGCCTTTGTGGAAATATCCGCCAATTGATACTCAGATCGGACAAAGTAAAGCTCGATTACTCCATTTTCCACTTTCTCCTTGATGAAGTGGTAGCGAATGTCAATATGCTTCGACCGGGAGAATTGAACATTGTTGATGTTGGAAATACGTTTTTACGTATTTAGGAAGATTCGGTCACTCTGACAGTATATTAAGGTGTAGCTCGTAGTCTAGATATCTTTATACTAGTTAACAAGGAAAGGCCTAGTCCATGTTATTTATGGACGGCCCAAATGTAAGCCCAAGCCCATCTTATTTGGTATATAAACCCTCTCCTTAGATGGTTTCATTTCTCTCTCTACAAGTGTGTGAATTCTACCAAGTTTCTATCTGTTTCTCTCTCTAAAGCATAAGCAAGATTTACATATCCTACAAATGGTATCAAGAGCCATGGGATGATTGTTTGGTTTTTATGTTTGTGTTCTTGATCAATTCGCCTATTTTGATCCTATTTCACACGTACCAAATTCTTTTTTTTGTGTTTTTATGCTTTAATCTTGATATACGTTATCTAGTTACTTGTTATAGTGATTTGGTATTGGTATTTTGGTTAAAAACACAAAATTTTTGGGTGTTTGATTCGTTTTTAGGCTTAAAATTCCGAATTTGTTGTGTACTATCCGAGAAAAGTGGTACTTTTGTCTCCATCGCAAAGTTGGTATCCATCGCAAAGTGAGCAGGGTTCTTCATTGCGATCGCAAAAACCTAGGGTTTCTACATTGAGATCGAAGGGTATTCCGACACTTATTCCGATCGTGCATTGCGATTGCTCCTTGCATCGTACATTGCGATCGGGTATAAGGCAATATTGCGACGTTACTCTGTCCAAATTTCGTCAGTATTACGATAGGTATTGCGATCAAGCATTGCGATAGGTATTGCGATCAAGCATTGCGACAGGTATTGCGATCAAGCATTGCGACAGGTATTGCGATCAAGCATTACGATAGGTATTCAGATAGACATTGCGACAGAACTTGTTTTGTGCATTCCGATAGTTAATGCGATCAAGTATTGCGATAGTTATTAAGACAAGTATTGCGACAAAACTTGTTTTGTGCATTCCGATAGAGTGACAAGATTTCCAAGATTTTTCAAAAACGTGTTTTTGAAATATTTTAACAAACTTGCAGTTCGTGTGTAATTTTGTCTTGGAAATTTTTGGTTTATTGAGAACATAATTTAGGGGATTTCAACATTATTTCTCGGCTTTAACAACACAACAACAAACATATTAACTTTCTCTCATTGTTCGATCAACTTTGTAAATCTTAACTTATTGAAATGGAGTACACATCTCTTACGGATAAGTCCATCCTCTCGGGTACGGATAATCGTCCACCAATGTTGGTGAAGACTATGTATGAGGAGTGGGCTTCATGAATGGAACTTTATATGTTGAACAAAGAAAATGGACATCTAATTTGGGCATCGGTGCTCAATGGACCATTGGTATATGGTACTATGACGGAAGGTGCTGTTACTCGTCCTCGCACAACGGGTGAACTAACTGGAGATGCTAAGATACAAGACAAGTGTGATAAACAAGCTACAAATATCATTCTCCAAGCCCTTCCTCCAGATGTCTACAAACTCGTCAGTAAACATAAAGTTGCCAAAGAGTTATGGGATAGAATTCGTGTTCTAATGCAAGGCACTTCGTTAACTAAACAAGAACGAGGGTGTAAGCTCTATGATACTTTTGATAAGTTTGCCTATGTGCCAGGGGAGACTCTCAATGATTACTATCTGAGATTTACCCTATTGTTGAATGAGCTCAATATCTATGGCATTGCAATTCCTACGTTTCAATTTAACACCAAGTATTTGAACACTCTTCCTTCAGAATGGAAAAAGTACGTGACAGATGTTAAACTGGCTAAGTACTTGCATAACACCAATGTGGCTCAACTTCAAGCTTTTCTTCAACAAGACGAATGCCATGTGACCGAGGCTCGGTTGTCAACACCTCAAGTTCATGATCCACTTGCCATGTATGCTTCTCAACAAAACATGGCTTACACTTATCAACAACCATCATACTTGCAGCAGCCTCCACCACACACCTATCAGCAACCATAACAACCATCTTATCAACCACTAATGATGCCACATCAAGCATTTCAACAAAGTGTTCATCGACAATCTTTTCCACAACAACCACTACATCAGACATCACCATCACAAGCCAACACTTCTCCAATGGGATATATTCCTCAGCAAGGATATTTTCCAATTGAATCACAACCAGCACAAGCCTTCTACTCCAATGAACTTCCACCAATCCAAGCACCGGTCTTTACTCCAAATGATACGCCAGCTGATGCTCTAAACCATCTCACTTCCTAATTGTCAAAACTTGTTGCAACTAGAGGATTTCCACCAACAAACAATTAGCTCCGCACCTCTTCAAATCCTCAACAACAAGCCACTGTTCAAGATGGTCAAGTGAGGGTGCAACCTATTCAGGGAAGGCAAAATTCATATGGACCTCCTACAAGGACTGTGAATGCTCAAGTGATGAATTCTCAAGCTAATGGAAATGGAAGCCCTATTGGTCCACAAAAGGTTGTGACTTGCTACAATTTTAGAGGACAAGGTCATATGGCAAGGGAATGCACTCAGCCAAAAAGGAGAAGGGATGCAACGTGGTTTCGTGAGAAGATGTATTTGGTCGATGCTCAGTCTAAGGGAAAGATTTTGGATTCAGAAGAGTTAGCATTTCTTGCAGACCCAGGGGCAGCAGATAATGAAGGCATTGCAGTCGTTTCTACTTCTAATGCAGCTTATCAAGCAGATGATCTTGACGCATATGATTAAGATTGTGATGACATTCACTCTACGCAAGCTGCTCTCGTTGCTAATCTCTCTCACTACGGTTCTGATGCCGTCAGTGAGGTACCAACCACATCTAATAATATTGATGATAACCAACATCAAGTTGGGCATGAAAATGACAGCCTCGAACAACACTCGGGAGCTAGTAACTCAAATGATGTGGTACCCAATCCTACACATTTAAGTGAACCTCAACCAAATGCTACGACGAGTATGGAATCTTATGCTCAACATGATTTGGTCATGGTGCCTAAACATATTATTGATCAAATGTATATGGCTCTCAGACAATTCGTAGATACGAATTGCACCCTAGCTGCTGAGCTTGCGTTGCATAAAGAAAAGGTCAAAACTTTTGAAATGGTCCCTCAAGCAGAGAAAATAACATTTTCTGAATTTGACCAATTTCGTCTGAAAAGATTGAACACTTGAAAGAAATAGAATCATTAAAAGCTAATCTTTCCAATAAATTAAAAGCAAAAGAGTCGGTTGTCAATGATTTTTAGAAACTTAAAATAGATTTCGAAACTCTCGAGTCTAAAAAGTTTGAATCGGAAATTAATGCTACCAAACTTCTTAAATTCAAAGAACAACAGCTTTTAAAACAATACGCTTCCACAGAAAAGGTTCATCTTTTAACTAAATCGTTTAAATAACTCGAACTTAAGCGTCTTCAAGATTTACCACCTAATCCCGGTTATGCAAAACAAGCTCATGAATATATTCCGTGTCTTTATGATATGACCCTAATTGGCAAATCGAAAGAAGCACCTTTTGTTCGTAGTACTGAGGAGACACAGTCACTTGCGGAAGAAACTCATTCTAAAATGCTTTCAGAATTCCATAAGCTTGATTATGATACTTATAATAAAGATCAATTTTCTAAAAAGACCCGCATTCGCTTACAAAAGGAATTAGCTGAATTGACAGTTCTTGTGCCCCAAAGTTTGTCAAATGAAAACCCTCCTAGTACGTCTCCTACACTTGTCAAAACGGGTTTAACGAAGTTAATTCCACCGGTAATTAAGGCGTCCGTTAACTTAAATGCGGTACACCAACACATAGCCGACTTTGACAATGTCATTTTGGAACGTACGACGGCTTCGGCCATAACGGAAGGTGAATGGAATTTTGAGCACACTAGAGCTGCGTTTCGAGACAAAATTATTCCGTTTGTAAAGAATGTTAAAGCTTGTCTTAGTAATCTTGATCAAGATTTGCTTTTGGAAATAGAAGAAGTTAGACGTGTTTTCAATGAAATGGATGATGCTTATGAAAACAGTTTACTTGAAATAGAACGGGTTTAATGCCAAAATGATTAGCTTCTGAAGCAAGTGATGTCTCATGATATACTTTCCGTCTATGTGAATAAAAGTGTTGATAATGATTCTATTGTGCATAATGTTGAATCTGTGGATAATGTGGTAGATAGTACTTGTCACGAATCTGAAGCTGAATTTTAAAGCTTCAAGATTCATATTCTTCGCTTTCAAAACGTTTTGATGAGATTTAAACACATTGTATTTCGCTTGAATGTAAGCAACAATTTATTCAAGAAATCTTTGAAACGTCATTCGAAGGTGTTAATATCGATGATGCAAACTTTGAAAAAAATTTCGATTGAATTTACAATCAAAACAACGTCAGCCAAGTGACAAAGTTGCTAAATCTTTGTCGATAGACATAGAGAAATCTAAGGAGCTTAACTGTGTGAACGTACTTGAGGCCCCTGAGAATTTAAAACTTGATCTAGATAATCGAGTTTCCAAGATTTTGTCCAAAGTTGATAACTTAAAACAGAAAAATACACAACTCTTCGATTCAGTAAAGCCCGCATGTGCTAATACCACTGCACATAATCAATCTTTGATTGAATAATTGAATCGAAATTCGGTGGAAATATCTGATTTGAGGGAATAAATTTGTGATAAAAATCTGTCCTTGGCTGAGTTAAAGGAAACACTTCGTACTCTAAAAGGTAAGAATGTTGTGGATAACGCAGCCACTGTCTCAGCATAGTCCTCTAGTGCAATCAAAAGGAACCTTATAGCCGTCACACCATTTAATAAGGGCCCTAGGACTAAACCATCTCAAACATTGGTAACTAAAGATAAGGCAAAATCAAAACCAGCTTCTAATATTCCCGTGTTGCCTTCTACAGGAGTAATCACCACTACTAAGGCTCAAAGATCTAAGCTTAAAAGAAACAAGAAGAATGATAGGATTTTGCCCCCATCTAGTAGTCAAGAGAAGAAGAACATAGAAGCCCGCCCTAGGAATGTTATTTATGTTTTGAATACAAAGAATCATGTAGCTAAACCTAAAGGCTCTGCGGTTGTGCAGCGTTCTAAGCCTACTGTGAATTCTAATTTGAAATGTTGGAATTGCAATGAATGTATGTTTTCTAGTCGTCATGATTCTTGCCTTATTGACCATGTGAATGAGTTGAATGCCTGGAAAAATGGATTAGAATGGAAACCGACTGGGAAAGTGTTAACCCAAGTTGGTTGGATGTGGCGCCCCACCGGTAGAACTTTCACTATAGTAGGAAACATGTGCCCTTTAACTAGGATCACTCCCACTAAAGCGAAGAAAGCGTGCCCTTTAACTAGGAGTACCAAGGCTACCAAAACACAAGCGTGTCCTTTAACTAGAAACACTGACACTACTGTAGGAACAAAGTGCCCTTTAAATATGTCTACTCCCACTGTAGTGCCCGCTAATAATCCAAAACCTCAGAAAGTTGGAACAACAAAACCTGTTAGTGCTAAAACTCACATTAGAAAATGCAGGAAATCTAAGGGTCACACAAATGTTAGCAATTCTGATAATATTATATTTGTATCTGCTAACGCTCCGGAACCAATAGCTTCCAATGCATTGTCTGTTGTTGTTGTTGAAAACAGGTGGTCCAAATTGTTCTCTTGTATTTGGACTCTGGTTGCTCTAAACATATGACCGGAGATCGCTCTCAGCTCAGAAATTTCGTCAGCAAGTTTCTTGGTACGGTTCGATTCGTCAGCAAGTTTCGTCAGCAAGTTTCTTGCTCTAAAAATATAAAACCATATAAAAACCATAAAAATTGAAAAATCTAGAAAAATCCAAAAATATTTTTACTTTATTTTTCAAAGGTATGTCTTTTGGTACGATAATATTTACTGCCTTAGAAATGTTGATTAATATTGACACGACGCCATAAATAGAGTTCGTACAAAAGTTGTAAATATTTCATAAAACATGCCTATATGGCTTGTAGTTATTTCTGACTGCAACCCGGTTTTCATATTAAAGTCAAGTATTTCGTATGAAAGCTTTGGCTCAACAACGGGAATTAATTTTCTCGGGCATGGTTTACTTTATAACCATGTAAGGGATTGTGTTTACGTTATAACCCAATCTAACACGAATATATGTACGCTTCAGTGCATTTATTTGTTAAAACAAGAGAAGTCTTGTTTTTATGAAGTTATCATCTCTACAACCATAGCAATCTACAATTGGTATCTACATACTCGACGATGCGACTACTCAACCACCGACTACAACTCTTTCAATAGAACACGGGTCAACAATTGAGGGGGAGAAATTGTCAAGCATTCAGAATCTTCGATGCCGAACGCGCCAAACTCACTAACTGGTGTCAAGACAACAATACCAATCGTACACGTGGTGTCAAGAGATGACTTCAGAAGTGACGAGGCGACAAACATATTCCGACAAGAACCATTTGATCTTATCATATGATGTTCTCATCAATCAGGTCCAACCTTGTCAAATTTTTTTTTCTAAAATGGTGAATATGTGATCATGTTACAAATCGGTATCATATCTCATACATTTGGTATCATGAAGATAAAATGGACTTACATTTTTATTCCAAAAACCTTTGTTAAAACTTCATTAAATCAATTGATATTAAAAACATCGATTGGGTTAATATTTTTAATATGGGGGAGAAAATGTGATTTAATATGGGAAATTATCAAAAATGGTTTGACTTAACGTGATAGCTCATCCCAACATGTGCGAAATGTTTTCGAATATCATGGCATATGTTAAGGGGGAGCAAAATGGATTTGCTATATCAAAATGGATTTCATGGTGATTTATACTTACCCACAACCCATTTATTTCACGACGATGAAGATTGTGGTGACATAAGGATGGTAGGATAGGTTAAGTCCAATGATTCTTCTAAAACCGGAGGAATGTTCCCAAGGACATTCCATAGCTAGAAATAGTAGTCCTTAGGAAAGATGGAGAAAGATTGAGAATGTATCTGAATGCCGACCAAGTACTTAAGTTAGCACTGGAACAATCACAACAAGGTGCTAGTTATGACGTATTGGTAAGCATTGAAGGGGTTGAAGAATGAAAAAGAATTGCAAAGATAAAGGGTGTAAAGAAAGAAGCCCTCCTTACAACCTTAGGCAGAAACCGGGTCAACACATATGCTATTGAGATCATTTTAATGATGCTCGATATTGAAGACAGATATCATAGACCCAGTGATGCAATGCACAACCCATCCCAGCTAACTCAGATATCTCTCAAAAGGTATTTGTTTTAATCACACAGAGACAACGCATTATCTATCGATTTATTCACTCCGAATAAATTGGTATTGAAATGTTGGCAATCCTCTCCAGCCTCTGATCACTAAAATCCAAAATGTACGATCGAGTCTAGAGCTATTTGAGATCATCAAATATCTCATTAGGACACACTTCCATAATTCCTTGCTTCTTCACACACATTGAAAAGTAAGAAAGATCTTAAGAGTCCTACGCAAAATCTTCATGATCTTGCCTGAACATCTGATTAATACGAAAGTATTTACAATGAAGATGGAAATCCTTCTTGAGCGAATATCAAAAAGCTCATGGTAGGTGACTTGTGCAATTCTTTATGAATCAAGCTTGTGATAACTGGAAAGCAACAGTGGTTTAATTCTTAACTGAACTTAAACACGTTCCAGGCCTCTACGCAATATCTAAGTGATCTTGCCAGAACACTCAGAGTGATACCTTAGTGTTCACAATGATGAGTGGAAATCCTTCTAGTGTTAACCTTAAACAGCACTTGGTAGGTAACTTGCAAGATTCAATATGAATCAAGCTCGTGACAACTGGAAAGCAACGATGGTGCGATTCTTTAATGAATCAAACTTGTTCCAGGAATCAGAATTGACGGCTTCAATCATGCGGATAATTTTATCCAAATGATTCACTCTTTACGTTCGCAGTCAGCTTTAGACGGTCGAGTAAAGAGAACGGGTTTACCCGCGAAATCTTGTCAAGGAGATTTTTAATTAAATCTACCTGCCACAGGTACGATATTTTATATCGTCCAACTGTCTTCACCGACCGGAGGTAAAATGCTACTGAATTAGAATGAAATGTTCAAAGCCATTTCGTTCGTGTCTACTTATGTTGCGGCATTTGAAGACGGTGGCGTTGCGGAATCCGAGAAGTCGTCCATGCATGCTTATACTTTATGCACTTAATACCTCATCTAATTCAAGAAAGCCTAAAAGTTAAGTCTTCCGCTGTATCAAACTCTGAAGCTTTCAATAATTATGAAGGTATAAGTATGTGGGACATGAAGTCACGAAGAGGCGAAGATCACAAGTGATGGATGCACAAGATCAAGGCAACAGATTAATGCTCAAGATTGATATCAAAGATCACATCAGCATGTTCACCAGAAAAGAAAAAGAAAAGAAAGACAAAGACTACGAACTCAAGACAAGCATAGTATGCTAGGTTTATTTTATTATTGTAACTTGGGTAACGCCCTTGTTTGGAGTGACCTCCCTTAGGGGGAGATTGTTGGAAATACGTTTTTACGTATTTAGGAAGATTCGGTCACTCTGACAATATATTAAGGTGTAGCTCGTAGTCTAGATATCTTTATACTAGTTAACAAGGAAAGGCCTAGTCCATGTTATGTATGGACAACCCAAATGTAAGCCCAAGCCCATCTTATGGGTTTGGTATATAAACCCTCTCCTTAGATGGAGAGGGTGTGGTTTTCATAATTTTACACATAGTAATCTTTCATTTCTCTCTCTACAAGTGTGTGAATACTACCAAGTTTCTATCTCTTTCTCTTTCTAAAACATAAGCAAGATTTACATATCCTACAGTTGCAGCATAAGGCAATTGCACTTTTGTTGTCGCAGTACATCGGAATTTTGTTGAAACTTAGACCGTAGTCGGTTAATTGCGATCTCATCTAAAGAATTTGAGCACAGCAACCGGACATAGCTATGTATTCTGCTTCCGTAATTGAAATTGCAGCGTTTTTATGCCTTTTCGATGCCCAACTGATTAGTCGATCTCCTAGTAGTTTCAAAGTTCCACTCGTGCTACGCCTTGTCTCTTGACAACCCGCGTGATCCGCATCTGCATATGCCATTAGTGCAATCGAAGAGTCCTTCGAATACCAAAGTCCCCGATTAATGGTTCCTTTAAGATACCGAAAGATCCGTTTAACAGTAGCTATGTTTAACTTAATAGGCCGAGTTTGATACCGAGCACACATACATATAGAAAACTGAAGGTCGGGTCGACTAGCCTTGATATACAGAAGGGTATCGATCATTCCACGATAAAGTGTCGGATCAACGGTAACTCCAAGTGGATCTGCATCAAGCTTAGTTCGTTCCACCATTGGATTATCCACGGGGTCGCAAGATTCCATCTGATATTTCTTAAGAGATTCAAGGGAATACTTGGATTGATTGATAAGGATGCCTCTGGGACTTTGAGATATCTGAAGTCCTAAGAAGAATGATACCTTGCCCATCATTGACATCTTAAACTTGGAAGACATGAGTGTCCCAAACTCATCGGATAAGGTTTGGGTCGAGGCTGCAAATATAATGTCATCAACATATATTTGTACCATAATCATATCTTTACCTCGTTTCTGAATGAACAGAGTGGGATCCACCTTGCCTTTAGCGAAGCCTTGCGTGATGAGGAATTGTGACAATAGATCTAACCATGCGCGTGGAGCTTGCTTCAACCCATAGAGAGCCTTCTTAAGCTTGTACACATGATTAGGATATTTAGGATTCACAAAACCATCCGACTGTTGAACATAGACCTCTTCCTTGATTTCACCATTAAGAAATGCCGTCTTCACATCCATCTGTTAGACGATCATATTCATGTGGGCTACATAAGCAAGGAATAGTCTAATAGCTTCCAAACGGGCAACAAGTGCAAAAGATTCCATAAAGTCGATGCCCAATAATTGCTTGTATCCACGAGCTACTAGTCGAGCTTTGTTCTTCAATATTTCGCCTAACTCGTCGAGTTTCACCTTGTAAACCCATTTCAAAGTGAGTAACTGCACTTGATCCGGGCATGGGACAAGTTCCTATACTTCAAGACGTATAAATTCATTAAGTTCTTTTTTCATAGCTTCTATCCAACAGGATTGAGTAAAAGCTTCTTGCCATGTCTTTGGTTCAACTTCAGTGAGAAAAGCATCAAAATGATAAAACATTGCATTTTCTTATAACTGACTTCGTGTGGATACCGGACAATTAGGGTCACCGATAATAGAATCTATAGGATGATCCTTTGTCCAGTTGCTTTCATTTTCACGAATCCTTGGATTAGAATAGACCGTAGTAGGAGCTTCCTCTGAGGTGGACGAACCGGCTTGATTATGGTCGGGAATTGGTACACCAAAGAATGGAAGTTCACGCATTTGAGCGAATTCCAAATCGTGATCATCATCATCCTGTTCATCATCAATAGGCATGACATGGGTAGTTGAAACATGTGTTATTTGAGAATTACTCGTTGAAGGTATATCTTGACCAATTGTAGGTGCAGATGTGTCTGATTGTGCTTCGGTTGCTGGAGCGACAACTTCGGTTACCGAAGCTATTACCTCAGGTTCTGGAGCAACAATACTTGGAGGAGTAAAGAATTCATCAAAGAACGGTTGAAACAACGTATCCCATTCATTACTAGAAGGTGGTGTAAATGATGATGAAGTATGGTTGTTTGGGACAAGACCGGAACTAATGTTACTGGGTCCCATTTCATGAAGTGCGGGTTCAGAGCTGCTTTGCTCAGAAGCCATTTCCGTCAGCTCATCAAAAACAACATTCATAGTTTCGAGGATCTTACGAGAATTACGGTTGTAGATTCGGTATGCCTTCTTTGCGGGTGCGTAACCAATGAAAATACCAATATCAGCCTTTGGTTGAAGTTTTCCCAAATTGTCACCATCATTATTTGGATAGCAAAGAGAACCAAATACATGAAGATATGATAAAACTGGTAATTTTCCATGGAGAAGCTCATAAGGTGTTTTACCATTGCGTTTACCAATTAGTGACCGGTTTTGGGTGTACACTGTTGTAGATACTGCTTCTGCCCATAAAAACAATGGAGCCTTTGCGTAAACTAACATCGTTCGAGCAGCTTCCATAAGTATGCAATTTCGCCTTTCAACGAAACCGTTTTGTTGTGGAGTGCGAGCAACGGATGTTTCATGAGATATGCCAACTTCTCCATAATAATCACGCAAGATTTGATTCACAAATTCGGTTCCATTATCTGTACGAATGCGTCGGACAGTAGTGTTGAGACGCACTTGAATCATCTTGAGAAATCCGATGATGAATTTAGGTGCCTCATTTTTTGTTATAAGAAATTTCACCCATGTAAACCAAGAGTAATCATATACAATGACGATGATGTACTTTTTACCACTAAGACTTTCAACATGCATTGGCCCACAAAGATCCATATGCACCAAATAAAGTTTCTCTTGGTTGGTGTCTTCAGTCTTGGGTTTGTACGATTTCTTAGTGATTTTCCCCATTGTACACGCGGAACATAAATGGTCCTTGTCAAATGTAAGTTTAGGAAGACCACGAACAAGTTCATTTTTCGCCAAATGATTAATAGCGTCAAATTTAAGATGAGATAACCGTCGATGCCATAACCATGAATTAGTCTTTGATGCTTTGGAGAGAAGACATACGGGAGAAGCGGCCATCATATCTTGTAGAGAAAAAGTGTACAAATTATTCCCTCGAGTACCTTTCAATAAATCAACCCCTTCCAAATTACGAATGAAGCAGGTATGCTCTCGAAAAGCAACTTCTAGGTTTGCATCATAAAATTGTCCCACAGAAAATAAGTTGTGACCAAGACCCTCCACATAATACACTCTTGAAATTAAAACATTCCCAATATGATATTCACCGTAACCTATTATCTTTGCAATATGATCATTTCTAAATCGAAACGTACCAAGAAACTTGCTGACTAAATTTCTGAGTTGAGAGCGATCTCCGATCATATGTTTAGAGCAACCAGAGTCCAAATACAAGAGAACAATTTGGACCACCTGTTTTCAATGACAACAGTAGACAATGCATTGGAAACTATTGGTTCCGGAGTGTTAGCAAATACATATATAAAATTATCAGAATTGCTAACATTTGTGTAACCCTTAGATTTCCTGCGTTTTCTAATGTGAGTTTTAGCACTAACAGGTTTTACTGTTCCAACTTTCTTAGGTTTTGGAGTATTAGCGGGTACTATAGTGGGAGTAGACCTATTTAAAGGGCACTTGGTTCCTACAGTAGTGTTTGTGTTCCTAGTTAAAGGACACGCTTGTGTTTTGGTAGCCTTGGTACTCCTAGTTAAAGGGTACACTTTCTTCGCTTTAGTGGGAGTGATCCTAGTTAAAGGGCACGCATTTCCTACTATAGTAAAAGTTCTACAAGTGGGGCGCCACATCCAACCAACTTGGGTTAACACTTTCCCAGTCGTTTTCCATTCTAATCCATTTTTCCGGGTATTCATCTCATCCACATGGTCAATAATGAGGGAATCATGAAGACTAGAAAACATACATTCATTACAATTCCAACATTTCAAATTAGAATTCACAATAGGCTTAGAACGATGCACAACCGCAGAGCCTTTAGATTTAGCTACATGATTCTTTTTATTCAAAACAGAAATAACATTCCTAGGATGGACTTCTACTTTCTTCTTCACTTGACTACTAGATGGGGGCAAGATCCTATCATTCTTTCTTGTTTCTTTTAAGCTTAGATCTTTGAGCCTTAGTAGTGGTGCTTACTCCTGTAGAAGGAAACACGGGAATATTAGAAGCTGGTTTTGATTTTGACTTATCTTTAGTGACCACTGTTTGAGATGGTTTAGTCCTAGGGCCCTTGTTAAATGGTGTGACGGCAATGAGGTTCGTTTTGATGGCATTAGAAGACGGTGCTGAGACAGTGGTTGCGTTATCCACAACATTCTTACCTTTTAGGGTATGAAGTGTTTCCTTTAACTCAGTCAAAAGCCAGATTTTATCACAAATTTGTTCCCACAAATCAGCTATTTCCACCAAATTTCGATTCAGTTGTTCAATCAATGATAGATTCTGTGCAGTGGTATTAGCACATGCGGGCTTTATTGAATCGAAGAGTTGTGTATTTTTCTGTTTTAAGTTATCAACTTTGGACAAAATCTTGGAAACTCGATTATCTAGATCAAGTTTAAAATTCTCAGCGGTCTCAAGTACGTTCACGTAGTTAATCTCCCTAGATTTCTCTATGTCTATTGGCAATGATTTAGCAACCTTGTCACTTGGCTGACGCTGTTTTGATTGTAAATTCAATCGAAAATTCTTTTGAAAATTTGCATCATCGATATTAACACCTTCGAATGACGTTTCAAAGATTTCTGGAATAAATTGTTGCTTGCATTCAAGCGAAATACAATGTGTTTGAATCTCATCAAAACGTTTTGAAAGCGAAGAATATGAATCTTGAAGCTTTAAAAATTCAGCGTCAGATTTGTGACAAGTACTATCTACCACATTATCCATAGATTCAACATTATGAACAATAGAATCATTATCAACACTTTTATTCACACAGACGGAAACTATATCATGAGACATCACTTGCTTCAGAAGCTGATCATTTTGGCGTGAAACTCGTTCTATTTCAAGTAAACTGTTTTCATGAGCATCATCCATTTCATTGAAAACACGTCTAACTTCTTCTATTTCCAAAAGCAAATCTTGATCAATATTACTAAGACAAGCTTTAACATTGTTTACAAATGGAAAAATTTCGTCTCGGAACGCAGCTCTAGTGTGCTCAAAATTCCATTCACCTTCCGTTATTGTCGTGGCCGTCGTACGTTCCGTAATGACCTTGTCAAAATCAGCCAAGTGTTGGTGCACAGCATTTAAGCTATCTGACACCTTACTTACTGGTGGAATTAACTTAGTTAAATCCTTTTTGACAAGTGTAGGAGACGTACTAGGAAGGTTTTCCGTTGACAAACTTTGAGGCACAAAAACTATTAATTGAGCTAATTCCTTTTGTAAGCGAATGCGGGTCTTTTTAGAAAACTGATCTTTATTATGCTTATCTTAATCAAGCTTATGGAATTTTGAAAGCATTTTAGATTGAGTTTCTTCCGCAAGTGACTGCGTCTCCTCAGTACTACGAACATAAGGTGCTTCTTTCGATTTGCCAATTAGGGTCACATCATAAAGACAAGGAATATATTCATGAGCTTGTTTTGCATAACCGGGATTAGGTGGTAAATCTTGAAGACGGTTAAGTTCGAGTTCTTTAAACGATTTAGTTAAAAGATGAACCTTTTCTGTGGAAGCGTATTGTTTTAAAAGCTGTTGTTCTTTGAATTTAAGAAGTTTGGTAGCATTAATTTCCGACTCAAACTTTTTAGACTCGAGAAATTATCAAAATCCATTTTATGTTTCTGAAAATCATTGACAACCGACTCTTTTGCTTTTAATTCGTTGGAAAGATTAGCTTTTAATGATTCTATTTCTTTTAAGTGGTAAATCTTTTCAAAACGAAATTGGTCAAATTCAGAACACGTTATTTTCTCTGCTTGAGGGACCATTTCAAAAGTTTTGACCTTTTCCTTATACAACGCAAGCTCAGCGGTTAGGTTGGCATTCATATCTATGGTTTGTCAAACAGCCACATTCATGTTATCAATAATATGTTTAGGCACCATTACCAGATCACGTTGATCATAAGATTCCATACCCGTCGTAGCATTTGGTTGAGGTTCACTCAAATGTGTTGGATTGGATACCACATCATTTAAGGTACTAGTTCTCGAATGCTGTTCGAGTTTGTCATTTTCATGCTCAACATGATGTGGATTATCATGAACATTTTTAGATGTGGTTGGTACCTCGTTGACGACATCAGAACCGTAGTGAGAGAGATTAGCAATGAGTGCAGCTTAGGCTGAGTGAATGTCATCACAATCCGAATCATATGCATCAAGATCTGCTTGATATGCTGCATTAGAAGTAGAAACGACTGCAATGCCTTTATTATCTGCTGCCCCTGGGTCTGTAAGAAATGCTAACTCCTCTGAATCCAAAATCTTTCCCTTAGATTGAGCATCGACTAAATACATCTTCTCACGAAACCACGTTGCATCCCTTCTCCTTTTTGGTTGAGTACATTCCCTAGCCATATGACCTTGTCCTCTACAATTTTAGCAAGTCACAACCTTTTGTGGACCAATAGTGCTTCCATTTCCATTAGCTTGAGAATTCACAGCTTGAGCATTCACGGTCCTTGTATGAGTTCCATATGAATTTTGCCTTCCCTGAATAGGTTGCACCGTCAATTGACCATCTTGAATAGTGGCTTGTTGTCGAGGATTTGAAGAGGTGTGGAGCTGATTGTTCGTTGGTGGAAAACCGCTAGTAGCAACAAGTTTTCACAAGTAGGCAGTGAGACGGTTTAAAACATCAGTAGGTGTATCATTTGGAGTAAATTACCGGTGGTTGAATTGGTGGAAGTTCATTGAAGTAGAAGGCTTGTGCTTGTGGTGCTTTAATTGGAAAATATCCTTGCTGAGGAGTATAACCCAAAGGAGAAGTGTTAGTTTGTGAGGGTGATGGCTGATGTGCTGGTAGCTGTGGATATGGCTGTGGAAGAACACTCTGTTGATATGCTTGTTGTGGCATCATCAGTGATTGATAAGATGGTTGCTGAGGTTGCTGATATGTGTGTTATGGTTGCTGCTGCAAGTATGATTGTTGTTGATAAGTGTAAGCCATGTTTTGTTGGGGGGTCATTTGTTGAGAAGCATACATGGCAAGCGGATCAAGAACTTATGGTGTAGACAACCGAGTCTCGATCACATGGCATTCGTGTTGTTGAAGAAAAGCTTGAAGTTGATCCACATTGGTGTTATGCAAGTCCTTAGCCAATTTAACAGCCGTCACGTACTTACGCCATTCTGAAGGAAGGGTGTTCAAATACTTGGTGTTTAATTGAAATGTAGGAATTGCCATGCCATAGATATTAAGCTCATTCAATAAAAGAGTAAATCTCAAATAGTAATTGTAACACCCCATTTTGATAAATGGAATGTCACGTGAAATTATGGCGTGTCATCAAAGCATACAAGGATAAATGTCTAAAATATTACAAGACCATAGGGATAACCGGAATCAAACATCGGTTCCCAAACATAAGCCCAAAACATAATAAAGCAAAATAAATGAATGAAAGACTAAACAAGCATAAGTATATGAAGGCAAAAGGAGAAGAAGTCTATGGCAGCTTCCATCCTATGCATGTCCTCCAAATGCTCTAGTCCGTCCTCGGGTACCTGCCGTTTTGGGACATGGAAAGGAAAGTAACGGCTGAGCAAAACGCTCAGTGCACGGATATAGACATAGTATAAGTGAATAAAACATAATAAAGACTTAATAGCAGCGGAAATGTATAAGTCCTGGAAAACCTGGAACATGTTCATAAAACTGGTTTTATAGTTTGAAAAGCCTTATGTTTATCTTATGAAAACTGTTTAACGTATTTTACCATTAGCCAATATAGGTCATAAAAAATCCACCGTGCATGAATACTTGGAGGGGTGACCTCATAATGCAAATTAGAGGGGCTGCCTCTAAATTAATATACTGGTTTTTGGGTAGGAGGGATCAGCTCCTTGTGAAGGATGCAAGGCACACACCACATTCACCATGAAATCCTGACTAAAAGCATGTAACTAGGATGTACCCATACGCCCCACATGATAAATATAAATAAATGGCCAAAAGCTGAAGGGACGCCACGAGCAATCACTCCGTCGTGGTGAAGTGATAACATCAGTGCCTCTAATGTTATGGTTATGGTACCTCCATAACTAGGTGAAACTGGTCATGCATGTATATGGCTATAGGTAATCTTAATTAAACATAAGCAATCAAACACATAACTTATACTACGGGAAAACAGTTGGCTGCATACGGGGAATCCTAATAAGGAAAGAATGTCCATACTGAAAGGACACGAATCCGTACCTTATGTCCAGTGAACGAAGAAGATGAACTGAGAGAAATCCTACTTCTGAATCACTAGTGCTACATAAATACATACATGAATAAGTATCTGCTTACTAAATACGTAGCTGGTTTTATGTCATGTCTTAGCTTATTTTATGTGTTCTTACTATATTTTACTGTTTTTAAGCCTTAAACCGTGTTTATCTTATATTCTGTTTAATCTGATTAAGTATTTCTGGTATTTCATGTGTTATTATACTTACTGTGTAATAATAAGTAACTTTCCAAAAATAGCAAGTTTCCTAAAATAGAAAGTTTCCAAAAATAGAAAGTTTCCAAAAATAGAAAGTTTCCAAAAATAGAAAGTTTCCAAAAATAGAGAGTTTCCAAAAATAGAGAGTTTCCAAAAATAGAAAGTTTTCAAAAATAGAAAGTTTCCAAAAATAGATTTACTGCTTAAAATAGATAAGTTTCTAAAAATAGAAAGTTTCCATAAATAGATCAGCTGCCTTAATTAAATAAGTTTCTATAAATAGATTAATTTCCTGAAATAATTAAGTTTCTAAAAATAGAAGGTTTCCATAAATAGATTAGCTGCCTTATTTAATTAAGTTTCTAAAAATAGAAATTTTCCATAATTAGAAATAAGCTGGTTAAATAAGCTAAGTATGTAAGCCTAAGTGTTTTCATGATTATTTTCTAAGTCATATGATATAAGGTATAGTTTAATAATTATTTCATGTAATTAAATTAAACTATAGGTTAAAATATTTAATTAAAGTATAACATGTTTTTAATTAAATAAAGTTAAATACTTAGGTTAAAACATGTATTATTATATATTAATAATATAACCTAAGTCATGTTAATTAATTAATTATATTCATGGTTTTTAAATAATTAATTAATTATAAGTCAAAAATATAAATACTTAGGTTAATTAATTTCGTGATTATAATAATTAAATAATCTAAGTCATGTTATTAAATTAATCATATTATTTTATTAATTTAATTTTTAACATAAGATCATAAACATAAAAAAAATAAACATACACCATGAACCGGATCCAAACTAAAAACAATGAACCGGACATGAAATCGACACCGTACCCCAAACCAACTCGGGGTAACCCGTGTCTTACTGCTGTCGTGGGACCCACACACACCAACCAAGACCATATGGTCTTGGTGGTGGTCGGTTGGCCAAACCGAAACCCCTTCGGATTCGGTACAGCCTGCGGCCAAAACAAACACCCCTTAAAAACATCTTTTGATTTTATTAAACCCCAAAGCATGTTAGATCCATGTTTATTTATTAGGTTTTTGTAAAAACATAACATGTTCTTGATTTATAAAAAGATCAAATCAAAAGAAAAGGTTTAAAAAGGATTTACCGAATTCGTGGATCAAAAGGATGAAGAACAAACACGATCACCAACTTAAATTTCCAAGATCCAAGATCACAAACCACCTCCTTGTGGTGTTCTTAAGGTGGCGGCACAAAGAAGAACAAGGAAGAGGGTTTTAGGGTTTTTCTAAAAATCTTCTGTGAATGAAAATGAGTAGTGAAAAATATCTCTTTTCCTTTTTAGTGAAAAATTGATCGGCTAAGCCCATCCTCCCTCCCTAATTTCGTGGTAATTGTGCCCACAAGGGGTAACCCGAATGTTTTCCGTGTCTAAAACATTGGTGTGTTCTCGTGTGTTAAGTTATACGTTCGTGATTATTTATGTTCGCGTTTTAAGTGTTCTCGTTACGTAAATATCGTGATCTAATATATTTAATTACGCTCGTAATAAATATATATATGTAATTAATAATAGTTCGTGTTTTAATTACGTTCATGATTTCATGATTGCATGTTCGTGATTAATTATTGTCAAATAATTATTACGTGCTCGTGCGTAGTAAATACTTATCGTGTTCTAACACGTACGTAATACGTAAAATCCTAACACGTAATCGTAATCATGATATATTAGGAAAGTTTAAATCTAGTACGTACGATCTTAAGGGTACTATTCATTGTAAAAGCATGCGGGTTTTACAACTCTTCCCCCCTAAAAAGAATAATTCGTCCCTGAATTATAGATAACGTAACTGAAAGAGAAACATACCCGAATCAAACTGAGACGGTATGTAAGATAAATTAACATGCAGGTGACCTGGCAGAAAGAACGCGGAACGTGACATGTCTAAAAAGGACATGGAACGTGACGTGGCTGAAAGGACATATCTAATTGATAAGAGAAAACGGATAAGAAGTCCGGATGAACTTGTCCGTTTCCAAGTGGCTTCCCTCTTGGAACGGTTCCTTTTATAAGATCTTGACACGAATGATAAGTCTTGGTCCTCCTGACCTTGACTTGGAATACGAAGAAGTTCTTGGTTATCAACGTAAGGTAGATCCCCTAAATTCGATCGAGGGAATAAGAATTAACGTGTAAGAGTAACTGAAACTTTATGGTGCAAGACAATCTGACTTAACAGATAATTAGAAACGATGCGCGAGACATAAAGAAACGTAGTACGTGAAAAATTTTGAAGGTGATACGTGAAAAATTTTGAACGTGCTACGTGGAGATATGGCGAGTGTAGTATGAGTAAACATATCGTGATCCATGATACGTGTAACATATCTTGATCATGATATGAGGAACGTGGAATGAACATGACATATGAAACATATCGTGATCATAGAATACCATGGCGGTAACGCCAAAGGCTACAAGGTGAGACGTGGAATATGACGTGAAACGTCTATCTGATGATAGGTAGTTATACTAAACTTGGGTCTGGTCTCCCAAGTTCTTGCAAAACTTCCCAGAATGAGAAAAATGAACTTAACATCGTAAGCCGAGATACCATAGTGTCATGAACGCGAGCGCGAAAGCAAGGCGTGGAATTAGAACAAGGACGTGAAGTAAATAAGGAGCATAATTATGAATATTTGTCTGACCTGATAACTGAGGAATTGCCAAGTGATCGGAATTGCCAAGTGACCGGATGAGCCTTGGCTGGAACATGTCCGATCAATCTGTTGGTTCTGAAATCCTTGCGGATGTAAAGATTTTGCAGACTTGATCAAACTGTTTGCAATAAACCAGATAGCATCATGCTTCTTCGGAGTTTGCGTTAAACTGGTAGCCAAAATCCATGGAGATCTTGTCCCATTTCAATTCACAATTTCAGATGATGAAAACATCCCAGTTTGTTGGTGTCCTATCTTAACCTGTTGGTATGTCAGGTACCTAGATATGAACGTAACTGTATCTTGCTTCGTAGAACTTGATACATAGGAGTTTGTGAAACTCTGAGTCTCTAAATCTAGACTTCTCCTAGCATAGGATTTTCTAGAACACCTAATGTAGTGTAGGGTTCTCTCGTTTACTCCTAAGCTGAGTCATGGTAAGATTAACCGTAGAAACCCATGTGATTCAGCGTGTCACTGTGATCAAACAGAATTGATATAGGAAAAATTTCCAGAGTAAAATTTCTCTTGTCATAGAATTTGCAACATAGTGCAGATATGGTCTTCCTGTTCTTCTCTAAACTTAGAGGAAATCAGGTTATCCTCAATGAAAACACTGATGAATTTGCTATGAGTTCATGGAACTCATTCTTATAATGCCGTTGGAGCATTGATGAGACTAATTCAAAATCATAAATCTAGCATGACCGAGTCGTGTACGAATAGTAGTCATGGACATGTCCTGCTTTTTCACTCGTCACTGTTGGCAGCATGATCATGAGTTCTATCTTGGAAAAGTGATTAACACTATAAGGTCGATTGGACATGTTGTCAATACGTGGAGGAGAATAACGGTTATGAATGGTGATTTGTTTAAGCCCTACGGTAGTCGACACATAATCTCATGGTACCGTCCTTCTCCTTGAAGGTTCTTCTGGAATATATGGGAAGATTTTGGAATAATCAACTGGCTATGCGTAAAAGGACTTAAGTAGTCGTGTCTTACTGACAGGTAGAAAATTTTAGCGACCATGGCTAACAACGCACATGCTTGTAAGCATAGATAATTTTTACAGATTTTCCTGATGGAGAATCAAGCTGAATGTATTCAGGGGCCTGAACACTACTGTACATAATTATGAATCGTAGCATGGTGTGCTGTTGATAGTCCATAATTAGGATAAAATTCAACTCGTGTATGTCCGAGGAATTGCGTTAGCAGCTTGGATCTCATCATTAAGCTGAAGGAAAACCTTCATATACGTGGGAATACGAAAGGCGTCCTTCATGGTCATGAATCATAAGATATATGGTGAAAGAAATAAAAGTGACATCAGCAACGTGACAGTTCTCACTGATGCGTCGATAATGGTATAGAAATTCTTGTGGCCTGATTAATACATGGCACAACAAAATAGATATACCCTTGGAGGGTACCCTGAATTTCTTAGAAATGTTCCATAGTTGGACGTGAGTCATGTGTCTTGACTCGTTTCTTGGAACTATAAGCATGACATATGTCTTGACTGGTGTCTTGACATGTGTCTTCAGAAAGTATACATGAGACATGTGTCTTGACTGATATCTCGACATGTGTCTTCAGGAGTATACGTGAGACATGTGTCTTGACTGATGTCTTGACATGTGTCTTCAGAAAGTATACGTGAGACATGTGTCTTGACTGATGTCTTGACATGTGTCTCGAGTTGTGAAACAAATATAACCACAATATAAGGTTATTATGCCAGAATTGGCGGATTGGTTAGACTACTAATGCTTGTATTTCCGATCACGTCCGTGGCCAGAGTTTCGGTTGCGATTTCTAGGATAGTTGTTGTCATAGTAGTGGTTAGTATCGTCCTGTCTGTCAGTTCCATGATGGTCATTCTCATGACCGTGATTCATGTAACTATTCAGCTGAGTGGCCGGCTGGTACCGGTTTGCACTCATATGGCTGAAATGACAGCCGAATGACGTGTGACATGTAACTAAGAATTAGGGACAAAGATTGATGGGAATCGTCTGATGGTGAAGCATCTTCTCGTCCAATTGCTTTGCTCCGACGCCTTTGTCTTCGTCTTGTAGGATCTCCAGGTTGTGAACAGCATCCGCATCTCGTAGCGTCTTCGAACGTCAACAGCATCAACCTTTAGTAAAATTTCCAAGTTATGAGCGGCATCAGCAATTTGTAGAGTATTAGCAAGTGGACAAATGCCTGAGATGATTCAGAATCAACTAGCGAATACTCGTGCAGTATTGCAAGTGAAATACACATGGATTTAGGTACGTGTAATACACATGGAACATGGTACATGGAGTACACGTTGAATGCACATGAAATGATCGGTATGGGGTTGATCATTTGTCATGATTTAAGGAAAGTATACCGGTTAAACGGTTAGGAAAACCATCATGATAACTTGGCAGTATTAGCATAGACATCATTCTGGTTATAACGGAAACGTTAAAGTGTGGTTCCACAAAATTCAACGATGATTTGTCTGACAGCATGATCAATGAAAACCAACCATGACTATCATGAAAGCATGATTCAATGAAATCTAACAATGTCTTGCAGGACAACATAAATAACAAAAGAGGCGTAAAACATAATCAACATGAAGACGGAATTATCATGAAGAAACATGAAACCATCTATCATGAAGAAGTGTATAACATAATCAGCATGAAACTGAAGTTAACCATGACAGTATGAAAACATACTTGACATAAAAACATAATAACTTATGAGGGGACATGAAAAAAAAATTATGCCAATTTAAATCATGAGAAAAATTTTATGCATGAAAACAGTGCATGAATGCGTAATGTAGTTCATAAAAACCTTTTATATGTGCGAGGGGGCGCCTATGGGTCGGTCCCAAAACAAAAGACATGGCGAGGGGACGCCTATGGGTCGGTCCCAAAGTTAAAAGTTTCGATAAAAGCACATGCGACTAAATAGGGCCAGTCCTGTACCAACCATTACTTAGTCATAATCCCTGCAACAATGATACATGAAACATAAATGAATGAAACTCGTTTGTCAAAACTTATCAGAAATTTTTTTATGTGACTAATTATGAACTACTGGGGTTCAGTCCACATAGCCACGGTTCACGAGGAACATTATGCATGAAACAATGACACATAACTAAATATGAATGACGGTTGTCCATCCATATTAGTAAAACAATATCGATGAAAACATCAAGGTTAAAACCTCAAGGTGCTGAAAACATCATGGTTAAAAAAACAATGCACTGAAAACGTCAATACGTAGAATGACAAACGTTGACTTAGGAAGCTACTGGTGACTACCCACTAGTCACATGTCGAGTTTTAGAGACTACAGGTCGAAGCCTTGGCTCTGATACCATAATTGTAACACCCCATTTTGATAAATGGAATGTCACGTGAAATTATGGTGTGTCATCAAAGCATACAAGGATAAATGTCTAAAACATTACATGACCATAGGGATAACCGGAATCAAACATCGGTTCCCAAACATAGGCCCAAAACATAATAAACCAAAAGAAATGAATGAAAGACTAAACAAGCATAAGTATATGAAGGCAAAAGGAGAAGAAGTCTATGGCAGCTTCCATCCTATGCATGTCCTCCAAATGCTCTAGTCCGTCCTCGGGTACCTGCCGTTTTGGGACATGGAAAGGAAAGTAACGGCTGAGCAAAACGCTCAGTGCACGGATATAGACATAGTATAAGTGACTAAAACATAATAACGACTTAATAGCAGCGGAAATGTATAAGTCCTGGAAAACCTGGAACATGTTCATAAAACTGGTTTTATAGTTTGAAAAGCCTTATATTTATCTTATGAAAACTGTTTAACGTATTTTACCATTAGCCAATATAGGTCATGAAAATCCACCGTGCATAAATACTTGAAGGGGTGACCTCATCATGCAAATTAGAGGGGCTGCCTCTAATTTAATATACTGGTTTTTGGGTAGGAGGGATCAGCTCCTTGTGAAGGATGCAAGGCACACACCACATTCACCATGAAATCCTGACTAAAAACATGTAACTAGGATGCACCCATACGCCCCACATGATAAATATAAATAAATGGCCAAAAGCTGAAGGGACGCCACGAGCAATCACTCCGTCGTGGTGAAGTGATAACATCAGTGCCTCTAATGTTATGGTTATGGTACCTCCATAACTAGGTGAAACTGGTCATGCATGTATATGGCTATATGTAATCTTAATTAAACATAAGCAATCAAACACATAACTTATACTACGGGAAAACAGTTGGCTGCATATGGGGAATCCTAACAAGGAAAGAATGTCCATACTGAAAGGACGGGAATCCGTACCTTATGTCCAGTGAACGAAGAAGATGAACTGAGAGAAATCCTACTTCTGAATCACTAGTGCTACATAAATACATACATGAATAAGTATCTGCTTACTAAATAGTAGCTGGTTTTATGCCATGTCTTAGCTTATTTTATGTGTTCTTACTATATTTTACTGTTTTAAGCCTTAAACCGTGTTTATCTTATATTCTGTTTAATCTGATTAAGTATTTCTGGTATTTCATGTGTTATTATACTTACTGTGTAATAATAAGTAACTTTCCAAAAATAGCAGGTTTCCTAAAATAGAAAGTTTCCAAAAAAAGAAAGTTTCCAAAAATAGAAAGTTTCCAAAAATAGAAAGTTTCCAAAAATAGAGAGTTTCCAAAAATGGAGAGTTTCCAAAAATAGAAAGTTTCCAAAAATAGAAAGTTTCCAAAAATAGAAAGTTTCCAAAAATAGATTTACTGCTTAAAATAGATAAGTTTCTAAAAATAGAAAGTTTCCATAAATAGATCAGCTGCCTTAATTAAATAAGTTTCCATAAATAGATTAGTTGCCTGAAATAATTAAGTTTCTAAAAATAGAAGGTTTCCATAAATAGATTAGCTGCCTTATTTAATTAAGTTTCTAAAAATAGAAATTTTCCATAATTAGAAATAAGCTGGTTAAATAAGCTAAGTATGTAAGCCTAAGTGTTTTCATGATTATTTTCTAAGTCATATGATATAAGGTATAGTTTAATAATTATTTCATGTAATTAAATTAAACTATAGGTTAAAATATTTAATTAAAGTATAACATGTTTTAATTAAATAAAGTTAAATACTTAGGTTAAAACATGTATTATTATATATTAATAATATAACCTAAGTCATGTTAATTAATTAATTATATTCATGGTTTTTAAATAATTAATTAATTATAAGTCAAAAATATAAAATACTTAGGTTAATTAATTTCATGATTATAATAATTAAATAACCTAAGTCATGTTATTAAATTAATCATATCATTTTATTAATTTAATTTTTAACATAAGATCATAAACATAAAAAAACTAAACATACACCATGAACCGGATCCAAACTAAAAACAATGAACCGGACATGAAATCGACACCGTACCCCGAACCAACTCGGGGTACCCCGTGTCTTACTGCTGTCGTGGGACCCACACACACCAACCAAGACCATATGGTCGTGGTGGTGGTCGGTTGGCCAAACCGAAACCCCTTCGGGTTCGGTGCAGCCTGCGGCCAAAACAAACACCCCTTAAAAACATCTTTTGATTTTATTAAACCCCAAATCATGTTAGATCCATGTTTATTTATTAGGTTTTTGTAAAAACATAACATGTTCTTGATTTATAAAAAGATCAAATCAAAAGAAAAGGTTTAAAAAGGATTTACCGAATTCGTGGATCAAAAGGATGAAGAACAAACACGATCACCAACTTAAATTTCCAAGATCCAAGATCACAAACCACCTCCTTGTGGTGTTCTTAAGGTGGCGGCACAAAGAAGAACAAGGAAGAGGGTTTTAGGGTTTCTCTAAAAATCTTATGTGAATGAAAATGAGTAGTGAAAAATACCCTTTTCCTTTTTAGTGAAAAATTGATGGGCTAAGCCCATCCTCCCTCCTTAATTTCGTGGTAATGGGGCCCACAAGGGGTAACCCGAATGTTTTTCGTGTCTAAAACATTGGTGTGTTCTCGTGTGTTAAGTTATACGTTCGTGATTATTTGTGTTCGCGTTTTAAGTGTTCTCGTTACGTAAATATCGTGATCTAATATATTTAATTACGCTCGTAATAAATATATATACGTAATTAATAATAGTTCGTGTTTTAATTACGTTCATGATTTCATGATTGCATGTTCGTGATTAATTATTGTCAAATAATTATTACGTGCTCGTGCGTAGTAAATACTTATCGTGTTCTAACACGTACGTAATACGTAAAATCCTAACACGTAACCGTAATCATGCTATATTAGGAAAGTTTAAATCTAGTACGTACGATCTTAAGGGTACTATTCATGGTAAAAGCATGCGGGTTTTACAGTAATCATTGAGAGTCTCCCCGGGAACATATGCAAACTTATCAAACGTATCATATAGCTTACACTGTCGTTCTTGTTTAGTTAACGAGGTGCCTTGCATTAGAACACGAATTCTATCCCATAACTCTTTGTGCGAGGACGAGTAACTGTACCTTCCGTCACAGTACCATAATCTAATGGTCCATTGAGCACCGATGCCCAAATGAGATGTCCGTTCTCTTTGTTCAACATGTAAAGTTCCATTCGGGAAGTACAATCCTCGTACATAGTCTTCTCCAACATTGGTGGACGATTATCCGTACCCGAGAGGATGGACTTATCTGTAAGAGATGTATACTCCATTTCGATAAGTTAAGATTTACAAATGTTGATCAAACAATGAGAGAAAGTAAATGTGTTTGTTGTTGTGAGTTGAAGTCGAGAAACAATGTTGAAATCCCCTAAAATGTGTTCTCTATGACCAAAAAAATCCAAGACGAACAAAAACACACGATTTTTAAGGGATAATTTTTGGTTCGTCGGAATATTGATCGGAATAACTATCGGAATACCCCCTGTCAGAATGAATCTATCGGAATACCCCCTGTCGGAATGAACCTATCGGAATACCCCCTGTCGGAATAAACTATCGGAATACACTCTATCGGAATACCCCCTGTCGGAATAAACCTATCGGAATAACCCCTGTCGGAATAAACCTATCGTAATACCCTCTATCGGAATACTGTCAGAATAACCTGTGCTGGAATACCACTATCGGAATACCCGTCGGAATAATGGTCGGAATGATAAACCCTTTTCCGATGGAAGCTGTCGGAATAACTATACCCTTTTCCGATGGATTCTGTCGGAATAGTACCCACTTTTCTCGGATAAAACTCAACCAATTCAAGATTTTAAGCCAAAAAATGATCAAAACACGCAAAAATTTTGTGTTTTTAGCCAAAGTAAATATACCAAATCTCTACCATAACTATGTAGAAGATTTGTATCAAGAAAAAACCATAAAAACACAAATAAAATTTGGTTTGTATGAAATGGATCAAAATAGGCACAAAAAATCAAGAACACAAACACATAAACAATACAATCATCCCATGGCTCTTGATACCATTTATAGGATATTGTAAATCTTGCTTATGTTTAGAGAGAGAAAGAGATAGAAATATGGTATATTTCACACACACACTTGAGAGAGAATAATAATAAAACACCTTAATCACTATGTGTAAAATGAATGAAAACCACCACCCTCTCCAACTAAGGATAGGGTTTATATACCCAAGCCCATGAGATGGACTTGGGCTTACAATGGGCCGCCGGCCTACACATGTTGTAGGCTTGGCTTAGCCTTGTTGGCTTAATATTAAGTTAACTAAACTACGAGCTATTACTTAGACTATTGTTGGAGTGACCGATCCTTTCTAATACGTAAAATGTATTTTCAACAGAGTATTTCGGATGAAACATCCAAGTTGTCAAACCGATTCCATTGTGTATTATAAGCAATTATTAAACAAAATTTTCTAATAATTTTGAAAAAGTAGATTCAATATAGCATCATCAACACAAGTATGAGTTATGATTCGATGTATATTCTTAAGAATCCACATTCATGTCTACACTAAAAAACATGTCAATTAGATTCGATAATGATATCAATCATAATTTGAATAATGAATTGATATATATTCTAAATCTTTCTTGATTCCCACTAACACTCCTTTAAGAGAAAATAGCTAAGATTTTCAAAGAGTGTTTCATGTTTTATAGTGAGACGTTAATCTACTTGAACTAACAACACAATGATCGAGTAAGACGACCGTCATCAATAGATTTGACAAGCTCACAAAGCTTTCAAACCTAAGAGTGTTAATAAACATAACAAGGTATACAAGATGTTTATGTAACATTTGTAAACCAAGGGATGTTGATCCTATATGCAATGCAAAAAGAATAGAAAAGCAAGTAACACTACTACCAATAGTAATGATCATTTAACAATGTCCGAAACATATAAGAAAACACACAAAGCATTCGTCTTTGTTTTGAGTGTTAGATACAACAAAGTATACATGGCTTGATTTAATTTCAAAATAGTTTGAGACCCATTTCAAAATTTAATTAAGTTCAACACTTTATAAATATATCAATTTTCAAAGATATACCAACAAGAGATGTCCAACTTAATAGAAAAGAGTAAAACACAAGTTTTACGACAAACCGATGCTCAATACTTTGGATACAGTACAGAACTTAGAAAACATCCGAAATTTAATGTTTGAATAAAGGTTTGGAAGTAGTCTTAAAAGAAAGAGGACTCAATTATGTTCGAAATGACGGGTGGCACGACTTCTACGAACTTACAGTTGATTTTATATGATTTTTCAAAGTTTTCAAAAATCTGAGTCGGACTAACCGCGGTTCCTTATTGATAACGAACCTCGGGGAACAATTAAGGAACCGTGGACATTGGACAAAAATTGAGTACTTGACCAAAATCATTTGGTAACTTTTTGGAAGGACTTAGGACTCTAAAAAATCATTTTAGACACATACAACTCGTATTATATAGTTAATTATGACACAATTTTTTTTTAAACTTCCAAACATGAAAAGATCTAATATCAAACTATTATACAAAGTTTAGTTAACACCAAAACTTGTATGAATGAAACAACAAAACATATTTCACAAGTAATTACTCTTCATGAACAATTTGATACAAAGATCGTCTCTATTGTTAAAAACCGTTTTCATTTTTAAAAACCATTTGTTTTGAAAACGAGAGCAAAGATCGATCCAAGCTTTAAAGCACAATATACTTCAAAGATCTTGAATAACCACGCTCTGATACCAATTGTAGAAACTAGAAGGCGGGATTGAATAGTTTCTAGTTAAGTTTTCAAAACATTTCGATAAAACCCACTGACCACGGTTCTTTAAACATACCCGTGGTTCTTTATCACTAAAGAACCGCGTGTCCATTTAAGGAACCGCCAACAATGGACTAAACCTTTTGTTACATGCTAAACTTTAACAATCCTTTGTATCAAATTCTCGATCAACCTTGACTAAGTATGAGACGTGTAAGTGAAAGATATATACTATAAGTAAGTAAACACACAAGCACATCAAATCAAGAGTACATCAAGCAATAGTCTAAACACTAAGCACACACGTACTAAACCTTAGCTTTTCTGCAACTAAGATGTTTAGACTATGGGATGCACACTTGACCATAATCTAAACATGAAGCACACACGTACTAAGCCTTAGCTTTTCTGCAACTTAGATGTTTAGATTATGTGATGCACACAACACACAACAAAATACATCAATAAGAGTAAAGACATAAATGTAAAGGAAAGTACCGACACAATGATTTATAGTGGTTCGTTCACGAAGCTTCTCTTCGCCCTACTCCACTCCTCGAGTACCCAACTCGAGAGTTACTTCACTAGTCAACAAAACTCCTTTCAAGGCGGAGAAAACCATACACGTCGCTTACACAATTTCTGACACTAAGCTAAATGTCGAGTCTTAATCTTAGGTAGGACCAATCTACACAACGTCGCATACTTCACCATTTTCTGACACAAGGCTAGATGTCAAGCCCTAATCTTAGGTAGGACCAATTTACACCCATCTACACCAATCTTCACACTAGTTATATTTTATGGCCCAACATAACACTTATATCTATGACTCTAATACTATATCCAAGTATTAACAAACTTGGATCTACACAACTAACACCTGATCCAAGGATACCCATCACTTGGATCTTATACCCGTACAAACACATCCAAGTGAACCCAACACTTGGATCTTCTACACATACATCAAGTCCAAGTATACACATCACTTGGATCTTCATGTTTACATTGTAGGAAAACTATGACTTGATCTAGAAGGAGAGATCTTCATCATGTTATGAACCTAACGCTTCATGGTGATGACATTTTTATTCTCTTTGCACTTGAGAGGATAAGAGGAATGAAGGAGAGAATCACATATTAAAACAAGATTAGTCAAACTACTAATCAAGGACTAAGGTGTGTGAGAAAACAGAAGGATTTGTGCAAAAAGGGTTAAAAGAAAAGCTGGAAATGATCAACTATTTATAGGGCAAAAGTGTAACGGTAAAAAACACCCGCGGTTCCTTATCAATAAAGAACCGCAGGTTCATTTAAGGAACCTCGGGCTTGGAGTCCATGCATTTTGTCCTTTAGTGGAGAAATACCATCTGGGATAGTTTATACCCAAAAGGGATATTCCTTGGGCATTTGGAATATGCCAAATTAAAATTAAAAAACATTCTTTGGAATATACCTTAGGGAATATTCTTTAGCATATGCCAAATTCAATTTTTATTTTCTTTTTAATAAAACAATTTCTTAAAAATAAAGTTTAATAAAAACTTAATCACTTTAATTAAAAGTGAGTTTTAAGAAAATATTAATCCTTGATCACTTAGTAAGGTTAACGACTTGTTTGTACATACCTTGAGTGATTCATGCCGAATGCGATCTTGGAGGTGTCGAGAGAAGTATACAAATGTATTATTGAGTGATTATGAGTACCTTAACATATTACATAATGTATTGCGAGTTATATGTTTGTCATCACCAAAACACAAAGAGATTATATCGATTAAACATCGTAATGTTTGCACTAACATAGTCAAATAAAAAAAGTGAAACCACTTTAGTTTCTATACAAGCCCACTATATCATAAAGTAAATACAGTGTTTCAGAATAGATCATAGCATATCACTTTATCACCACCACTTGTCATCTTCCTCAAACCATACTTTCATTATTTCTCTCTTACCCCTTCATAGTTTTAACCAACAGAAATACCACAATACCAAGATCCTTTCACCTACACCAATCTATCATCTATCATCATATTCAATAACCACCATTTATGCATGTTGCTCTTCGCTTCCCTACATGAATCGGAAGCCATGGTGGATCGATCTTTTAACAAGATTAGTATGTGTATGGTTCAATTACATATCCTACATCATCTATCTACATCATTCTTTTTTTTTCAAATAGATTGAACCGTCCGGTTCCGGAGGTCTGGCGGTTCGAACCGTTTCGACCAAAATCCAACGGTTTAATCCGGCTTAAAATGCATCAGAAACCCGGTGCACGATGGATCGGGGAATACTCCGGTTTGCGGTTCAACCGGCCGGGTGGAACCGGGTTTTAAAACATTCCTATTTTGAGCAATGTTAACATATCATCACCCCACATTCCCATTTTAAAGTATTTTTAATATGGAAATAACTCATTCCAATGAGCACTGTCAAAGGTTTACACTTTTTTATGCCATGTTGCACGGGGACCGATACGGAAACGGGGACGAGGACGGGTACTTAGAAACGTCAATTTTCAAAAATTGAAGAAACGGGTACGGTTGGAAACGTTTGTAAATTTTATTAATTTATTATTTTATTTAGTAATTTTAATTAATTACTTTAAATAATTTATACAAATATTGCAGATTTTTCATCCATTCATTTACATACTACTGGTTAGTAGTAATTAGTTAATAACAACCCAATTAAATGACATAATGTTTTTTGTCTAAACAAAGCTAATAAAATAGAAAACCCTACGCATCTAATCTTTAAGAGCCGCTTTCACCCCCTCTCTCTCCCCTTCATATCACAGTCTATTCTAAAATCCTACTTTTTCGTCGGAAAACACCACCAAAAACGTGTCAAATGCCTGAAAAACGTTTCCTTTCGCGTTCTGATATGTCCCCGACGTTTCCGATCTTCATGAAACATTTCCCTTTTTAGGGAAACATTTTCGCCGCGTTTCTGGGTGTTTCCAGCCGTTTCTCGTTTTCGAAACGTTTGCGGGACGGACACGGCATCCGAGGGGCGTTTCCGTGCAACATAGCTTACTTGTGACCACTGATCCACTCATCTCTCCAAACTATCTTGCCTCATCTTCAATCAACCATTATTGCAAAATTTTCTTATAAAATAAAAGTTTTGTACACAAACAAATCCTCATTTTTTAACCACCATCACTGCATCTGGATCGATTTTCAACTGCTATCTATGTTATAGATATAAAAAAAACTCAGTGACATAATTTGATGTTACACTAATCTCTTTCTTTTTCTTTGGTAAGTGTTGAAGCGGTCGGTTTTGGTCCGACGATTCGACTCGGGTAAGCCAAAACCCGACGGTTCAATCCGATTCGAGTTTCAGACAAAACCCGGCTCACAACGGACCGGCCGTAGCTTCGGTTTCCGATTCAACTGGTCGAACCGGTTTTTAAACATTGCAAAATACCAAAAAAAAATTTGACAGAAAGCAAAGTACCCATAAAAATCAGAAATTTCGACACTTTTGCGAAATAGAAAAAAAATTCTCGCATTTTTTTACAAATTTTGAAAATATTTTTGAAATTTTTTTAAAATTCGAAATTTTTAGATTTTTTATAAATATTAAAGGGGGTGTTTGGCAATACGTTTAACAGCAACGAACTATGTTGCTTTAAGTTTATTTAGACCAAAAAGCTTGGACTTTATATTTCAAAACTTCTATAATGTTAAATTTATCATTTGTTTTAGCTTATTTTGACATTTAATAGCTTAAATAAGCTTATTTGAATTTTATTCCTTTTAAAGGGGGTGTTTAACAACACGTTTAACAGTAAGTGTGTTGTTGTTAAACACGTTGCCAAACACCCACTAACATATATTTCAAAATACCTTGCGAAATTTTTCGAAATTTTCACAATTTCGTAAGAATGTCAAACTTTTCGAAATTTAAGGGCATTTTGGCTTTATGATGAAAAAATTAAGTATTTTGTGAAGTTGGTTTAAGAAAATAAGTAATTTTTTGATTTTTTTTATTTTTTCCTCCATTAAATTATTTAAATCTTAAAAGCAACTATTAGATATCCGTAGGGTTTTTTTAATATATCGTTTTCACATGTCACAGCTTTATCGAAAACTTATACTTTATTCGTCCCAAAATTATTACTCTATCTTTTACTGACTTTTTTCAATCAATTTCTTTTATCTTTAACTTTAAAATAATTTTTTGTATTATATATACTTAATGAAAAATAAATGAACTGATTGATTTTTAAATATATTTCCATCAAATATTATATAAAAAAAAAAGTTTAAGATCAAATCACAAGAAAGAGACCAAAAGAGTTAATAGAGTAAAATAATTTTCAGACGAAAATAGTATTATAGTATCTAAGATATCACCCTTAAAAAAAATAGTATCTACGTTATTCGTGATTAAGGGGCCAATTTTTTAAACTAAAGAGAACACTCAAAATTTATGAGACGACCATAAAAAATACCCGAAACAAAATAAACTACTTCAAGAAACTTTTAAAAGAAAGTTGGCCCAACATCAGGGCGGGGCTAAGGGGGTCACGGTGGTCAATTAACCCCCACCTCAAAAAATAACAGTGTATATGGCTTTGATATTTGAGATATTTTTGATATTTAACCCCTTAAAAAAGTATTTTGGTATCTAAATTGGAAGGCAAAATCTAGTTTTAAGCAGTTTTAATAATATGAAATTGGTTCTCTTTATTGAAAAGATGAAGAAGAAGTATGCCATGGATGAAAAAAAAAAACTATGTTCAATACTTCATCAATGTTGCTCACTTTAACAAAACACACAAAAGCAAACTTTTTACCTTCATTCGAAACTCTAGCCGGGATAAACGAATCAACAACCTTACCATAATGTTCACAAATGTCCCAAAGTTGTCTAGCTGGTGTGGGTGAAGGAAAATTCGTGACGAAGATCGAGTGTGATACCTGCGATGTCCTTCCCTCACTAACTTATACAGCACCCACTAATTCTGGCAATGGATATAGGGTAACGTGAGCTATTCTGTGATAGGAGGTCTTGATGGTGTTCTACTGTGGCGTAGGGTGTTAGATGGTAAGGGTTTGATGGTGGTGGAGGGAGGTATCAGTATGGGATAGATGCTGGTTAACTGATGCCTGTTACTAGCTTTTTGGGCCACCAAACGTGACGAAACGTAAACATATGGGACTACTTGTACCCTTACCTTGTAAGAGGCATTACATCTGAAAACGAAGATAACAACAACGGTCAACAGTTAATATAGTCTTGTTTTTGTGATCAGTAGAGGATGTATAAGTTGCTAACATTACTCATATACTGTATTTTGTTTTTATATGTTGATAAATATTGAAAAGAAAAAGTGTTTTTTAGGCAACAAATACAGATCGACGAAGATTGTAAATGTATGCTAGTGAAAGTTCAGTGTAGGAAAATAATGTAGCCATTAATCGTGTTTCACTTGTTTCTGTTTGTACAAGATAATTAGACGGTGTAAACAAAAATGCTGCAGGGAGTTAATGTTTTGATTTGATTATGTCATACAAAATACATTAATCATGACTTTTTATGTTCACAAGTTTTTTTTTGTCTTCATAGCTGAATAATGGAACAGACTCATGTCGAGTCAAGTAAAGCATCCAAGTTTGCATACGATGTTATTACAAGACGCAGTGAGGACTGGTAGCTGGTCAAGAATTTGGAGGTATAAGTGGACTATGATCAACCAAATTATATTTGATGAGGACTTCTATGAGGATTTACAAAGATAGAAAAGGAAAATTAATATTATGGGAGGATTATAATTTATAGATATGTTTCTTCGTCATCATAAAGGTTCAGTTACAAAGTTTCACCTCTATATAGAAAAGGGATGTAACTCCATATGGGATGTATATGTTGATGATATTAGTAATTTGATTTTGGTCTTTCAAGTATGGAAGAAACACCGCTTAATCTTTTCTCTTGTCTGAAGTTGAAACATTTGGTGATTTTCAACTATCATTTTTGTCCAATTTCTAGTTTTGCTGGTTTTCCAAATCTTCTAAGTCTGGACTTGTCTGAGGTAGTATTTGGTAGCTACACGTACATGTGGGGAATTTGTTAGTCATTGTCCAATGCTGGAGATTGTCAAACTTAGAGACAACACCATAAGCGAAATAAAACAAGCTGAGATTGCTAAACTAGAAAATCTCAAAGCTTTAATTCTACCTTTGTACGAGCTTGACAATATGACGATGATCACAAATTCCGATATCTGACAGCTTATTGATTACTATTTTCAAGACGTCCAAGAACTTTCTCTTGATTTTTGGGATTGCACGGGTAAGGTCAAGTTGGATTTTTTAAATTCATTTTCCAGTTATTGCAACATGTCTTGAATATTTCTCTATGATCCTCGTTTCTTCTAGGTATTAGCAGATGGAGTAAAGAGGGTTCAGACTCCCTTACCCTCGCTCAATACACTTAGATATTATACGAAATAGATTTTAGCAATGCGAGTATGGTATCATGTGTGGTGGACTTGATTCGTGGCTTCCCAATTTGAAGAACCTTTTGATCAAAGTTGGTGGAATGCATAATATCATATTTAATTATTGACCCTATATGTTAAATCTCACAGCTGTGATCTGATTACTAAATAACATTGTAGGCCACATACGAGGACGATGTCCCTGTGTCTGCATTTTCCTCTTTAAGGGTAGATTTCAGAAGAATGGGAAAGTTGCAGCTGCGGAAAGTGAAGTTTGTTTTTGTTATATATATAATGAATGAAGTATGTTTAATGAAGTCTTGCTTCTTCCTAACCTTTGCTAAATAAGATGATCATTAATCCTACCTTATCGAAAGTGTTTGGCGGTGATGATGGCAAGAGGAATTTATTGCAGAGTTGATGCTGCACCGAGCCTCTCGATATCTGAAATAATCATCATTGATTAACAGCCATGAAGACATCGCACGGTCTATTAATACAGGTTCTGTGAACTTTAACCGAAATTTCGTATTATAGGAAGCTTCCTTAAATCTTTGACGTACGTGGGACTTGTGATGTTACTCGAAACTATTGATATTTTAATTTGTTGCAGAATCGTTTAAGCTATCTTGGCCGAAAATCAGAAGATTGTGAGAATGAGATTTCTAATTCTAAAGCACTACTTTTTTATTTATTGCACAAATAAATTTTATTAAATTCAAAGTTATTAATAGGCTTAATTTCAAAACATAAGTTACACATAATATTAAAACACATTTTAATGAGCTCATTTTAATAGGCCCATTTTGTATGTTATTTTTCAAAAAAATTAAATGTCAAAATTTTTCATCACACACATAATGAAAAAGTTAAATATTTTACATTATGTAAACTCGTAACGGACCAACGTTAACACAAATTATTTAAAAAGCTTGTAACCGTTCATTTAAAATATCATAGTAAAATATATTAGATTTTGTGTTGTAACAGACATAAAGGTTTATAAAGCCCAATCTATACTATCTATACTTACTACCTTATAAAGTATTTAGCACATTTTAAATAAGTAAGTCTTAAAAAATTAAGCCAAAAACATTACTATAAAAAGAAATTAAAAAGTAAAAGTAATATTATTTATTTCGTAATTAAGCCTCTTTATATTTAGTTCATTTCATAACGTCTTCATTAACTTTTGTAATGAGATTTAAATATTATCGGTTACGTTTTAACGAAAATCATAATTATATTTTTAATATAAATTTTGTAACGTTTACTTTATTTGAATATAAAAGTATCATTTGGTTAATGCAAAAAACAAAACAAAAAATCTTATGACTTTTTTTGGTTTCTTTTGAGCTATCTCAGAAACTTTATATACCTCATCAAATTCAAAAAGAATAATCGCTTCAACTATTATTACGTTGAACTTATTGTTAGTGTATATGCAATTGCTTAACATGAAAATAAAGATCGAGTATGTGATTTTTATGTTTTTTTTTTTCCGAATACTATGCAATGTGGCGTGATAATCTTTTTAATAATATGCATCACATAAGCAATATTGTAGATACGTTATCCTCATAATAAAGGTACAAGTGAAGAACATTCAATCGTAAGAAAATTTTGTTACACGGGTACCCACTGCAATGCGCGTGTACCCGGCTAGTATAATCCTAATAAGGCTATCTAATCGTTAATTTTCATACTATCTAGGACAAGATCAGGTTTTCTGAAAGTGAAAATTGTACTGCTATATTTGTCTTAAAGTGTATGTTCTTCAAAATTTATAATTGGTAAAAGCTATTCATACTTAACTAAAAAATTTAGAAAAAAGTCAAAAACACTTCCACGGATATTATAATAAGTAAAACAGTAAAAGGAAAACAAGGAAAGCGCCTAGAGACCAGGTACAACTTCGGGCACTGATAAAGAAACCTACTGTACCACCGAAGAGAGAGCAGTTGCATCCTTTGTAGCACAAATTGACGCAACTTATAACAGTATCTCTAACCAAAAAGTAATTAAAGTTGCTAAATCTTGACGTTTGCAAGTAGAGATGGCAACGGGGCCGGGTTTGCGGGGAATGGTTGCTACCATCCCCATCACCAAAGTTAAATATCTATCCCCATCCCCGTCCCCGTCCCCATCGGGTATTCCAAGCTACATACCATCCCCATCCCCAGCGGGGAACGGGGATCCCCAATGGGGAATCGGGGATTTTTTTTCCCCGTTACACAATTAACATTTAAACTATGTTTCAAATGACGCGACCATTACGAATAACCCAATATGGTAATATCCAACAACATTAACGAGATTAACATTTATGCGATCATGCTCAATATTAATAATAACAAAATTAACACACAAAAGCTCACCATAGAAGGTTAGTGTCAAATGAGATATTAACCATCGGTTGATAGTGTTTCAAATATCTAATAGATATTTGAAACATACAAGATATATAAATGTATATGTAGAATAAAGATATTCGGGGACGGGTTTGGGGAACCAAGGATATTACCATCCCCGCCTCCATACCTGCTTTTTATTATCGGGGAATCCCTACCCCATCCCCATACCCGGTCAACTCGGGGAATCCCCGGTTAAATCGGATTCGGGTATCGGATTCTCCGTCGGGTTCGGAGTTTTTTGCCATCTCTATTTGCAAGTTGCTAAAATAACAATTTCTATGTCGATTAAGCTAGATCCATGATAAAAAAAAATACCACAAAAGAGACAAACATGTAGTTCCCACAACTTTCCAACTTAATACATGAAGTAATCCTTAAAACGTTGAGGATAAGGTTGTTTCAATTCCGTGATCCTCGTTTTCGAGAACTTGTTTTAAGAGGTACTAATAGAACTATTTCTATGTCGATTAAACTAGATCCATGACAAAAAATAACATAAAAGAGACAAACATGCATCCTAGTTCCCACAACTTTCCAACTTAATACATGAAGTAATCCTTAAAACGTTGAGGATAAGGTTGGTTTCTTGTTGTTCACTACAACAATCGCGCCCTACCTCAACGATATTTTTGGTGTTTCCCCAGCGACATGTCGCTGGGGTATATTCGCTGGGGTACGCTAGTTGTTAAAAGTATCCCCAGCGACTTCCCCCAGCGACAAGTGGGCCCCACAGACTTTTCCTGGAAGAACAGATGCCACGATGGCAAAATTTTCCCCAGCGACATGTCGCTGGGGAAAATCCTAATAAAATAAAAAAAATTAAGTTAAACTTAACCATTTTAGCTAATTACAAATTTTCCCCAGCGACATGTCGCTGGGGAAAATTTCCTTTCTTTTGACTTGTCAACGCGTTGCCGTTGACTAGTCAACGCTTTCCAAAGTTTCCCCAGCGACATGTCGCTGGGGAAACTCTTGATACGTTTGACTTGTCAACGCTTTGCGTTTGACTTGTCAACGAATAACCAACGTTTCCCCAGCGACATGTCGCTGGGGAAGAGTCTGCAGGTTTTTTTTTAAAATTGCCTGCACAGCAGGCGTTTTCCAGATTTTTTCCGGAATTTTTCCGGAAAAAATCTACCAAAACCTATAACCAAAACCTGTATTTGCTCACCAAAAGACACATATAAAGTAAACTTGAAATACAAATCAACACAAACGCGGAATAAGTTCAACTTGCACCAAAATATAATATAACGTTCTAATGATCACATGGATACTAGGAATAAGTCGGGATAGTTAAGGATACTAGGGAAACAAGCGTTCTAATTTAGGATAATAGGGAAACAAGTCAAGATGAACATAAAGAAACTATGTACCATACTAACAAACACATATATGACACGACTAGCTCGCGTCATCGCCACCCTCCCGATCCTCAGCATCATCACCCGGGCGACTCCCGCTCCTGCTGGCACCAGCATCATCACCCGGGCGACTCCCACTCCCGCTGGCACCACCACTCTCATATGCGGCAAAAAGATCGCCATACCTGGGGTCGTTTCTGAACAAGCCCATCATGAAATCAACATCCCGATCCCGACGAGTCTCAGGGGGTGGTGGCGGAAAGCACGGGGGAGTACTGGTGTATCCTGGCAATACCATACCCACGCCAGGATGGTGGCCGCGAAAATTGCCTCCTCGCACCATCCTGTTGATCTCGGCAGTGGTGTGCTCACCCGTCGCCTCTAGCTCCCTCATCTGATCCTGTGTGGTGACAATAACACAATATAGTAAATATATTAGTCGGGTTGCTAGATTATTAATCAATGATTCATTAAAGTGTGTTTTGAAAAGAATACTTACATACAACTGGAGAGACTGCTCATCTATAAATACACCATCTGAATTCGTATGCAGACGATAGAACATGTCGATCTCTGTAGGCTCCTGTTGGGTTTCGGACGACTTTTGCTGTACATACACACGTAAGTAAGATCAATCTAATTAAATGCGGCAATAATAATATGTATGTAAAATAAATAATGATAATAATAAAATAATAAAAATAAAAAACAATAATAATAATAATAAAATAAAAAAAATAAAAAAAACCATAATAATGTAAAATCAATAATAATAATAATAATAATAATTACCATGAGATGTCGAGTGCGAGGGATCGACCGAGAACCATGTCGGGAGACAAGTGTTGCCTTGGACCGATTTTGGCTGTTTGTTGAGGATCGCTTCATGTTAGATTCGTCAGTCCAAAACTCTATCTGTTTCTCCCACACTTCAGGTGTGTGCTCGTCCGGTCTGTTCCGCCTAATTTGATCCAAATCGTATTCTCCAGTCTCGGGGTTTTTTACAAAGTAATCTCGCTTCAGACTAGCCTTGCTGGTATTGTATGATTTTTGTAGCTGGTGATTAATGGTATCATAAATACTCTTCCACCGAGGGGTGTTCACGTACGGCGTGAGATCATAATTTTTCTGCAATCAAATACAACACATTGAAAACAGAGTTAGAAATATAATTTATATATTTATTTAAATTCGTTTATTTATTTATATGATATAAATAAATAAACGAATTTAAATGAATATACACAATACAACACATTGAAAACAGAGTTAGAAATATAATTTATATATTTATTTAAATTCGTTTATTTATTTATATGATATAAATAAATAAACGAATTTAAATGAATATACACAATACAACACATTGAAAACAGAGTTAGAAATATAATTTATATATTTATTTAAATTTGTTTATTTATTTATATGATATAAATAAATAAATAAATTTAAATAGATATACACAATACAACACATTGAAAACAGAGTTAGAAATATAATTTATATATTTATTTAAATTCGTTTATTTATTTATATGATATAAATAAATAAACGAATTTAAATAAATATACACAATACAACACATTAAAAACGGAGTTAGCAATATAATTTATATATTTATTTAAATTTGTTTATTTATTTATATGATATAAATAAAAAAAACAAATTTAAATAAATATATACAATTAAATAAATGAACACGATAATTAAATAAATATAAAATGATAACTTACCCCAATAGCTGTCCGGGCCGCCGCCTTGTACCCTTCGGGGACCTTGCTCCACGAAGGGTAATACAAAGGTATTTCCCTAACGACACACCCGAATAAGTTTCCCCAATGATCTGCGTAGGGGTCGATAGGTATAACAAGGTTACCTCTACCGGGTACAAAGTCGACCTCGACCGGCCGGTTTTGATTCTCGGCCACCACATCCAGTAATTTCAGGCAGCGGGTCTTCTCCCGGGTATTCTGCCTGCCGGCTCTCCTCCCGCCCAAATTGGGCTTTTTCTTTCCTTTTCCTGCAAAATCAAGTGAGTGATAAAGTCATAAAAGTTAAGGCAAACAAGTTAAATATGTGTATCAAATTTGTATTACAATAATCCAGAAATTCTTACCCCGGTTGACGAAGCAACCCCCGCAACCGAATGATGAAGGACGTGGACGTGAAGGATCCTCGCCACCACCGTCCCCGCCGTGGCCCCGTGCAACATCAGTCATCTGTATACAGGTACAATTAGCATAACATGTAGAAATTCATGAACAAAATAATACAAGCATGCACAAATCTAAATATCAAAATAAATTTACACATTTAAACAATACACAACAATTTCATTCATTCATTCATTCAAATATATAAGTGTATTTTACAAGTTACAACACAAAGTTAATCTTCTTCGTCACTAGAATAAAATTTCTCAACACCATCATCATCTTTGATGAGGTCTTCAACATCAGAATCTGCTAAATCATGAGGAAGGGGGTCTTCATCATCAACGTCTTCATTAGGAACATCATCGTTATCTGGCGGTGCGTCAACCTCTGTTGATTCACCATCTATATGCAAATCTATATAGAAGGTGTAATTACCGAAGTCATTCCCACTAGTAGAAGGTGGGAGATGACTAGTAGAAGGTTGGAGATCACTAGTAGAAGGTGGGAGATCAGATGAGTTGTCCAAATGTATAATATCAGGTTCGTTCTCTACCACGATTACACCGTTGTTCAAAAACTTTTTATGATTAACATGTTCGACGACCTTCACGTTGGGTTTGGCTGGATCTACAAGGTAGAAGACTTGTTTGACTTGTGTTGCGAGGATGTATTGTTCACTTTTCCACGCCTCACCAGAGCCGACGATTTGTGTCATTCCGTTTCTAACGATAAGTTTCTTGACTCTACCAACGGTGTTGCGAGTGTCGAACCACTTAACTTTGAACAACGCAACTTTAAACGACAAATAGTCAAACTCGAGGATTTCTTGAAGCCGACCATAAGTGTTAGTTTTCCCGTCAGGATCAGTCGAATAAACGCCGCTATTTTGAGTTACGCGACGTTCATCGCGGCTCTGCACGACATACCTCACACCATCTACTACGCAACAGTTTACTGACATTGGAGCCCTTAATGGTCCATTAGCCAAAGCGAATAACTCGCTGGTTGGGCTAAACTCTGGGTCTTGGGGATTTTGTGCGTGACGTTCAAAGATCTATGAAGAAGATAGGATTAGATAGAAAACTAAAAATATGATATTGTTATTTTTACACTTAAGTACACAAAATAAGTGTTAGTTTACCAGCGTCTTAAACCAGTGGGGGAATTCTTCTAGCTTGTCTTTTTCTGGAAATAACCTGAAAAACGTTCATGCTATTAGAATAAGTCGTCGAAATGATAAGTTAAGAAAAAAAAGTTACAAAATTAAAAAACGCGTACCTCCGGAACTGGTCTTGGTACGTGTCGATCTCAGGACTGTTGTTAAGTACATACCATCTCACTTTCTTGTACTCGTCGGTAGGAAAATGAGGAAAGGACAGTAAACCAATCGGCTTGCATACCGATCGGAACACCTGAAACTTACACGTTGAGAGAGGGGGGTCCACATTACGATCGGGACGATTAAATTTCGTGGTAACACCCCGAAAATATTGAGAACTTATAGTCAATGCTTCTTCTGCAACATAACCCTCCGCGATCGAACCTTCCGGCTTAGCTTTATTTCTTACATAACCTTTTAGCTTCTTCATGAATCTTTCAAATGGATACATCCACCGGGGTTGAATAGGCCCGCATTCAAGAGCCTCTAGAGCTAAATGGATGGGCAAGTGAATCATAATGTCAAAGAAAGCAGGAGGATATATGCGCTCAAGCTCGCATAGAATTTCAACCACCTTGACCGAAGCTTTCAACATGTCCTCCTCCATCAAAGTTGTAGAGCAGAGTTGCTTAAACAAGGAACACAGTGCAATTATTGGTTTTGCAATATGTTCGGGCAAGTAATTTTGAAGTCCGTAAGGAAGTAAACGTTGCATCATTATATGACAGTCATGAGACTTCAGGCCCGTTATATTTGTATCATTATCGGTCACTTTGTGCTTGAAGCATGATCCGAACCCATCTGGTAGTTTAACACTTTTGATGTACTGACAAAACTTTTTTCGGTTCTCTGGTGTTAAAGAATACGCAGCCTGGGGCTTCACAGTCTTCCCCTTGTGGTTTACGGTTAGCCACAAAGGTCTTCGAATGCCCATCTTTTTCAAGTCTTGTCTTGCTTTTGCGGTGTCTTTACTTTTGTCATTCATTAACAAAATGTTCAAGATGGCCTCCAACACATTTTTTTCGATATGCATGATGTCTAAATTGTGTCTTAGTGAAATAAAAGGCCAATACTTAAGCTCGTAAAAAATAGACCGTTTAGTCCAGTTAAGCTCGACTGTAACATTGCGGGAAATCTTCACACCCCCATGTTTCGGATGTTTACCCGGCTTACGCCTTAGCAATCTAGCATGTTGCGCTTCGATTACATCCGGTTGATTATAATCTTTAGGTGGATCTTTCTGTTCAGTTTGGCCATTGAAGTCAACACGTGAACTCCTCCATTTATGGGGCTTCTTTAACCATCTTCTATGGCCAACATAAGCTATTTTGCTTGTGACAGGAATAGATGGAGTTTCTAGGTTACATGTAGGGCATGCATAGTAACCTTGCCCACTCCACCCAGACAAACTACTTCGAGCAGGAAAATCATTTATAGTCCATAAAAGCATCGCTCTCATCTTGAACTGCTTTTGTGAAATAATGTATGTAGTATCAACACCGTTCTTGTGCCACAAAGTCTTCAGGTCTTTAATCAAAGGCTGCAAGTAAATATCAATGTCCTTGCCCGGGGATTTAGGGCCAGGAATTAACAACGTCAGCATAAAGTTACTTTCTTTCATACATAACCAAGGAGGCAGATTGTATGTTGTCAATACAACCGGCCACATGCTGTAGCTCTGACTAAGGTTGTCGAACGGATTGAAACCATCAGCACACAACCCTAGTCGAACATTTCTTGGTTCTGCTGCAAACTCTGGATACTTCAAGTCAAACTTCTTCCAAGCTGCGCCATCAACCGGGTGTTGCATCTTACCAGGCTCCGCACACTTTCCAGTAGCATGCCAAGTCATGTCTTTTGCAGTGTGTCTAGACTTGTACAAACGTTGTAGTCTAGGAATGATCGGAAAGTAACGCAACACCTTCCTAGGAACTTTCTTCCCCGGTGTGTTAGTGTCTTTCCATCTACTCGTTTTACACACCGGACAGAATTGCAGATTCGTATTATCCTCCCAAAACAAGCAGCAGTCGTGTTCACAAGTATGTATCGACTCGTAACCTAACCCGATCGTTTTAAATGTCTTCTTTATTTCATAGTAGTTCAGTGGGAACTTGAATCCTTTACTATCGGGTAACCTATATCGGAGAAACTCTAATATTTCATTGAATAAAGAATCTGTCATTTTTCCTTTAGCCTTAAAATAGGTAAATTTTGCCATAAAGTCTAGTCGAGACACATGTTCACAACCATCATACAGCGCCTCGTTGGCAATTGCATACAACTCTTCAAACTCGGTACGAGTGGCTTGAGGCGGTTGAGTCGGTTGGTTACTAGTCTCACCAATATTATCTCCTTGTGTTGGTTCATTCGAAGGAATATAGCTAAAATCATTGAGTAACGCTGTCATGTCACTCATCATAGGTTCTCCTAGGTTATCTATCACTGGCGCACGTGGAGCCGGTTCACCGTGTTTGAGCCATGTGGTATAAAGTGGGTCCCACCCGTTTATATCAATTTCCATTCCAATCCCATCGATGGGTTTCCATAATACATTTCGACATTTTTTGCATGGACATCTAATTTTCCCCGCAGAATTCACCAACGGCCGGCAATGATTGACGAACTTTGTAAGACCGTCATTAAATTCTTTGGAAAGTTTCGGTTTGTTTATCCAACTCTTATCAGCGAATACCATAACTGCGTTTTATCCGTATATTTAGTTATTATTACATGGAAGGCAATTATGGAAAGCAATCCTAGATGTTTTGTTAACCTAGTGCAACTATGGAAGGCAATCCTAACCCACTCTTTGATGCTTCGTCTCATATATGAATGCGTATAACCGATTTACTATTTGAGAAAATTTCGGCAGCATTTCCCCTCAACTCCCTAAATATGTGTTTAAAGACATATTCGTAGGAGTAAAGGAGAAACACTGTCGAAATCATCTCAAATAGTAAACCAGTTATACGCATTCATATCCTAAATGAGACAAAACAATCAAAAAGCAGTCCCAAACAGGGGACTTTCCGAAGTTAATTCCTATTAAATTAACTTCGGACGGGTTTTCTATAGGTTGATCAATTTCAGACGGGAATTTTCTGAAATTAATCGCTAAAATCCTAAAACATTCCTAAGGTTTAATTCAATAAAACATTTATATCAAACAGCTTATTCTGATAAGTTTTATCAGAATAAGTTGTTTTCAAACAGCTTATCCTGATAAGCTTATCAGGATAAGCTGTTTGAAAACAGTTTATTCGGATAAGCTGTTTGAAAACAGCTTATCCTGATAAGCTTATCAGAATAAGCTGTTTTCAAACAGCTTATTCCGCTAAGCTTATCGGGATAAGCTGTTTCAAACATCTTACCCTGATAAGCTTATCAGGATAAGCTGTTTGAAAACAGCTTATTCGGATAAGCTTATTAGGATAAGCTGTTTTCAAACAACTTATTCTGATAAGCTTATCGGGATAAGCTGTTTCAAACAGCTTATCCTGATAAGCTTATCAGGATAAGCTGTTTAAAAACAGTTTATTCGGATAAGCCGATAAGCAACATAACGAGTGTTTGGGTTTGTGTTTTTTACAGTTAACGAGTGTTTGGATTTACGTTTAATTAAAAAAAACTAGTTTATAAATCCCCAACGACATGTCGCTGGGGAAACCAAAATGATAAAAATAAGTAAATAAGTGTTATCAGTTAGAATTAAAAAAACATACTGTTAGTTGTGGTGGTCACTTGTGGTCGGCTGTGGTCGGTCGCTGTCGGCTGCGCTGTCGGCTGTGGTCGGCTGTGGTCGGCTGTGGTCGGCTGCAGTCGGCTGCGGTCGGCTGCGGTCGGCTACAATAACATAAAACATTAATTAAAAAAACCATTCAATTAAAAAAACTATAAATTTATATAAAAAACAATTGAATTAAAAAAACCAAAACCTTTAATTTATATAAACATAAAATGAAAGACAAAACCTTTAATTATAGCTAGTGGTGGTGGTGTGGGTGATTCATAGTGGTGACCGGTGGGATGATTCGCAGTGGTGATGGTGGGGGTGATGGAGATGGATATGGGTGATGGTGGTGGTGATTAGCAGTGGTGACTGGTGAGGGTGATGGAGATGGGTGGGGGTTTTACGCAGATGGGGATGACGGTGGTGATGATTGGTGGTGTAAATGGTGGTGATGATTTGTGGTGTAAATGGTGGTGATATTGGTGGTGTAAATGGTGGTGATATTGGTGGTGTAAATGGTGGTGTAAATGGTGGTGTAAATGGCATCGTTTGTTTGAGAGAAGAGAAAAAAGATAAGCTAAGTTTCTGTAAATCGTTGAGGATAAGGTCTGGTGAAAAGTTTCCCCAGCGACATGTCGCTGGGGAAAATTTCCTTTTCTTGACGAACTTTTCCCCAGCGACATGTCGCTGGGGAAAGCTTAGAATTTGTCGTTTTGCGCAGCTGGTTTAATAAACGTTGGATATTAACGAAACTTACCCCAGCGACATGTCGCTGGGGAAACCTTTATTTTGTCGGTTTGTGAAAGAAGCGCGTTAATGAAATTTTTTGGAGGGATTTCTAAAATTGGTCAACGAAACTTACCCCAGCGACATGTCGCTGGGGAAACTTTTTTAACTATTCATGATATTTACTTTTAAATGATTAATAATTATAATTTTATATAATTGTATTATTATAATTTTATATAATTAAAAATAATAAGTTTTACATAATTGTATATTTTACTTTTTATATAATTATATATTTTTATATAAGATATTTATGTAAATTAGTTTTAAATGATTGATAATAATACGTTTTATAAAATTATATATTTATATAATAAGTTTGATTGATAATAATACGTTTTAAATGATTAATAATAATAATTTTATATAATTGTATTATTATAATTTTATATAATTAAAAATAATAAGTTTTACATAATTGTATATTTTACTTTTTATATAATTATATATTTTTATATAAGATATTTATGTAAATTAGTTTTAAATGATTGATAATAATACGTTTTATATAATTATATATTTATATAATAAGTTTGATTGATAATAATACGTTTTAAATGATTAATAATAATAATTTTATATAATTGTATTATTATAATTTTATATAATTAAAAATAATAAGTTTTATATAATTGTATATTTTACTTTTATATAATTAAAAATAATAAGTTTTATATAATTATATATTTTTTATATAATGTATTTATGTAAATTAGTTTTAAATGATTGATAATAATACGTTTTATATAATTATATATTTATATAATAAGTAGAGGTTCAATGTATTAGATAGGGTTCATCATTAGAGGTTCAATGTATTAGACAGGTTTCAACAGTAGAGGTTCAATGTATTAGATAGGGTTCAACATTATAGGTTCAATGTATTAGATAGGTTTCAGCATTAGAGGTTCAATGTATTAGATAGGGTTCGTCATTAGAGGTTCAATGTATTAGATAGGGTTCATGATTAGAGGTTCAATGTATTAGATAGGGTTCATCATTATAGGTTCAACGTATTAGATAGGGTTCATCATTATAGGTTCAATGTATTAGATAGGGTTCATCATTATAGGTTCAATGTATTAGATAGGGTTCATCATTAGAGGTTCAATGTATTAGATAGGGTTCATCATTATAGGTTCAATGTATTAGATAGGGTTCAGCTTTAGAGGTTCAACGTATTAGATAGGGTTCATCATTAGAGGTTCAATGTATTAGATAGGGTTCATCATTATAGGTTCAATGTATTAGATAGGGTTCATCATTATAGGTTCAATGTATTAGATAGGGTTCATCATTAGAGGTTCAATGTATTAGATAGGGTTCATCATTATAGGTTCAACGTATTAGATAGGGTTCATCATTATAGGTTCAATGTATTAGATAGGGTTCATCATTATAGGTTCAATGTATTAGATAGGGTTCATCATTAGAGGTTCAATGTATTAGATAGGGTTCATCATTATAAGTTCAATGTATTAGATAGGGTTCAGCTTTAGAGGTTCAACGTATTAGATAGGGTTCATCATTAGAGGTTCAATGTATTAGATAGGTTTCACCAGTATAGGTTCAATGTATTAGATAGGGTTCATCATTATAGGTTCAATGTATTAGATAGGGTTCATCATTATAGGTTCAATGTATTAGATAGGGTTCATCATTAGAGGTTCAATGTATTAGATAGGGTTCATCATTATAGGTTCAACGTATTAGATAGGGTTCATCATTATAGGTTCAATGTATTAGATAGGGTTCATCATTAGAGGTTCAATGTATTAGATAGGGTTCATCATTATAGGTTCAACGTATTAGATAGGGTTCATCATTATAGGTTCAATGTATTAGATAGGGTTCATCATTATAGGTTCAATGTATTAGATAGGGTTCATCATTAGAGGTTCAATGTATTAGATAGGGTTCATCATTATAGGTTCAATGTATTAGATAGGGTTCATCATTATAGGTTCAATGTATTAGATAGGGTTCATCATTATAGGTTCAATGTATTAGATAGGGTTCATCATTAGAGGTTCAATGTATTAGATAGGGTTCATCATTATAGGTTCAACGTATTAGATAGGGTTCATCATTATAGGTTCAATGTATTAGATAGGGTTCATCATTATAGGTTCAATGTATTAGATAGGGTTCATCATTAGAGGTTTAATGTATTAGATAGGTTTCAACAGTATAGGTTTAATGTATTAGATAGGGTTCATCATTATAGGTTCAATGTATTAGATAAGGTTCATCATTATAGGTTCAATGTATTAGATAGGGTTCATCATTAGAGGTTCAATGTATTAGATAGGGTTCATCATTATAGGTTCAACGTATTAGATAGGGTTCATCATTATAGGTTCAATGTATTAGATAGAGTTCATCATTAGAGGTTCAATGTATTAGATAGGGTTCATCATTATAGGTTCAACGTATTAGATAGGGTTCATCATTATAGGTTCAATGTATTAGATAGGGTTCATCATTATAGGTTCAATGTATTAGATAGGGTTCATCATTAGAGGTTCAATGTATTAGATAGGGTTCATCATTATAGGTTCAATGTATTAGATAGGGTTCATCATTATAGGTTCAATGTATTAGATAGGGTTCATCATTATAGGTTCAATGTATTAGATAGGGTTCATCATTAGAGGTTCAATGTATTAGATAGGGTTCATCATTATAGGTTCAACGTATTAGATATGGTTCATCATTATAGGTTCAATGTATTAGATAGGGTTCATCATTATAGGTTCAATGTATTAGATAGGGTTCATCATTAGAGGTTCAATGTATTAGATAGGGTTCATCATTATAGGTTCAATGTATTAGATAGGGTTCAGCTTTAGAGGTTCAACGTATTAGATAGGGTTCATCATTAGAGGTTCAATGTATTAGATAGGTTTCAACAGTATAGGTTCAATGTATTAGATAGGGTTCATCATTATAGGTTCAATGTATTAGATAGGGTTCATCATTATAGGTTCAACGTATTAGATAGGGTTCATCATTATAGGTTCAATGTATTAGATAGGGTTCATCATTAGAGGTTCAATGTATTAGATAGGGTTCATCATTATAGGTTCAATGTATTAGATAGGGTTCGTCATTAGAGGTTCAATGTATTAGATAGGGTTCATCATTATAGGTTCAATGTATTAGATAGGGTTCATCATTATAGGTTCAACGTATTAGATAGGGTTCATCATTATAGGTTCAATGTATTAGATAGGGTTCATCATTAGAGGTTCAACGTATTAGATAGGGTTCATCATTAGAGGTTCAATGTATTAGATAGGTTTCAACAGTATAGGTTCAATGTATTAGATAGGGTTCATCATTATAGGTTCAATGTATTAGATAGGGTTCATCATTAGAGGTTCAATGTATTAGATAGGGTTCATCATTAGAGGTTCAATGTATTAGATAGGTTTCAACAGTAGAGGTTCATTGAATTAGATAGGGTTCAATGTATTGGAGGGAAAACATTGGAGGGAAAACATTGGAGGGAAAATGTTAACAATTTCCCTCACTTTTTTAGCATAAAAAGAGAACCACACACACTCCTTATCATCACAACCACCAGCAGATTACACACACTTATCATCATAAACAAATTGTTATTATGTACATGTTGAAGCATGAAGCTTTTCCGTGCAGGTGTGGACATGGAGATGTAGTTCTTCGAGAATCGTGGACAACTAAAAACTTTGGTAGACTGTACTATGCTTGTCCACGTTCACGGGTTCAACCTCCAGTTTCATATGGATGCAAATTTTTTTTATGGAAAGACGAACGCGTCCAACTACTAATCAAATCTCTTGGAGGTTCAATGAGCTTTTCTCCTCCAAGCTCTTCTTCAAGACCTTCAACGAACTTTTCTCCTCCAAGCTCTTCTACCAGACCTTCAACGATTCCAATTTCTTCTCCAAGCTCTTCAGCGTGTGCAAACTGTGTGCGCTTGAATGGAATGATAATGGTACTTGAGCGTACGATAGAGTTGTACCGCAACTCCGATAGGTACACATTGGATTCAGCTGCACTACTTCACGACCTTTACGATGACATGGGGAACATTTGTTTGAACTAGTTTATGATGTATCTGTTTTCGTGTTTATGAGTCTATTATCGGTTTAATATCCATGTTTAATTAAGCGCGTGTTTAAGTGTCAGTGTAGAATAAAGTTAGGTTTAGGCGTGTCTGTTTGTAAGCCTCAATGAATGTTAACAATTTTTAATTAATATTAACAATGAATGTTAACAATTATCAGTGAATGTTAACTTTTGGCGGGCAAAATTTTGGCCGGAAAACATTGGCGGGAAAACATTAGCGGGAAAATTAACCATTTGTCTCACTTTTTTTATCATAAAAAGAGATATACTATTTTAAATTTTAATAACTTTATTTTTTAATATATATATTATATTTACTAAAATATTATATAAACATTACACATTTTCTGAAAATTGGTGGTCAAATAGAAGTCAACGTTTCCCCAGCGACATGTCGCTGGGGAAAAATTTGTTACTTTTTTGTAAAATAGGCGCGTTAACTTAATATCTTTTGGAGGGAATCCTAAAAGTTTCCCCAGCGACATGTCGCTGGGGAAAATCTTTGGCATAAATTAAACAACGCATTAACGCTAATCACTTGGATTAGACGTGGGAGAAAGTTTCCCCAGCGACATGTCGCTGGGGAAAAGTTGGCGGGTTAATCTCCCGCTTGCATTAATTGTGAAGTAGTTTGGTCAAAATTCAGTCAACTTTTCCCCAGCGACATGTCGCTGGGGAAAATTTGCTTTGCTTTTTGGTCAAAATTTTTTCGAGAAAGTTTGCCACGTCAGAAAGTTTTTGTCGTTTAGCGACTTTTCCCCAGCGACATCGTGTCGCTGGGGAAAACCCCGATGGGGAAGGGCTGGATTGTTGTAGTGGTTCCAGAACTTGTGGCCTCTGATACAGTTGGTGGCAGCAAAATTCTGAGGAGCTCAAGGGTGGTGGTGGGTGTGACTTCTTGAGCTACAGCGACTCAGTGGTTTGTAGCAATGGCACTGGTACCGGCGGGGAGTTCGCTTGGACCACTTTGAGTCTATTTATTATAAACACAATTGTAAAACAATGTTTAACATAATATCAAAAACAAAAGAATATAAAGTCCTGGTACAACCGAGATCATAGCATCATGGTTAGAACTACTCATCAGATCGAGTTAACCAAGGACATAACTCAATGGGCAAATGACTTAAAAATGCATCTAACTTGACACTTTTTTTCGTTTTGTGTAACCATCTTTTTTCTTTCCTATTATGGTTATCAAACTTTCAAAAGTCGTTCATTCTGTGTATTTTGTGACCATTTTACCCTTATTTTTTCCGATATTTTAAAGGGTAAAATGGTCATTTTACATGGTAAAATAGTGACAAAATACACACAATGACCGACTTTTAAAAGTTTGATGACCATAATGGGAAAGAAAAAAGATTGCTACACAAAACGCAAAAAAGTGTCAAGTTAGCCCTAACTCAATTGTACCATTACTACAATTCCCAGTTTCAATTAAGTTGTTGGATCATGATTGTGTTTTCATTCAACGAATCTTTTATTTTTTAAAGTACTTTATGTAAAATCACAGAAACATTTAAATCAGACATAATTGATTCTAGATCTGTCCAGGTGACACCCTTTGAATGTAAAAAAAATCACCAAGGTTATGATAATGGTTGCCTCGTACCTCTTTTCGAAAAACAATGAACAATGAGGTACCAAATTTCAGTCACCTGCATTAATGATAAAGGCTATAATTAAGTTAGCATGATATGATCATAATGAAAAGACTAACTAAAAATTAAATCTGAAAATGATAATACTCACAACTGATTCAGGAGGCCCAATTTCTTCGAAAAAGTAAAATGAAGCAGTTGACATCAGGGTTTGCTATGGTTTGTGCGGCGCCTATTGGACAAAACACACTGACAACAAAAGCTATAGTGCTAGCTAGGGTTTTATTATGTATGATTAGGTCATAAGTTAATTAAAAAGTCCTCTTCTTACCCCTCTCTCATTTGATGTTTTCATTTCTAATCCTTAGTCTTTATTGTTATGTTCATTTCAAAAAATTTATATTATTGTTATGTCCATAGAGTTAATATCTATATAGACATTTAAATTAGCATAAACCTATCCAACCAATCATAATCACCCATTTTTTAAAAAACCCACTTCCCACCACTTTTTTAAAAATTAAATATCTCACAAACGGTAAATTGTCAAACGAAAAAAATACACAATTGTGACGAGAATTAAATCATCTATCTATCGAGGGGCACATGTATATAATTTCGACGAACTTTTTTTTCGACTTTTTTTTCTTAAGTCACGTCTGAAGAGAATCATATATGATTCGCCACGAATCATATATGATTCGTCACGAATCATATATGATTCGTCACGAATCATATATGATTTTCAGAAAATCATATATGATTCGTGATATGAATCATATATGATTTTCTGAGAATCATATATGTTTCGTGACGAATCATATATGATTCTCTCCAGACGTGACTTAAGAAAAAAAGTCGAAAAAAAGTTCGTCGAAAGTATATACATGAGCCTCTCGATAGATAGATGATTTAATTCTCGTCGCGATGATATGTTTTGTTTTACGTAACGATGAACGGTTTGTGAGATATTTAATTTTTAAAAAATGAGTTTTTTTTTACATTATAAAAATGGATTGTTGTGATTTGTTGGTTGAGTTTATGCTAAAATAAGGGTTTATGGGGACTTTTTCTTATGTCCATAAAAAAGAGATCAATGTAAACCATCTTTTTTGCATATACCATATCAACCAATCACATTCATTCAAATCAAGTTTCCACCTTATTCTTAAAAATTAAATATCTCACAAACGGTAAATCGTCAAGTGACAAAAATATACCATTACAAAGAGAATTAAATTATCTTTCTATCGATGGGCAAATGTTTATACTTTCGACGAATTTTTTTTCTGTGAAAATCATATATGATTCGTATCATGGATCATATATGATTTTCAAAAATCATATATGATTCGTATCACGGATCATATATGATTTTCTAAAATCATATATGATTTCGTGATATGAATCATATATGATTTTTAAAAGTATATATATGTGCCCCTCGACAGAAAGATAATTTAGTTCTAGTCACAATAGTATGTTTCCTTTTGCGTAACGATTAATGTGAGATATTTCATTTTTAAAAAATATATTTTTTTGTTAGATAAAAAATGGGATAGTTGTGATTGGTTGGTTGGGTGTATACTAAAAGAAGGGTATGTATTAAACTTTTCTCATCTCTTATCATAATCATAACTACATATAAAGCATTTTGGCATTTTATTAATAGAAATTTGAAAATTCACTTTACATCTTTTAATACATTAGGTACAACTAAGAATTGTTCCCTTAATTGGATTTGTAGCAGATCTAAGAATTGTTCCCTTAATTGGATAGAGTGGTTTTGTAATCCTTGTAACACTCTATTTTCCACTTTGTAATTATGTTTCTCTAGCTCCTTGCTAGCTTTTATGGAAATTGTTGTTTGAAAAAAAATGTACAATTAAAACAAACTTAAAAATTAAAATAGTAATACTTAAGTTTTCAATATTTAATGCTTATATTAATACTAATTAATACATAATAATCAATACTCAAATTAATACATAATAGTTAATACATACTTCAAAATAAAAATAATATAATATTAATTAATATATAATTAATACACCCAATTATTTAAAAGTACAATCATATATTTTTATTGTACAACAACTAAAAATACATCTATCTATACTACATATTACACATTTGTATATGTAAAGCTTAGTCAAATTATCTATCATTTGTATATGTATATTAGTAAAAGCTTAGTGAAATTGTAACTATTTTGCTAAATATTTCAATTGAAAATAATTGTTCACATCAATACACAAACATTTTCAAATAATTTACAAAGTATGAAAACGTGTAAAATATTAAGTATGTAAATTTTTGCATGTTACATAATGTGACGAATATTACGCAACATCTACTTATTAACAAGTCCATTTACCGTTAATCAACACAACCTCGTAATACTACTAGACCGTTTCGATATTGTTTTTATGCACATGTATATGGAACTATGATAAACTTATTTCTTAAAATTTTCGCCATGTGCAAAACTATTATTTGATTACAGGGTATCTGCCGCCGCAATGCGCAGATACCCACTATAATGCCAAAAGTAATAATATCCCTAGATTGAAATTACGTTTTTTAGGACATGTTTTTAAATGAAAACTATCGATTGAGAAGTTGCAACCAAGAAAAACAAATTATTGCGTCAAAGAATTTAGTCACAGGGTACCCGCCAACGCATCGCGCGAGTACCCTGCTAGTGGTTACATAATAGGAATCACAATCATCATATTTCCAACATAAGAGTGTAGGAGCAACTTGTTGACGACCGTATATTGTACGCATTAAAACCGTGTCTCGAGCACTTATGTATGGAAAACACATGAAATGCACGTAATCAATAAAAATTTTTGGGCGACCTTTTTGACACACTACAACAATTAACTTGATTTTACACATTTATTAGGCAGAATATACACACTATTTAGTCCACAGTCTTTGTTGCGTGGACAATATGGGCGTAACAAAAAAATGACATTATAAAGCGTGGAGATTTGATGGGAATGAACACGCTTATAAGTGTAGAAACTGAAACAATACTTCATACATAAAAGCGTGACAAAGTATATAATATTTTCAACAAGAAATATCATAACAATCACAATAAAAAGCGTTGAGAATCTTATGGAATCATCAAAATTCTACACGCTTTTAAATGTTACTTTCTATTTTGATAGTTTTTCAATTATGACCTTGTACTCTTAATAAATTAATAAGTATTGTCATATATTATAAAAATACACAAATTTGTAGAATAGATCTTATTTCTACAACATATATTTTGCAGTAAAACAATCTATTATTAATCATCATATACATAATTCCGCAACATATCATGCCACACTATTTGCTACAAGTATAAACCAAAATAAACATAATATATTTGTTTACAAAATATAATTGAAAGCTTTCGATATTTCATCTTCAACTATTCAAAGCACTTTAAAACATATAATATCTTGTGAATAGCTGGATCAAGTAACAACTTTCTTGCATGCAAGATTTTTCAAGAATCAAATATAAAAGTCAAACACATAGATAGGTGGATAACCCACTAAATGATCAGAGAAAGAATCAATATGTAATTTGAATAATTATTAAAAAAACACAAACCATAGTTCAGTTGCCATAACTGCATTGACGGGTACTTGCTGTATTGTAGGCTGAAGAAGTAAAAAATAAATAGCAATTGTAAACACATGAAAGAATTATATATTTCTTAAAATTCTTAACCAAATCAAACATAATATTAAAGAAATATCAACCAAACAAAAAGGTACATATAGTAAATATAAAGCCCATTATGTACCTTCAAATTTTCTATATTCTTCTTCGCCTTTGTAATGGTTACTTTACACACAACTCCTTTTCCTTCTTTGCATTTTCTAGCTGAAAAGCCCTTTACACGCAACTCCTTTAGGCTAATGAACTTTTATGCGGAAAATAAGCATTTAGGTTGCTAATTTTTATGAAAAAAATGACATTTTTTTGGATGAATTTCTATGTAGAAAACTTGCATGTTACTCGCTGATTCTTATGCACAAAAAAAATCTGTATACATTCATACTTAAGGGGTTCCCATCACGTCACATCGCAGACGGGAACTATACAATATAAACGCAAAAATCATGCCTCTACACAAATATAGCTCTAATAGCTCCAGTTTCCGCAACACAACCGACTATTAAAAAAATAAAAAACATATTTAGGGATTTCATGAATTCCTAGTTAACATGCTATTTGAGATGTAACTTATTCTATTTATTTGACACGTTATCACTAAAGTCAACCTACATCATACTGTTCTCTTGGAAAAAAAAGTTGCAAGACTTACTAATAGAATTTAGTCAGCTATATGTGGATTACATAAAGCTTTTTGGCATCATACGATTTCTAGTTTCGATGTGACATCAATTACTCATCGAATACCACTACAACAACAACAATCTAATGCAATGACAATTTGCAACGGTATGTTTTCGTTGCAAATTTACAACCGTACTGCAACGAATTTCCAACCGAATAGCAACGACAAAAAATGGTACAAATCGGTTGCAAAATATAAACTAATTCTTTTACATTTATCCTTATTGTTTTCATTACAAATCTGTTGCAATTAATACAAATTTGGAACAAAAAAAGCAACAATGTTCAGACTCCGGTGCAAACTTTCAAAGTTTGTAACGAAATGGCAATGTAAGGCAAAATTCAAAGATAAAAAGAAATTATCATTTGTTTTCCGCTGTAAATCTGCCGTAAATTATTTGCAAGAATTTCAGTGGTAAGTAAAACTTAAATCGAAAACCAAATTATCACTTTTATAATTAAATGGAATAGCAGCAAAAAAACACGTAAATTGGTTATAAAATAAATTATCTTTTCTTCCCGTTAGAATTTTGTTTTATTTGGATGAGATTGCAAGAAAAGATTACGATAAAATGTAAGAGAAAATATTATTTATTCCCGCTGCATACCCCTTGAATTTTTATCCCGTTATTTCATTAGAAAATATCAATGATCCTCATTCTCGCATAAAAAAATAAGATTGTGTGTATATAGTGTGTAAAATGACGAAGATGACTCCTATTCATATAAATTATGCATATGTAACCGCCACGGGGGAAATTTTGTATTGGATAAAACCTTAAAGACGATCAGATGCTTTAAATTGCATTGATTGTGATCATCCATTGAAAATCTACCCAGTCACACTCCCGGCCTTTTTGGTGTCCTTGAAATTAATCATCTTGAATTAATTTTGTAAATCTTCACCTCAAGGATAAATAGATTTATTTCTAACACAAAGTGGTTCATAGCTAGATTACTTAGTTGTGCTTGATTCTCCGTTTTGAACTCGTTTGGTGGCTTTTAAATGAAGAATTCCCTAAGTAAACCTTTTATATCGTTCTTAATTAGGAAGTTGGTTTAATAAAGAAGTTACTTGTTGTTGCATAGGCTCAAAGTGCATGTATTTATGGTTCTCCTTATCTTACTTTGTAGGTAAAAAAACATCCCCCTTCCGTAATTCCAAGGAAATGAGTGGACTTCTCAATGATGGTGGGTTAAAGATTATAGAATGAAACTTTTCAACTCAGACCTTCTGTAGTCGGCGGTTGAAGTGCGAAGCTCAAACCTTGTTACGCATATGATCATTCACTGCTCATTTGTTTTACGGGCCTACTATTTACATGATGAGATTTCATTTTGAGGAGACCAACTAGAATATTTTGTACCAAAGAGGCTTGATTCTTAATAGTTTTCACATATAAGAAAATTATTAAAACTAACACAACTATGATAACGATGCATGATACTAATAATACATTTACTTATCAAACTAATATAAACAAATACAAGTTTTAGCAAATTTATTGAGTAAACAAGGTATTACTTGTGATTTTAAAGACAAACCAAAACCCTGGATTCAGTTTGAGCTAGAATCCAATTATACACCCCAAATTGATTCTGACCAATAAATCTAATTAATAAAAACCCAAAATTAGTCGTGTTGTACGAACGCGGAGCCTTCAATTTCTCAATTCTTAGCGGCAAAAAGTGTTGCCAAATTAACTATCACATCTATTTTTTTAATTACTTAGGCTACCTGCAACGGGGTGAATTTATCTCGATCGCGACCGAATCATGGCTCGGTCGTCCGTTGTTGTGATTCAGTCGCCCCTAGTCGATCGAGGCTATTTGACCCCTCACACGACCTACTTTGTGAACGGTGAAATTCTTTCTACCCGTTGTAAAAAAAAACACTTTTTTACTTTAAAATTTTACCTTCTACCTATATAAATACCCCATTTATTCAACCATTTTGCACACACATTAAACTTACAATTCTTCATACTTCTATTTTAATACCATATAAAATAATGAGTTCTCAAATGTCGTGGACTACCGAAGAGGCGGTAGCTTTGTGTAAAGCTTGGGTGCATGTTTCGGAGAATTCCGGTGGTCAATATCGTAAGTCGAAAAGGTTTTAGGAGGAGGTACGTGAGTTCTTTTATCAGGAACGGGTGAGCCAAAAAGAGGTTATTACACAATTATCAGCAGATGGAAAATTTTGATTCATCCTAAAGTTGATCAATTTACTGCGATTTACAATTACGTCATACGTAGGCACCCGGTTGGGACTTCTAAAGATACTCTTTATCAAGAAGCCACACTTGAATATCGCACTATTAGTCATATGGATTTACCATACTACGAATATTGGAAAATTTGGATGCAAAGTTCCGCATGGAGCACCATTGAAATGCCACGCTTCGATAATCAAGCAACTTAATTTTTTAAGTTTTAATATTTATTATTATTATTATTATTACGTTTTGTAATGTTTTTTATTTTACGTAATATTTTTTTATGTAATGTTTTTTATTTTATGTAATGTTTTTTATTTAATGTAATTTGTTTTTTATTGAATAAAATATAATTTTTATTGTATAAAATGTTTTTTAAATAAATATTATTTTTATTGAATATAAAAAATTAAAAAAATTTATTTTAGGTCGCACTAGGTCGCCGTGTTGGAGCAAATAGGTCGTAGAAGAGAGAAAGCTGAAAAATCAGGGTCGCAGAAGTCGCTCAGGTAGCCTTAGTGGGTTTATTTCCCCCCAAATATGTTGATTTACACAATGTTTCAAGTTACAAAACAAGTCATCCATATTGACTCCTTAATCCATTTTAACACACTTTTTAACCAAGCTTGAAGAGTTGTATTAGGATTTTGAATTCAAGTAGTGGCGAGAAAGGCTTATATGGGTATTTTGTGCTTTAGATACTTGTAGAAAAGGTTTAGAAGCTTTGGGAAGTTGTTCTTAGGGTTTAAGAATAGTATATGTGGTTTAGAAGTTAAGCTTTAGGTGTTTGTACTTTATTTAAATTAAATTTAGTAGGGAAAACGGATTATTTGAATTATATGCATTACTGACTTGTACATTAGGCTTTATAGACACTACTACACAACATGGCAAATGCTACGAAAATTTGTAACGGAAGTTCTCCGTAGCAAATTTGCAACGGGGTTGCAACATATTTGCAACGGATTTGCAATGGCACATAAAACCGTTGCAAATCCATTGCAAAAATTAAAATATTTTCTTTTATATCTATTTTAAAACATTCCGTTGGAAATCCGTTAAAATTATTCGAAATTTATAACGGATTTGCAACGGAGTATTGAAAAATAAAATATTATTAGCTTCCATTGCAAATCCGTTGCAAATTTTTAATAAATGTTATGGATTTAGAACGAAATATTTATAATAATTAAATTTTTTAATTTATTTTTAATTGTTCGTTGCAAATCCATCGCAAACTCATTAATGGATTTGACTATAATAATTTAATTTCAATTTATTTTTAGTTGTCCGTTGCAAATCCATTGCAAAATCATTAATACATTTGAAACAAAAAAATTAAAGTAAATATAAAAGAAAGATTTTGCAACGAAACATTATCGTGATTAAAACTTTTTTAATATCACTATTTTATTCCAACCCTTTTATGATTTAAAAATAATTGATATGGATTTGCAACGGAAACCAATAATTTATTTATTTATTTGTTTTTCTATATAACTCCAATATAATTTTCTAAATACGTTGTTATGGATTTTTAACGGATTTCAGGTGTTTAATCATTTCTATATTCTAACTATTCGTTGTAAATCCGTATATTATATTGTAATGTTTCAATGAGTCGTATTGATTTTTTATGTGTTACATAAAGGAGTCCCTAAAAAACGTTAGACGACAAAAACCTCACCATTTTGGATCTATCTTTGACAAAAACCTCACACACTTAGATTACATTCCAAATCGATACACGTTTTAGCCGAACGATGCCATGATCGATACACGGTAGAAATAAACGAGATATGACTCATTCATCATGATTAGTTAACATTCATCATGATTAGTTAACATTCATCACGATATTATAATGCAATGAGTGCATACACATTTGTTTAACATCTTATATATAATTTTATCATTCATCGTATCCAATTAATGTATCATGTATATCAATATCACCTCTATGTATAATGATACAATTCAACACATCTGATTAATGTATCGTGTATAGCGACTACTATTAGTTAACTTTCACAAGGATGATAAAGACTAGTTAACATTCATCAAAATGAGTTAACATTCATGACGATTAGTTAACATTCATCACGATGAGTTAACATTCATCAGATTAGTTAACATTCATCACGATTAGTTAACATTCATCACAAGGAGTTAACATTCATAACGATTAGTTTATCACATTAGTTAACATTCATCACGATGTGTTAACATTCAACACGATTAGTTAACACTAACACTCATCACAATTAGTTAACATTCATCAAGATGAGTTAACGTTCATCACGATGAGTTAACGTTCATCACGATGAATTAACATTCAACACGATTAGTTAACATTCATCGCGATGATTTAACATTCATCACGATGAGTTAACATTCATCACGGTAAATTAACATTAATCTCGATTAGTTAACATTCGTCGCGACGAGTTAACATTCATCACGCTGAGTTAACATCCGTCACGATTAGTTAACATTCATCACGATGATTTAACATTTATCACGATTAGTCAATATTCATCAAGATTAGTTAAGATTTATCATGTTTAGTTCACAGTCATCACGATATCATAATACAATCAATGCACAATAAAGCATCCGTTTAACCTCTTGTGTATAATGATATCACCTCGATTCACCTGTTTGAAATACAAAAACGCTAATAACGTTCATTTTTTAATATCACATTGTTCGAACAACCGAATTGTAAGCTCGATATGAAAAGCGCCAACAACATTCCTTTTTAACGAATGTTGTTATGGTAACACGGTTCAATTTATTTACCGATTAGTTTAGTTATTAACATATAAACCGTACAAATTACATTCTAAATCAATACACATTTGAGCCAAAATACGCTTACAACTTATGCCTAAAGTTTCCGCATAAAATTCCTTTACAAACTCTGTTCCTTGCACGAACAACATCACCACCCGTTTTTGAAATTGCCTTAATATAGGAGATTTTAGTCATTTTACGGTTCATATGTGTTAAACACAAAAATATTTCATGAAATTCTAATATCCCGCTTTATTTTTCACCAAAGTTTTTTCCCCGCCTCTCTCTTTTCCCCCAAATAAAAACCTAAGGCAAACACTTTCACATCCCTCCAAATACCGCCTCTCTTTCCCTTTTCCACTTCCAGATCTAAACAAAAATTCATCAAACCCTTTACTGTATTTTATGAATATCTCCTTATTGAGTTGTTCTTAATTAACACGGTGATAAGGTATGTGAACATTTGTTAACATTAATATCATCATCACCTATAACTTATTGCGACTGATTTTCATGTTCAGTGTCTTTTTACGCTTCAAACTGATTCGAATTGATTCTTTTTTTATAAACAGTATTCAGGAATAAAGGACAAATTTTGGTCGAATTGCTATTTTTACATCTTAATGTTCTTGATTTTGTAGCAAATATTCAATGCCTGAATTTGGATCTATGTTCGTTACTAAACTGTAATTGATATTATTATGTGTGTTTGTAATTTTATTTTTGGTTATTACTGTTGGGCATCTTTTCAATAGTTTACAGAAAAAGGTAAAGACTTGAGACGTCATTTGCAATTTTAGATTTGGGATTATAGCCGAGTATGATTACACACTCGTAAGGTATACTTTCTTTGATGTTATTTTGAGTAATTGTTAATTACTGATATACGGAATATGTATGATGTGATTATATATTTTTTTGGGGTGTTTGTTTGGGCTTATGAGTTTATTTGATTTCGGCTTATATTTTATAAGCTGCAATTATCTGGCTTTTTTTCAGATTTATGGCATTATATATAAGTTTTTTATGATATGACAAACTTATACAAGCTCATAAGTCTCAAAATAAGCTCGAAATTTGGGGCTTATGAAATATAAGCCAAAACCAAATAAGCTTATAGATTCACATATATATCAAAACAAACACACCCGTGTTTTTCACTCTTATTAAAGATGGTCTGGAAAAGTAGGTAATGTAATTTGTACATATGGTTACAGCTGGTGTGAACGATTTCAAATTTTAAACAATCGCAAATGTGAGTTATGGTTTTAATTGCTGGTGGGTTTCTAGTTAATTTTCATACAAGTATTATTAACAACAATCACATGATCAAAATCTATTACACTTTAAAAAGGAAAACTAAGCTTTAAGATTCTATTGAATGTCACTGAGGTGACGCCAATGTGCTCCATTCAACACTTTTGTTTTATTTAGTTAAAGTTGTTGGCGTTAAGTGTTTTATCTATATAAACTGCAGGTGTTTTTGAATGTTAAAGAGGCTTGGAATTCAAGTGTATTATATGCTAGTCTCATGATGTTACTTAGCAAGCGCATTCAAATTAAGCAGGTGATTTTTCTACAATGTCATGTTTAGCGCTTAATTGGTTTGGACTTTCGACCTTGAAAAGTATACAATCTCATAGTGGTTTACACTGTGTACATCACAATTAGGGGTGTCATTAGGGTTGGATTGACCCGACCCGAACCCGATAAAGCTTATTGGGTCGGGTTAAATCGGGTTAAAAAGTATTGTCAGGTTATTTTGACCCCAACCCGATAACCCAACAATATTATCGGGTTAGGGTTAGAAAGTTAATGCTATCGGGTTAACCCGATAAGACCAGATTATCAAGTGCGGCATGTTGTGTAATTCATTTAGTTAGTCGTGTACTAGTATCACTCTTGGCTGTTTCATTACACAATTCTTATTTTTTTTAGAATAGAACATATGTTCATTATGGGCTAAAGAAATCGAACATTAACTCTACAGTTAGCGTGTCAAAATGCTTGTGTGTAAACAAAGTTGCTAAAGCAAGTTACTTCATTCTATTTTCAAATATGATTCTTAAATGATAAACTCAGCTAGTGTTTCTTTAATTCTTAAAGTTTGACACAGTTTTTATCTGATATATGAGTAGTTTTTTACTTAACCATTATTACTATGCATGCAGACAGTGTGCACTTAGTTGTATTAATAGGTTAAAATGCAAGGATCTTGTATTAACTTGTTACAAGTTGCATAGTTTGGTAAAAAGGCCAAGGGTAGTGTAATAGACGGTTGGTGAAGAAACATTATGGTGCACTTATTATGAAGTGCTACTCTTAGTTGTTGATTTATCAAATTAGATGCTCATTTGCACTGTGACCCGACAACCCGAATCACCCGACCCGATATAACCCGACACGAATAGCACCCGAACCCGATAACCCGAATCCTTATCGAGTCGGGTTGCGGTTGAGTTTAAAAAATCAAAATCGTATTTAACCTGACCCGACATGACCAGATAACCCGACTCGATAACACTCCTAATCACAATAACAAAGCATATGACATAATGTGTATAGACAAATTTATGCTGCTTGCGCAAAATCTTAACTCAAATTCATAATTTTTGACATATAGTTATATGTTTATTTAACAGATATGGTGTTTTGAAGAAATTAATATATCTATCTTTGTATTTGGAAGAGAAGTTTATGCAAGAAGACATGAAGGCTACTGAGGTGTTTGCTGTGTAACAACCTCTTTTTTACTATGTGGTTATGCTTTGTATTTGGTACAATTTGATACCCTCATGATACTGTATGACAAAATTTGAATATTGGTTTGGTTATTAATTTAATTTGGATTGTGATTTTTGTGTTTTCATCATTACAAAAAAATAGTAGCCATCTGCTATTAATATTTGCAGCAGATTTTTTGATGTGATTTTTGTAGCAATCTGTTGGAAGTTATGTACCATTGCAAATTTCTTGCAAATTTCTAACGTTCCATAGTGGAATTTATTGTTGCAAATCGGTTACGAATGTATACGGTTGCAAAATTATTCTGTTAAAAATATATTGCATTTCTCTTGAAAGTTTTCAGACCGTTGCAATTTTCTTCCTAATTAAAGCCAGTTGCAAATCCGTTGCATTTATTCCAACAGATTTTTGACGTGAGAAATCTGTCACATTTCTTTTTTGACGGTCACAATTCCGTTGCAAAATAATTTCCATGGAGCATTAATGCAACGGCAGAAATCTGTTGTAAATCCTTTGCAATTGGCCATTTGTAACGGATTCTTACCGTTACATTAGCCAACTTGTGTTGTAGTGAGAGTTTTATATTAGTTTAGGAGGGACAATATATTCAAATGTCGAGTTATATGAACTTGTACATTGTTTTTTGGAGCTTATACCTCTTTTAATTAGGTTTTGGAGGGAATACTGTTTAGATTTAAATATTAAGCATTAAAGGGTTGTACATAGTGTATTAGATGAGTCTACAATAGTATTTGATAATAGTATGTTCAATGGATTTATATAGTAATAGCTCCTGAAATTATGGTTTTGGAGTGTTATTGTATGTAGTAGGTTCATTTCACATTTATCATAGTAAATGTGATGCTTGTATTCATATCATATGATAATATATTACTTTTATGTCATAGACTTGGCATATTACAATGTGTTGACAAAAGCAAAATTGGTATAAGTTCCTATAGTGGTAGCATGTGTCCGTATACTTTTTCTATATAATTCACTTTATACAGTTTGTCACAAATAATATAACAAAAAAATCTCTTAAAAAATATTATATATATCATAGCAATAAAATACAATATGAAAAATAATGAGTTGGTGGTTATTACAAATTTATTATGCTTAATGATCATTTTTTCCATTTTAGGTTCACGAAAGTTTATTTGACGAGAAACCAAGAAAAAGTGAAGAAAACAAGCTAAAATGAAAAAAATATTGGAAGCATCTTTGTTCCCGGCACACCTCACCATTTTGGCCATAACTTGAGTATACCAACTTCGATTGACTTGATTCAAGTGGGCAATAAAATTTAAGAGAAAGATCTACAACGTTCATTTTTACCATTTTTTGCCAAAACACTCCTGCCACTCGGCCTGGCCCGTAACTGGACGACTAGATTCATTTTGTCGAATTAAACCCATTTGGCCGTTTGGCCTAGCCATCTAACCAACCATACGCGAATAGGTTATACTTGCCTAAGTGTGTTCCCAGTTAAACTAATAATTCTTTTTTTTTTGAACGGTGAGTTAGTAGTTAGTGATTCGAGCTTGCAGTGACATTCAATTGGAACCTTCTCCTTAGGGGATAAACCCACTACTGCTTCTATTAAATTCGGTCCCCTATTAAATTCAGGCCCCTGAAAGTCCTTGGTGAGACTCGAACCTGAGACCTCTCCAAGAATATCTCCCCAAGGTTTCCCTTGGTGGCCAACTGGGCTAGTTAAACTAATAATTCTTGTTTATAATTTTAAAGCTTAATGGGAAAGCAACAATAATCATTACTATTAGGTCACGAGCTCAACATTAATGATTAGATTCTTAATTGTTACTCGCTAGAGTTATTACAATTAATCTAGTGTAAACAAGACTAACAATATAAAAAACGTAAAATAATGAATATGGATGATAGTTGATTAGGAGTATTGTGTTGAGAAATAAACACTAGTTAACACGAAGATGAATAAGAATGGCAAGCCAGTAAGTATATCGACTTACTGAAGTGGATGTCAAGGGTTTGAATCCAACGAGATAGAAATTAAACATCTTGTGTTCACAGAAGTATACATGCGACGACTCCGAATTATCCACAATAGTACATGTATATAGTCAAATCTCATATAACTAAAAAAACTTATGAGAGGCCGGGAAGCTTGATTTATTCACAAAAATTTCATGAAATTCTAATATGCCGCTCTCTTTCTTTCTTTATTTTCCCGCCCATCTTTTCTCCTAAATTAAACCTAACAGTTCCACATTCCTCCACATGTCACCTCCCTTTGGGCTTTTCACTTGAAGATTCACACAGTTCTTCTTTTTGTTTTAGCCTTCTTCCTGACTCTTATGATGACTCTTATGATAAGGTATGTGAACATCACTAGATGATAAATCTATAATTAACTAGAATGTATTGGGACTAACTGCATATCTAGTGGCCATTTTAGCTTCAATATAATTAGTTTATGAGTATTGTGCTATTATGCATCATACAAATATTACAACACAATTTAGACCCTATAAGTTCAAGTTTAATAAAATTAAAAGAGGTATAAAAATTATTGATCTATTTTGGTAAAAAATATTCTTTTAGCACTAACAGGGTACTAGCGCGAGGCGGCGACGGGTACCCTGTGATTGACTAGTTTGAAAATAATATCGATTAGGCTCGGTTCATTTATTTCTATAATTTCTGGACGAATTTCTCCGGATCATTTTCTAGCGAATTTTATTTGACATCTAAATTGGTGGCCACTCTTGTTCCTGCTTGAATCTATGGTCCAGTCTGATTTTCAAAACTATATAAATTAGCATATAATTTTATAAACTTCGTGTCTAGGGAAGGGACTCCGCTCGGGTTCGGGTCAATCTGTTCGGCTCCAATTCGAGGCAAGGCTGAAAAGTTACCCAAACTGAGCCGATTTGAACTCGGGTTACAAGGGTTTTTGTCTATTCGTGCCAGGTCGGTTAATTCGGGTCAACGGACTTGGGTAAAACAAAAACTTATTTTTACCCTGTTTAAATATAAATTACTAGCCTTTAGACCCGTCCGGTGGACATGCTAGCTTTAAGTATATATTTTTAATAAAAATTGAAGTTATGTGTGTATGTATTAGAAGTTTAGTATATGTTGTGTTAGTTATGACATTAATATTTTAATAATGTAGAATTAAATGAAATAAATAACGTAGTTTAAGATTTATTTAAGAATATTATGAGTTATTTGCATTTGCATACGTTAATTTTATGAATAAGTTTGTTACATTAAAATTTTTTAGAATTGTAATAATATTGTATAAATATTTTATGTATTTTTAAATATTATGAGGTAATAAATCTTGTATATGTTAATGTTAGGAATAACTTTTTTACATTAATTTTTTTTTGAAATTTTATTGTTAAGTTTTTTTTTTGTTAGCAAAAACATTATAGTTAAATATTTTTTAGAAATTATTTTGTTTTGTAAGTCTTGTGGTGAAGTGTATTCTAGCAAAAGTAAGTCCAAAAAGCTCATTCTTGGTATTATTTTTTGTCACGTGTATAATTAGCAACAGTATATAAACCAGTCCAAAACTTGACAATCCGAAAATCTAAAATATTTTCAATTTAGTAACTCAAACTATTGTGAATCATTTGTAATATCTATTTTCTTTTTGAAGCATTTTATGAAAATCATTTAACTAATTACATATGTCATTTTTATATAATTTTATATTTAAGGAATCAATTTTAATTCTTATTTTCTTTTTGAAGCATTTTATGAAAACCCTTTAATGAATTACATGTGTCATTTTTATAGAATTTTGTATTTAAGGCATTGTTTCACCATCATTCCTTATATATTTTTATATAAGTTTGTATTTAAGGCATCATTTGTAATTCCTATTTTCTTTTTGAGCATTTTGTTGAAACCATTAGTGAATTACAAGTGTCTGTTTTAGAATTTTGTATTTAAGGCATCATTTGTAATTCCTATTTTCTTTTTGAAGCATTTTATGGAAACTCTTTAAAAAATTACATGTGTCATTTTTATAGAATTTTGTATTTAAGACATTTTTTTCACCATCCTTCCTTATATATTTTTATTGAATTTTGTATTTAAGTTATCATTTGTAATTCCTATTTTCTTTTTGAATTATTTTATGGAAATCCTTTAAAGAATTACATGTGTCATTTTCATAAAATTTTGTATTTAAGGCATTGTTTCATCATCTTCCGATATAAGAGTTGTTGATTTGGTTTGATATATGAATAAAAAAACTTACTCAGGTCAATCGGGTTGTCCCGAACCCAAGTTACACAAAATAAATTGCTCGATACCCGACCGACTTTTAATTCGGGTTAGTCGGGTTGGCCCGATTAACCCGAAGAATTTGTACCCGAGTAACCCGATCCGAATATATTCGGGTTGGGTCGGGTCAGCTTTTTTTACACCCCTATTTATGTTTGTTATTAGTTTACATAATGTGCATAACTACATGTACTACTTATTGGTGTTTAAAAAAAAATAGTATTATTAGTGTGTTTATTGTATTAAGATTTGTTTTAAGAATAACATTAAAAAGTGTGTGTTTTACATTGGTTAATTGTACATATAATATAAATATGTGTATTTCTAAATAATGAAATTGTGTAGTTTTAATTTCGAATGTGTATATTGTTAATATATTAAAAAGGTGTTTCTTTTGAAAAATAAAGTTTGAAAATTTTAATGCTTAAAAGAGTTTTTATGCTTTCTTATACTTGTATAATGTGTAGTTATGATTGGATATTCATATAATAAGGTGTTTTAAATTTAAGTATTAATTATCTTTGTATATTTAATGTTTTAGTCATGTTTGTACGCATTGTACATTATGCACATATATTTGTAATTATGGTGTTTTAATTGTGAGGTTTTAATTATATATATGTTATTGTAATTATTATATGATTAATTGCATTTGTAAGATGTTTTATTATTTGTACTATGTGCTGTTTTAGTTGTAAAATGAGGTGAGGAGGTATTTTAATTATATAATTTAATGTAATTAATTATAAGTTTTATTGTAAGATAATATGTTTTCTACTTTTTGTATGCATTCTTGTCTTACTTGTACAAATAGTATTATATATTGTAAGTTGAAATTTCAACTATTTTCAAAATAAAAGTGCAAAATGCTTTATAAGGGAGTTAGATGATATTAGCCATTTATGTATACTTCTTTAATTCTTAGACTCATACATCACATCTATAAATTTGCGATTTTGGATAGATTCGGGTTTTATAAATTAGAGTTACTTACTATAGATCTTTGGTTAATAGAATACTAACAGGCTACCTGCGCGGTGCGGTTGTGGGTATCGTGAAACTAAAATTTCACGAGCGTAATATTTTATGAGTATACATATTTTTAAATAATACTTTACAAATAATGATGATAGTTTTAAGTTGGAATAACTCTAAACAATAAGAAATCACTTCATATAAAAAAATATTACGAAATTGTGATGATTGATCGTGAAAGGTATTTGCGAATCTATGTAACATTCGTCATAATATTATATAACATGTAACTATAAAATAATTTTGAAGTTATATGTGTACAAGTTTTCATATATTATAATAACCTTAAAATCTTCTTATTTTGATATGTACATTTAATCGAATTAATTAGCAAAATAATTAGTATTTCACTAAACTTGTACTAAAATACATACATAGATGATATGTGTTTTCGAATATGCAAATTTATTAAAAATGAATGAATCAAAATCAAACGCACATTTAGTATTAAACTTAAATTTGTGAATAATTTAAATAATTTTATGTAAAAATATAGTTTCTAGCAATAACCATTTGTATATATCGCATACTAATTTGTATTCACTTTGTTATTTATTGTGTATTGCTCCCCAAACAATACAAAAATAAGTTTACAAAGTTTTTGTGTTGTACAAGTCTGTACCAAAGCTTGTAAGGGTGTACTACTTAAAATTTTGGAGAAAGAGTGGCAACCTTTTATTTAAAAATATATTTAAAAAAAACAAATATTAATTATTTTTTCCGAATTTTTTTCAAAATTATTTTTTTTAAACTATTATGGAACAAAAATCTAGTGCATCACAGTTAGATGATTTAGTGCATCACGAATAAGGCAATAATTTATTTCCTTTATGCACCATATTATAGTCTTGATGCACTGAAATTTTAAGTATGATGCACTAAAACAATTGAAGAAAAATATAATGCATCATATTTATACGTTTTAGAGCATCATGTTAATAAGTTAATGCATCACGGGTTTTAGTTATTGCATCATAATTATTTCACAAAGTTTATAATTATAGTGTAATTCTCATATATATGATGCAACACATCTGTGACTACAACGTGACAAATTATAACTATCATGCACTAAAAATACATGTGATTACTAACAATATAAAATTAATTTTCTATATGGATAATTATGATGCAGTAAGTAAAAATTTTAATTCACCAAACTTATAACTAATGCATTCTAAGTTAATGGATCAGTTTTATAAGTTTTGTGCCTCACGAGTAGGGGTGGGAATCTGGTCGGGTCAACCGGGTTCGGGTCAAGTCGGGTCGGGTCAAGACGGGTCAGAACTCCAAAAAATCTAACCCGAACCCGAGCCTAATTAGAACTCGGGTCAGTCGGGTTCGGGTTAATTGGGGTCGGGTTAATTCGGGTCGGGTCAACTCGGGTTCGGATCAACCCGAGAATAAGTAAAAAAATAAAAATTGACTTATTTAATTATATTTACAAGGTAAAATGTGGTAGAAAAAACTCGGGTCAAGTCGGGTTGGTCGGGTTCGGGTCAAGTCGGGTCGGGTCAAGGCTAAAAAATATAAACCCGAACCCGAGGCTAATTAGAACTCGGGTCAATTCAGAGTCAACCCGAATTGACCCGAATATGTTTTTGAACCTGAGTGACCCGACCCGAATAGGCTATTTCGGGTTCGGGTTCGGGTCGGGTCAACTTTTTCGAAACCCCTACTCACGAGTGATGTAGTAATTTATAACCTTAATGTATCATAAGTATAACATTGATACATTATAATTAAATGCTTTATAGTTATCCGTTGGAGAATAAAAATTGTATCACTAGTTATCACTTGTATTATTGGTTCATTAATGTAATAGTATACCGCATCGTAATTATAATTTTTTGTGCATCATAGTTATAACATTAATGATTGCACTATAATGTAGTATATTAAAATTGTAATGTATTAATTTATAAACATGATGCAATAAATCATGTAACTGTAATGCAGTAAAAAATACGAAAGAAAATCGAAAAACAATTTCCGAAAAAAATATCAAAAAATAATTTTCAGAATTTTTTTTTCGAAAAAAGAATTTTGAAATAAAAAATTTAAGATTTTTTTTTCGAAATTTAACAGTAATGCAGTAAAACATGTAACTGTGATGCAGAAAAATTGTAATGCGTTTATTTATAAACACGATGCACTAAAAATGTAACTGTGATGCAGTCAAAATATTTGAAAAAAAATTCGAAAAAAAAATTTCGAAAAAAAAATTCCAAATTTTTTTTTATTTAATTTCGAAAAAAAAATCTCGAAAAAAAATTTTCAGAACAAAAAGTTTTTAAAAAATTTCAAAAAAAAATTACGACGAAAAATTTACGAAAAATTTTTAATTTTGAAAATTATTTTTAAAAAAAATGTAATTTTTTTAAGTTAAGTGACATGATATGGCAATATGATGTGAAATAATGATTTGAAAGGATGACACATGTCACCCCCACAATTTACTCTACTTTTTTTATTATAAGATCTTTTGTATAATAAATTCACCCTAAATATAATGAGAAATCACTCAAAAGATAAAAAAGCATAATTTAATATTTATATCAAAACTAATTAATACATAATTAATACACACTTAAAAATAAAAATAATTAATACTAATTAATACACCTTATTTCTTAGAAATGCAATTATATATTCATATTTTACAACAATTAATATCATATATCTACAAAAGCGTACATATGTTGTCTACCTAAAATGATGGTTTACATAGTTTTGAAAACTGAACCGGACCGACTAGTCAGCATGGAACAAAGTCACAATCAGGTTGGCTAGAAAATAAAAGTCATCAAAAGAGAAACCGAGGAGAACCTATCAAAACTGATAAGAAAGACCCCATTTCATACATCTTCACTACTTTTTTTTAAAGACACATAAACCTGTACTATTTATAAAAGTGATTGTAATTTCTCTCAAAAATTTTAAACAATACAACCTTACAAGCTTTCAGTACAAAAACTTTATAAATTTATTTATTTATTAATTGATGAGCAACACATCTATACTACATATAAAGAATTTTACACCTTCTCAGCTTAATGTACAACATATTATTGCAGCCAACAAAATCAGATTTAAATAATACAACATATTAATGAATATGTGAAGGTTTATTAATATCATAACAATTATATAAAACCCTAAACGAGATCAAAGCACATATAGCGGAAGCAATTTAACAAGATCATAATAATAACACAATTATAATTAATCGAGTTATGGTTACATACCTTTACGCTAAAGCAAATCCACAAAACGAAGAACGAATCACCAATTCGGGTTTATACCGTAATATACCAAGATATAGTCTAAAGTAAGACTATATTACGATCTTGTACACACGTAATACAACGAGCTAACCGTGATTCTAGCATGTGAAAACCGAGCTACAACGCTTGTAATTAATCTACCCAACGACCCTAGAGAGGGGCTAGGACTAGATTATAAGTAAATCGATCAACCAAAAAAAGCAACCGAAACCGTTTGTGGGTTTCCTTCTGCGATCGAACTAAAGAAAAAGAAGAGGAGAAAGATTTTTTGTTAATGAATTATGAGGAAGAGGATTTGTTTATATAGGCATAATCTTGTATCCAAAAACAAATAAAAGGAATGTTTTCCCCCTTCTTTTTTTCCCCACAACCGACCGACCAAACACCCCTAAAGGGTGGTCCGGATCTTCCAAACTTCTTTCCTTTTGTTTAGTTACTCTATATTTTTTTAACACTCGTTAATACTTAACTATTAATTAATTAATGATCGTTAAAGTTGTGTCTCGGTTTAAATTAATAAATATATAAATATATATTTATTAAATAAATTAATAAATACAATAAATATATTTATTAATTAAATTAACTTTTTACGTATTGTGTGGAATCCCGTAATTCGAGTTCGATCCTATCACACGATTATTATATATAAGTACATAAACTTACATCTCCCACTTGGACATATTTCAAATATCGTGATTACATTGACTAGCGTCTAGTTACACTTAGCAATGTCACTAGTACAACTCGAGTAATGTCTCCTGGACAAAACCTTTTAACGATTATGCATCGTTATTATTATCCTTTTATTTCTAATACAACGTTAATAAGGATATGGATCTTAGTCATTCATTTCATTAACCATTATGTTTCTCGTTCATAGATTCAACAAGATTACCAAAACAAATTTGGGTGTGGCCACACAAGCATCTTATTAATCCCACGAGGGGCCCAACTATATTAAACTCCAATACAAAATTGGAGGAAATAAATCCTATATTGACTACGAGCAAAACTTATGAATTTTGCAACACTTCTGAAAAATAATCCTTATAGCTACCAGTTATGTTTAGCGTTAGATTATTCCACAGAGATGCAGTAGATTCATAGCAGTTTCCTGGTATCTCAAGTCTAAGGAAAACTATTTATGTTTTACTTAATGACAAAGATCCATAAATTAAAAACATATAGTTGAGATAAGTCCAATATTCGATTCATCGAATATCATCCAAAACTGATTAATATACTTTCAAGTATACTCTATCACTATTTTGATTTGTCTTAATTTAATAATATTCCCATATTATTAATCGACAATGAACATTTAGCATCCCATTTATTCATGGACTAAAACATGTAAAATAGGATACACTTATTAAAAAATAAAAATAAACAAAACCCAATCTTTATTTTCATTATATAATAATGTCATAACATCCTTTATCCAAATACTAATCACAGATTTATTGCATTAGTTCGCTAGCTAGTTGCAGCCTAATCGCCTTGGCATGCTTAACCACCTTTGGTCTAGGCAAAGCCTTAGTTAAAGGATCAACTACGTTATCGTCTGTGTGAAGTTTTATTAATTTGATTTCACGAGCTTCAACTTGTTCTCGGACGTAGTGATGTCTACGTATAAAGTGTCTGGCGCCTTTAATGACTCCAGGGTCATTGGCAAATATTATTGTGGCAGCATTGTCACAATACATATCAATAGGTTCTTTTATTGCAAGCATCATCCCAAGATCTCCGATAAGATTCCTAATCAAAACCACATTTAGTTATGTATATGGCTACGCTTTGAATACAAAACATTTCTTTTCGTATTCCTCAAATACTGCATAAAATGTTTAACAGCAGTCTAGTCGAGCTTCCTTGGATTTTCTGTTGGTATCTACTGACTAAAATCTGAGCAAACGCCACATCAGGCCTTGTGCATCTAACAACATACATTATATATCCTACAGCAGAAGTGTAAGGCACCTTATGCATGTATACCTCCTCTTCAGGAGTTGATGCATCCATCTCATGACTCAGATTATGCTTAACTTCTATAGGTTGAAAACCTTTCTTGGAATTATGCATATTATATTTCTTTAAAATCTTATCTATATAAGCATCTTGACAAAGACCAATTAACCATCCTTTCCTATCCCGATAGATCTTAATTCCTTGAATGTATGCAGCTTCTCCTAAATCCTTCATAGAAAAACATTTACCAAGACAATCCTTAACAACTTTAAGTCTTGGAATATTACTTCCCATGATTAATATGTCATCAACATATAGGACTAGGGATACTACATCACTCCCACTAGCTTTGCGATATACACATGGCTCATCACGATTCTGAATAAATTCAAACTTTTAGATTTCTTCATCAAATCTTTTATTCCATTGACGTGATGCTTGCTTCAAACCATAAATGGACCTTTGAAGTTTGCACACATCTCCTGGATTCTCAGGATCAACATACCCTTCTAGTTGCTGCATATAGATGTCTTCATCTAAGCGACCATTCAAGAAGGCAGTTTTAACATCCATTTACCATATCTCAGTCATAGTATGCTGCTATAGCTATGAGAATCCTTATATCTCTTAAGTCTGCTACAATAGAATATGACTCCTCGTAGTCTACGCCAAAAGTTTGTGTAAAACCTTTAGCTACTAAACGAGCTTTATAGGATTGTACTTTTCTGTCCATGTCGGTTTTCTTCTTGTATATCCACTTATGTCTCACTACTTTAGCATCCGATGGTGGTTCTATAAGAATCCAAACATCATTTACTTTCATATATTTCATTTCCGCATCCATAGCAACCATCCACTTATCCTTCTCAGGATCAAGTATGGCGGACTTGTAATTAGCAGGTTCACCAAGATCCCCTAAATCATCATCATCCTCTATGTTAAGACATATATTGCTATTTGTGTTTTTAATCATTGCGGTTCTACGCAGAGGAACTAATTTCAATGGAACCGCCATACTTTCTGGTTCTACAGGAATTACATCGCTAGTGTTTTCAGAAGGTAATGTATCTATATGAGTCTATTCAAGATCATAATTTCTCCCACTGAAATCTTGATTTACAAGATCAGATTCAAGAAAGTCTCCATACCTAGCAACAATCACTTTGTTCTCAAGTGCATAATAAAGGTAGTGACCCATAGTTTCCTTAGGGTATCCTACAAAGATACATTTTACAGATCGTCGTTGGAGTTTGTCACCCGAGTCACGTTTCACATACGCCTCACAACCCAAGACCTTTAAATAAGACGAATATGGATTCTTGCCATGCCATAGTTCATATGGTGTCTTATCGACCTTCTTTGTGGGAACCATATTTAAAATGCGAATAGCAGATTCTAAAGCATAATCCTAAAAGGATAAAGGTAAAGTTGTAAGATTAAACATAGATCGTACCATATCCAATAATGTACGATTTCTCCTTTCGGATACACCATTTTGTTGTGGAGTATACCGAGAAGTAAGATGCTAAACAATTCCATTCTCGCTTAGATAATCTATAAACTCTAGACTTAAATATTTACCACCTCTATAAGAACAAAGATCGTTAATCTTCTTCCCTAATTGTAGTTCTACTTCTGCTTTAAACACTTTGAATGTTTCAAATACCTCATGTTTATGCTTAAGTAAATAAACATAACCATAACGGCTATAATCATCCGTAAATGTTTAGAAGTATTTATCACCTTTCCTTGACGTATGTCTAAGTGGTCCACACACATCCGTATGTATAAGTCCAAGTAGATCAGTAGCTCTTTCAATATTGCTATTAAAAAATTTATTAGTCATCTTTCTAGAGATACAAGACTCACATTTATCAAATGAACCATCACTGATACCTTCCAAAAGACCTTCACGTTGAAGTTTTTATATACGAGTCTTCCCAATATGGGCAAGTCTACAATGCCAAAGATAGAAGAGTTCTTGTCAAACTTTCTCTTCTTACTCATGCTAAATACAGATTTATTGTTCTTGGGTTCATTATCATGCATGTCTATTTCAAACACACCATTCACAGAAATTGCCTTAAAATAGAAAATACCATTTTTCCAAACAGAAATTCCATTATTATGAATCGTGTGAACAAATCCATTATTTAACAAACAAGAAAATAAAATAACACTCTAAAAATTATAGGTGCATAATGACAATCATTTAAACTCAGTACTAAACCCGAAGGTAAAACTAGATTAAATGTTCCTATAGCTTCAATCGCTGCTTGTGCGTCATTGCCCACTTGTAGAAATTGTTCCCCATAAGAAAGCTTCATTTCTAGATTAAATCCCTGCAGTGTATTAAAAATGTTAATACCGCATCCCGTATCATATACCCAGGAATTTAATTAGTATGTTAAATTAAACAATTCAATCATAAATAAAGTACCTGACGCTGCAGCGCTCTGCTCCGACTTCTTCTTTATTTCTCGCAATTCTTCGAGGTAAAGAGGGTAATTCCTCTTCCAGTGAACACTTGCCTTGAAATGATGACAAGTCTCATCCTTTTGAAAATGAATCTTCTTGACAAAGTTCTACTTAGGTTTCGAATAAGTCGCAACTTCTTTGCCCTTATTACCCTTGCCTTTGCCTTTCTTCTTATTCACTTGTGGTTTTGGCTTACTCACTCTACTCTTTTATATGGTTAGTACAGAAGGCGTAGCGGTAGATGCCTTTTCTTGAAACCCCTTTTCATAGTCAATGAGCATTCATGCAAATTATTAACTGTCTTCCCCGTGCAATGCATATTATAGTTTCTAACAAAATCAATAAAGTCCTTGTTAAGGGACCTATTGATTAAGTTAATAGCCATATTATGATCATATGGTTGTCCTAGTACAATGAGCTGTTCCATATAACCCCTCATCTCCAAGTAATAGTCACTTACAGACTTTCCTGGAGCTTGCTTGGAGCTTTGCAAAGCATCTACCAAGTCGTAGATCTCCACAGCTTGCGGCTTTTCGAACATAGCCTTGACCTCATCAAGCTTTCGCTTAGGTGAAAATAGCTCATAATCTCTTGAAGTGCAGGAGCCATTTTTTCTAGCATTAAGCAAGCCACCTCCTAGTGCTTCTTAACATTAGCTGCGTGTTCAAGCCTTTGCGCATCAGATGATCCTTCAGCAAGATCCTTCGGATAGGGAGTAGTCAAGATATCGATAGTACCCGCTGCTCTCAAGAAAATTATTAGCGAACGGTACCAATCATTGAAGTTTGGGCCAGTAAGTTCGGGACGTGCAAAGAAAGCCTTGAACGCAGAACTTATAGTGTTATTGGTGGGTTGAGCCATTTCAACAAAAATAAGTTCAAATATTAGTATTTTTGATAAAAAATACTTTTAAGAAAATAAAATTACCCTGGTATAAAAACCATATTATTCTCCTTGAATTCTAGAACTATATTAACATAGATCCATTACATCAGTTAATCTTCTAGTAATGAATGTTCTCAACACAACGACTTGTCGAGCAATTCAATTGACAAACAATTTTCAATTTCTAGATATTTAAGGGATTTACATTGCCAAAAAACGTTTTGCATTGTAAACACGTTTCATCCATTCTGAATGCATTAAGTTTCCAGATCTCAATGAGTAACTTAATTAAGTCGTCTGATCTGAATAACGTAAAACCATCATACGATTTGTCATTCTACAAACGGTTTTCTCTCCATCACAACATCACCCAAAAATCTCATTTGATGACGAAGTAATTTCAAGTGTTCGTTAATTAGGAGCATTCGACTTAAATTTTAAGGGTATAAATTTTGATGTTAAAATCAATGTATGGAGAAGCATGCATACAATCTCCATAGCATAAGTTTAATAAAATATTTAGTAAAATTTTTCCCAAGATTAAATTTATTCATAAATTATGTTGCGGTATTGGTTAAACTAATTAAAGAATTTACCCACAACTATTTACTTTTGCTAGAACTCGGCTAAGCACAAAGCAATACCCTTATTCATTGTGTTTCAGATTTGAATTTGTGGTAAATCACCCTTAAGGTATAGTTCAATTAATAATCATAGGTAATTTCAATTTGACGCATAGGCGAGCCGAGAATTTGGTCAGCGACTAACGGCATAACACCTCCTTCCTTAAACGGGTACATGACCAGCGGTGCGTTAATCCCACTTTATAGTTTGTCGAAAGGAGTAGGCCGTTAAATTATTATTTCAATTCACCAATCAACTTAATCTTATGTAATTTAAATCTCTAACAAATCATTATTTTAATATGATTTAGTCCATATTATTTCTTTTCATAAAAAACCCTTGTTTACAACAATTCAACATTTTTTTATAAACAAGTAAAAAAACTAAATCATAAACACATGATAACTATTTATATGTGTAACAAATAAATAAAATAGCCACATGCATACGATTTATTCAATAATCTTTAAATCTGGGTCTTTATATTCATATAAAATTCTTCCCTAATTCTAGATTTATTGAATCAAATAATCATGTAGCACATAAAACCATATAAACATATAATTTTACAATCCATGAAAACATGCATGATATCATGGAATCCCCATAAATCTTAATAATTAAATCTCTACGGATCGTAATCATACATGACATAACAATTAATCATGCAATTTAATCTAAAATTATCTCACATGTAATTTAGGGTTTCAAAACAATTCTTTTTTTATTAAAAATTCGGACAAAATCCTTATTTTTTAAAAACAAAACCCTAATTTTAAGAAAACCTAAAAAAGATTTAGATTTTAACTCAAAACTATTATTAGTTAAAAAACTTTAGATTATCGATAATTATAACATGTTAAAACGGCTCTCTGATACCACTAAAGGTTTAATAATATCATAACAATTATATAAAACCCTAAACGGAAGCGATTTAACAAGATCATAATAATAATACAATTATAATTAATTGAATTAGGTTACATACCTTTACGTTAAACCAAATCCACAAGACGAAGAACGAATCACCAATTCAGGTTTATACCGTAATATACCAAGATAGAGTCTAAAGTTAGACTATATTACGATCTTGTACACACGTAATACAACGAGCTAGCCGTGATTCTAGAACGTGAAAACCGAGCTACAACGCTTGTAATTAATCTACCCAACAACCCTAGAGAGGGGCTAGGACTAGATTGTAAGTAAATCGATCGACCAAGAAAACCAACCGAAACCCTTTATGGGCTTCCTTCTGCGATCGAACCCAAGAAAAAGAAGGGAGAAAGAATTTTTTGTTATTGAATTATGAGGAGTATGATTTGTTTATATAGACATAATCTTGTATCCAAAAACAAATAAAAGGAATGTTTCCCCCTTCCTTTTTCCCCATAACCGACCGACCAAACACCCCTAAAGGGTGTTCCGGAATCTTCCAAACTTCTTTCCTTTTGTTTACTTACTATATATTTTTTAACGCTCGTTAATACTTAACTATTAATTAATTTACGATCTTTAAAGTTATGTCATGGTTTCAATTAATAAATACATAAATATATATTTATTAAATAAATTAATAAATATAATAAATATATTTATTAATTAGATTAACTCTTTACGTATTGTGTGCAATCCCGTAATTTCGAGTTCATTCCTATCACACAACTATTAAATATAAGTCCATAAACTTACAGTATGTACAACTTTAAGTAATAACTCTCTCTTCATTAATATCCCAAAAATTTTAAGTAATCCACATTGTGAAGCACAATGTACAATACTTACAATACACATATAAAACTTAATTAATGCTATTTTTAAAAATACCCTTTCACTTAAATGTATAAGTAATATAACACATGATACAACATATAATTATATGAATTGATCAACAATAGAAACAAACATAGCAGCTTCAAAATTAGTGACTCGAAAGTTTAGATATGGAGTCTTAAAAGCTCTATCTATGATCCGAGCACCACCAGAGTACACTTGTATCGACCGCCTCCTAATAACTGGGAATAAAATATAAGAAGAAGCAAAGATCTCAAACGAATGAAAGAAACATAGGTAGACTATCAATCACATTTTAGTCATAACATATGACCTATTAACACCTAACACACCTTCTTCGTCACCTTAATTCATAATTCAAACATAAAAGAAAACATTTATAAGAACAAGTTCCTAATTTTTTTGTCTATGAGAACAAGATCTAATGGGTGAGTCATGTTATTATAATTTTTTCTTTAGCCAATGAGGATTATGCCATCAGCATTCTGAGATCGAGAAAAAAATATCATAAAGCTTTAGTTACGACTATGTGAATAAAAAACTCTAATGGATATTAAAAAAAGAACCTTGCCAATGAAATGATCAAATGAAGATAATATAAATAAAGAGAAATATGGTGGCAGATGTTTGTTATGGATCCACCAAAACGCTGAAATATGGTGTTACGGTTCATCATATTATTAGTGAAGAATGTGTGGCGTATGGTAAAAATGACGACATGAAAAAAAGGCTAGAGACGGTAAATCTGATTTAAGAAGGGGGCTGACGAGGATAGTTCGGACTTTGAATTGGAGAGATAAATTTTCTCTTATAATGTTGTATCTAATAAGTAAAGTGACATGTATTTTTCAAGAGATTATTAATTTTCAAACTTTTTCCTAATTTAGTTACTCCTTATTTCTTACAAATTTAGATGCACGTATTTTAAAAAAAATGTTATTTTGTATTGATATGTTGTACATTATGGATTAATAAGAATAATAAAAATGGTTTCGTCATCACTTAAATGAGTTCTAAAATTAAATTATAGTATATATGCATATATATATATATATATATATATATATATATATATATATATATATATATATATATATTGTATATATTCCACATGTAATAATATAACTCGATCAGAATTATATTTTTGAATGAGATTTATCGTTATTCAAAAGTTAGTGCTAAAAAATAAATAATCATATTATATTTGTCCAATAGAGAATATAGTAACAGGGTACCAGTCGCCGCATCGCGCGGGTACCCTGCTAGTTAAATGATAAAATGAATACAAATTATAATGCGCAACATGCACAAATGATTATTGGAATAAATTATAATTTTTTTTACAAACAATTATTTAAATTGTTCGCTAATGTATGTTTACTATCAAATTTGTCTTTGATTTTGAACCATATTTTTTATATAAATTTGCATATTCGAAAACATATATCATCTATGTATGTATTATAGTACAAATATAGTGAAATACTAATCATTTTGGAAATTAATTCGAATTAATCGTACACATCAAAGTAGGAAGAATTTAAAGTTATTAAAGTGTATGAAAACGTGTAAACATAAAAATTACAAAGATTTTATGTGTTTATACATTATATAACATTGCGACGAATGTTAGACAGATTAGCAAATACCTTTCACCACTAATTATCACAATCTCCTAATAGTATAATTATTATTGAAAAGTATATATAAGTATCAGCATTTCGCTCGCATAATTTAGTTTTAGGGTACTTAGCTCGCAGCCGCAACGCGCGAGTACATGCTAGTGTTGTTTTAATAGTATAATTACATATTTTAAGTATTCTACTTTTAGTATGTATGCTTGTTTTACTTGTACAAATAGCATTATGTATTGTACAAAATGCATTAATCAATCATGACCTCTTATGTTTATAAGCTTTTCATTGTATTATGTCTTCTTGGCAGAATAATGGAACTGACTTATGTGTCACGTAAAGCATCCAAGTTTGCATCAGATGATTCGTTTGCCATTACAAAATTTTGTGCGGACTGGTACCTTGTCAATAAGTTGGATGTATAAGTGGACGATGATCAACCAACTTATATTTGTTGTCGATATTAAGAATTGGATTTTGGTCTTGTCCGAAAAGAGAATTTTGGAATTCATTCTTTTAAATATGGAAGCAACACCACTTAAGTTAACTACCCATCTTTTCTCTTGCCTGAAGTTAAAACATTTAGAGCTTTTCAACTGTCATTTTGTCCAATTTCTAGCTTTGTTGGTTTTTCGAATCTTCTGAGTTTGGACTTATCTGATGTAGTATTTGTAGGCTACACATGTTGCGGAATTTGTTAGTCTATGTCCATCACTAGAGATTATCAAACTTAGAGACAACACCATTAGTGAAATAAAACGAGCTAAGATAGCTAAACCAGAAAATCTCAAAGTTTTTATGTTGGAGAAGCAAGCACTACATCAAATCAAATATACCAAAGTAACTTTTGTATTAATCGTATAGTCACAAATGTATCATCATCTTTACAAAGAATGAATCCTAATCTATATATACATGTCGAATAGGTATATCGACTAAGAGTCACAACGTTTCAATAAAAGTAATCGTTGTGATGGTTTGTTTGTAACCGTTTCTATATGTCTAAAAGTAAACAGCGGGTAGGATTATCTTAGGCCCATGGGTCGTGTCTTCATGTAACTTGGATCGGGCCTAATATTCTCCCCTCTAATCATAAACGTTGTGGTGCAGATCCTTGAGTCCAATGAGTTCTCTCATGACTAGAAACTTGATCTTTGGTAGTGCCTTCGTGAGTATGTCAGCCTTTTGGTATTCTCCACTTACAAATTCTACTTGGATGTCATTTCTTTCAACGCATTCTCTGATGAAGTGGTACTTCGTGTCTATGTGCTTGCTCCTTCCATGAAAAACTAGGTTCTTCATTAGTGAAATTGCTGATTTGTTATCAACCATGATCGTGATCTTTTCTTATTCTTTTTGTGTAAGTCTGCTTAAGAGTCTTTAGAGCCATAATGCTTGAGTTGTTGCTTCTGTTGCTGCAATGAATTCAGATTCGCATGATGATAGTGCCACGATTGCTTGCTTTTGAGTGCTCCAGCTAATTGGTGAGTCACCAAAATGTAATATGATGCCGGTCGTGCCTTTGCCTTCTTGTGTATTAACTCCGTAGATACTGTCGCTAAATCCTTGAATCTTGTTGTTTTTGTTATGCTTGTAGATTATTCCATAGTCCTTGGTTCCCTTTACATAACGTAGTACTTGCTTTATAGCTTTCATATATTGCTCTTTTGGTTCTTGCATGAAACGACTAAGTAATCCAACAGAATAACTTAAGTCAGGTCTTGTGTGAAGCAGATATCTTAAACATCCAATTAAGCTTCGATATTCAGTTGTGTTGACCATTATCCCTTCGGTGTTCTTTGTTAGTCTTGTTCCAGGGTCCATAGGTATAACTGTCTCGTTGCTTTCTAACATTCCAGCTTCTTTTAAGATCTTGGTTGCGTATGCTGACTGCTTTATTGATATGTCACCATTTGATTGAGTGACTTCAATTCCGAGATAGTAAGCTAATAATCCTAAGTCGCTCATTTCGAATTTTCTTCCATTTGAGCTTTAAGTTTTTCTATCTCTTTCTTTGGCGTTCCAGTGATGATAAGATCGTCTACATAGACTCCTACCAGTAATAGTGAGTCTTTTGATGCCTTTGTGTAGATAGCTTGTTCCAGTGCACATTTCTTGAATTCTAATGACTTTAAGGTGTTGTCTAGCTTGATATTCCATGCACGTGATGCTTGTCTTAAACCGTATAAGGCCTTTATAAGTCGGTAGACTTTTCCATCATTTCCTTTCTTTGTAAATCCTTCGGGTTGTGCTACATACACTTCTTCTTTTAAATCTCCATGTAGAAATGCAGATTTTACGTCCAAGTGATGTACTTCCCATTTGTTGTTAGCAGCAATGGCTAATAATAGACAGATTGTTTCCATCTTTGCAACTGGTGCAAATACTTCTTTAAAATCTATGCCATGCTCTTGTATGTATCCTTTTGCTACTAATCGAGCCTTATGCTTGATTATATTTCCATTTGCATCTTTCTTCGTTTTGAATACCCATTTCAAACCAATTGCTTTGTGACCTTGTGGGAGGGTAGTGAGTTCCCATGTGTTACTCTTGTTGATGGAATCTAATTCAGCTTTCATTGCCTCTATCCATTTTTGGTCGTTTGATGCTTCTTTGTAGTTCTTGGGTTCATCTCCAGCTAAGTGTAATTCCTCAGTATGTTCGTATAAGTCATCCATGGTTCTAAAACCTCTTATTGGTGTATGATCAAAGTTTGGGTGTGTATTTGATGTTGTAGAAGATTGAACATCACTTTGATAAAATGACTGAGACAAATTGTTTGGTGTGAACTAGGAATTTACTTAAGATAAACTTGTAGATTGTGTGTTAGGTGTTAGAGAGTGAGTGGGTGAGTCTAGTGGTGCCGATTCATATCCGTTGTCGTTGTTGAATGGAGAATCATCATCGTCATTTGGTTGATCTTCTTGATTATGTTGATCAAGGTTTCCAAATTGAAATTCTGTCCATTCTGGGTCGTCATTGTTAAAATCTTCTAAGTATACGCTCCCATCCTATGTCTCATCTTCTTTAAACTTTACATCTCTACTAACACATATTCTTCATGTTATTGGATCAAATAATCTGAAGGCTTTTGATCCATATTCGTTTCCAAGGTAAACCAACTTTTTGCTTCTATCATCCAACTTCGTTAGGTGTTGATATGGTACTTTTGCATATGCTATGCATCCAAAAACTTTTAAGTTTTCTAGGTTTGGTTTCCTTTTCTTGATTGCTTCGTATGGAGTGATGTCTTCAAGTGCCTTTGTAGGAACACTATTTAAGATGTATATGGCGTGTCTAACAGCTTTTGCCCAAAAGTTTTGAGGTACTTTTGTTGCTTTCATCATACATCTTGTAGTATACATAATTGTCCTATTACGTCTTTCTACTACTCCATTTTGTTGTTGTGAGTAAGGAGCGGTGAGTTGTCGTGCTATACCATTTTCTTTGCAGTATTGTGTGAACTCATTTGATGTGAATTCACCTCCACGATCCGTTCTTAACATCTTTAATGTCATACTTAACTCCTTTTCTATTGTGCTCTTGTATTCCTTGAAAGTATCAAAAGCTTGATCTTTTGTACTTAAGAAATATACCCACATGTATCTTGAGTAATCTTCTACTTACATGAATATGTATTTCTTTCCAGAAGGTGTTGGAGGAGTGATTGGTCCACATAAGTCTCCATATACTAAATCCAGTGGTGAGGTTGATCTAGTTTTAGCCTTCTTAGGAAATGGCATTCTACTTTGTTTTCCCATTAAACATACATCACAAATTTGTTTTGTATGCTTAACTGCAGTTATTCCATGGACTAAATCCTTTTTAGTAATGGTTTTAAGTGACTCAAAGTTGAGATGTCCCAATCTTGCATGCCATAGCCAGGTAGTGTCGTTTAGGTTGCTAGTAGGCAGACAGGTGTGCCTATTTTGAGAACAGCTTTGTAGAGTCGGTTTTGTTGTCGTGTGACCTTCATAAAGATTCTATTATCCATATCATAAAGTCGTAGTTCATCGTCTTCCATTACAACTTTACAACCGATTTCAGTGAATTGTCCAAGGCTCAATAAGTTGCTTTTTTCAGGCTTGGTATGTAATAAACGTGTGATATGATTCTTTGCTTTTCGTCATCACATTCCAAAATAATTGAACCTTTTCCCTTGATCTCAATGTACGAGCAGTCTCCAAATCTTACTTTTCCAAAAACCTTTTCGTCTAATTCCTTGAAATGTTCTCTTATTCTAGTCATATGGTTACTTGCACCATTGTCCAAGTACCATAGGCTATCCTTACCTCTCTCTTTATATCCTACATCTTCTTCGTGTAGTGAGACCTTTTGTTCTTCAACTTCTATTACTTCGTTTCTTTGAACTTAACCATCCAATATTGCCATTAGTAGAGTTGGTTCAAAGTCTTCTTCAACCAAGTTGGATCGTTCGTGACCTTTTGATTTTTGTTGGCATTCTTTTGACATATGTCCCAATTTGCCACAATTAAAGCATTCTATTTTGCTTAGGTCATGGTTTGATCTTTTGAAGTTGTTGTATTTGTTGAAGTTTTTGTGTTAGGTTTCTTCATTCTTCTTTTCATCTCGAGGTTTCTCGTGGTTATTGTCACGTGAAAAATTTGATATTCCACGCCCACGTCCTCTAAAATTCTTTCTACGATTATCATGACGTGTGAACATCAGATTGTCTTGATTGTCCACCTGCTTACCCTTCTTATGCTGAATTCTTTCTTCGTAGGTTTTGAGCCTACCTATTGCTTCTTCTAGGGTCATTTTGTCTAAGTCATAGTATTGTTCGATGGATGCGATGATTTGAAGGAATTTGTTAGGTACAACATTGAGTAATTTTCGAACTAGGGTTGAATCCTCAAATGTGTGACCTAAACTAGCGGCTTTGTTTGACAAGGTTGTCAAATTGCTGGTAAAGGTGTCTATAGATTCGTCTTCCTTCATTTGTAAAAACTCAAATTCAGATTTAAGTGTTTGAAGTCTCGCTTGTTGAACTCTGTCTTCGCCCATATGTTTGGTTTTCAAAGCATCCCAAATTGCTTTCGCAGTTTTGTGCTTTGTTATTTGAAGCAATTGTTCTTCAGGTAAAAATTGATAAAGAAATGTGATTGCAGTCTTATCCTTCTTGTTGTCGGGTTAGGTTGTAGGCGACGGGTCTATCATTTCCCACAAGCCGTTTGCTTCGAGAATGATTTGCATTCGAATTGCCCAAAGTGAGTAATTCGACGGTTTTAGCATAGGACATTGGAAATTTGGTGTACCGTTGGTACTTGCTTCCTTCTTGGAAGAATCTCCGCCATTATTTGTCATATCGCGAGGGATATCAAAATAAAATCTCTAAATAAAATTTCAACACTTATAGTGTCTGAAAAATTTTCTTTTGGTGAGTACTCAAAATAATATGCCTAATAGGCTATACAAAACGCGGAATATTATTATATATATAAATAATTATTTCTAGAGATTTTCTAAAACTAACAAAATAACCTAAGGTTAATTAATCCTTAAAAAGTATCCTATATAATAAGCAGCGTATTCGCTAGGTTATTATATGTCGTATTAAAATTTTATAACGAAATTTTTTAAAAAAAACTTATAGTAAGAAAAAAATGATTTGTTTTTATAAAAGTGATAATACCTTAACTTTATATCTAAAAAAATTAATTTGTAAATAAAATATTTACTAGATATAATCTAACTTGACAAATGGAATAGGTAAAAAAAAAGGTATTTCTATAGAACTTGACTGGGCTTCAGCCAGTAGACAGTATAAGCCCAAACGTGTTTGTGGGCTTGGCCTTTTACCCTTGTCCTTGCTTCCAATATAACCGGCCCCTTTGTTTTTCGTTTGTGTTTAGATAACACACAACGGTTCTTTTGGCCGTTCATTTCTTCTTCGATGTTATCGAAGTCCTTTTCTTCAATGGTGGATTTAATCACCACTTTGATGCTATGCCTATATCCAAACTTCTTCTTCTACGATCTGTTATTCCTAGCAACGTATTCCCTCGTACGAATCCTTAGATTGGGTTCGATGTGATTTTGGGGAACTTCGCCTCAATTAATTTTGGGGCTTTTGGATATCTATAAAATCACGTGATGATTTTCAGGCTTTGGGATGATTTGGTGGAACCTACAAACAGGTGTGTTTGTTCCCTTTTGATGATCTCTAATTTTTTTCTGTCGTTGACTTTTGGTTTCGAATCTGGGTTTTGTTCTAAACCTATATCTGGACTTTTTCTGGGCTAATTATTCTTCCTTTTTCAAATATTGAAACGAAAGACAGAACAAGTCTTGCAAAACGATTCGTGGGTAAAAAACCCTTTCGTTGCCGGTATGATTATACCTTGGTAGCGAAAGTAGAAACCCCTTAAATCAAAAAACTTCGACGAAACTGATTTAATTCGGATGAATTTGAGTTTGGGTGTTTTGCGTAATCAGGAAAAAAAAATTGTGTCGAAACCTTGGCAGAAAAAACTGGTATATGATGAACAAACTTTGGTTTTGATTAACCAAAGCTCTGTTGCCAATTGTTGGAGAAACAAGCACTGGATCGAATCAAATATACCAAACTAAATTTTGTATTAATCGTATAATCACAAATGTATCATCATATTTACAAGGAATGAATCCTAATATATATATATACATGTTGAATAGGTATATGGACTAAGAGTCACAACGTTTCAATAAAAGTAATCGTTGTGATAGTTTGTTTGTAACCGTTTCTATATGTCTAAAAGTAAACAGCGGGTAGCATTATCTTAGGCCCATGGGTCGTGTCTTTATGTAAATTGGATCGGGCCTAATATTTTATTCTACCTTTGTACGAGCTTGAAAATATGGCGATGATGACAAATTCTGATATCTGTCAGGTTATTGATTATTTTCCAGACCTCCAAGAACTTTCTCTTGATTTTTGGGATTGCACAGTAAGGTCCAGTTGGATTTTTTAAGTTCATTTTCCAGTATATTGCAACATGTCTTGAATATTTCTCTATGATCCTCGTTTCTTCTAGATATTCGCAGATGCAGTAAAGAGGGTTCAGACTCCCTTACCTTCGCTCAGTACACTTAGATTATACGAAATAGATTTTAGTAATGCGAGTATGGTATCATGTGTGGTGGACTTGATTCTAGGCTTCCCAAATTTGAGGACCCTTTTGAATATATGTTAAATTTCACAGTTGTGCATCTGAATACTAAATAACATTGTAGGCCACATACGAGGACAATGTCCCTGCGTCTTCAATTTCCTCTTGTTGATCCTAAACTTAGATCGATTTAGCTTTATGTATACGAGATTAGATCAAGTAATACACTTAGAGAAACCTTTGTATATGTATATGACAATCTAAGTGTTATGCGGAATTAACACTTAAACAAGAACACAATGATATAAACAAACTTTCACTATGATCGATATCAAACTTGCTTACAATGAAAGTAGTTTACGTATGAAAACTTATATTGAACAATAACCTAAAGGTCTTCTTTTATAGACATAAGAAGCCTTGTACAATAATCTACGTATCAACTATTCTAGGTAAAGATAAATATAGAAAATACATTGTTGTTCCTATCTTTACTAGAAGTAATCTAGAATACAATAAACGCGTAGAGTATATCTTTCCATCAGTGCTTGTCTTCAATGTATCAACGCTTGACTTTGTCTTGTCAACGCTTGAGCTGTTAGCGTTTGTTTTACTCCTGTCAACGCTTGTTTTACTCTTGTCAGCGCTCAAGTAGACTAGCTATAATTTATTCCCAACAATCCTCCCCTAAACTTGATATCTATTCTAATGATCAAGTTTCTGAATAAACATTAAGGACCAGGAGGCATCTTACAAACCTTCTCATATTGGTAATAAATAAATCTGATCAAATCTTTGGCCACGTCACTTGAATAATCAATTTCCAGCTGAGTGTTCTTCATCTTCTCCAAGATTTCCTTGGACATGAAATACTGACCATCCACAAGTAGATACTCAGCAAACTTTGTAGAACTAAAATAATAAACACCAGTAGCTGATAACAACCTCCATTGAAGACCATTGAGATCATCTTCAAGATCCTTCCAAATAGCAGGATCCTCATCTTTTGGTCCACACATTCTCTTGAATGTGACCACAGTTTTATTCCATTGACTGAAGTTGGTGCTTCAGTCTCATACTTGGCCTCTAATAACCTCCATAGGTCTACCAAGTCTTCTCTGTCAAAACTTGCAAACAAAGATATAAGGGTGGTAAAAGTGTGAACCTCTTTTCCATACCTGCCAATCTTCCAAAACCCACATTCATCTTCTTCATAGCTTACAATTGGGTTTCTGGAATCAAGTGGTAACACTTGTACCAAATCTGAAGCTTCTAATGGTGAGAGCTTGAGGCTCTTTCTTATGACAGCTTCACTTGGATGTAATGGATCCATATCTTTGGGAAACTCAAGAGGAACTCCCCTTTTCACTGGTCTGGGAACAAACATTGCCTTCTTGAGCTCCATTTCTTCTGCAAGTTCTTCTTTTCTTTCATCAGAAAGAAGTCTTAGAGTGTTCTCTTCCTGCACTCTAACCCAAATGGGATAAGCTCTACATTCCAACTCTTCAAATGTCAACCCAGTCAATTTCTTGTAAGTCCACCCTGTTCCATGACATCTGAGCAGCATAAAGTACAACTCCTTTCTATCCCTTCTTAAATTTGAGAGAACATTGCTTGCTTTGTGTTTCAAAATGACCTTGCAATCCTTTTGTACTCTGAGAAGAATCTCCAAACCCCATATCTGATCTGAAATGGTCAAGTGTGGATTCTCCATACATCTATCTTCCCAAGCATGATACATTTGAACCACCTCTGCCATATCAAAATCAGCCTGCAATTTCAACTCTCTCAATTTCTCCTTGGCCAGCTCATCACCATACTCAAGTCTTTCTGGTTGCTCTATGATCATAACACTTGAGTCTGAACTAGCTTCATCACTTCCTTCTTGCTCTTCTGAAGTGATAAAAAAAGGTGACTCTCTCACCTCCTTTCTTTCTTGTTCCACAATTTGTGCAGCCAACTTTCTATCAAACTCAATCTGTGTTGCATTCTTTGGAACAACCTCTTCTACTATAATACCCTTACCCTTATCTAATGGATCAATTGTTGATAAGGTAGATGGTAATACGTGTGAAGAAACCTCTTTGATGATGGATGATGACTGGGATACATCAACCTCAATTGCAGGTCTGTCAACGCTCACTTTTGCTTTGTCAGCGCCCAAAATACTTGTCTCAGCGCCTCTTGCAATTTCCTCCATCATGGTTGTAAATGACAAATTTAAGTTTGTAGGAGAGACTAGAGACGTATCAAAACCTGTCTGTTTCTTCAAACTTGTTAGGGCCTCATCAACATCCAAAGATTGACCATCATGGCTGCCCTTATCACTCACATTTATTTGTTCATCCTCCCCTTTGGAAGATTCCTCCATCCCTCTCCTTGTACTAGCAGTCTCCAAAAGAACAATCCTCTCCCTCAATTGCTTGAGTTCAAGGCCTTGTGTGCTGACAACTTGTACCAAGTCTGCATTTTGCTTTTGCAAGCTCATGCAGACAGCTGTCAATTCCATTAGGGTGATTGGTTCCAATCTGCCCTCTTCTAAAATGGGTATTTGACCTCCCAAGGTAGATTCATTGGGCATGGATGAGGTCTTAATGATGGTAGGACTGTCTTGGCCAGCTTCTAAGCCAGAACCAATAGTCCCAGCCTCATCCATAACACTAACCATACTTGTGGTGGTGGTTCTCTTTGCTACATGGCTAGGACCACTAGTGGAGAACAATCCAGTAGTCCTTTGGCGTTTTTGTAACCTATATTGTGTTGGTGGAGATGATGATGTGGATTGGGTGGATGTGGGTTGGTTAAGGGGTGTTTGGGTTTGGGAAGAATGTGTGTCAACGTTTGAAATAGGCACATCAACGCCAACATTTAACGTGTCAGCGTCAATGGATTCTTGGTCAATTTGCATATGTTGTGGTGAAGGTAATGGTTCAGATATTGGGTCAATTTGGGGTTGAGGGTCTGGTTGGGGTTGTGCTGCTTCAATGACAGCAAGCATAGCTTGGGTTATGGGTAGGTCACGATGTGGAGGTGAGTTCATCTTCATAAAAATTGCTTTCTTTTGCACAAGGATCTCATAAAAATCATCATGATCCCTTGTGTAGTATCCTTGGACATCAAAAACCATTTGTAAAAATCTGGGATAAGTTAAAGTCATTTTGTTCCCTTTATTTTTACAAATGCCCTCAAAAATCATTTTGGAATAATTAAATTTTTGCCCAGTAGCAATGCACACAATAGCACTTGGAATAGATCCATTGATCTCATTGTGTGCAGTGCACGTGGGACTCAAACATTGTAGGAAGACATGTATTAGGTACTTCCAGGCTGGGGGAAACTCCTGTTTATGATATTTATTTAAAGTTCCTTCATCAGGAAAAGGATAACCCAAAGCCCTTAGTCCTTGTTCTATTCCACTAATGGGAAGGGTGGTTATACCATCAACATCATCAAGATGCAAAGCTTGGCGTACCAAAGCTTCAGTAACCACCCAAGTTCTCCCATGAACAATAGAAGATAATGTAGTCACTCTATTAACTGTTGAGGAACTAACATTGTTCCAAAACTGTTTAATATGTGTGACAGGAATGAGTGGTGCATGAGAAAGAGCATACCTAAAAGGGGATGCGTTCAAATACGCCACCATTTGTGTGTATTGGGGAAACAGAGTATCCTCAGCTTCAAGATACGTGATCATGTTGTGTTGACTACTGAACCCCAATTCCAAATCTGATGGTTTAAACTTTGGTGCCATTGTTGAAAGCTGTGAAAATGATTGATGAAGATGAAGTTGATAAGAGAAAATTGTGTTAGACAAGAATAATAGGTACCCTGTTTAAAAATATGAGCCAAATATATAGGAGAAGAAAATGCATGTGATTGGCCCAAAAATAGGCAAGTATTTTCAAAATGTAATCATGAAAATATTCAAAAAGAATAAGTTTATCTCATGCATTAAATGAAAGTTATCAGCTCCCAAAATTACGGCCTAAAAATATGTCAAAAAGTAACAACTGGGTAGGTCCCATTGAGTGTCAACGGTAAAAAATAACCTATCAACGTTCAACGGCTATATTCTTGTCAACGTTTGCCATAGCCATGACAACGTCTAAATTGGTCACAACAACGCTTGGAAAAATACTTGTCAGCGTCCAAAAAAAAATGTTTAAAAATGAAAAAATGACCTTAACAAAGTAATTTATCCTAGAGAAGATAACCAAAAAGTTGATAATTGTGAGAACTCGTATTTTTTTCGGTAATTAAATTATTCTTTTATTCGTACCTTTCAATTTTATAATGTTTAACCTGTTTCTTTTACTTTTTATGCGTAAATCTTGAGAATTCAAGAATTTTAATTAAATTGTATTTTAATTATTTTTCTAACAATGCAAAATAATTTATTTGGAATTATTAAAATTTTATTTTGTTTGTCTATATTTATTTAAATCAAAAGTTTTGATTTAAAAGCACTCACACGTGTTTTAAAAAAAGTTTACCCGATTCAATGGAACCGTTACCGATGGCTATTTCGACTCTAAGAATTCAAAGTAATTATGTTTCCATAAATATCATCGTTATGACATAGAAATATGTTTCTATTGTCGTCGTTTTAATTTCGCGTTTTACGAGCATTTCTCGTAATTTACGTTAGACCTTTAGGCGTTATTCGGTTTATACGATGTGAGTTTATTAAATTATAAACCCTTATTTATTTATCAAATACCAATGTTCACAGAATGCCGACTTTTATTTTATTTTATATTGTGCGTTTATTTTTCGTGTTTGACGAATATTTTTCAAATCACGTAACATTAAAAATACCGGGCTCCGATAATACCCGTCTTTATAAATTGTGAGCTAAGATTTATTAAAACTCACCTCAAAGCAATTAAGAGAGGCGCATTAATCAAAATTCAACGTGTCCATTTGCATATGTTGTGACTCATCATTTAGACGCTTGTCTCTCTTTCTCTAGTTTACTTGAAAATCATTCTAACACCACTTATAATAGATGATATAAACTCACCATCTCCTTTCTCTTTTTCTTTCCTGCTGTCCTAAAACTAAGATAAGAATACAATCATCATTTTGAATTCTTATTAATTTATAACTAAATTTGAAGGGCTTATGTTCCTTGCTTGCATCTTGGTTTATTCATGCATCAAACCAAGCTTCATCATCTATCTTGGAGATCATTTGGGGCTGATTTCAATTGATTTTTGAAAGACTAATAATCATGGGTTTTGAATCTATCTGGATGTATGGGTTTTAATCCCTTGATCAATTATTGGTGTTCTTGAATACATCATCTCTATTGTAAGTAATTTGATTTTCTTGATTTTGTTTGTATTCTTATTTTATAATCATCCATGGATATTAGTTTTATGAACATATTCATGCTTATATATTTATGTTATTATTTTGATTTGAATGATTATGGCATTTAATAGGGTTTGATGATTTTAAAATGGGTTAAAACTAGTGTTTGGATAGATTGAATTGTTGATTCCGATAGGCCTGTGTTAAAAAGGGGTTTTGAAAATATTTCGTGGGTTTTACCTGTAGGATAAAAATAGGATGAGATAGCTCCAGGTCTTAGGTTCGTTTTGCCGGCTCGTTCAATCCGAGACGAAGTTCGATGATTTAGTTATGATTTAAATGGTGAAGGTGCGCAGATTTGGCACACCTGTTGTATATGGCCAATACTTAAAAATTTTGTACATAAACACCCAAATATGTAAAACTATGACCTGTAGAGGACTCTTATATCTTTCATTTCCATATGGTCTCATCTTAATTGGGTATATAGATTGGGGGATACATCAACATTAGTGGACTGATTACATTTTGTTATAAATTTTGAAGGTCTGTGATGTTTGGTTGATTTTGAAAATGTTAAATGGGTTTATACAGTTAGTTAAAAAAATATGGACATAGATACAGGTCTTAGCTTGATGTATCAAGAAAGCTCATTGTGAGATGTGTTACAGTTATTTAATTATTATTTTTGTGGTAAAACGGGTCCGATTTTGCACACTGCTGATAAACGGGTAATAACTCAAGATTTTTCTACAATATTTTAAAAAGAGCTCTTGATCCATGTAGATAACTCAGATAGCTATCACCTCCCACTGAGTTTGCTTTGATAGCACTTGTATATTTCAAATTAAGCCCGTTTCCGTAAGCCTTAAAAATCAGTCACATATTTTCTTTAGGATTGACTTGTAGTATTAAAATTATAAATCCAATTTAACTGAGATTTAAGGTTTCATGGTAAATGTTACAGAAAATTAGACTCTTTTAGGATTCTAGTGATTTAAATAAGTAGTCTTAACGATTTATGGTTTGAGAATTATGATTTTTGCAAGTCGAATAAAGTTTCGGCCAATTAGTAAAACTATTGAAGCGGGGTCTTTAAAAGTGTCGGGAACTTACTATTTTTGTGAATTTGACTTTTTGACTTTTAAAAATCCTATGTACAATGCCTAATCTGTATGAATCAAATATAATCATGTGCATTCATTTCATTTTACACATATGCCTAAGACACATAATTCGTTTCTAGGTCGTTCCTAAGAAACTTTTGGTTCTCCCGTCGATTTCTATCGCATCTTTTGATCTTGCGGCTTAAGGTGAGTTCATAGCCCCTTTTCTTATATATTTTGTTACAAATTGCGGGGTGAGAATAACATGCGTGGAATACCATCATTTAAAACTTTTATTTTGCTATCCGAGAACTGTATGCTTCCCCAGATTACACATTTACTTATTGCATTAGTACCTTAGTCAAAAAGCCCCTACATCATGAACCGTTAATTCACATTTTGCAAGCGCGAATGTTGTGGATGGATCCATCGGGATTGACAATCCCCGTCCCGATTACCTTGACGCACTTACATTTGACTACCTAAGTATTTTGACTAGATACTTACTAGGGGTAAAACAGTTATGTTAAAGCTTCGGTGTCATGAGCTATTGCAATAATTAATTATTAATGATTTTGTACGACGGTACTAAATCATATCATGTTGTTATTCTTATAAAATTTATGTTTGTATTCCACATCACTACTTATTAAACATATGAATTTCACTCAGCTTTATGTTGACCTTTTTACATGTTATTTCTCAGGTAATACTAATGCTTAATTTTGCTAAGGATGGGAGCCCGCAGGATATTTTCGCAGCTTGGAGATTTCTGTGTAATTTTAAAGTTTGATTTTAGTAAAAGCTCACAGAAGTTTATTTTGGATATTTGGTAACTATATATTACAAAACCATGTATAAATAATAGATTTATCCGCTTATAAAACTCTGGGACCTTTGTATAAAAAAAACTCTGATGTTTTTGATGTAATGTATATGTCTTTATTACGTCAACTTGTGTCAACAGTATTTTATTGTTTCTTGTACCATGACATGGTACCCCCATGTTTCCTACGTGTTCCTTGTCAGATTTGGGGGTCTCACAAATTGGTATCAGAGCTTTAGTTATAGTGAACTGAGTCGTTTTCAAAACTTAGTCTATAACCGGAAGTTCAGATATTTCATGTTTCTAAGTGTCAAACACAGAATCTGCCATTGCTGTTCGATATCTACGCGGGTAACTCTCTAATCCGTATTATTTACTTTTAAATTATCGTTGTAGTATTTAATTTCTTGATTACATTTAGAAATATTACATTACCCTAATGACGATAATTACTATCTCTTTCCAAATCATTTGTGCTTTATGAATTATCATTGGATATTAATGTGATTACATATGCCCTTACTACATTTCTTGAATTCTTGTTCTTGTCAATTGATCTTGTTGCAATAACTTTATATTGTAATGACATTATATACTTTTATTCGGAGCTCGTATGCTACCGACTTTTCATACTCACTTTTCTGAGTACTATTGGTATCTTGTTTATGCGTGGTACGATTGACCTCATATACTCGTTCGTTTTAAACCGTCGGTTTTTCTCGACTCACTGTTACATGTTGTGTGTATTCTCGTGATACCATTGTTTGTGATTAAATAAGTGTTGCTTTCAATGAAACTTTTGATTTTCATTTTAGTACCGTGCGTGTTACCTTCATTGTTTAACTCTTTTAAGATATCCAATTAAATATCCAAATTTTTTTTCCAACCATTTGCGATTGGATGTCTTGAAAAATTGTCTATATATCATTGTGTAGCTCAATGTGCCTAAAAAAAGAAAGACTAAAGGACATCGTGTAAGTCACACATCTCGAAGCATTCCTTGAATTCGTGTTGAATAATATCGCGAGTTTTTGTAACCTTGATTGATCTTTACGTCACCGTCTTACACGACAACTGTATATCGATTAAATATTATTTCATTGACCATTTACGTTTCGACTTTGAATTACAACATTCATTTGTACCTTGGAAACACTATCGTCATCTTATAATTCATATCCTCTAATACGTGGTGATTGTTTGGAATACAATTCGACTTCTATAAACGTGTATCATTCCATTTCATTAAACCTCCTCACTCAAGGAGTGCGACTAGTTAATGTTTCATTCCTTTCTTGATAATCTTCTTTGTAAATTTCCACCTCTATTGTAAGATTTCTTATCTTGATCCAATTTCATTTTAATCTTTATTTTTATTGATGGGTATTCTGTTTTTGATGTTCTTGGATGATTTTTGATTAATGATATGACATTAAGATGGTATTAGGATACATAGAAAGCTAAGTTATGTTGTTGAAATTGATGTTTAGAGGTGTTTTGATGTGACCATTTTAGGACATCAGGTTTGGGGTTTATTTCGGAAAATTTAAACTTTTCTAAACTGAGTTTTAAGGTCTTGGTTGAAAGGTAATGTCACAAGGTTTGTTTCTATATAAAATTCGCTTTCTAATTCTTTAAAATGAGAAAGTTATGACCGATTTATTATTTGATTTTCATGTGGTAAATTTCTACATATGAACACACTTGATGTCCAGATTTTGGGTCTAAGTTTTAGACAATTTAAAATGTCATAACCTGAGACTTCAAAGTTTGTAGTCATGAGGTTTGTCCTTATGATCGTTTTGATATAAAATTCGGGTTAGAACTCATCCGAATGAAGAAGTTATGGCTGAAATACGGTTGAAAACCCATTATGGACCAGCAGGTATGCTTGGTGTTTTCCTACAGGTTATGACCCATTTAACCCTTATGCTTTCCCTTGGGTAGTTAGTAGACATTATAAGCTAAGCTTAGCCGCTGAGTTTGCGTTAGTAGCCATCACCAATTGAATTTTATGACTAAAACGGTGATCGTTAATTTTTTAACCGATTTTCTAAAATTTTAACCTTTCTCTAAGATGGATTTTTCCCATTAGGAAAACTGAGATAAATTCATATAGCTAGGAATGTCGGGTATGAAAATACCTTTTCGACAGTATAAGGTTCATCGTGTATCTCTTCATAACGAAGAAATGGCGGGCATTTTAGAAACTATTCTAATAGGGAACAACCGACCTAAGCTAGTGTTTGGTTGAGCGTGTTTGGTATGGTTAACGAGTGTTTAGCCAAGAGTTCTCACTTGAAACATTTTAGAAACATATTATGCTGACTTTTGATGCAAAGTTTTAGCGTCCGTTAGCTACCTTTAAGTTTTTGACACATAAGTGGGTATTGTTGACTTATTTGAAAATTTATAAAATTATGCTTTTATCGCTGCTCTCATAGGGATAAGTGTATCGTAAAAGTGTTTTCAGCCTTCGGATAAAACTATAAAGTTGTCCGGAATGATGTTTTTAGTCACCCTAGCGAAAACGGAAGCTTTAAAGTGGTCATTTGGCCATCAAAACTGCAAAATACATACTGTAAAGTTTGACTTTTTCGCGCAGAATGCGTTTTGGTTTTTTTTTAAAAGGACATCTAGACTTCAAAACTTTTCTTAAAATTCACAAGATATTAACTTCATTATGTATATAACTTCTCTGAATTTTTGTAGAATTTTTCCAAGAGTCTATATAGAATTTTTAAGCCTCGCGAAAAGGAGTTTTCTACACTCTTTCATTAAGCGAGTAAATGACTAGTTCATTACCCAAACGCCCCTTAAGCAAGCCAAAACCTTATGGAATGGATTTGGGATGATCGATATTGATACTTAGGATGTATAACATCATAATTGAAGTGAAATTGAGGTCTAATGATTAGTAATTCGCCTCAAGTCGGAAAAAGCCAAAAGTTGACTATTTTCTATACGTTTAGTCAAAACTTATAAAAATGAGTTCTAAGCTATATAGCTTGATGAAACAAGTTTGTATGACCATATTTTGTTGTATTCCAGTAACTTACATGTATTTTTACAACTTTTCATTGTTGAGTCATACTCGGGTCATACTTTGACTTTTGTTGACTTTTTACGTATTAGGTCGCGGTTAACGTATAATTGGCGTTTTCAGGTTCCAAATTGTTTGAGAATCTTAGTCTAAGACACTTAGATTTTATTTTAAGTATTTCCTACAGATTGTAAGCTTTATAGGTCATGTTTACACATAGACTCGGTTACTTGTGCAAGTTACTTATGTATCTCGATTTTTACAAAATATTTTGCTACAAATGTTTTATACTTTTATAAAACAAATATAGAAGGTCGTGATCACACTTGTAGGTCGTGGATAATTCTTAAATTATTACTATTTCCTTTCTTTAGCCGGATCTCTATCTGCACGCATATGGATTCCTTTATCCTTTCTTTTATACATGACTCATTTGTCATTTCATTTTATCTTTCTTCCTTCTATCGCACTACAGATTTGGGTCAAGATATGAAGTTCTCATTTTCACATCTTGCATCATCATTTTTTACCCGTGTCTCACGACGATATCGGTTAAACCTTTTTGAAACCTTATCACCTTGTAACTATTTCATTGATTTTCTTATGAACTACTCCTTACTACGTGTAAACCACTCGCTATTATACAAGCTATCATCATGTCACCATATAAATTTAAACTGGTATTGTTTGCGAATAATTTTACAAAACGTTTTACTTGGGCTTTACAAAATACTTGAATGTTACTTTATAAAGTTATTTGATATTATTTTTACGATGTATTTTCACGAATTACTTACTCTTGAGAACGTTTCATAAATTATTTTGATTCATGTCTTACAAATGGTATTTTATATATATTTTTAAATATATGGCATGTAATACTGGTTTGACGAAGCTGAGCATCGCATTGCTAGTCCTAAATTATGCATGGCCTGATCACCTATGCGTAATTTAGAAGGAGCCATGTGAGGCCGAATAGTAGTCACCTTAACTATTTGGCCAAGAACCAACTTTTTACTTGTGTTTTTGAAAAATTTAGACAAAACGAACTTTGAAAACTTTTACATATTATGCGAGTAGCACCCGTTCATGACATATGAAAATGTTTCGTTATCTTTTCTTGAACGAAATACGTGTCTGCAAGCACATATTTCTTTACTTAACAATCTTTGTTTTACTTGTTACCTCATCTTCCATCGTGATATAATTCTCGCTACCACTCGTCTAACTACTGACCATTGATGCCAGACTTGGAAGTTTCATGTTTTTATACTTCTTCATCAACCAACCTTCTTTATCTACTTTGTATTAGACCTTCGAAACGTCTCCAGACGCGAATAATGATTTATGAATGGATGCGAACGATAACTTCGTATATTTTGTCATGATGTGTCTTTGACTCTATCGTCTCAAAATTCATTCGTGTGAACCATGTGTCGACTTGGCTCTCTTTTTGCTAATGTTGTTCATTTTGCTGGAATTACTCTCAAGTGACTTCTCAAGAACTTTCTTTGATTTGAGAATTTATTGTGTGGCTTTTCTCTTTCGACCGTGTCACCGAGAACATAATAAGCAATTGTTGGTGACGGCAACCACACTCGTGAATTAATCTTTCTAAATCCTTTGTTCTTATTATTTTTATCATCGATGCATCTATTCTATCATGCTCGTAAAGAAATTGGTACGAATTTCGTTTTATTCCCTCATGCCATTAATTGCATACTAATTGCTAAAAATTATTTGCTTCATATTCGTTTGCTATCTTGTCATCTTTGAAAACTGAATGTGTCCCCTGTTTACTATTTGATGCATTAAACACCTTTATGGATTTCTATAAATTATTTTAAATTTTTTAAGAACGTTTTACGCATTTTACCAAGCGTTGAAATTACCAAAATACCCATTTCAAGTTAAACATCGGATCTATACATCCTCTTTGCTAGATTTATAACTAGTGTTTAAAAGGACGCCATACCTTATCTTTTAAAGTATTTGATTTTTTTATCATACTTCCAAGTTAATGAAATTAATGATGTAATTTATATTTCTGTTAATGATTCTAAATATTATGGAAATTTGATTTTCCTTAATCGTAACCATAAACCCGAGTTTTAACAATAATTTTATGCAAGCATCAAAAAAATTTCTTAAGATGATCAAAATAATATTTGAAATGTTTGACTTTTATTTTGAACACCATCTTTATCAAAGAAAAGACATAGAGATTGTTCACTCATTCAATATATAATTTCGGTTTAATCCCAAAGTAACATAGTTAAAATTTTCCTTTACTTATAGTTTTGATTTCAAAATACCAAACACCTTGATAAGCAAAGTATCCCTATTTATTCCCGTCTCTTTCCGTCACCAGTTGAACTCTGAGGGACCAGAGTTCCTGTAGGGGGCGGGGGGGGGGGGGGGGGGGGGGGGGGGGGGGGGGCGACTGTGAGAACTCGTATTTTTTTCGGTAATTAAATTATTCTTTTATTCGTACCTTTCAATTTTATAATGTTTAACCTCCTGTTTCTTTTACTTTTTATGCGTAAATCTTGAGAATTCAAGAATTTTAATTAAATTGTATTTTAATTATTTTTCTAACAATGCAAAATAATTTATTTGGAATTATTAAAATTTTATTTTGTTTGTCTATATTTATTTAAATCAAAAGTTTTGATTTAAAAGCACTCACACGTGTTTTATAAAAAGTTTACCCGATTCGATGGAACCGTTACCGATGGCTATTTCGACTCTAAGAATCCAAAGTAATTATGTTTCCATAAATATTATCGTTATGACATAGAAATATGTTTCTATTGTCGTCATTTTAATTTCGCGTTTTATGAGCATTTCTCGTAATTTACGTTAGACCTTTAGGCGTTATTCGGTTTATACGACGTGAGTTTATTAAATTATAAACCCTTATTTATTTATCAAATACCAATGTTCACAGAATGCCGACTTTTATTTTATTTTATATTGTGCGTTTATTTTTCGTGTTTGACGAATATTTTTCAAATCGCGTAACATTAAAATAACCGGGCTCCGATAATACCCGTCTTTATAAATTGTGAGCTAAGATTTATTAAAACTCACCTCAAAGCAATTAAGAGAGGCGCATTAATCAAAATTCAACGTGTCCATTTGCATATGTTGTGGCTCATCATTTAGACGCTTGTCTCTCTTTCTCTAGTTTACTTGAAAATCATTCTAACACCACTTATAATAGATGATATAAACTCACCATCTCCTTTCTCTTTTTCTTTCCTGCTGTCCTAAAACTAAGATAAGAATACAATCATCATTTTGAATTCTTATTAATTTATAACTAAATTTGAAGGGCTTATGTTCCTTGCTTGCATCTTGGTTTATTCATGCATCAAACCTAGCTTCATCATCTATCTTGGAGATCATTTGGGGCTGATTTCAAATGATTTTTGAAAGACTAATAATCATTGGTTTTGAATCTATTTGGATGTATGCGTTTTAATCCTTGATCAATTATTGGTGTTCTTGAATACATCATCTCTATTGTAAGTAATTTGATTTTCTTGATTTTGTTTATATTCTTATTTTATAATCATCCATGGATATTAGTTTTATGAACATATTCATGCTTATATATTTATGTTATTATTTTGATTTGAATGATTATGGCATTTAATAGGGTTTGATGATTTGAAAATGGGTTAAAACTAGTGTTTGGATAGATTAAATTGTTGATTCCGATAGGCCTGTGTTAAAAATGGGGTTGGAAAATATTTCGTGGGTTTTACCTGTAGGAGAAAAATAGTATGAGATAGCTCCAGGTCTTAGGTTCGTTTTTACGGCTCGTTCAATCCGAGACGAAGTTCGATGATTTAGTTATGATTTAAATGGTGAAGGTGCGCAGATTTTGCACACCTGCTGTATATGGCCAATAACTCAAAAATTTTGTACATAAACACCCAAATATGTAAAACTATGACCTGTAGAGGACTCTTATATCTTTCATTTCCAATTGGTCTCATCTTAATTGGGTCTATAGATTGGGGGATACATCAACATTAGTGGACTGATTACATTTTGTTATAAATTTTGAAGGTCTGTGATGTTTGGTTGATTTTGAAAATGTTAAATGGGTTTATACAGTTAGTTAAAAAAATATGGACATAGATACAGGTCTTAGCTTGATGTATCAAGAAAGCTCATTGTGAGATGTGTTACAGTTATTTAATTATGATTTTTGTGGTAAAACGGATCCGATTTTGCACACTGCTGATAAACGGGTAATAACTCAAGATTTTTCTTCCATTTTTTTATAAAGAGCTCTTGATCCATGTAGATAACTCAGAGAGCTATCACCTCCCACTGAGTTTGCTTTGATAGCACTTGTAGATTTCAAATTACGCCCGTTTCCGTAAGCCTTAAAAATCAGTCACATATTTTTTTTAGGATTGACTTGTAGTATTAAGATTATAAAACCAATTTAACTGAGATTTAAGGTTTCATGGTAAATGTTACAGAAAAGTAGACTCTTTTAGGATTCTAGTGATTTAAATAAGTAGTCTTAACGATTTACGGTTTGAGAATTATGATTTTTACAAGTCGAATAAAGTTTCGGCCAATTAGTAAAACTATTGAAGCGGGGTCTTTAAAAGTGTCGGGAACTTACTATTTTTTTGAATTTGAATTTTTGACTTTTAAAAATCCTATGTACAATGCCTAATCTGTATGAATCAAATATAATCATGTGCATTCATTTCATTTTACACATATGCCTAAGACACATAATTCGTTCTAGGTCGTTCCTAAGAAACTTTTGGTTCTCCCGTCGATTTCTATCGCATCTTTTGATCTTGCGGCTTAAGGTGAGTTCATAGCCCCTTTTCTTATATACTTTGTTACAAATTGCGGGGTGAGAATAACATGCGTGGAATACAATAATTTAAAACTTTTATTTTGCTATCCGAGAACTGTATGCTTCCCCAGATTACACATTTACTTATTGCATTAGTACCTTAGTCAAAAAGCCCCTACATCATGAACCGTTAATTTACATTTTGCAAGCACGAATGTTGTGGATGGATCCATCGGGATTGACAATCCCCGTCCCGATTACCTTGACGCACTTACATTTGACTACCTAAGTATTTTGACTAGATACTTACTAGGGGTAAAACAGTTATGTTAAAGCTTCAGTGTCGTGAGCTATTGCAATAATTAATTATTAATGATTTTGTACGACGGTACTAAATCATATCATGTTGCTATTCTTATAAAATTTATGTTTGTATTCCACATCACTACTTATTAAACCTATGAATTTCACTCAGCTTTATGTTGACCTTTTTACATGTTATTTCTCAGGTAATACTAATGCCTAATTTTGCTAAGGATGGGAGCCCGCAGGATATTTTCGCAGCTTGGAGATTTCTGTGTTATTTTAAAGTTTGATTTTAGTAAAAGCTCACAGAAGTTTATTTTGGATATTTGGTAACTATATATTACAAAACCATGTATAAATAATAGATTTATCCGCTTATAAAACTCTGGACCTTTGTATAAAAAAAACTCTGATGTTTTTGATGTAATGTATATGTCTTTATTACGTCAACTTGTGTCAACAGTATTTTATTGTTTCTTGTACCATGACATGGTACCCCCATGTTTGTCTACGTGTTCCTTGTCTTATTTGGGGGTCTCACAATAATTATTATAGGGCGGCAAGCACTGTCCAGTTATGCACACTTGCTTATGCAAGATAGACATAACAGTCCTCTAGTGTCCCTTGCTAACCAAAACTCTTAACAACTAAGTTACCTTATAAAATCCCTTGTTACTCCCACGTAAATCCCATGACAAATCATTCCCAATTCTCCCAACAGACCACAACCAATTCTAGGCCAAAAATGTCTTGGCAGCATGCATAGTATATCAACTTTGCATGCTACAGTGCCTCATGATTTAGTAAAACTAACTCATACTCACCTGCGGACACAATCTAGAATTGTGATAAGAGTATCATATGGATACCCAAACATCCTAAAGATTCCTAAAACCTCCCCTTAAACTATGATACATAAGTTGCTAAAAATATGCATGAACATAAAAATTTATGTCAAGATAGGAATTTAAAAATTCCAACCATCATCCATAAACAAAAACATGTCCAAATGCTTCTCCATTGATCCGTAAGCAACTCTGTATCCAATGGTATACTGCTAACACCACCTGCACATTTAGATTGAAAACCACAAAAACTAACATTGTTGCTGACAACGCCCCGATAACACATAACAGCGTTGAGGGAAGCTTTGTCAAATCTGACATATCTGGGACAATCAACCAGCTCCCAAACATCCTGAATTGCAAATTGGTGAAGCTCATCCTGCATTGCTTCCACCCAACTTGGTTCTTTGAGAGCATCAAATATCTTCTTGGGTTCCTGTTGTGACAAAAAACAGGCAAACAAACATGCTTGCACAAGAGGGGTATCAACCTTCTTGTGAATATTGGCAATAAACCCACCAGACTTGATGAGATCTTCTAGTCTGAACAGGAGTCATAATATCACCAATGATTTGAGAAGTGGGGTGATTCTTCATGGTAGAAGTGAGAACTCCTCCTTCAAACAGTCTGGTGTCTTCAACCTCATTTTCCAAGTTGCCAATATCTTCTTCATCAGACTCTCTTTCATCAACATGAGGATGAACCTCTTCATATAGATTGGAAGGTTCACCTTGTTCAAAAGTGGAAGAGAAAAGATGTGCAGAAGTGTTGTCAACGCCTGAACCTTGGTTGTCAGCGGATGGGCTAACAACGCTTGAACTGTTGTTGTCAACGTCTGAGCCATCAACGTCTGAATTGGTCTTGTCAGCACTAGATTTGCCTTTGTCAGCGCCTGAAGGACCATGCATGTTTGTATCTGGTGGTACTTGGGGACCACCATTATATTTTCCAGCAGCAGCAGCAGCAAAAGCATCTGTCCATATGAGAATGGTGACATACTCTTGTATAGGAGATGACTTTTCTGCTTGTGATCCAACCTTTTCATGAACCTGTGTACCTGAAACATCAACAACTTGTTCTTCCACAACATTTGAAGTTACCTTCACAATGTCTGGATTAGTGACAGACATATAATTTAAAGTCCTAGATAAAGGTTCCAAGTCAAACAACCAATTTGGACCGCTTTCAGGATCACTAGGTTTATTCTCTAAAAAACCTAACATGTACTCTTTCAAGAATATGTTTTTCCTCTTTAAGATAAACCCTATATCCATTGCTCTGCATTGAATACCCCATGATGTAGCCTTCATCACCTTTTGCACTAAATTTACCTAAGGCATCACTAGTATCTAAAACTACTACATGACAACCAAAAGGTCTGAGAAAACCAATATTAGGTTTTCTTCCCCAAAGTAACTCATAAGGTGTTTTGTTCTGAATTTTGTTGACCAATGCTCTATTTTGAATATAGCAAGCTGTATTAACAGCCTCAGCCCAAAAGGCTATAGGAAAATGAGCATCAGCCAACATGGTTCTGGCTGCTTCAATTAGGGTTCTATTTTTCCTCTCAGCAACCCCATTTTGCTGTGGGGTTCTGGCAACACTAAATTGTCTAGTAATTCCTTTCCTGGCACAAAAATCATCTAACTTTTTATTCCTAAATTCACCACCATTATCACTCCTAAGTATTTTAACTTCATTACCAGTTTTCTTCTCAATCTAAGTGATAAAATCAATTAAAGTGTCAGCTGTGTCACTTTTCATAGCTAGAAAGAAGGTCCAAGTAAACCTAGAAAAGTCATCTGTGATGACAAAGCAGTAGGACTTACCATTCAAACTTTCTATATTGGTTGGACCAAAGAGGTCCATATGAAGCAAGTGAAGAGGTCTAGTACTAGAGTGCACCTATTTGGACTTGAATGAGACCTTGTGCTACTTGCCTTTAAGACATGCAACACAAGAGTGGTCATTGTGGAAGGCCTTCTCAGGCAAACCATCAACCAAGCCAAGTCTCACAAGCCTGTTTATATTCTTAAAATTTATGTGCCCTAGTCTCCTGTGCCATAAATTGCTTTCATCTACTGAAGCTTTAGCATAAAAACAAGACTTATTGTTATTCATTCTAATCCCATTCAGATTCACATTGTATATGTCTTTATGCCTAGGTGTTCTATAGTCAATATATTTCTCATCAGGGATCTTATAATCCTTGCTTAACACCAAACATTCAGTATCAGTAAACAGAACTTTCTTTTTGTTATCACAAACTTGTGATACACTAAAAAGATTGTAATCAAATTCCTTTACTAAAAATACGTTTTCAAAACGCAAGTTCTTTGTGAGAAGTGTTCCTTTGCCTGTGATAGTACCATATCCGCCTCCAAAGTAAACCTTATCACCATCCTTAATGGGAGTGAAGTTGGTCAAATAATCTTCCTTCCCTGTCATGTGCCTTGAGCATCCACTATCCCAATATCCATAATCATTGACCTGTCTTTGAATGCCCTGCACATAAAGAAAACAAGTTAGTTTTCTTTGGGAACCCAAGCCTGGGAAGACTTGGATTCATCTGGTTGTTCAATAAGAACAGACTTAGTTCTCACAACAACCCTATTTTCATCCTTCTTAGGATGAAATACCCAGTTAACCCCAATAGGTTTTGTAATGACCTTTGAAATGTAATTAAATCTGTTGCAGGTCATTGAAATCCCATTATCATTAGGGTTTGATATTTCTTTGGTCTCCATGTCAAGCTTGAAGAAGCTTTAGACCCCTTACCCTGTGGTTGCAAATATTTAGGTCTGGTCACGTTTCTGTCAGCGTTGGAATTGGTCTTGTCAACGCTGAAATTACCCTTGTCAGCATTGAACCTAGGGTTTGCTACAGAAACCCATTGCCTATTAGACCAAGTGTTTGTCTTTTGAAATGGTCTTTGTCCATGAGTGTTAGACCCTCTAGTGAAGAATGGGGCACCAATATGGATAACTCTAAGGCTATCCCTTTTACATAATAAAATATCCATCAAATTCCTACGAATAGTTGCTAACTCGCATTAATATCATTAATCCCTTTTAAAAATATCCGAGCCATAATGTCAACTTGATATTATATATAAAAACGGAGATTCCATGTACCTTCGTGTGTAAATTCCTCCTTTTTGTGTGCTTAAAACGTATCAATTTTCTCTAACAGCAGCTATTCCTTTTCTTGTCCAACATCCTTCACTGTCCAATATCTTCCTTTGTCCAAGATATCATCACTGTGTGTTGTCCAATATCGGACAACACTTTTCAGCGTTTGAAAATGTATATATCGGACAACAAGTGTCAGCGCTTCCCAACAGCGCTTAACTTACTCCTGTCAGCGCCAACTTTGTACCTGTCAGCGCCTGGCCATCAGCGTCACATCCATGCATTGTTAGTGTCACACCAACATCTATCAGCGTCAAACCAACATCTATCAGCGTCTAAATAACACATGTCAGCGGGTAATAGATCTAGGGTTTTATAAACCCTAAATCATGATTTTATGTGAAAACCATAAACTGCTGTAAACTTTGACATCGAATATCTTCTTCACCAGAGCTCAAATCGAAGATCCCTTCGGTGAGATCCTAGACATAAGTGACAAGAACCTACAGATCGAATTTAACGATGATTGAATGGTTAACGAAGGAGAAATCACGTTTTTACTATTATTGTTCATAGAAAACAACATATGACCCCTGCTGACTTTGACGCTAAATAACGTTTTCTTGGGGATAGATCTCGACAATCCCTCTGGTAGATATCTATATATATGTGTGTAGAACACACACAAAAATTTTCGTGACGATCCAACGGTCCAATAAAAAGTTATGACCTTCTGAATACTGCTGCGCACATAAAAACGTCCAGAAAAACCCTAGACGGATTTTTCTTCTCTTCTCGATACACGAACACATTGTTGGTCCAAGCATCACGAGCCACGAGGATCTGATACCTATTGTGGAAACCTTGGTTTCCACGAATCTTTTAGCTACTAGGCATAGCCATTGTTCATATGATTAACAATCAAAGCGTAAAAGAACAATAACTATGTAACAAGGTGTTTGGGCACAAAACATGAATAAAAACAAATGGATTGCTAATTATATTAATAATCAACAATCACTAGACGTGTATACATTGAATCCCACGTCTAGTCGACACACGCATTAGGTTTACATTGTATATGAAAGTTATATAAAACCTAATTACCCTTGGTTCCTTTTATAGTGTAAGGATTAAGGTTTTACAAGAGATAATATCAAATAAACATGTAAATCTTCTATTTAAATAACTATATACAGAATATTCCTGCATATATATCCAAATAGAAGGTTTTAAAGGCTTCTTGTCTACGTTTCTATCAATGCTTACATTGTACATGACAATGCTTGGATTGTTCATGACAATGCTTGCTTCTGTCAACACCAGATTTGTTCTTGACAACGCCTGGTTTACACTTGTCAACGCTTAGACAAATGCCTTCATGTTTTCTTCGTTTTTGAGTTTCTGCCACATCAACTTTTTGACCCAACACCTCTATGGAGGTAGATTTCAGCAGAATGGGGAAGTTGCAGCTGCAGGAAGTGATGTTTGTTTTTGTCAGATATATAATGAATGAAGTGTGTTTAATGAAGTCATTACTTGCTTCTTCACCTTTGCTAAAGAAGATGGTTATATATCCTACCTTATCGAATGTGTTTGGCGGTGATGATGGCAAGAGGAATTTATTGCAGACTTGATGCTGCACCGAGCCTCTCCGATAGCTGAAATAATCATTGATTAACAGACTGAAGAGAGCACATGGTTATCGTGTGTGATATTAATACATGTTCTGTGAACTTTTACCAAATTTCGTGTCATAGGAAGCTTCTTTAAATCTTTGACATGAGACTTGTGATGTTACTCGAAACTATTGATATTTTGTTGCATATTCATTTGAGCTTTCTTGGCGGAAAAGTAGAAGATTGTACTATCGGTATGTAATATTTACTTTTCAGATAATATAGGACATGAATCATGATCAGGTTTTCTGAAAGTTAAATTGTACTGGCTATATTTGTTAAATTGCAACTGGTAAAAGTTGTTGTAAATAATGAAATCCATGAATTAGTAGAACTTATAAGTTCACAAAACATTAAGTTGTTTTTTTAACTGCTATTCATACTTAACTAAAAAATGGGTAAAAGCTATAAAATACCATCTTTACTTATTGATTTGTGTCGACTTTAAATACTTACTAATTAATCTCGTGACTTTACAATTTTACTTTCAAATTCGTTCCGACTACACCAATATAAGCCGAAAATGACTATATTACCCTTTTAAATGACTAATGTATCCTTTTCTTTCCATTCATTCGGAATGTAAATCTCAAATCTCCAGTATGAAATATGGATCCATGTTCCATTTACCTCAGATCTGTTCATTCACAATAATGAGCACAAGCTTTTGCCTTGTTCTCTATCTACAGCTAAAGCGTTCATCCATGTTAGATTTACCTCCCAATATTGGCTGTCATAACTCCATAAGATCTCTTGCGCATGTTGAGCTGCTTTTTTTTAGTAACTAACATTATTCGATCAGTGAAGTTGTGTCACCGACTAACCAATCATCTTGCAGATTAATTAAACGACCAAAGAGAAATTGGAGACAAGAAAATATCCGCCACTAATAAGTTAAAAGAACACAAAAAACTACAATTCGCTAACATCGTGACAATAAAGATCAGCTTTTGTTAAGGTTGAAATCCAAGCGTTTGTAAAGATAAATAATTTTAAAGAACATGGTGCTAATGTGCACTAACAAGGTGTTAGTCTATAAACAAATTAAAGAATTTGATGAACACAAATGTTGAAAAACAGTGAGAATCAAAATGTACTACTACTTTCGCTGGCGTAGATCGAGGGCCTTCAGACTTGACCATATGGGGATTAAAATATGTACATAGATGTAAACAAAACTTTTACTATGGTAATCCTAATTTAATGTAATATATTGCAAGAGATTCAATGTTTTAGTTGAGCTCCAAGGATAAGATCTACAAAAATAAATGTAATTATGTTAAAGAGACAAGGGTAATATATTTATTTTTGGCTAATATTGGTGTAGTCGGAACGAATTTGAAAGTAAAATAGTAAAGTCACGAGATTAATTAGTAAGTGTTTAAAGTCGGCACAAATCAATAAGTAATATGATATTTTATACCTTTTACCCTTAAAAAATTTAGAAAAAAAATCGGTGCCCGTGGGGTATATATTATAATTGAGAAAAGTTATTTTGCATCCTTGTTTTTTGGTTGAAACCAAGGGACAAATCCCCACCATTCATCTAGTTTTGATCTAATGGTAGAGATTAATCTAAGATTTTAAAAAAAACACGGAGGGGCATTTTTGTCCAAATGTCCAAAAGTTGAAAAAAATGGGCGGAAGTACCAAATTTTTAAATATGACGGAGTAATGAATTATCACTAGTGATATTTCACTAGCGGAAATCAATGGAATATCACTGTTAATAAAACAACGAAATATCACTGGGATATTATGTTAATGAAATATCACTGGTTATTTCATTGGTTTATCTCTAGTGATATTTCATTGTTTTTATCAGTAACGAAATATCACTTGTGATAACCAATTTTGGTCATATTTACAATTTAATCCTTCCGCCGCTTTTTTGCAAATTTTGGACATTTTGGCAAAAATAACTATTTCTATGTCGATTAAGATAGATCCATGACAAAAAATAACATAAAAGAGACAAACATGCATCCTAGTTCCCACAACTTTCCAACTAAATACATGAAGTAATCCTTAAAACGTTGAGGATAAGGTTGGTTTGTGATCCTCTTTGCTCCAGAACTTGTAGCCTCTGATACAGGCAATGTCTGCGACACAGTGGTTTGTAGCAATGGCACTGGTACTGGCGGGGAGTTCTGAGACGGAGCTGCTACCTGACCTGGATCACTTCGAGTCTATTTAGAATAAACACAATTTTAAAACAGTGTTTACTATAATCTTAAAAACAAAAGAATATAAAGAGCATAAATATTTTTACCACGAGGACGTCCTGGTACAACAGATATCATAGCATCATGGTTAGAAGTACTCATCAGAGTCGTACAATTACTAAAATTTCAATCAACCAATAAATGATCTCACAAGTCTTGGGTGTTGTAGCGGGGCACTAACATATGACCCATTTTCATCATGGGCTGGTTGATGTGGTGATGTGGTGTTTGCATCTTTCATAGGTTTAAGGGGAGAATTTTATTTGATAAATTTGATACTTGTGTGTTCCTCATTGATAAAGAAGATTGCTATTTACCCTTCCCAAGGGTTTTGGTGGTGAAAATAGAAAGTTGACGTTGGCTACAGACTTGTTAAAGTGCCACCGAGCATCCCCAGTAGCTGAAGTAGAGACATCTACTGGTCATAGTAAGTTGAATTTTTCTAGTATATCCTATCGCGCTTCAGTAGTACTCTAATGTAATTCGATCAGGCAAAACTTCTTTTCTTAATATGGTGAATGCGCCATTTGTTTTTAAGTACTGTTAGGAAAAACAAATATGTGATTCAGAGATTGTATAGAAATGACTGTTATTTCCCAATTGTTGTTGGTTTTATTACTTTGTTTTGGTGGAGCTGGAGGCGCTATCGGATAGAAAAGCCTGCAAAACATGCGCAGAAAGGTGTGGTGTATTAGATCGTCATCTATCAACTAAAGATTAGATGATAGAAAATTATACATCGGATCATTTTTATTCTCATTATAAAGATAGGTCAAAATAGGTAAAAACGAAACAGGTTTTGGAAGTTACCAAAATCATATACAAGTGTTCTACACTAATTCATAAATTAAAAACATAATAAAATTTTTTTTTCGGTTAAAACTAAAATATCAACTAATTCATGAAAACCAAAACTAAATAATATTGTATTCAGTTAATTGATCCAGCCCGTTTTGACCCATCTTAGAATTTACCCATTCAGGACACCCTAACCTTTTGCCGCTCATAAATAATAAATAATGATTTGTCCAACTCTTATCCATACATTACAAAATTTGTTTCATTTTTAGTTTTTACCATAATACCTTATACTGTTGTAAACATACGTATATCACTACAAAAAATGGATACCTTCCCAAAATGCACTCAGCAGCCTGATTTCCAACTCGCGCACATTGGAAAATTAAGTCTCTTGGATGAAGATGCTTTCTGTAATCATCCGTCAAACCCTGAAAACTTACTACCCTTAATACAGAAGTGTGTCCAGCATGTTCCTTGAGAGCCTTACACCTACACAAAGTTTACAACGAAATTACTGAGTAAAGCAATCCAAATAAGATTCTAAAAAAATAAGAAATAATTAAGCAGTAACTACTTACGTTTTACTGATTCGTACTCTGGCTCCATTAGTGGATTTCGCTAACAGTATAAATATCAGATTCAGGATGTCAAGGAGTAATTCAGTCATTTCTTTCATCTTCTGGCTGTAGGATATGGAATTGCATAATAGAAGGCTCAAAACTATATCAATTACAAATAAACTTAAATAGATGACGAAAGCAGCTATCTTTACGAAGTAGCAATAATCATACTTATGATACCGATTAACAACTAATCAATATAATTAAACGGACAAAAAATGTTGAGATTCGAAGTAGCATCTTCCTTGTAAAACAAAATTCCTTGTAAGCTCTATAATAATTCCAAATTTAACAAAGATTTTTTTTTTAATTTTTACATACTACAATTACGGAAAAAGGTGTAACACCTATAATCTTACAATAATTATGCATACAAATTAAGAAAAAAAATCATACTCAAAGAATCTGGATTGAAAACATTGCTAGATCTAAAAGTTGGACCACGATTTTACCTCAGAAAATTTTGATTTTTCAAAGGACACTGGTCAGATGCCGAAAAATGACTATGATACTGTATGGAATTTCTCTAGAAAAAATAAGTAGGGTTGGATACTGTATCTAGCATAATGCGCTCGGTCCTGCTCGGCCTTATTCCCTAAATGGACTATGGCATTAGGGTTAATTTGTTTGTACAATTTCATTTTTAGGGTTAAGGGTTGGATCATGCTTATGTTTTCATTCAATGAATCTTTTATTTGTTAAAGTGCTTTCTGTTTAATCACAGAAACAATCGCAAAATTTTGCAACTCCAACTGGGATTTTTTTTTATTTGAAGTCGAGCTTTCTAAAACAAAGGCGGGCTTTCTGAAACAGAAGGCCGCCGGTTTAGCCCCTCAATAATAAAGAATGGACAAAAAATGCCCATCCTTTTTTGAAAAGTATCAAAAAGTGCCATACGTATCAAAATGGGTAAGATTTGCCACCTCTACGTCACAGTATCAGTCAAAGTTAGGATGCAATAGAATTCATACCAAAACAAACGCAACGGAACTAACAATATACCAACAGCAAATAGAACATGAAATTCAATGCAATAAACAAGACCTACCAATATTTGCAGCCATTGCACTGAACCATTAAATCATCAGGATTGTAGGGCATCTCACACTTGCAATACCTGTATTATTAAAACAAATTCGATTCATCAACAGCTAGCATGTCGCTCTTCAACTAAAATGAGACAAATGAAAAAGGGGTGTTTCATAGATCAGCAGACAATATGTCTCCTAAGCAAAACAATCTACCCAAATCATATACAAGTGTTAACACTAATTCATAAATTGAAAAACATAATAAATATTGATTCATAATTTTTTTGCAGTTAAAACTAAAATATCAACTAATTTATGAAATCCATAACTAAATAATATTAGGTTAGTTGATCCAGCCCGTTTTGACCCATCTTAGAATTTACCAATTCCAGACACCTGAACCATTGTTAATGGGTCAGCCAAGCTGCCCTTTTTTGCACCTCATAAATAGATGTCCCTAACAGTAAATAATTATCAGATTCAGGATGTCGAAGGGTAATTTTCGTCATTTCTTTCATCTGAATGCATGATATGGAACTACAAAGAAACTTAAATAGATGCCGGAAGCAGCTATCTTTACGAAGTAGCAATAATCATACTTAAGATACCGATTAAAAACTAATCAATTAAACAGACAAAAAAGTGTTGAGATTCGAAGTAGCATCTTTCTAGTAAAACAAAATTCCTTGCAAGCTCTATAATGTAGATTTAAGCTATGTACTATTGATCTAGAACTCACAAATATAGATATATGTAACTCAACAGTAAATAAAAGGAAAATATATCAGGAAAGAGATACACATTATTCATGAAAAAAACATGGCTATATATAGCCTTACAAGGTGCTGTTTAGCATGAAACTAGGAACCACTATCACACTACTACTAGCTAAAGAAAAGGTAAACATGGGACTTCTTCTACCAACATGCAAATGCACTACATATTATCCGGGGTCTAACCTTTTACCAATTCAAACTAGTTTATTATTGTTACTACAAACATAACCACTGCATACTTGCATACTGTTATGACTAGTGAACCTTTTATGACCGATTAAATCCAACAATCACCCCCTTAATCGGTTATTTACCCACCAGACCTTCATCGCCTTCTTTTCTAACCATCTTGGTTCTTGACCTTTCTCGGAAATCCGACCTTCAACTTGGTCGCATCCAAAGTCTTCTTGTTGAATGCAACTTCAAATGTCAAACTAACTGATTTAACACCCTCTGAGTTTTAAATCTCCCCATTATATTCAAAAATCCGCCTACTTTCATGTCTTCCCGTTCAACGAAACATGCTGACGCGTTTTCCTTGCACTTGCCTTCTCCTGCGTATTCCTTGCTGAGCAGTCCTTGCTATCTTTGTTGTTGCGTTCTCTTGTTATCCTTCTTCGGTCTTTTTGTGAATCTTCGGCCTTCCTTTCTTTCTTGGGCAACCCGCGGTCACGGTCTCGGTCTTCGGCCTTTCGGCCTTCGGTCTTTCGATCTTTCGAATCAACAGTCTCTTTCGGTGTCCGTTGTTGACACTCGGTCTCACACTTTCTTATTCAAGTCAAGGCACCTGACTTTCTTTCTCTTTCTCAAGGCACCTGACTTTACTTTCTTCTTTCTTTACGGCATCGAACTTTCTACGACACCCGACTTTCTTTCTTTCTGTCTTTCTTTCTTTCTTTCTTTACGACATCGAAATTTCTACGACACCCGAATTTCTTTCATTCTGTCTTTCTTTCTTTCTTTCTTGCTCTTGCTTTCTCTCTTTTTCTGCCTGATTACATGGGTTGCAACCAGACCCTCTTTCTGCTTCGCCCTGCAGCGAAGGGCTGCACCCTTCTCTTGAACCGACTCTCAAACCCGTTGTTTGATCGAACTCCGCTCTGATACCAAATGTAGATTTAAGCTATGTACTACTGATCTAGAACTCACAAATATAGATATATGTAACTCAACAGTAAATAAAAGGAAAATATATCAGGAAAGAGATACACATTATTCATGAAAAAAACATGGCTATGTATAGCCTTACAAGGTGCTGTTTAGCATGAAACTAGGAACCACTATCACACTACTACTAGCTAAAGAAAAGGTAAACATGGGACTTATTCTACCAACATGCAAATGCACTACATATTATCCGGGGTCTAACCTTTTACCAATTCAAACTAGTTTATTATCGTTACTACAAACATAACCACTGCATACTTGCATACTGTTATGACTAGTGAACCTTTTATGACCGATTAAATCCAACATATAATAATTCCAAATTTAACAAAGATTTTTTTTGGTAGATTTTTACATACTACAATTTCGGAAAAAGGTGCAACACCTATAATCTAAGGATTGGATTATATACCATGTTAAAGCTTCCTGACTAATCAAACGATGATCGAACAACAATTATGCATACAAATTAAGAAAAAAAAATCATACTCAAAGAATCTGGATTAGAAACATTGCTAGATCTAAGAAAGTTGGACCACAATTTTACCTCAGAAAATTTTGATTTTTCAAGGAGACACGGGTCAGATGCCGAAAAATGACTATGATATTGTATGGAATTTCTCTAGAAAAAATAAGTAGGGTTGGATACTGTATCTATCATAATGCGCTCGGCCCTGCGCGGCCTTATTCCCTAAATGGACTATGGCATTACGGTTAATTTGTTGGATCATGCTTATGTTTTCAATTTTGCAAATCCATTTATGCGACAAATAATCATAAGAAATAAGAGGCACGTATAAGATACGGCAAATAATCATGATCCTTTAAAGTTTAATCAGATCTGACAAATTGATTTTAGATCCGGGAATTAAAAAAATAAAATCAGAAGGTTATGATAATTGTTGCCTCGTACCTCTTTTCGAAAAACAATGAACAATGATAGTACCAAATTTCAGTCACCTGCATTGACCATAAAGAGTATAATTAAGTTAGCATGATATGATAGTAATGAAAAGACTAACTAAAAATTAATGAAAAGACTAACTAAAAATTATATCTGAAAATCATAATACTCACAACGGATTCAGGAGGCCTATTTTCTTTGAAAAAGTAAAATGAAGACATCAGGGTTGGCTATGGTTTGTGCGGCGCCTATTGGACAAATCACAATGACAACAAAACCTATAGTTCTAGCTAGGGTTTTATAATGTGTAATTAGGTCATAAGTTAATTAAAAAGTCCTATTTTTACCCCTCTCTCATCTTATGTTTTCATTTCTAATCCTTAGTCTTTTTTGTCACGTATGTTTATTTCAGAAAATTTATATATGATTTTAGAATATGAAATCTCTGATGGTTACATAATAGGAATCACAATTATCATATTTCCAACACAAGAGAGTAGGTGCAACTTGTTGGTGACCGTATATTGTACGGATTAAACTAAACTGTGTCTCGATCACTTATGTATCGGTAACACATGAAACGCATTTAATGAGTTAATTGCTTGGGCGATCTTTTGGGTACAATACAACAATTTTACACATTTATTGTACACACTTTATTGCGTGTATATTTATTTATTCCTTAGTCTTTATTGCGGGGACAATATGGGCGTAAAAAAAAGAATTACATTATAAAGCGAGGAGATTTGATGGGAATGTACACGCTTATAAGTGAAGAAACATAAACAATACTCCACACATAAAAGCTTAATTATAATAGTTTTTCAATTATAACCCTATACGCTTAATAATTTAATAATTTTTATCATGTATTATAAAAATACACAAATTCGTAGAGTAGTTCATAAGTCTACGACATACATTTTGTAGTAAACCAATTTCTTATTAACCATCATATACATAATTCTACAACATCTCATGCCATGCTATTTGATACAAATAAAAACCAAAATGTAATATTATATTTGTTTAACATTGATACAAAAGTCTGGTTAGGTCTCTAGCGGCATGAATAAGAGGCTATTTAGATCTGGATTGTTGAATCTTGCACCAAGTGAATATGTTTATATTCTACACAAGGAAGTAAGCATCGTTAATCTTATCATGGAAACATACCCATGATTAGACTCTGATGTGAGAGTAAGATGACACTCTTTAGGTTATTATGTTTTATTATGGTTTATGATATACATGTTTCAATGCCTATAATGTTCCTTTTACACCGAAGTTTCCCTTAGGGTTTCCTAATCTTCTGGCTCAAACTATGGGTCGCGATTAACGAGATTTTTACTTATCTTCACCCTCTAGTTAAACCAATTATATCTCTTACTTAATTAGGCTATCTTCTACCTAAATACAAACCATCATCTGTCATAAAAATACCGCGTACGGCTAGCCGTGGCACAAGTAAACCGTGTGCGGCCTACCGTCTATCGAACTTAATTTGTTATACGTAAATAGACCCAATATTAGCAATTAAGCTCGTAGGAATAGTAATGGGTCAGTCGGTTCATACTATACGTAATCTTTTACAAAATATAATTGAAAGCTTCTTCTATCTTCTGTCTTCAACTATTCAAAGCACATTTGAACATGTTGAATCATGTGAATATAGCTGGATCAAGTAACAACCTTCTTACTTGCAAGATTTTTCAAGAACCCAATATAAAAGTAAAGCACATAGATAGGCGGATAGCCCACTAAATGATCACAGAAAAAGTATTAAAAAACAAGCCATAGTTGAGCTGGCATACTTGTATTGATACAGGATTGATTGAGATCTTTAATCCCATACGGCATATTGAAAATATAAAAAAATAAATAGCAATTGTAAGCACATGAAAGAATAATATATTTCTTAAATTTCTTACAAAATCAAACACACTTTTAAAATAAATATCAACCATACAAAGAGTATTATGTTCGCTTTTGAAATGGTTACTTTAAATGCAACTCATTTCTTGTTTGCATTTTCTACTAAAAAAGCCTTTTTGATTGTTGAATTTATATGCAAGAAAATTAGCCTTTAGGCTACTGAATTTTTATGCATAAAATAGGCATTTAGGTTGTTGATTTTTATGCAAAAAATGACTTTTTTTTGCTAAATTTTTAGGTAGAAAACTTGTCTTTTGGTTGATGATTTTTATGTAGAAAAACCAATGTATAAATGCGTAGTTTAGGTGTCATCATCACGTAACATCAAAATAGAAACTACACAATATAAATGTAAAAATCACCCTCTACACAAACATACGCGCTGATGGCTCTAGTTTCCACAACATAACCCATTGTTAAAAAATAAAAACATATTTAGGGCTTTCATGAACTTCTGGTTATATATGTTATTTCAGATGTAACTTATTCTATCAATTTTACTGGTTATCATTAAAGTCAACCTGCATCATATCATTTTCTTGGGAAAAAAAGTTGCAAGTATTACTATTAGAATTTAACCTGCTATACGATGGATCACATGCAACTTCATGGCATCTCGTGATTTCTACTTCAGATGTGACACCAACTACTTGCCACTTTCATTGACTACAATTTGTAATTCTAGGAGCAGTTGGAAATGAACATAATGACTTTGAAGCCAAAGATTAAGTAAAAGAATTTTGATAAAGAAAGTCTTACACTTGCTCTTAAATTTTTGAAGCCATGATGTCACATATCATAGGCAAACTTGATTTAGTTGTATGTAGGAACACTTGATCGTCATCTTAACCCCATGGTTGTTGGCATTCTTTAGGTTTGTAGGGTCGTAAATGCATAATCGTGTAATTCTCGAAATAAAATATGATACTAGAACTTGATAAAGAACTAAAGGTTATAAGAAAGCAAGATTTTAATTAAAAATTTGAGTGACTAAAAAGTATTAGAGTGTGTTTGGTTTGCATGATGGAATCATAATCAGTATAAGATTAATAGTATAGTGGAATATGTATGGTTATCATTAGTTGAAAACAAATGTTTGGTTTGAGAAAATGAATGAATGTCAAACCTTTTATAGCAATGTTTGCTTTATTACCACAAACAATGAAAATAATGATCCATTAACTGGCCAGGTAGAAACAATGAGACCAATATACACGAGACTTTCACAAATTGCAATAATATTCTTCTAAACAATCACAATAAATAGGCGACAAACATTGATAATAAAGAAGAGTGTAGCTCTTAATTGCAGGCCAACATAACATAACTGATAAAGTTTTGACGAACCAGACAACCCAAAAAATTACAGCAACACAAAAGGAAATGTAGCAACCACATAGAAAATATGCAATACATAAAGGCAACAAAAATTTAGCATTTCATAGAGCGTTATGAAATACATAAAGGTAGCAGGAACTACATACATGTAGTTTAGGCCGAAGTGTCGTAGAAGGTTTATAAGCAATTACAAAGCCTTATATGTATAACATAAAAAAGATGATCTGAACAGTAGAGGTCATAGCAAGTGCAAAAGACTTATCTTAACGCTATTAGCATACACGTACAATATAATCACTCGGGGACCAGACATACACAACAGCAAAAAGTTTTACCAAAGTAAGGCCATGTCTATGTAGTGATTGAAACACTTGAGAAATACCACTTCTCATGTAAAATCCGCATGCTTTTACCATGAATAGTACCCTTACGATAGTACGTACATGATTAGATCTTTCCTTTTATAACATGTTTACGTTTCACGTACAACAATTACAAGTATTATGTACGTGTTATAACACGATAAGTATTTATTACGTATTAACTCACGATAATTATTTCAATAATAATTATAATCACGAACATACGAATATGAAATCATGAACTTAAATTAATCACGAGCTAATATTACGTATGTACGTATATTTATTACGAGCACGAATAAATATATTAAGTCACGAACGAAAACTAATTAAATCACGTAAAACACGAAAACGAGAACACACTTATATTTTAGACACGGAAAATGTTCGTGTTACCCTTATGTGGGCCCCATACCCGTCGACACACAAGAGGAAAAGGGCCTAGCCCATTAATCTTTACTAAACAAGGAATTAAAGAAAAGTTATTTTCATAATAACACATTTATTGAAAACAAGAAAAACCCTAAAAGCTTTTCTCCTTCTCCTTCTTTTGGCCGCCGGGTTTACATCACCAAAGGGGGTGTTTAGGTTTGATTTTTGGTGTTAATTTATTTGCAAGGATCGTTGTATGTTCATCATTTTTTTATTCACGTGATCGGTATAAACCCTAACCTATTTTCTTTTATGTTTTGATTTACTAATCACATAAAATCATGAATGTTTTTAATAATAAATTAAAAACAAGATATAAAAATGTTATTTAATCATGGGGTTAAATTAATTAGGTGTTAAGGGGGTGTTTGTTTGTGGCCGACGCCTAACCGAGCCCAAGGGGGGTCTCGGCTTGGCTTAACTCGCACCACCGAGACCTTATGGTCTCGGTTTGGTGGTGGTGGTGTCACGACAGCAGCAAGGAATGGAAAACCCCGACCTAGGTTAGGGTATGGTGGTGTTTTTGGGCCGGTTCATGGGTTAAAACACGGGTCTGGTTCACACATGTTTAGATTTAAAACACGGTCCGGTTCATGAGTTATTTTTCAAGGTTTAATATTTTTACAAGTTATATTATTTTTACAAGATTTAAATTAAATTAATTAAAAGCATGAATATGATTAATTTAATTTACATGACTTAGGTTATTAATTTTATTATTAATACATGAATTTTAACCTAAGTATTTGTCTTTTAATTAGACTATATAATTAATTAATTATTAAAACCATGACTTATAATTAATTAATTTACATGACTTAGGTTATATTATTAATAGATAATAATACATGTTTTAACCTAATTATTTATTTTACCTTTATTTAATTAAATCATGTTATATTTAATTAAATACTTAAACCTATAGTTTATTTAATTTACATGAAATAATTAATAAACTATACTATATAATCACATGACTTAGAATATTAATCAGAAAAAAGCTTATATAATTAGCTTAATTATCCAGCTTATGTCTAATTAGGAAACTTTCTATTTTTAGAAACTTATTTATTTAAGGCAACTAATCTATTTATGGAAACTTTCTATTTTTAGAAACTTATCTATTTTAAGCAGTAATTCTATTTTTGGAAACTTTCTATTTTTTTGAAACTTTCTATTTTTTGGTAACTTTCTACTTTTGGAAACTTTCTATTTTAGGAAACCTGCTATTTTTAGAAAGTTACTTATTATTACACAACAAGTATAATAATACATGAAATACAAGTAATACTAAATCAGAATAGACAGAATATATGATAAACACAATATAAAGCTTAAATCAGTAAAACATGACATAAACATATAAAACAAGCTAAGACATGATATAAAACCAGTTACGTACTCAGTAATCAGATACTTATACACGTATGTATTTATGCATCATTAGTGATACCAAGTAGGACTCTCTTCCGTTCGTCTTCTTCGTTCACTGGACACAAGGTACGGATTCTCCGTCCTTTCAGTATGGACATTCTTCTTATTAGGATTTCCCCGTATGCAGCCAATTGTTTTCCCAGTGTATGTTTTATATGTTTTTCAATTGCCTATGTTTAATTAGAATACCTAAAGCTATATACCTGCATGACCAGTTTCACCTAGTTATGAAGGTACCATAACCATAACACTGGAGGCACCAGTGTTATGACTTCACCACGACGGAGTGATAGCTCGTGGCGTCCCTTTCAGCTTTTGGCCATATTATTATTATCAGGTGGGGCGTATGGGTGCATCCTAGTTTAAATGTTTTTAGCAGATTTCTTAATGTGAATGTGGTGTGTGCCTTGCATCCTTCACAAGGAGCTGATCCCTCCTACCCAAAACCAATATATATTAAATTAGAGGCAGCCCCTCTAATTTGCATGACGAGGTCACCCCTCCAAGTATTCATGCACGTTGATATTTCATGACCTATATTGGCTAATGGTAAATATGTTAAACAATTTTTACAAGATAAACATAAGGCTTTTCAAACTATAAAACCAGTTTTACTAAGATATAACCAGGTTATACATGACTTAGTCTTTTCCGCTGCTTCATGTTTATATGCTTATATTATTCATGCTATTCTTATATATCCGTGCACTGAGCGTATTGCTCAGCCGTTTTCCTTTTCATGTTCCCAAAACGGCAGGTACTCAGGGACGATCGTAGACTTTAAGCGTACATGCATATGGATTGGAAGCTTTCTAGCCTTCTTTACTTTTTGCATTTCTTTATACGTTGATACTCATTTCCATGGACATTGTTTAGTCCTTTAATTTATAGTACTTATGTTTGTGTGTGATGAGTTCTACTTTTGGGATACCGATGTTTGATTCCGGTATTTCCTTTATGGTCATGTAATGTTTAGACATTTATCCTTGTATGCTTTGATGACACGCCATAATCACGCGTGACATTCCATTTATTAAAATGGGATGTTACATCTCAATAACAAAAGGTCGTACTATTCATAATATAGTTACATGCGAACCCAAAACCCATTAGCTTCATTATGTAGATGATTCCTAGTTCATCAAGGAGATTAAGAAATACATCCACCTTCTCTTTATTTGTAGAGAATATATAAGTAACATCAAGTACAGTCAATGTCGTAATATTAAGCATTATTAGCTCTGTAAGCACGTCTTTTAGTTTTTCAGAAGTAACCTTTTGGCGAATTTCATCTTTCGTCATAACATTGGCTATAGTTGCAAAATTAACATTGAATCATTTCACAAACATTTAAAAGCTATTATCAACGAGGTGTTCAAGCTCGTGCGTTCCACACGGGTTGAGGCTGGTTGTTCTATAGCTAGATTGTTGGTGCATTTTTGTTTCTCATCATGGTCTATTATTTGTTACTAAGTTTTTTATGTTTTTTACGTAGGATAATATTACTAATAGTTAGGTTTAATAGTATAATTAATTTTACAACAACCAAAGCAAATACACATGATATACTAACATAATCACGTTGAGGTTTAACAGTTTATGCCACTATATGTGAAATATGCCCATTTAGGATATTTATGCGACTGAGGTATTATAAGAGATAAGAGGCACGTATAAGATACGACAAATAATCATGACAAATTGATTTTAGATCTGTCCAGTGACACCCTTTGAATTAAAAAAAAATAAAATCACAAGGTTATGATAATTGTTGCCTCGTACCTCTTTTCGAAAAACAATGAACAATGATAGTACCAAATTTGAGTCACCTGCATTGACCATAAAGAGTATAATCAAGTTAGCATGATATGATCATAATGAAAAGACTAACTAAAAATTATATCTGAAAATCATAATACTCACAACGTATTCAGGAGGCCTATTTTCTTTGAAAAAGTAAAATGAATACATTAGGGTTGGCTACGGTTTGTGCAGCGCCTATTGGACAAAACACACTAACAACAAAACCTATAGTTCTAGCTAGGGTTTTATAATGTGTGATTAGGTCATAAGTTAATTAAAAAGTCCTATTTTTACCCCTCTCTCATCTTACGTTTTCATTTCTAATCCTTAGTCTTTTTTGTCATGTATGTTCATTTCAGAAAATTTATATTATGATTTTAGAATATGAAATCTCTTATGGTTACATAATAGGAATCACAATTATCATATTTCCAACACAAGAGAGTAGGTGCAACTTGTTGGTGACCATATATTGTACGGATTAAACTGTGTCTCGATCACTTATGTATCGGTAACACTTGAAACGCATTTAATCAGTTAATTGCTTGGGCGATCGTTTGGGCACAATACAAAAATTTTACACATTTATTGTACACAATTTATTGCGTGTATATTTATTTAGTCAACAGTCTTTATTGCGGGGACAATATGGCGTGTAAAAAAGAATAACATTATAAAGCGAGGAGATTTGATGGGAATGTACACGCTTATAAGTGAAGAAACATAAACAATACTCCACACATAAAAGCTTAATTCTACATGCTTTTGAATGTTACTTTCTATTTTAATAGTTTTTCAATTATAACCCTATACTCTTAATAATTTAATAATTTTAATCATGTATTATAAAGTACACAAATTCGTAGAGTAGTTCATAAGTCTACGATATACATTTTGTAGTAAACCAAATTCTTATTAACCATCATATACATAATTCTACAACATATCATTCCACGCTATTTGCTACAAATACAAACCAAAAGGTACATAATATATTTTTTTACCGTTGATACAAAAGTCTAATCTGATTAGGTCTCCAGCGGCATGAATAGGAGGCTATTTAGGTCTTTATTATTGAATCTTGCATCAAGTGAATATGTTTATATCCTGCACAAGGAAGTAACCATCGTTAATCTTATCATGGAGACATACCCATGATTAGACTCTGATGTGAGAGTAAGAGGACACTCTTTAGGTTATTATGTTTTATTATGGTTTATGATATACATGTTACAATGCCTATAACGTTCCTTTTACAACCGAAGTTTCCCTTAGGGTTTCCTAATCTTCCGGCTCAAACTATGGGTCACGATTAACGAGATTTTTACTTGTCTTCACCCTCTAATTAAGCCAGTTATATCTCTTACTTAATTAGGCTATCTTCTACCTAAATACAAACCAACATCCGTCTTAAGAATACCGCGTACGGCTAGCCGTGGCACAAGTAAACCGTGTGTGGCCTACTGTCTATCGACCTTAATGTGTTATTCGTATGTAGACCCAATATTAGCAATTAAGCACGTAGGAAGAGTAATGGGTCGGACGGTTCATACTATACGTGATCATTTACAAAATATAATTGAAAGCTTCTTCTATCTTTTGTCTTTAACTATTCAAATCACATTTGAACGTGTAGAATCATGTGAATAGGTGGATCAAGAAACAACCTTCTTACTTGCAAGATTTTTCAATAACCCAATATAAAAGTCAAGCACAAAGATAGGCGGATAGCCCACTAAATGACCATAGAAAAAGTATTAAAAAACAAGCCATAGTTCTGTTGGCATACCTGCATTGATAGAGGCTTGAGTTGAGATCTTTAATCCCATATGACATATTGAAAAGGTAAAAAATAAATAGCAATTATAAGCACATGAAAGAATAATATATTTCCTAAATTTCTTAACAAAATCAAACACACTTCTAAAATAAGTATCAACCATACAAAGAGTTTTATGTGTTATCTCTTATTTCGCTTTTGAAATGGTTACTTTAAATGCAACTCATTTCTTGTGTGCGTTTTCTACTGAAAAAGCCTTTTGCTTGTTGAATTTATATGCAAGAAAATTAGCCTTTAGAATATTTATGCGGAAAATAGGCATTTAGGTTGCTGATTTTTATGCAAAAAATGACTTTTTGTTGGTAAATTTTTACGTAGAAAACTTGTCTTTTGGTTGATGATTTTTATGTAGAAAAACCAATGTATAAATTCATACTTTAGGTGTTATCATCACGTAACATCAAAAATAGGAACTACACAATTTAAATGTAAAAATCACCCTCTACACAAACATACGCTCTGATGGCTTTAGTTTCCACAACATAAACCATTATTAAAAAAATACAAACGTATTTAGGGCTTTCATGAACTTCTGGTTATATATGTTATTTGAGATGTAACTTATTCTATCAATTTTACTCGTTACCTAAAGTCAACCTGCATCATACAATTTTCTTGAGAAAAAAATTGCAAGTATTACTATTAGAATTAAACCAGCTATATGATGGATCACATGCAACTTTTTGGCATCTCGTGATTTCTACTTGAGATGTGACACTAATTACTTGCCACTTTCATTGAATACAATTTGTAATTCTATGAGCCGTTGGAAATGAACATAATGACTTTGAAGCCAAACATTAAGTAAAAGAATTTTAATAAAGAAAGTCTTACACTTGCTCTTAAATTTTTGAAGCCATGATGTCACATATCATAGGCAAAATTGATTTAGTTGTATGTAGGGACATTTGATCGTCATCTTAACCCCATGGTTTTTGGTATTCTTTAGGTTTGTAGGGTCGTAAATGCATAATCGTGTAATTCTCGAAATAAAATATGATACTAGAACTTGATCGACAACTAAAGGCTATAAGAAAGCAAGATTTTAATTAAAAATTTGAATGACTAGAAAGTATTAGAGTGTATTTCGTTTGCATGAAGGAATCATAATCAGTATAAGATTAATAATATAGTGGAATATGTATGGTTATTATTAGTTGAAAACAAATGTTTCGTTTGAGCAAATGAATGAACGTCAAACCTTTTATAGGAATGTTTGGTTTATTACAATAAACAATGAAAATAATGATCTATTCAACTGATCATGTAGAAACAATGAGACCAATATACAAGAGACTTTCACAAATTGTAATAATATTCTTCTAAACAATCACAATAAAATAGGCGACAAACATTGATAATAAAGAAGTGTGTAGCTCTTAATTGTAGGTCGATAACATAACTGATAAAGTTCTGACGAACTATACAACCTAAAAACATTACAGCAACACAAACGGAAATGTAGCAACCACATAGAAAGTATGCAATACATAAAGGCGAAAATTTTTAGCATTTCATAGAGCGTTATGAAATACATAAAGGTAGCAGGAACTACATAAATGTAGTTTAGACCCAAGTGTCATAGAAGGTTTATAAGCAATTACAAAGCCTTATATGTATAACATACAAAAGATGATTTGAACAGTAGAGGTCATAGTAAGTACAAAAGACTTATCTTAACGCTATTAGCATACACGTACAATATAATCACTTGGGGACCGGACCTACACAAAAGCCAAAAGTGTTACTAATGTAAGGCCATGGCTATGTAGTGATTGAAACACTTGAGAAATACCACTCCTCAATAACAAAAGGTCGTACTAATCATAATATCTAGTTACGTGTGAACCCAAAACCCGTTAGCTTCATTATGTAGGTGATTCCTAGTTAATCTAAGAAATACATCCACCTTCTCTTTATTTGTATAGAATATATATGTAACATCAAGTACGGTCAATGTCAGAATATTAAGCATTACTAACTCTGCATGCACTTCTTTTAGTTTTTCAGAAGTAACCATTTGGCTATAGTTGCAAAATTATCATTGAATCCTTTCACAAACATTTAAAAACTATTATCAACGAGGTGTTCAAGCTCGTGTTCCACACGGGTTGAGGCTGGTGGTTCTATAGCTAGATTGTTGGGGTATTTTTGTTTCTCGTTATGGTCTATTATTTGTTACTAAGTTTTTTATGTTTTTTATGCAAGATAATATTACTAATAGTTAGGTTTAATAGTATAATTAATTTTTCAACAACCAAAGCAAATACACATGATATACTAACATAATCACGTTGAGGTTTAACAGTTTATGCCACTATATGTGAAACATGCCCATTTAAGATATTGAATAGGTTTATAAATAGGTTTATAAAGTTATGAAGAGGTCTAAAAACTTGTAAACCATAGTGGATATGTATTTCAAGCTTATGTGGCATGAAGAGGTCTAAGATTTTGAACCTTTTCATAATTTAATGCATTTGAATTATGTGAGATGTTTATAAATTTACAAGTGGTTTATACATAGTGGAAGTAGGTTTATAAAACAAAAAGTTTTGTAAATTACTTTTATAAACTTTTAGAAAAGTCTATCATAATAGATGCTCTAACATACAAACATTAAAGTTTTAAGCTATAGAAAAGTGCAAGAAATGAGATCGGACTACTTGGATAAGACACTAAAAATATCATTGATAAATGCTCTAACATGCAAACAATAATTTTTTAAGCTATAGTTGTTGTTAAGCATATATGTGCCTATTTTGACTTATTGATCAATGTAAGATAAGAAACAATCAAGCTACTACTGGAATAATTTTTACATGCAACTCATTTTGAGTTTTTACTATACCTTGAAACAAGCATCATAATTCACATAAGCATGATGCAGCGTAAGAAATCAAAATGCGACACAAATTGGTTGCTTTAGAAATGGTTAATCATGCTCACTTATAAAATAGGAGTAAACAAAACAATTAACGATAATTTCTTGTCAAAATTCACCATTGTTCATGACTTGCTAAAATCAAGCTTTCAACAGTGGTTTCTGGATTATCGACTTGTCCTTATCGAACTAAATGTTAATGTTTTTACTGATTTTATTTTTGAGTTCTTAACTTCTGTAAGTAAGATTTTGCTAAGAATGGTATGAGAACAAATAAGGTAGAAGACGGATGTCTTATTTTCTTCCTTAGCCACCAACGCTTATTGATGTGCTGGTATAGTTTCAAGATGAATCTTATCAACTAAAAAGGAACATGCTGACACAAAACACTGTTGGGAATAAATATAAGTGTATTAGTTACCCCTGCTAGTTGGTTAGATTTTCCCCTGCTAGAGTAAGTTCCTCCTGCTAAATAACAAAGGCAGGGGGATTGGTTCCCCTGCTGAAGTCAAAGACCATGCTGCTAGAGATAAACTTGGAATAGATTATAACGCGTTTCAGTTACTACTCCAAGATACTTTCTAAGTTTGTTAGTAGTGATCTTGTATGTGAGTCCTTGTACTATAAAAGGACCCACTAGGTTATCATGCAAAGGGTATCTTTCTCTGTTAGCTTTCATTTCATACTTTAAGGTTTTTATAACCCTAATACCACTATTGGGTATTTGTATATCTATGATATATTAAAGTTTAACGTTTGCTTTAAACATTTCTTCTTGTGCTAAACACTACATTCCGCATGTTGTTTAGTTACTTTGTATTGCAAAGTTTCTCTAGTGTTAGATTGAATCTATTCTCTCTATCACAGCCCTTAAACAAGATAAGGTTTCAGATCTGAGTTTGGGATCAACAAGTGGTATCAGAGCTTGTTGAGAAACTTTGATTAAACTAAGAACAAAACATCTCTCACAACCAACATCAATCATGTCTTCAGATTCTCATTCATCCTCAACCAACAACAATGCTCTCAAACTACCCATTCTGGACCCCGAAAACTTTGAAATATGGGAGTTCAGAATTCAACAATACCTTAAGATGGAACACTATGTTCTATGGGAGATCATAGAATTTGGTGATCAATTTCCAAAGACTATACAAGTTGAAGATAAGGATACGGGAGAAGAAAAAGGTGAAAGCTACAAAGGTGAGGCCAAGAAGAAGTCTGCTGCTCTTGCTGACAAGGAGATACTAGCAAGAAGGCATGATGTCAGGGCTCACAGTTCCTTGCTGTTGGCTCTTCCCGATAGACATCAGCTAAGGTTCAGAAAGTATAAGACAACTAAGGAACTCTGGGAAGCAATAGGCAAAAAAATTGGAGGGAATGAGGCCACACAAAAGTAGAAGAAGAATCAAATGCTTGATCAATTTGCTTCTTTCAAAGCAATTGGTGATGAAGAAATTGGTGCTATCTACAATAGGCTTCAAGATCTGGTCACTCAGTTAGAGTTCTTTGAAATATAATTGACAAGAGAATAGGTGAATACCAGGTTTCTTAACAGTCTTTAAAAAGAATGGTTTGTCTACAAAGCTATTTGGCAGAATAGGGATGACGTAGATGACAAGAACATTCATGACATATATAATAACTTAAAAATTTTTGAGCCAGTGGTCAATGAGATGAAGTCATTAGGAACCATCCCCATCAATCCAAGTGGATCTACTAATTCCCCTGCTAACATGGCTTTAATATCTCACAGCAGTGGAATCTCCAAAGGCAGTGGAATCGAAGTTGGCCTTGCTACCCATTCCCCTTCTACTAGATCTAGATCATCTTATGATGAAGAAAGGCCTACAACATTCAGCCTTGACACTGCTTGTGCTTTCATAGCATCCCAAGGGCCACAAGGATCTACTGTGTTACATGAAGATCTGAGTCAAATCAGTAAGAAAGGACTGGAGGAGATGGATATCAAGTGGAACATGGCTCTACTCAGCATGAGATCCAACATGTTTTACAAGAGGTATGGGAAGAAGATCTCCATGAATCCTTCTAATGTAGGTGGATTTGACAAAACAAAGGTAGAATGCTACAACTGTGGCAAGAAAGGTCATTTTGCTAGGGAATGCAAAGGACCTAAGACTGGGAGTAGCTATAGGAAGAAAAGCAGGGATGATGATTCTGGTGCTAAGGCTATGGTAGCCATGCAGGGGATAGATGGAGCAGGTGGATGGGATTAGAGTGCTATGACAGAGAGTGTTGAAAGAAATCAAGCATTAGTTGCTGAGGAAAAAGAGGAAAATTTTGCTCTTATGGCCATGTCAAGCTCTAGTTCAGACAATAAGGTATATGATGATTCATATTGTACTAAAGCTTGTAGAAAAAAATACTGAGTCATTAAATGATAAAATAAGAAAGATAAAAGTTGATTACATTAAATGTGATATGACCTTGATAATTACAAACGTGCTTTAGAACAGCTAGAGTCCACCATAAGAGAGTATAAACAAAGAGAATGTGATTATGGAGATCATATTGTGGTTCTAGAGAGAGATTCTAAAGAAAATAATGATTCCATTAAGGAATTAACTGCTGAACTAGAAGTGTTTAGATCTAATAAAAAGATATATGAAGAAACTGTTGAAAAATTTGGAAAAGCTTCTAAAGATTTAACTAAAGCAGTTGAAATTGGACAGTCTCCCAGGGACAAAACAGGTTTTGGTGTCAAAAATGAGCATGCTACTATGTAGAACAATGATAATCTTGTGAAACAAGGGGGTTGATGTTTTTCTAGAGAGAGAAAGTTAGAGAGAGAAATGGAAGAAAACACATATATTGAAATGAGATAATAAAACTACCAACACCTCTTTCCATGGTGGAAAGAGGTTTAAATACCCCAAGTCCTTAAAGGACTTGGGCTTCCGGCCCATGAACATGCTCATGGGTCGGGCTATGTAATAAATACTACTTAACTTAACTACGAGCCTATAACTACATGGTTGGAGTGACCGAGACTTTCTAAATGCGTAAAACGTATTTCCAACAATCTCCCCCAAAGGGAGGTCACTCCAAGTTTACAAAGTCCTAATCTAGCATGTTAGATTCTGTTCTTGAGCTCGTAGTCTTCTTTTCTTTCCTTTTCTTTTCTTTTGTGAATATGTATTGAATGATATCAGCCTTTTTGCTTGGAACATGTTCTTTTGGCCTTTCACGTGCGATCTTTGCCTTTCTTGTGAATTTGCCTTCTCGTGACTCCATGTTCCACACACTTATGTCTTTTTGTTGAATTCTCGAGAGTTTCAGAGTTTGGTACAGCGGAAGACTTTATCTTGTACTTTCTTGAATTTTTGTTAAACTTTGATGCAGAAAGACATAAGCATGTGGGAACGACTTCTACAGATACACCGCAACACCACCGTCTTCACTGGTACTCAGCAACGCCACCGTCTTCAACAGGTACACAGCAACGCCACCGTCTTTAACAGGTACACAGAAACGATACGAATAAAATGGCTTTGAACATTTTATTCTAATTCGGTAGCATTTTACCTCCGGTCGGTGAAGACCGTTGAACGATATTAGATATCGTACCCGTGACGGATAGTTTCAATTAAGTAACTTCCTGACAGGATTTCGCGGGTAAACCCGTTCTCTTTATTCGACCGTCCAAAGCTGACTGCGAACATAAAGAGTGAATCACTTGGATAAATTATCCTTGTGATTAAAAGCCGTCAATTCATGAAACTCGGAACAAGTGAATCTCAATTAAGATTTTCACCATCGTTGCTTTCCAGTTGTCACGAGCTTAATTCATAAAGAATCTTACACGTCACCTACCAAGTGCTGTTTGATGTTGACACTAGAAGGATTTCCACTCGTCACTGTGGTCAATAAAGAGTCACTCTGAGTGTTCTGGCAAGATCATATGATAATGCGAAGAGGCCTGGAACGAGTTTAAGTTCGATTAAGAATTAAACCACTGTTACCTTCCAGTTTTTCACAAGATTGATTCTAAAAGAACCGCACGTGTAACCTACCATGAGCTTGTTTGATGTTGGCTCAAGCAGGATTTCCATCTTCATTGTAATACTTACGTATTACTCGGATGTTCTGGCAATATTACAGGAATATTGCGTAGGACTCATGAAAATCTCGTACTTTTCACAGTGTGTGAGAAAGCAAGGAATAAATGAAAAGTGTCCTAATGAGACTTTTGATGATCTCTTGGCTCTATACTCGATTGTGCGTTTTGATTTAGTGAGCGATGGCTGGAGAGGAGTGCCACCTTTTCAATACCAGTCTATTCGGAGTGAATAAACCAATAGATAACGTGTTGATCTCCGTGTGATTAAAACAAATACCTTTTGAGAGATATTTGAGTTAGCTGGGAAGGGTTGTGCATTGCATCACTGGGTCCATGATGTCTTTCTTCAATACCGAGAATCATTAGCAAAAATGACCTCAATAGCATATGTATTGACCCGGTTTCTGCCTAAAGTTGTAAGGAGGGCTTCTTTCTTTACACCCTTTATCTTTACAATTCTTTTTCATTCTTCAACCCCTTCAATGCTTACCAATACGTCATCACTAGCACCTTGTTGTGATTGTTCCAGTGCTAGCTTAAGTACTTGGTCGGCATTCAGCTACGTTCACATTCTTACTCCATCTTTCCTAGGACTTCTAATTCTATCTAGGGAATTGTCCTTGGGAAGATTCCATCGGCTCTGTTGAATCATTGGACTAAACCGATTCCTACCACCCTTTTGTCACCACATCCGTCGTGAGTTAAGCGTGTTTTGGGAAGGAATTGCCACCATGAAAAATCATTGAAAATCACCTAAGGTACTTGTGATATTGAAATCAAAAGTTTTGTACCTTAGTTGTTTTGATCATCAAAAACGCTCCCCCTTAACACGTGCTTTACACATATTAAGTTGGATTATCGTTAAGTCTTTTTCATCTTTTAGCCAAGTATCACTTAAGTCTCCTTAATCCCATTTTCTCTCCTTATCCAAAATGTTAACCATTAATATTTGGGATATTGAATGGATTAACCGGTCTTTGGGTAAAAATGAAATTGATGTTTGGCCATAGAACATGTTAATGCTCCCCCTTAATTAAATAAGGGATAGTTGTAGTGCTTTAGTATGATGTATTTTGAAAGATTTAGAATCTCGTGAGAAATTCTTGAAAAATTATCATACCTTAACACTACAACAAGCCACAAAAGCTGATAAAGTAAAAAGATAACATATTCACAATAATGTACATATGGAGTAGACCTGTAATGAGACGAACCAAAATTAATTGGTTCGTTCCGTGAGCCGATGGTGAGCTCCATATGGTCGTCCACCGACGAATCGTTCTATGCTTCGTAGCAACCGGCGCTTCCTTAGCACTTCCTCAATCTTCCTGATTGCATACGAAGATCCTTTTCGGCACTGGGTTGTCCAGGTGTATGTGACTGCCGGAAGAGGTAAGTTGGAGTTGAGAACTGACAAATCATCTCGAACATTCTTTAGCGTTCCATCACTGAATTTGTGCAGTTCTGAGAATCGCATGTATTGCATGACACCAGTCTGATTCGGATAAAAGATTCCTGCTTCCGGTTTGGTAGTCCCCATGTAGACCTTCTTGTCTTTGTGGAAGTTACTAAGTGGAGTCGTATGGGGATGTTGCAGGTTTAGCTTCTTCTGATAGCTTTCTACCCCAAGTTGAAAATCTTCCACCCGGTGTTGAATGACAATTTTCCTGGCATATTGACGAAAGTTTGAACTCAAGGCTATGACAATATCAGGTGATAGATGGTCAACTTTCTCTTGAGCCAAAAGCAGCAATAGATCTTCTATGTCTTCAAGTTGAAGGTACTGGAGATCACTTTCGTCAATGCGGAATTCTTTCTCATCGGTACGTTTGAGCAAGATTACATTTAAGTAATCGTAACCGAAAACCGTCTGAGTAGTTGCCCCAAGGATACTTTTGATTCTGTGAGATGAGACGATAGAAGCACCTCTCTTAGGACGATGGAAGTGATTATAGGCTAACTTCTTCTTTTTGTCCCAGTGAGATATGCCAAGTGAAGCATAGGTGTCATAAAATTTTAGCAGCTTCTTTCTCCAGATTGAGTCAGGCACTTTGTCTTCTATCCAAGGAACATTCTCCAAATTGACAGCCTTGAGCATTGTTAGTGATGTGGCATACTTCTTTGCTCCATTTTCAAGGTATTCAAGATCGTGAGAGACAAAATACTCGATAGGGATAGTGGCAGAACTAGCGATGACCGTTGGTGTAAGAGGTTGCAATATGGGAGTTTGAATTCCTGTAGTTGTCGCTCTCATTGCTTTGGTAAGCTCATTCAGGTGATATTCTGCTTCATTATGGGTGATCTTTAAGGTATCAAAGAAGTCCACATTTGCAGCTGCCATTTTGATCAGATCCGGGGTCATCGTTGGTTTCCCATGAGAGTACCTTAGAAAAGCCGAGAAGTCGATAGGGTTGTTGAGGAATTGAGTCATCTCCATTACAGTTGCAGTTTCAAATGGATGATGTGGTGCTGTGTTTGTTAGCCAAAGTTGTTCTTGTATCGTATCATCAATGATAAGAGACTCAGCAAATGTCGGTTCTGGAACATTTAAATCTTCAACTTCCATGTCATCATCATGCTGAGCTGTAGAGGATGTGGAAGGTTGAGTTTGCGTCACCGGTATATCATCGTGATGTTCTTCTTCAAGCATTGTGTCTGTCGGTTCTTCTGCTTGCATGTATTCTACAGTCTCAATATGAGAATCAGTAGTGAATTCTGGTGCAGTAGATATACCTGAAGCAGCCTACTGAGTGTCTGATACTGTTGTCTCCAGTGGCTTATCTGTGGTGTTAACAATCGTTTCTGCAATATCCTCGAAACCTTTCTCGGTGGCCGTTTCATTGTCATCCTTGTTTGTTTCGTCGGCATTTGTACCAGTGTTGTCATTTTTATCACCCTTGCTGACTTCATTACCCTTGTCATTTTCGTCATCGTCATCCTGATCATCATCTGTATTCTCGTCCTCGTCCTTATCGTCATCAACATTCTTATCCTTTCCTTGTTCATCCTCTTCATCCTCCTCATCTCCTTCCTCATCCTTATCCTTATTCTCATCATTCTTTTCACCATGTTCCTCGTCATCTTCCTCTTCTAACACATTCTCATCATCAGACTCAGAGTCGGTAGTGTCTGCAGGATTCTCTTCATCAATTGCGTAGTTGAGATATTGCAGAACTTTGCGTTTGTATTTTGATTTATGAGCTCCCAAGTCTAGCAGACGTTTCTGAAGCAATGTCATGATTTGAAGAGTAGATAGACCATTACCGACCAGATGTGGTAATTGTTGATCAACATAAGACTTGACTTCGCGTTGAATGATCGCGGTCATCTGCTCGTCAATTGACCCGAGAAAAGCAGCGTTTTCTTTATCCCGAGTTTTCTTCTCTTTACGAAATGCTTTATGTTGTTCTTTGAGCTTTGACACTTTGTCTGATAGTTTTTGAAGAATGGGCTCATCAGAATGCGGTTCCTTTGGAGGAGTAGCAAACCTTTCTGTCAACGTAGCTATTTGGGTAGCTTGAGCCTCTAGCTGTTGTTGAAGAGACAGGATCAACGGATCATTGATTGTGAGAAAAGGATTTGATGTAGATGAAGCTTGTGGTTCTGTTGGTGGAGGTGTAACCAAAACCGTTAAAGTGGTCGTGGATGATACTGGTTGTACCGGGATAGGTGATGATGTCGATGCAGTGGTTAGGACGGTGGTTAATACAGGTTGTTCAACTGTAGATGCCGGTGTAGATTTTGTGGTAATGGTGGTGGTTGATACTTGTTGTTCAACAGTTGCGGGTGTGATGGTGGTGGTCGGGACCTCACTGATAATTGGGGTTGAAAGTAGGGAAGTGTTGGTCGATGTAATAGTGGTTATAGGGACATCCACCATTTGTTCGTTTGTTGACGGATCAGTGTTGGTGACCTCAACACCCTCCCCTTCGAAATTAAGATATTTCAACACATCATCAGAATTTGAAGTAGACTTACTTTGAAGTTGTGTGTCTGGAATGAAAGTTGCATGAGCATCTTCATTTAGTACCATATGAGTCGGTTCAGGCAGAGATGTGGTGATATTTGCATCCCGATACATCATACTTGTATCTGTGTCAGCACTGCTCTCACGTTCTTCACTTGGTTCCCGACTTTCAAGTTGAAAGGTATCAGTATCTTCATACTCAGCTTCATAAGTATCTTCTTCGTCGAAGAATTCCGTATCATCATCAGGATTACCAAAATCTTCTAAGTCATCAAATACCCTTGAGCCTGATCCACCAAAGGCTTCTTGTCGACTTTGTTGAAGAATAATACGAAGTCTTTTTTCTTCAGAAAGTTGTTGTTGAACAGGATCATTTTGAGCAACACTTGCCTCTTTGCCTTTAGCTTTCCTTGATTTCTTAGTCCTGCGGAGTGGTACTTCTTCTTCTTGTTCATCTTCAGTGTGGATCAGCTCATCTGCATCATCTTCATCAACAATTTGCATTTTTCCTGAGCGTTTATCTTTAGGAGCAGCTGGTTGACGCTGTGACACTCGTTTCTTGCGTTTACCTTTTTGTTTCTCTGATGGTGGTAAATTTGCCCGCTTGAATTGTGCGTCGATGTCACGAAGCATTTCTTGGTATTTATCACTTTCCTTGATTCCATCATTAATCATCGTGTCAGGTACTAGTGCAGGAAGTAATGCATACTTTGTGGAATTTGTGTCTGCATTCATTGAGAGAATCACATACTCATCATCTTTCGTGTGATAAAAGAACTTCCCGCGAGTGTCAATGGTTGGGTCATTCTTCATAAAATAGTGGATAATGAGCTTGGTGAATCTCGGGAATGGGAGATGCACGGATTTCTTCTTCGTTCCAGTAATTTGATAGCAAAATTCTTGCCAGAGAAGAAGTGCATAATCGACTTTTGATGCAGTATATAATCCCCAAAATAAGTGAGCCTGTGGTGGTCTCATTGCATCGGTTCCCCTAGTTTTACCAGTGAGACACTTGACGATGATGGTGATAATTGCTTTCCAGGGTTGCCCTATGTGTGAAGTGTTAAATTGTGATGGACTGTTAATTTCACCCTCATAATTCATGGCACGAATAACTCGAAGCACTTCATCATTCTTTGGGTTAGGCACAAATTGTTCTCCTTGTGCCAACCTAGGGAGCTTAAACAATTTCCTAAAAATGCTCAAGTTGAGTACCCTTGGTGTTTTGTTCAGTTCGAAAGATATGATCTTGTTATCGAAAGATGCAGTATTCCAGAATTCATGGATGTAGACTTCGGGGACAGATGCAGTACGTCTGAGTGTGTCGCTGATGGGTGATATGTCTAGGATATCCGTGGCAATTTTGAAGGCAGGTAAAAGCGGATCAAAATCATCTTGCAACCTAGTGTTGTTCTCGGCATATGGGAGCCTATGACTGAGTGGGACAAGTTCAAGATCACGGATTCGTTGTTCCTCCTCGGTGATTGACATTTTCCTGCTTTGATGACATATTCACAAATGATATATACAACACATGTAGATATATTCAATCAATGCCAATTTTAAACACAGGAAAAATATCATTACACTTATTACCACAACATTCACACATACATCAGATGAACAAGGTCTTTACATATAGCAATGCACTTAGGAAAATAGCATGAATGCCAGCGATAATTTTATTCTAAGGAGATACCATCCTAGCCTTAGTTCTTACAATATTTGGATTTCTTGGTGGTCATGACCAAAACCTCAACAGGTTTTGGGTTGATTTCAACCAAAACTTCAGTGGGTTTTGATTTAGTTTCAACCACTACCTCAGTAGGTTTGGGTTTGATGTCTACTAACACCTCAGTAGGTCTTGGTTTGATTTCAACCAAAACTTCAGTGGGTTTTGATTTAGTTTCAACCACTACGTCAGGAATTGTAGGATTACCCTCAATCCAAATGATAGTGGGCTTGAACAAAGATGAAGCTTTGTCTGCCATGGCCTGGAAACATAAACCCAAGATATTGAGTAAGTAATTTGTATCTCTTTTGTTTACATCGGAATCAACTTATTAACTAAGATGAACTTTTGTAATAAGAAACCGTTCAAGTATTCTTATGAGATAAAAATTGGCTTATTTCAACAACACTTGATTTCGTTTAAATGGCCCTAAGGAACTTAAAGCTAAAGACGGATTAGTGCGAGCTAGGCGAAACTCATGGTATATCCTAAGGCAATAACATAAGAATAAGAGACCAAATTCCATCGCAATGTAGCAAACTATCAGAATCCTAGTCATACCATCGCAATGAAACACTCATCGTAATCCTAATGAAATCCTATCGCAATATCTAAGGCTATCGCAATATGTGCATTTTCATCGGAATAACTGAATAATCATCGCAATATACCCTATCGCAATACATAGTGCGAGACCATCGCAATGTCACATCGGAATGTGCCATCGCAACATTCCATCGCAATGAATCAACGAAAGTCCATCGCAATGAGCCTGTCGCAACGAACCATTGGAATGACCCGTCGCAACAACCCATCGCAATAGAACCATCGCAATGACTCATCGCAATGAGTATCGCAATGAGTCATCGTAATAAATCATCGCAATGCCCATCGCAACGAATCATCGAAATGACTCATCGCAATGATGTCATCGCAAAGCTGTATCGCAATCTACATCGAAATCCGTGACTGGGATTCGATCTCATATTTGACTTCACGATCTGGAGTTTTAGGCAGCGTTTTAAGCAATTCTGAACAAACCCATTGTGTAATAGGGTATCCTTAACAAATCCCAGCACTAAAAATACATGTTCATCGAAAAAATTACAACCCTAAATCGAAAGATTTGAGACAGTAGTTTCTATGTTTGATTGATGATAAAACATGTTTAGACGAAGGTTAATGAGCCATAAATTTACCTAGATGATGAAGTAAACAAGAAACACTTGATCAATCTTGAAGCTGTGAAATCCTTAACAATGGCAGAAAGAGAAAAGTGTGTTTGTGTGTGTAGCGAATGCGACGGGAAGGAGAGATAGGGGGGGGGGTTTGTTGTTGACTTGGTCAAAGTTAATTCAAGCCCCTCCCATTTTTGCCAATTAGCAAAACGAGTCCCCCTATTTTGTAAGTGAAAGTGCAAGTTATCTTGGCACATAATAAACTTATTCCCAAACACAAACACAAATACTTTTCGCCAAAATGTTAATGACCTATCCAGGATATACTTAATTCACACATAGCACACATAGCGTAACTGAAGATGATGGGTAGCTAATATTTTCTGAGTAACCTGTTGAACGACCAAATTTCGTAACTTTAAAGAATTAATATTTGCTCCCCCTTAATCCCTGACCCGTTTTCTAATTAAAGAGCTGTAATCAAAGATATTAGGGACACAACTATTAATGAGGACATTTGCCAATTAAGTGATTGTATAGAACGATTCTGGTGGAAATAAGATTTCTCTTATTTAAACAAGATAAGTGCACTGAAAAGTACACTAATTTGTGTTAGACCAAGTTATTAAGTAAACTTGGCCCCTTACAAGGTTTTAAAGTAAAAACCTTGCCCGAGAAACTTAATTCCCGTTGTGAGCCAACGTTTTCAAAAGAAATACGTGACTTTAATATGAAAGGCGGGTTGCAGTCAGAAATAACTACAAGCCATAATGGGCATGTTTTAAAACTTGTACAACTTTTATACGGACTCTATTTATGGCGCCGTGTCAATAGTAATCGACATTTCTAAAGCCGTAAATATTACCGTACTAAAAGACATGCCCGATTTGAAACGAAAAATATTTTTGGGTTTTCTTGATTTTATATTTTTATGGTTTTTCTTGGTTTTGTATTTTTTATGGTTTTTCTTGGTTTTATATTTTTGTATTTTGCTTTTGATGGTTTAAGTATGTACTATAATATACAAGATCACGATCAAAAGGATACTCGAGAATAGTTTACCAGTACTATTCTTCAGACTCTTCTGCCAACTCCTTAAGTGTCGCTGGTGAAAATGATTTCATGCCTAGCTTTTCGATCAAAAACTCGATGCGTGCTCGATCTAAGGCCTTTGTGAATATATCTGCCAGCTGATACTCAGTGTTGACGAAGTATAGTTCGATCACTCCATTTTCCACTTGCTCCTTGATGAAATGGTAGCGGATGTCAATGTGCTTTGCTCGAGAGTGTTGAACATAGTTGCAGCATAGAGCGATTGCACTTTTGTTATCACAGTACATCGGGATTTTGTTGAAACCAAGGCCATAGTCAGTCAATTGTGATCTCATCCAAAGAACTTGAGCACAGCAACCGGACATAGCTATGTATTCAGCCTCAGTACTTGATATCGCAGCGCTTTTCTGCCTTTTTGATGCCCAACTGATAAGTCTATCTCCAAGGAGTTGCACACTGCCAGACGTGCTACGTCTTGTATCTTGACACCCGGCATAATCTGCATCTGCATATGAAATTAATGCAATAGAAGAATCCTTCGGATACCACAGACCACGATTAAGTGTTCCTTTTAGATACCGAAAGATCCTTTTCACAACATGTAAGTGCTTTTCGGTAGGCAGAGCCTGATACCGGGCACACATGCCTATAGCAAATTGCAAATCAGGCCTGCTAGCAGTCAGATAGAGAAGGGTGCCGATCATTCCACGGTAAAGTTTAGGATCGACAGCTATCCCTTCCTTATCTTCATCTAACTTGGATCGCTCCACCATTGGAGTATCCACGGGGTCACAGTTTTCAAAGTGATATTTCTTTAAGGATTCAAGAGCAAATTTGGATTGATTAATAAAGATGCCTCTAGGATTCTGAGAAATTTGCAACCCTAGAAAAAATGAAATTTTTCCCATCATCGACATCTTAAAGCGTGTGGACATAATTTTCTCAAAACGGTCAGACAAACGTTGATTAGTAGCAGCAAATATTATATCATCAACATAAATTTGTACCAGTATCATGTCGTTGTCCTCCTTGAGAATGAATAATGTGGGGTCCACTTTGCCTTTGGAGAAGCCTTTGGAGATGAGATACGTCGATAAGAGATCATACCACGCGCGTGGAGCCTGTTTCAACCCGTAAAGAGCCTTCTTGAGCTTGTACACATGATTAGGATACTCTGAATTGACGAATCCATTCGGCTGGCTAACATAGACATCTTCCCTTAATTCACCATTAAGAAATGCCGTCTTAACATCCATTTGGTTGACGATCATATTCATATGAGCAGCATAAGCAAGGAATAGTCTAATTGCCTCCAATCGTGCAACAGGAGCAAAGGATTCTTCAAAATCGATACCCAAAGCTTGTTTATAACCTCTAGCGACCAATCTAGCTTTGTTTTTCAGCACACTACCTAACTCATCAAGCTTGACCTTGTATACCCACAATAGTGTCAGGATTTCCACATTGCTGGGTAACGAAACTAATTCCCACACTTCAAGACGTTGGAATTCATTAAGTTCCTCTTGCATTGCTTCAATCCATGATGATTTGGTCATGGCTTGTTGCCAATTTTTAGGTTCAGTGTCTGACAGAAATGCATCAAAATAGCAGTATAATGCATGTTCTTGTAGTTGATGGCGTGTTAAGACTGGTCGATCGATGTCACCAATAATATTTCGGATTGGGTGATCCTTTGTCCATTTAGTGTTGTGATTTTCAATCCTTGGTGGACGGGAGTGAACGATTGCCGGAGCTTCCTCTGAAGTAGACGCACCCGTAGGGTTATCAGGTATGTGTGAACCAAAGAAAGGAAGCTCTTGTAAGTGAGCGTATTCCAGATCGTGATCATATAATTCCTCTTCACCATCATTAGGAACGAGTGGGGGTGATGATTCAGGTGTTGTTTGAGAATTGGTAGGGGATGGTACATCTTGATCAAGAGTAACAGTAGTTGCCTCGGATTCATTTCCATTATCTTGAGCAACAACTACGGGAATCGGAGCCACTGCTACGGGTACTGAAGAATCGTCACTCTGTGGATCAAAGAATTCATCAAACATAGGTTGAAATAACTTATCCCACTCGGACCTTGTTGGTGGTATGAATGATGGAGAAGTAGGGTTGTTGGGAAGTAAGCCGGAACTGATTGTACCGGTTCCCATCTCGTGTAAAGCGGGTTCAGAGCTGTGTTGCTCAGAAGCCATCGCTGTCAGCTCATCAAAATCGACATCCAAAGTTTCTACAATCTTGCCAAGACGACGGTTATAAATCCGGTAAGCCTTCTTTGCAGGTGAATAGCCAATGAAAATTCCAATATCAGCCTTCGGTTGAAGTTTTCCCAGATTTTCACTATTTGTATTTGGATAGCAAAGTGCACCAAACACATGAAGAAAGGAAATATCGGGTTTATGTCCATGAAGAAGCTCATATGGAGTTTTACCATGACGTTTGCGAATGATTGAGCGGTTTTGGATATAACATGCGGTTGCCACTGCTTCTGCCCATAAGAATAAGGGAGCATTCGCATAAATTAACATAGTTCTAGCAGCTTCCATCAGTGTACGGTTACGTCTTTCAACGACACCATTTTGTTGTGGAGTGCGAGCCACAGATGTTTCATGAGAAATACCAACCTTTTCGTAATACGTTCGAAGAGTCTGATTAACGAACTCAGTGCCGTTATCAGTCCGAATGCGGCGAACAGTAGCATTCCGACGTACTTGGATCATTTTTAAGAAGGTAATGATACACTCTGGTGCTTGATCCTTAGATGCTAAAAACTTTACCCATGTAAACCTTGAGAAATCATCCACTATGACGAGGATGTATTTTCTACCACTCACACTAGCTGTACGCATTGGCCCACAAAGATCCATGTGCAAAAGATACAGTGGTTCTTGGTTGGTGTCTTCTGCTTTAGGTTTGTAAGATTTCTTGGTGCTTTTCCCCAATGAACATGCGGAACATAAATGATCCTTGTCGAACTTTAGTTTCGGAAGACCACGAACAAGTTCGTTTCTAGCCAAATGGTTGATAGCATCAAAGTTAAGATGAGATAACCGACGATGCCACAACCATGACTTGGTCATAGATGCTTTGGAGAGTAAGCAAACAGGAGAGGCGGCCATCATGTTTTGAATAGACAAAGTATATAGATTATCCCCTCGAGAACCCTTTAACAAATCATTTCCTGCAAGATCGCGAATGAAGCAAGTATGTTGTCGAAAGGCCACTTCAAGGTTAGAATCGCAGAATTGTCCTACTGAGAATAGATTATGACCAAGTCCCTCTACATAGTAAACCCTTGAAATCGTGACATTCCCAATTTGATATTCACCATAACCCATAATCTTTGCAATATGGTCGTTGCCGAATTTGACTGTTCCTAGAAACTTGCTGACGAAATTTTTGAGCATCGAGCGGTCTCCAGTCATATGTTTGGAGCACCCCGAGTCCAAATACCAAAGAATAATTTGGACGACCTGAAAATTTTACCAAACATAGACGATGTATCGGATTCTAATTGTTCTTCTGAGTTAGCAGGTACAGATATAGTTATCTTAGATTTGCTATCAGACAAAACTTTAGGTTTCCAGATTTTCTTACTAGTGTTTGGCTTAGATTCTAGTTGTCTAGTATTCTGAGGCACTTTGTGACTGGGGAGATTACCACTGGTAGGCACAGTAGTGGGGGCAGACCTAGTTAAAGGGCGCTTGTTCCTTTTCTTAGTGCTAGTGTTCCTATTTAAAGGACGCTTAGACCTAACTTCCGTGGATGTGATCCTAGTTAAAGGGCACGTAGTTCCATTTGCAGTAAAGGTCCTACCAGTGGGTTTCCATTGCCACCCAACGTGAGTAAATTTCTTACCTGTTGGTTTCCATTCAAGATTGTTCTTAATAGCATGCATTTCATTCACGTGATCAATAAGGCATAAATCATGATGCTTAGAAAACATACATTCGTTACAATTCCAACATTTAGCATTAGAATTCACACTTTGCTTAGGTTTCCACTCATAAAGAGGACCTTTTGTCTTAGCTACATGATTCTTTTTATTTAAAACTGAAACAACGTTCCTAGGGTGCACTTCTACTTTCTTCTTCTCAGTCCTATTAGTGGAAGGCTTGATCCTATCTTTCTTTCCTCGAGATCCTTTAGCCTTAGTGGACATTCTTACTCCTGTAGAAGCCAAGGGAACATTAGTGACAGATTTTAAAGGTGCCTTACTGGATAGTGTCAAAGACGGTTTTGCTCCTGGAGTCTTATTGAACGGAGTGACAGCAATGGGCTTATTATTAAGTAGTGCAGAACCTGATGTACCTATGTATTGCAAATATGCTAGGCAATATTGAACTCGCTTAACATATGCATGAGCCGAATAATAGTCGCTACTTGAGGGATCTAAGGCATAAAGATCGTCTAAAATATCCCTAAGAAGATCGACATGCTTAATGGCATTCCTCATATAATCATCATAGGTAACCTGGTTTCTCTTGTGAAGTGGATTCTTATGAAGCACTACTGACTTGGTTGTTGGAGCACTAGTGGACGGTGCAGAGTCAGTAGCTAAGTTATCAACAACTTCTTGTCGGGTGACAAGAAGTGTCTCCTTTAACTCTGCCAAAACCATGTTTTTATCTATGAGCTGAATTTTTAGGTCAGAGGTTTCCTCACATTTCTTGTTCAGTTTGTCAATTAAAGACTTTCGCTCTGTCGCATTAAACGCGATGTGTTCTTCTATTGAACCAGAAATTTGTGAGTCTCCCTGCCTTACTTGTTCACGCTCTCCTAGTATAGAATTAATTCTTGTTTCTAGGACATGATTATTAGCCTCTGCAGCCTCTAGTTCCGTTTTTGTTTCTACTAATTCTCTCTTAAGTCTCATCATTTCATCTTCTAAATTTTGAACCATCTGAATCATCTTGTCACTTGTCTCAACGGAGTTTCCACCTTCATTTAGTTTTGAAAGAGTTTCATTTATAGATTGATTCTCAATTTCAAGAGATATAGAATGTTGTTGAAGCTCGTTAAAACTTTTTGAAAGTGTATTATATGAATCCTGAAGCTTTAAAAATTCAGCGTTGGATTCATGACAAGAATGATTTTCTACAGTATTCACATGTTCAATATTATTCACAGTTTTATGCACATCATCACAAATATTCACAGTAGATGAAATTTCACGAGTATATTGAGTAGTAACAACTTGCATCACTTCAAGGGACACCATATGTTCTAAAAAGCAGTCATATTCTGATAAAATCTTTTCCTTTTCAATTAAGTGTTGTTCATAAGCATCATCCATGTTATTGAAAACTTTTTGAACTTCACCAAGCTCAAATTGTAAATTACACACTAGATCATAGACTCCTTGTTTAATATGGTTCACAAACGGAACGATCGCTTCTTCAAACACCGATTTCATGTGTTCGAATGCCCATTCTCCAGCAGTTTGAGCCGTTGAAGTCGTACATTCCAAGATGACCTTGTCAAAATCGGTAAGGTATTGCCCAATCTCTTCAATACTGAGCCTTACCGTACAAACCGGGGGAAGATTCTTAGGAATTTCCTTTGGTTTGTCCGAGTTGACAAGTGTAGGAATTATACTAAAGCATTCTCTAGTCGGCATGAAAGTGGATGTTTGGAGAGTTTTCTTTTTCATATTGAAACGAGTTCTAAGATCTATTGTGGCATTTTTTGCATTCATTGAAGCATAATCATATTCAGGATATGTCAAAAGTAATTTTAACTACTTTTCATCGTATGGTGATATAGAATCACTTGAGAACACTATCGGGTCTAATGCCAAACCTAACTTTATTGCATCATACAGTCGGGGGTTGTGGTTAAGTGCTTGCTTTGCATAACCCGGGTTAGGTGGTAAGTCTATGAGACGCGATAAGTTGAACTCTTTAAATGAAGTATGAAACAAGTGTACTAGATGTGAAGCGGCATATTGTTTTAAAAGCTTAAGTTCCGTTTCTTTTATTCTGTTAGACGTCTTAATTTCCAGTTCAAGCTGTTTGGATTCCAGAATTTCAAAATCTGTTTGAAGTTGTTGAAAATTAGTGACGACTGATTCTTTTTCTTTAAGCTCATTCGAAAGGTTTGCTCTTAAACTTTCAATTTCAAGCAGATTGTCCATTTGAACTTTCCTAAACCTATCAAATTCAGGATTGGTTAAGGTAGTGGACACAGGAGTCATTTCCAAGGTTTTAACCTTGTCTTTATGCAAAGCAAGCTCAGCAGATAAAGTCTGATTAGCATTAAGGGTTTCACGGACTGCAATATTCATTCTGCTAAGCAAAGATGCAGGTACCATAACCAAATCAGGTTGAGCAGACGAATTAATAGTCATAGGAGCTTCCGGTTGTGGTTCACTCAAAATCTGAGGACTTGCAATGTTATTGCTATCATTGTTTGTCTCATCGATTAAATTACTAACCACCGGAGGCTCTTCCGAATACTCAGACATTTGCTCAACTTGATAAGGTACAATGCTAGAATTTGTAGCAGTATTTGGTACCTCAGCAATGGTGTCAGTCCCATAGAGTGAAAGATTTGCCATAAGAGCTGCTTTAGCGGTGTTAAAATCATCACAATCCGAGTCATATGCATCCAAATCATCACATTGATAAGCAGCATTGTTGGTGATGACTGTTGTGGGATGATCAGTTTCCGCTACTCCTGGATCTGCAAGGAATGCCAATTCTTCGTCATCAAGCTCACGACCTTGGGCTTGAGCATTCACCAAGTAAATCTTTTCCTTAAACCAAGTGTCGTCCCTTCTCCTCTTAGGCTGCTTGCAATCTCGGGCCATGTGCCCTTCCCCTTTGCAGTTGTAGCAAATAACCACCTTCATTTTACCAGTGCTGTTGGCCCTTGTAGCAGTAGTATTGGAAGAACGTGCACCAGCATTAGACGAATTTGATCTCCCTTGAAGTGGTTGCACCATGACCCTGCCGTCCTGAATTGTTGCCTGTTGTCGAGAGTTAGACGAGTTCCTTAACTGATTGTTAGTTGGTGCTGAACCTCGGTAACCTCTTTTGTTTAAAGTTTGACTTAAAAATGCAGACAACAGAGCTAGGACTTCAGTATGGCTATCTCCTTGTTTAAATTCAGGGACAGGGATGTCATCTTCACAGTATAATGCTGATGCTGGTTGAGCAACAAACTGATTGGTTGGAACACTTTCTTGATGTGAGTAATGATGTTGAGTAGCCTGGAGTTGTGGATAGGTACTAACAGGGTTGGTGGGAGGTTGATACAGTGAATACTGGTGTGAAGCTCCTTGTGATGATGATGTTGCTTGTTGGTGATAAGATGTTGGTGGCGGTGGCAGAATCGAGTACTGTGGAAAGCTTGGTGTTTGATACACAGGTTGATATGAAGATTTGTGTCCTACAGCTAGCTGAGAGTTGTGATATGACAGTGTAGGATGATTTGCCAATAATGCCATTGGTTCATGATAAGGTCCTTGAGAGATTCGGTTTTGGATCACATGCTTCTCATGTTGTTGTAAGAAAGCATATAGTTGATCTAAATTGGACTTGTGTAGATCACGAATCATTTTGACATCCGTCACATATTGACTCCATTCAGGGGGTAGTGTGTTCAAAAACTTGGTGTTTAACTGAAATTGTTCAATCCTTAGATTATAGACATTCATGTCATTCATCAGAGTAGTAAAACGCCAGTAAAAATCATGAAGAGTCTCCCCTGGAATGTATTGGAATCTATCAAACAAATCATATAGTTGACATTCTCGTTCTTGCTTAGTGAGAGATGTCCCTTGTAGCAAAACCGCAAGTCGATCCCAAAGATTCTTAGCCACTTTATGTTCACTCACCATTCTGAAGATATCAGGTGGAAGGGCTTGAAGAATTGTTTGCACAGCCCTTTCATCGGCATCTGCAATGAGTTTGTTGGCATCGGTTAACTCATGATACTGCCTTGGCCTTGTCACATTGTTGACTGTAACCTCTCCCCAATCTAATGGACCTTTGTCAATTGATTCTAGCATAAGTCGACCACTTTGTTTGCCCATGATGTATGTTCTCATTCGACTTTGCCATGATTCAAATAAGTCTTTGATGAGCAAAGGCGGGCGAGTATCGGTACCCGAAATGATCGATATATCGGTGAGTGAAGTCATAGTTGGCATAAATGAATGTGAATTCATTTTGTGATCCCTTGAATAAGATTATCAAAGATGATCGAACAATGAAATAAAGGCTATGAGTTTTTTGTGTTGTTAACTAAAAGATGTTGTTATCTTGTTGTAGTATTAGCTTTTTGAACGTTTCCAAATTACCAAATTAAATGCCAAATAGAAGAAAATCCACTAAGTATATAAAACCAGTTCTGTCGCAATGTTCTTTCTATCGGAATACCTAGATCGGAAAGTCTCACTATCGGAATCAGCTCAGATCGTAATGATTTTAGATCGCAATGTAACCTTGTGGCAATGATGATGGTATCGGAATATTTCAGATCGCAATACGATGTCTATCGGAATGCTTCAGATCGCAATACCTATCGCAATGATCTTAGATCGCAAAGTGGTTTGCAAAATTTGAGCAGAGTAACGACTTAACACACCTTCCTTATACCCGTCGGAATCTCAGATCGCAAAAGCTATCGGAATGATTCAGATCGGAATAAGTAACGAAAATCCAATGATCGCAAAGTAGTACCCTAACCCTTTCCGATGGTTAAGGGATTGCGATGGAGGCCAAAGTACTTTTTGTACTTTCCGATGGATGCGTCTGCTGAAATTTCGGAATGAAGAAAAACACACTTTCTTGCACTTTTGATCCAAGAAACCTGAAGTTTTAATGAAATCTAAGATACCAAGAACGCGTTTAAGCCCAAATTTCTAAGTTACACTACTTATCACTATGAACAAACGAAAAAAAATTTGGAAGTTTCGGCCAAAAAGGTAGTTTATGATCTACGAATGTAAATACACAACTCAACACAAAGAACAAGCCTTTATCTCATCCCATGCTCTTGATACCAATTGTAGAACAATGATAATCTTGTGAAACAAGGGGGTTGATGTTTTTCTAGAGAGAGAAAGTTAGAGAGAGAAATGGAAGAAAACACATATATTGAAATGAGATAATAAAACAACCAACACCTCTTTCCATGGTGGAAAGAGGTTTAAATACCCCAAGTCCTTAAAGGACTTGGGCTTCCGGCCCATGAACATGCTCATGGGTCGGGCTATGTAATAAATACTACTTAACTTAACTACGAGCCTATAACTACATGGTTGGAGTGACCGAGACTTTCTAAATGCGTAAAACGTATTTCCAACATACTATACCACCACCTCTTGCTAATATTCATGCACCATTTCCTAGAAAAGACTTGTCTTGGACTGGTCTCTCTTGTTTCAAGAAGCATGAAGATATTGAATTTGACTTAAGTGCATTGATGTATCGTGGAATGTCGATGTATTTTAATTAGATACGGTATAGGACAAATTTAGGCAATTACCCTTAGGAAAAGGTAATAATCCATAAATAAGTCGAAGAAGGATTTAATTAAACACGTTGATGAACCAAGTTCGTTGTACACGAAGATCAAGTGAATTTGAGACGTTTTGTTTCGATTTGGACAATTGATTTGAATTGGTTTTTTTGATTTTTAAACTAAAATCCGATGATTTTTAAAGTGAATGAACCGTACTAATGTAGAGATTTTGTATGGGTTCAGAATTTAGTCTCGGTATCTCCTCGAATTGATTTCCGGTTAAATGTGAGACTCAGTTGTTCTTGGTGGAAATAATATTTTTGGTTTTGGTAAATTGAATGTGCAAGACTTAAAAAATAAATGACGAGTAATTAAAACTAAAACTAGTTGAGACGTAAACAGTGCAATATCTAAAACCTTGAAAGTAAACGACGAGAATTTAAATGACGTAAAATTAAAGCTCGACGAAAAATTAATTTGACGAAGTAATAAAAATGAAGACTTAAAATAATTCAAACTTAAGAATAAAACTAAAACACGAAATTAAAATAAAACCAACTCCATCGGAATCCAGATCGGAATATACAAAGAAAATCTATCGGAATGTTTAAAAAAATAAAGCATCGGAATAACATTAAAAAGACAACCCATCGGAATAATTCATCGCAATACCATCGGAATGCAAGCTATCGGAATATGGCTGTCCAAAATTGGACAGCATTCCGTCGCAATACAAACCTAAACCCCGTCGCAATACAAACCTAAACCCCGTCGCAATCCAGATCGCAATGTGCGATCGGAATCACGATCGGAATAGGGGGATGAAAACATAAGCCATCGCAAAGTAGAACCCTTGTTGGGTTATTGCGATGGACACAAGCAAACGATCAGAATGTGTAACTCCCCAATATTGCGATGGAAGTGAATTTGGCAATAAGCACAAGTTTAATAAGCTAAGACTAACAAGCATGTACCGAAACTATATAAACGAGAATAAGGTGCACAATAAGCTAAAATATAAAACCTTTTACGACACAAAATAAATAAACTTTGTAAAAATACTAAAACTTTTTAAGAAAACTTAAAAACAATAAGCTAGACACAAATTAAGCCAATAAGCATGTCAAGCTCAAAGCTTGATTCGTAGGAAACTTAGATTAACCAAAAGACAAACCTTTTCATAAATCAAACATAAAACTTAAACAAATTCGTGTAAAGAAAAGAAATCGGATTTGAGATCAAATAGAAAAACTAAGAAAGGTAGAATAAGATTAAGCTTAAAACAAGAATTAAATTATCAAAGGTAAAGGATTGATTAAAAACAAGAAAGGAAGATAAAAGATTGGGATCCTAGTGAGAGAAACTGTCACTTTCTCTCTCTAGAATCACCTACAAAAATGAAAGAAAAACTAAGCTAAACTAAAACTAACCAACCCTCCTAAAGGAGTTTTGGAGGGTATTTATAGGAAATGGGGAGGTGCATGTGTTGCCTCCTCTTTCTTTCTTTCTTCACGTCTTCTCGTCTTTTAAGTTCTTTGACTTTATCGACTTTGTCTCGGGATTAATTAAACTCGTCTTATAATTTATTTGTTTATTAGACTCGAGTTCTTCGGCTTTATTAAACTTCCGTCTTTAGACTTGTTCTTCGATAAATCTTCAGAATTGGTCTTGGACTTCCGTTCTTTTTCCACTCTTTATTTCTTGACTTCGTCTTTTATCTTTTTCTTCGATAAAAGCCCGTGAAATCCCGTGTTTTCTCCACTTTTCACCTTTTCGTCCTAAATCACAACAAAAACACAAACCACGCATAATTCCGACATAAATGACATAAAATACACGTTTTGGCTTGGTTATTATTGTAATTAAGTGGTAAAAAGGATGGGTGTTTTCACACCTATCAAATCACCTACACTTAACCATTGCAATGTCCTCATGCAATGCATTAGTTACAAAGCAAGTTTACATTTTTCATCATAATTAATCCATGTTGGCCTTTATTAACGAGATAGAAAATTATAAACATACAAAGTAAAGAAATCAAAAACATACCTTTGGGTTTTGGAAATGTCGTGAATGATCATCATCCTCAAGTTTTCACTTTCTCCAAACCAAGCTTAAAAACGAGATCATTGTAATTATAAGTTAGTAAACTAACACGAACTCATGTGGGCCAATTATTCACTTAGACTCCCTTATTCCTAGGGGTATCTCTTATATTTTATTGTTGTCTTGAATGATCACGAGGATGCATTTTTGACTTATTTCGATAGTTATTTAGTCCGAAAATAAAGTGAACGATTTAATCAATAGTTAGCTAAAGGACAAAATCTTTTAAAACTGCTTCTCGGGACCTCATAAAGTTCATATCTTGGCATAACTCGCTTCGCGATTTGAGACCTTTCTCGGACCGATATTTGGCAGCGACTTCATACTTCAAACCTTGAGAGACGTTCATGAAGTTATGGTCTTCTCCTCATAATGGAATTTCTTCACTTGAAGTTTTGAGAGATTCATACTTGGACCAGACTTCTTCATTTTTCTCCAATCTTTATTTTGGACTTTGATATACAACGATCCGCCTCCTTTTAGGAATTGGATCTATTTATCCTCATACCTTGTTAGGGTCTTTTTGGATAGACTTCTCCATGATCTTTAGGGGAGTATTTGCTTTTTGTTGTGTGTCTCGATCCTTCATATTGATTTTTGATAAATGATTCTTCACATCACCTTTGGATCTTTAGCAACAAAATGTAGCCCTCATGCCTTGTTAGGGCCTTTTCGGACTTGCCAATCTTCGCATCCCGCTTCAATAAGTTATGCCTTGGCTATGAACTCTAATCCGTACCGAGCAACTTTTAAACGATCTTGGGCTAGAAGCTAAGTAACCTTTTAAATCGTACAACCTTATTTATTGCAGATAAATTTATTAACAAGCGATGGGAGAATAGGCTTATAATTAACTCACATAAATTCACGAAAGAATACCAAACTTATAATTGACTCTATCATCTCTCGTTCTCCACAGTTTAAAATCTCAAGGAATGAGACTCGTGGATGCTTAGCCTATTAAATCAAAGTTTTGGGTTTTCGAATCGCCTATAGGATCTTGCAAATTCTTAGACTCTTTCAAGTTTAGAAATCGCATTTTAAAGTTCCCTTGATAAACGACTCTCTAGGATCAATTATAAGGAACTTGCGAAAAGTTCTTGTTCTTAACCCGTGAGAGTTAAGACTTTCGCGTTTTATAGCTCCCTATATAAAAGCCTAGCAAAACTTGACTTAAACACGTTAAGGATACTAGCTAGAGCAAACTTAGATAAGTAAACTCGGGTCGAGTCAAAATATTCACGACTTTTGAAAATTAAAACCACTTTATTAAAACTTATTCTAATAAGGAAAGAAAATAACTGTACAAAAGTAAAAACAACTTTAAAACTAGGCCAAAATAGAATAAAATTTTTGAAAAATGTCGAAAAATCAAATTTTCCGGTTAAAATGAGGACAAATACAAGGAAAAGGCCACTTAACTTCGATAGAAGTCCCCCCTACACTTAAGATAAACATTGTCCTCAATGTTTAAGAATGTGGAAGTAAACTCCCCTACACTTAGGACATTGTGCACGTTGTTTAAATCTCGCTAAGAAAGAGACAACTAAAGAGATTCCTATTTTAATATTGAGAAATATAAAATAGTGAATCGAAAAGAGTTTAGGATAGCACCAGGAAGAAGGGAACACGGAGTCACGGTTCGTCAAAAGTCATCAAGTGTGTGTCTTTGAAGCTCTAATCCCTGCACATGATAAGAAAGAAAGCAAGAAACACCACGGGGCTCCCCCTACACTTATGGTGAAAATAGATAGATAATTGGGTTGCCTCCCAAAAAGCGCTTGTTTTTGTTAACCGAGTCACGAGCCTGACTCGCCCCCGAATTAATTAGTCCATGGGGAAGCCTCGAATGTGATACCGGAATCAAAGACCTTGTCCTCGTTCCCGGTTGACATCAACAAAGGAGAGGCGGGGGGATAAGTCATGAATGGGAGAAAAACCCTTTCGACATACGAGAAGTATGTGAATTCAAGATCCACGGGAGGTGGGTTGGGTAAAGTAAGCACATTGTCCTCCCCCAAAGACAATGGATACTGAGCAAAGGGCAAATCCGTATTGTTATCAATCATAGCATAATCAGTGTCACCTCCCGGGTCAAAGCAATCATCCTCCATGATAGTGGCTAAAGGGGAGGATGAAAGGTGCTCGGGAGGGGGACTTGGGACAATACCTTCTTGCAGCAAATTATCAAAAAGAATTTCCCCCTCCAAACCATCGTCATCATTACCTGGTGGTATGGAGTGAATGTCAATTTCTTCCAACAATGGGTCATTATCTTCAACGGGAGGAATAGATGGAGGCAAAGACTCGGAAAGAGGAGGAGAAGTCAACGCTTTGATTTGAGCAATAAGAAGGTGCACTTTCCGTAATCTATCGCGAAGAAGTACGTCTTCCACCTCATCCACAAGATCATGTTCATCGGTGAAATTCTCGTAAACCAGAGAGAATAAATCGTCATCACCCGCATCTCCCGGTGGAGATTGAGAAATTTCAAAAGTGAAATTCTCATAGCTTGGAGAAAAATCGTCATCATTTGGATCGACCTCTTCCGTAAGAGTAACGTCGTCCTTAAGCTCCATAGCAGACGGTATGTCACAAACCTCATCATCAAACACTTTATCCAGACCAACATCACTAAGCTCATTCAACGTATCACAATCCTTAGACACGTTTGGGATATTGAGAGGAGGGATGACAATAGAACTAGGACATTGAGCAGAAAGATCATTCTAAGAAATAGTAGGCTCATCGTCATCATCATCGTAATAGTATGGATACACCGGAGGAGGAGTATAAGTCTCGATATTCGATATTTGCTCCTGTCGTTGATCCTCTTGACATTTCTCGATGATCTTGGTGAAAGCTTCTTGAAGTTGTTGACCTTGCTTAACAAGATTATCCCATTGTTCGTGGGAGCTCAAATGTTCGAAGGAGGGTTGATGATCGATGGGGTGTTGTGGGGGCTCAAAATGTTGACAACCTGAATTATAGCATGTTTGTGGCTCATAGTAGTTCATCGATTGAGAAGAATTAGAAACCGGGTTTGGTTCATAATAATCCATTGGCGAAGAAAACTGAGGACACAAATTTTGCTCATAATAATTCATTGGTTGACAATAATAAGAATCATGAGGACCCCCACAATTTTGGCAAGAAGGGTAAGAAGAAAAGTCGGGTGCGTCTTGTGGATAGCTATTTTCATTGTCATAATTGTACCCCGGTTCTTGTCCGTGAACAGACGGGTATTGAACCGGGCACGAAACATGCCAATGAGAATCGCTTCCACAATAGATGCACGGGGAAAGAGTAGGTGGGTTCAAAAAGGATGAATTAAGTGAGTGGCACAAAGGACAAAATCCTGGTATTAATTGTGTATCTTTGATAACAATTCCGCAACGCTCACATGTACACCATTGACAAGAGTCGTTCCCGTACAATTGTCTCCCACACCCGACGCAATGGACATAAAAATCCATAAAGAAAGATAGAGAAGCAAGAAGAATATTTTTGGTGCAAAACTTTGAAAAAGAAATGCTTTTTATGATTTTTCAAATGTTTTTGGATTTTTGAAAACTTTGGACACGAAAAATAACGTTCACGAGTGAACGGGTCCCAAAAGCCAACGCGTCTTTCACAAAAAACCGTTAATCTTCACGAAAAGAGCCGGCAGCGGCGCCATTTTAATGTAGAGATTTTGTATGGGTTCAGAATTTAGTCTCGGTATCTCCTCGAATTGATTTTCGGTTAAATGTGCGACTCAGTTGTTCTTGGTGGAAATAATATTTTTGGTTTTGGTAAATTGAATGTGCAAGACTTAAAAAATAAATGACGAGTAATTAAAACTAAAACTAGTTGAAACGTAAACAGTGCAATATCTAAAACCTTGAAAGTAAACGACGAGAATTTAAATGACGTAAAATTAAAGCTCGACGAAAAATTAATTTGACGAAGTAATAAAAATGAAGACTTAAAATAATTCAAACTTAAGAATAAAACTAAAACACGAAATTAAAATAAAACCAACTCCATCGGAATCCAGATCGGAATATACAAAGAAAATCTATCGGAATGTTTAAAAAAATAAAGCATCGGAATAACATTAAAAAGACAACCCATCGGAATAATTCATCGCAATACCATCGGAATGCAAGCTATCGGAATATGGCTGTCCAAAATTGGACAGCATTCCGTCGCAATACAAACCTAAACCCCGTCGCAATACAAACCTAAACCCCGTCGCAATCCAGATCGCAATGTGCGATCGGAATCACGATCGGAATAGGGGGATGAAAACATAAGCCATCGCAAAGTAGAACCCTTGTTGGGTTATTGCGATGGACACAAGCAAACGATCGGAATGTGTAACTCCCCAATATTGCGATGGAAGTGAATTTGGCAATAAGCACAAGTTTAATAAGCTAAGACTAACAAGCATGTACCAAAACTATATAAACGAGAATAAGGTGAACACAATAAGCTAAAATTTAAAACCTTTCACGACACAAAATAAATAAACTTTGTAAAAATACTAAAACTTTTTAAGAAAACTTAAAAACAATAAGCTAGACACAAATTAAGCCAATAAGCATGTCAAGCTCAAAGCTTGATTCGTAGGAAACTTAGATTAACCAAAAGACAAACCTTTTCATAAATCAAACATAAAACTTAAACAAATTCGTGTAAAGAAAAGAAATCGGATTTGAGATCAAATAGAAAAACTAAGAAAGGTAGAATAAGATTAAGCTTAAAACAAGAATTAAATTATCAAAGGTAAAGGCTTGATTAAAAACAAGAAAGGAAGATAAAAGATTGGGATCCTAGTGAGAGAAACTGTCACTTTCTCTCTCTAGAATCACCTACAAAAATGAAAGAAAAACTAAGCTAAACTAAAACTAACCAACCCTCCTAAATGAGTTTAGGAGGGTATTTATAGGAAATGGGGAGGTGCATGTGTTGCCTCCTATTTCTTTCTTTCTTCACGTCTTCTCGTCTTTTAAGTTCTTCGACTTTATCGACTTTGTCTCGAGATTAATTAAACTCGTCTTATAATTTATTTGTTTATTAGACTCGAGTTCTTCGGCTTTATTAAACTTCCGTCTTTAGACTTGTTCTTCGATAAATCTTCATAATTGGTCTTGGACTTCCGTTCTTTTTCCACTCTTGATTTCTTGACTTCGTCTTTTGTCTTTTTGTTCGATAAAAGCCCGTGAAATCCCGTGTTTTCTCCACTTTTCACCTTTTCGTCCTAAATCACAACAAAAACACAAACCACGCATAATTCTGACATAAATGACATAAAATACACGTTTTGGCTCGGTTATTATTGTAATTAAGTGGTAAAAAGGATGGGTGTTTTCACACCTATCACGTACCGAAAAATAAATCTAAAAGACAAAATTTAAAACTTTAATTTTTTTTTATTTTTTTATTTTTTAACAAAAACATTTAAGCAATATTAATTTTAAAAGTAAAAAAATATTTATTTATTTATTTTTATTTAAACTCATTAATTTTGAAAAATTTTAAATAAACAATTTATTTTTAAAAATCTATTCATTTCATTATTTTTATTTTTATGTTCTACTTTAAAACAAATTTAATTGAAATATTAAAAACTACACTTTTGACTAAAATTAGTAAACTTATTCAATTAAAATTCAATTCACTTTTTATTTATTAAAAACATTTAAAACTTACAAAGTAAATAAAAATAAAAACGTTTATAACAAAGAAAGCAGTTCAAATTTCTGTAAGTATATTACATTCATAAAGATGAAGTATACTAAAACATAAGGCAAGCCCAGTGGTAATGGCGTTTGGCCTTTAAGGTGCAGGTCTTGAGTTCGAGACCTGCTGAGAGCAGATTTTATTAATTATTTTTTTGAATTATTTTTTTAGAAAAAGTAATTTACTCAATCCCAATCATATTTGTATCTATAGTAATAGGACAAAGAAGTAACTCAAACAAAATCAAATAGCAAAATAACGCAGTACCATTAAACAAAGAAATTAAGCATTCTAAAATGATAACACAGTAACAATTAATCAGTAAAAAAATAAACAACTAAGATAAAATGAAATCTATATAGAAGACTATCATTAAACCAAATACAACAGCTTATATGAATTAACAAGTTCAGCCAAAAGAAATCTAAACAAAATTAACTATAGCAGCCATTCAGATCTTCTAGCATTAGAGTAACAAAATCAATGATAGAGGTTTGAACCTAGCAGAAACAACTATGATTATGCAGCAATAAAACACAACAAGGTATCCATAAAAAATTCTATATCAGTTCAAATACCTCTACAACTAAACGCAGCAATATCATTCAAGGCTTATGGCAGCAGTAAATCAATGACATCCAAACTCCTAACATAACAGGATGCTCAACAGGCAACTAAATTTATATCAGCACGTCGAATACAAATGATTCGGTAAATTAATTAAAGCAACAGTTTACAGCTTCTTCATCTAATTAAACAAACAAATCAGTAAGTCAAAAATTAACTCAGCAACCCTATAAGAATACTAAGTCGATCCTTAACTCGATTAAACTCTCAACACTAAGAGTTCAGGCACATATTAATTATGAACATATACTGACATATCAGATTTCTAACAGGGTGAAATTAAAACAATCAGATATTTCCGAAAGCAATATCACTAAATAGCAGTATCCAAATTAAAAGCGAGCAGTTTCATCATAGATTAAACCAAAAATCAGATTTAACTAAAAACTAAAAAATAAAACAATCTTACTATTATGACGATCCCGTTGATGTAGAAGTCGCGCGTTGAGCAGACTTGGACTAAACGATATCGACACCATAACCACCATCAAAAACGTCAAGACAAACCACCAATAAACAAACAGAAAATCGCGAATCATAGCAACATCAATTACCAAATCATCACAATTAATGAATCTCGATTCACGAACTTATATTGAACCAGCAGCTTAATTACTCTTGTTTATCAGTAGGATAATCAAGTTTTTCCCCTTTTTATTGTGATTTCAGTGTAATTTAATAGTAACGAGAGTATGGTTAATTTGACTAATCTAGAAAGAGATTTATTAAATGAACAAGAGCTTGAGAGTTGCGTTATATAATTTCAAAAACAATCATAAGAACGAAATTGCAGAAAATTAAAAACACATTATATAGCATAAAAATGATTTCATTAATTCGCAAATGTTTACAAAACTAATTAAAAGGAAAAATACAATTAATAAAAACAAGATTACAATACTCTTAACTATAAAAATTACACTAAAGAAGGAGATGAGTTTTTTACAAATATCAGGGGGTTTTTATAAGCTACCCGAGAGGATAGTTTGTTGATGAAGAATCAACCTCAGCCCTTAGTTAAGCATCTTCACACTCTCTTTCTTCTTGGTTATGATCCAAGGGTGGAGATATACTTTGGATCACACGGATCGCCACGTTGGCCTGTTTTGTGATTCCTGTGCTTTCTTGTAAGCTGATGTGGCAACAATTCATTGGTGTAATGGTGAGGATGATGTGTTCTATCCAATCAGAGAGGGGGAAAAACTTGTCACTTGATTATGCCCATCTTCAAGGTCTAAGTTAGTAGGGAATTAATTAAAGACGCGTGAACAATCACGCGCCTCTAACTAGAAAGCCCCAAAACTGATTAATATTATTAAGGTTTGGTGAATAGTGAAGGGGATACTAGTTATTTGGTTTGGGGAAGAGACGAATGGGAACTTTGTTTGTATCGATGAGTGATGAGTGTTTATTTATTTGACCAAAAATCTTGACCTAGCAAAACTTTGTTCAAACCGTCCATTTATTAAATACCCTAATGGGTTTTAGACAGCCCAAATAAACATCCCATGTTTTATAGTTTTCAGCTGTTGGGCTTTGTAATAAACTTGGGCCCAAATAAAGTCATCCTTTTAATAGTTGTTATTATTTGGGCTAATTTTGGGCTTGGACTTTAAAAGTAAATAGATTGTTTCCACTATTGGGCTTTCAGGCCAAATAAGTAAATGTGTGTCCCACGAATCCAAATAATCTTTAAAATCCACTAAAACGAACTTGATTTTGGCTTCGATGATCTTTTCTTCAAACTCGTGCCGATTTTGTCGGTTTTTGTGAACTTCGGTACCTTCACACATTAAACAACAAACAAGCATATACAAGGCAATATTCATTGGTTTTATGAATTTATTCATTGTTTTAAGATACAAATGATATGAGCAATTTAGCTCATATCATGCATACATACCTAATAATCTAGAAACAGAAGAACCACTAGTGAAAACCTGTGCTGTTAGGGACTTGAAAAGGAACAAATTGCTTTAAAACAATGGAAAATAGACAACTCTCTTCAAGAGAAGGACTTTTTGGAAGTGATTCTAGTTCTAAGAGTAGTTCACCCAAATCTAAATCAAGATCAAAGTCCTCTAAGTCTACTGTAAAATATGCCGGTATGTATAGGTTTGTTAGAGGTAATCAGAGAATTTGGAATGACCAAAAGTCTCATCAATTAGGAGAGAACTTTGTGATAAACACCAAACCTTGTTTCACCTGTGGCAGTTTTGATCACACTTATCAAGACTGTCAGGCACCAATGGAAGTGGTGGTTGCAAATCCTTTAAAGGACATGCAACCAAAAGCCATTCTTCTGAATGCAGGGGCAAAATCCTTTTCCCCTGCCAAGTATGTTGCCCCTGCTTTGAGAAACAAGGTATCTGATAAGTATGTAGTTCCTGCTCTAAGAAAGGTGAATGATGCATATCCCAAGTCTCGCCCTTCCATGACCAAACCAACACCTCATACTACATATAAATTTATCTCTAGACCTTACCAACACATCAATAGAGGCCAAAACAAAAGATGGATTCCCTCTGCCAAGCATAGGGATTCCCTTGCTAAGTCTAGGGTATCCCCTGCTAGCAAAGTTTTGCCCTCTAGAAACATGGGCATATGGGGAAAAGATGTGAAAGCCTCAGCTCGTTGGGTTTGGGTACCCAAAAGGGGTACTCAGTCCAATGGTGTATCTCTAGTCTTTGATAAGCTATCTTATATTGATACACGAGGTAGATCCAAGTCTGTAATGACTTGGGTCCCCAAGAGAAACTAAATTGTTTTTCTTTTTGTAGGTGACAAAGAAGACCAGGAATGATAAAGCCTATTGGGATAGTGGATGCTCAAAGAGCATGACTGGACAAAAATCTTATCTGTCTAACTTTGTTCCCCTGCATGACAATGATGGTGTTTCTTTTGGAGATGGGCATGGAACAATCACAGGAAAAGGAACTATTGTCACTAATGGGATGACCTTTGATAATGTTTACTTGGTGAAAGAGCTTAAGTACAATCTCTTTAGTGTGTCTCAAATGACTGATAACAAGAACATTGTCTTGTTTACAGATACTGAATGGCTGGTGTTAGGGAAGGAGTTTGTCTTACCACCCAACATTCCTATTGTACTCAGAACACCAAGACAAAAGAATATGTACACAATTGATCTCAAGGACGTCTCTCTTCAAGACAATGAAACCTGTTTCATTGCCAAAGCCTCAGTTAATGAATGCAAGAAATGGCATAGAAGACTTGGTCACCTTAATTTCAAGAACATGAACAAACTGGTCAAATATAATCTGGTTCATGGTCTTCCTTCCGAGTCCTTTACTGATGATCATACTTGTGCTGCTTGCCTAAAAGGGAAGCAACATAGAGCCTCTTGCAAGTCAAAAACAAGTGTGTCCACTACCAAGCCACTAGAATTACTTCATATGGATCTTTTTGGTCCTACTTCTGTGGCAAGCATAATGAAGAAATGGTACTTCCTGGTGATTATTGATGATTTTTCAAGGTTCGCATCGACATTCTTTCTGTTTGAAAAGAGTGACACAACAGATGTACTCATTGGGTTCATCAATCAGATTGAACTTTCCAAAAGTATGAGGGTAGTAACCATGAGATCAGACAATGTGGTGAATTCAAAAATAAGAAACTGGACCCTTTCTTCATAAACAAAGGAATAAAGAGGGAATACAATATAGCAAGAACACCTCAACAAAATGGAGTTGCAGAAAGAAGGAATAGGACACTTATTGAAGCTGCAAGGACTATGCTATCTAATTCCAAGCTTCCAGTTATCTTTTGGGCTGAGGCTGTAGCCACTGCTTGTTATGTTCAAAACAAGGCCTTGGTGGTTAAGGCACACAACAAGACTCCTTATCAGCTGTTCAATGGAAGACCCCCTTTGATTGACTTCTTTAGACATTTGGATGTCATGTGATCATTTTGAACACAATTGATAATCTAGGCAAGTTCAATGAAAAAGGGGTTGATGGGTACTTTGTTGGTTATTCATTAAACAGCAAGGGATATAGGGTTTTCAACAAGAAGACAAGCAAAGTGAAAGAAAATCTTCATGTAGATTTTCTTGAAGACAAGCCTGAAGATTTACAAACAGGTCCTGATTGGTTCTTTGACATTGAAGTTCTTTCAAAATCTATGAATTATGTACCTGTTGCCTTGCAAATACTAACATTTCAGGTACTAAAGAACCAACTGGTGCAGAGAAGCCACCATTGAGGTACATGACTGTACCCCTCACTGTTTCCCATTGATGCTGGTCCAAAAACAGGTGAAGAAGATGATGCATCTCAAAGGAAAGAACAACCAATCTCTTCCCTTGCTAAGTCAACTTCTAAAAGTAGTGGAATGGCTGAAAGCAATAGAATCCAGGATTCCCCTACTAGCAATTGCTTCCCCTGCTAACAAGGATCCAGTTGTCAATGATATTAATGATGAAGAAAGAGAATCCCTACTCATTTCCTCATCTTCACCTATCTGTGGTGGTCCACTCATGTCCAGCAGTGGAAGCAGAATAATTAGGAGTGGTGGTCCAAGTTATTCAGAGCTGCATTCAGCTCATCAGCATCCATCTCTAGGTCATGCAGTATCATTTGGAAGCTCTTTTGAGGAGTTCTTTCCCAATCAAGATAGCCCCATCAATTCTGACTTAGACGAGGATGAAACAGAAGTAATCATGAGCATGCAGCTACCTATAGAATCAATAAAGATCACCCTCTATCACAAATCATAGGTGATCCTGAAGCTCCTAGACATACAAGGTATTCAGCAAAGGAACACAGTTTCATTACAAACATCACTATGAAGTTTAATCATGACAACATGCAATGTTGTCTGTTTACTGCATTTTTGTCACAAAAAGAGCCAAAGAAGATTTTTCAAGCATTAAAGGATCCAAGTTGGGTTGAAGCTATGCAAGAGGAACTCTTACAGTTTGACATTCAAGAAGTTTAGATTCTGGTAGATTGTCCAAATTGGGCAAGGCCTATTGGGACAAAGTGGGTGCTTAGGAACAAAAAGGATGAGAGGGGTATTGTAGTCAGAAACAAAGCAAGACTGGTGGCACAGGGATATACACAGGAAGAAGGCATTGATTATGAGGAAGTCTTTGCTCCAGTAGCCAGGATTGAATCCATTAGATTGTTTTTGGCTTATGCTTCATTCATGGACTTCACAGTGTACCAAATGGATGTTAAGAGTGCCTTTTTATATGGCACCATTGATGAAGAAGTCTATGTTATGCAACCTACATGGTTTGAAGACCCAGAACACCCAAACAAAGTATACAAGGTGAAGAAGGCTATGTATGGACTTCACCAAGCTCCTAGGGCCTGGTATGGAACTCTTTCTAAGTACCTGTTGGATAATGGCTTCAACAGGGGGAAAATTAACCAGACCCTGTTTATCAAGAAACAAAAGGGTGACTTTCTTTTGGTACAAGTATATGTGGATGACATCATCTTTGGATCCACAAACTCTGTGCTTAGCAAAGAGTTTGCCAAGTTGATGCAGGACTAATTCCAAATGAGTGCTATGGGTGAACTCAACTTCTTTTTGGGGTTACAAGTTCATCAGAGAAAGATGGGATTTTCATCTCACAAGACAAGTATGTGGCTGATATTGTGAAGAAGTTTGGAATGTGTGAAGGAAAGAAAGTCTCCACTCCAATGGATAAGGAGCATCCTTGGGGAAAAGATGGCCCTGGAAAGCTCATTGATGTCAGAAATTATAGGTCTATGATTGGATCTCTCATGTACCTTACAACTTCAAGACCTGACATCATGTTTGCAGTTTGCTTATGTGCAAGATACCAAGTGGCACCCATATAGTCCCATCTGTTTGCTGTGAAGAGAATTTTTAGGTATCTAAAGAGTCATCCAACTTTAGGACTTTGGTATCCCAAGGAGTCACCATTTGAGCTGGTATCCTATTCAGATAGTGATTATGCTGGTGACAACAATGATAGGAAGTCTACAACAGGTGGTTTCCAATTTTTGGGAAGCATGTTCATATCTTGGCAGTGTAAGAAGCAGACTATTCTGGCCACATGCACAACTGAAGCTGAGTATGTAGCAGTTGCTGCATGCTGTGGACAAGTTCTTTGGGTTCGGAACCAGCTGCTTGATTATGGGTATAATTTTCTTAAAACCAAGATATTTATTGACAATAACAGCACCATTTGCATTATTAAAAATCCTATTTTTCATAACAAGACCAAACACATTGAAATCTGACATCATTTTATTAGAGATTGTTTTGAAAAAGGGTTAATTGTCCCAGAGGCAATTGATACAGAACTTAATGTTGCTGATCTTTTGACAAAAGCTTTTGATGTGGGGAGGTTTCAGTACTTGGTTGCAAGTACTGGAATGGCTAATCCCTAAAAATTAAGGATTGCTTTATTGTTGTTGTTGTACATATGTTAGTCACTATTTCCATTATTCTTCACTCGACTGCTTTTGAACAAAGATTCCCCTGTTGGTGTTCATTCCCCTGCTAAGGAATTTTCCCCAGCTAAGAGTTCTTCTCTTAGGTTGGGTTTGTTCTTTTTAAAGTGTTTATATTTGGTTTTAGACTAACAATGCAGAGACTCAAATGGTGCATGCTACACTCATGGGAGAATCAGGTATATGCTCTATGTTTGAGGGGAGGTTAGGTCACACCTTTAGGATTTAGGGTATCCTTAGGATACTCATATATGATTCTAGATCATATCCACTGGTGAGTAGGGGTTCAGAATGATGAAGACTTGCTGCGAAGCTTGTCAGAATTCTAAAACCTTGAGGCACTGTAATGTGTACTTAAACTTGTTTATTCACCAACTTGCTGTCTAAATTCAGATGTTTAATACATATTGCCAAGACTAACTAACCATAAGTAAGGGAATGGTAGGGATGGTGACTAGGGTATGCTTATTTTCTTAGGTTGACCAGGTACAAAGTTACTTATGTGTTAGCTCTTTGTGTTTAGAACTTTGCTGAATGGAGGACTCTTGAGTTTCTGTGTATCTACCTTGTGTTTACAAGGGTGTGCATTAGAATAGAGCCATTTAGCATTGGTATCTTCATGATTAGTCTAATACCCCTAGAAAAGTTTCCCCTGATTTCAACTTTTGATTCCCCTGCTTGTTCAACATCCCCCTGTTAGACTGTTGACCGACAATGCCGTTACCCTGCTTATAGCCGTTGGGCCTGCTTGCTAAAATTTTGGTTAGGGAATATTTTATTCTTTCCAAAAGATATTTAAGGCGCTTTCTTAGCTGATTGGTAATCTTTTCTTTATTATTTCAAATAAATTCCTTTTTTATCAAGATTTATCTCTAATATTTTTGCAATTTGAAAATTTAGTCCAATCACAGCTCTTCAATTCGCTATAGAAACTTAATTCCCTTGACCAGCAGGTATACCTCTCTTCTTCGACTAAATCCCACCTAACTTTCACAACTATAAACCTTCAAACGTTTTCAATATTTATCATGTCTCTAAAAATTGCTGCTAATCAAAATTAAATTGCTCTTTTACATGATGAACCAACAGAATTCACTGATGTAGTGGCTTTTTCTAAAACCTTCGTATTTTAGAGTGGCTCTTCTCATAAATCCCAGGATTTACACCTCACACATCCAAGAGTTTTGGTCTAAATCAGTGACCAAAACAGTGGATGGAGAGGTAACAATTCAGAGCATAGTAGATGGCCATCCCAAGGTGATTACACTTGCCTCCATTAGAGATAAGCTTGTTTTGGATGATGAGGATGGGATTGCCAACCTACCTGATGCTGAAATCTTTGAGGGTCTTGTAAAATTGGGGTACACTCTTTCAGATGATCAAAAATGTAAGTTTGCTAAAGGTCAGTTTGCCCCACATTGGAAATATTTGATTCATACAATTTTACAATGTTTGTCACCTAAAACCACTGCTTTTAATGAATTTGGAAGTGAAGTTGCTTCTGCCCTGATATGCTTAGCAACAGGGAGAAAGTACTGTTTTCTCAAATGATTTTCAAAGGAATGGTAAAAAATGTTACAAGCAATTCTAAATTTTGTATGTACCCAAGGTTTACACAACTTTTGCTGAATATGAGTGAACATGGTCCTATCAAACACAAAAGCTATTTTTCACCACCAAACACCCTACCAAACTGTTTACCACACTTGTTGCACCATCTCCACAATTTTCTGGCAGGGTTGTTCCACTCACTCCCATCATGATGAAACAAATCAGACTAGAAGCAGCTAAAACAAAAGTAGCCACACACAAACCATCTGATTCCCCTGCCAAGACTGTTGATACCCTTGCTAGTACTCTACCCACTACTGATCCAAAACATGAAAGGAGGACCAAAACCAGGTATGCCAGGTCTCCGTTGCCTGGTGAATCTTCAAAAGTAGCAGAGAGGAGAGCCTCCAAAAGGTTGGATCACACTGGGGTTTGGCTGCCACTACTGTCTCATCCTCAAAGGATGAGCAGGATAGTGACACCATCAGTAAGTCCTCTCCCTCACTTAGTGATACCAAAAGAGGGGAGCAATCCCCTTCTAGGGTTGAGAGTAGAATGCAACCATTGTCCATCTTAGAATTGACGAATATGTGCATTAACTTGAAAGAGCAAAAGGCACAATTTGTACAAAATGTCAAAGAGCAGGGCCTGGTTATCAATAATTTGGAAACCAGACTTTCTACACTAGAGGGGAGGAGAAAGCCTAAGCTTATCATATCTACAGATGAGGATGCTTCCAAAGGGGAGGAAGTTCCTAACACAAATGAATCTACTCAGTGGTATGCATATCCTGGTGGGCAGGATTTACAACAAGAAAAGGTGACAAGTGCTGAGAAAGGAAGTGCTGAAAAAGGAAGTGATAAGGGGAGTGCTACAAAATAGATTGCCCAAACATTGTTGACTATGGGCAATCAAGAAGAAGACCCTGCTTCAAAGGTTTCCCCTGCTAAAAAGGATCCCCCTGCTGTAAGTTCTTCCCCTGCTAAACCTATCACTCAAACATTTGTTAGGAGGAATAGAAGGCAACCAGCTCAGAAGGGAATTCGAATTGGAGAACCTGCACCTAAAGCAAAACCAGCACCAACAGGGGATCCAAAAGACAAGGGAAAGGGGATCATGGTTGAACAGCCCAAGAGAAAATACAAGCACGGAACACCTGAATAGTAAAGGGCTCAAGAAGAATATGATGAACAGGTAGCTCTCAGACTTCAACAAGAGGAGCTACACATGCAGGATTAGAGAATGCAACAGATGAGGCCTAAAGAGATGCTTAAGTAGATTGAAATCTTGCATAGAGAGTTAGATGAAAGGGCGTCTCATGTTCAAGAACTTCTAGATCATTGGGAAAAGGAGTTGGTAAATGCTCCTTTAGAAGACAGGTATGAATTGATTTGTTTAGTGTACAAGTATCAAAATGAATATCTGGTAAGAAGGGCAAATCAGATTCAGAAGGAAAATATTTGAGGTTTGAAAAAAGGAGGCTGGCACACTACAAAGTTATGCTCAAGAGACACAAGAATTAGACTGATGGTCATTTCAAAGACATGACTTTTGAGGAGATAGAGAAGGTAGTCAGACCAATTCTAAGAGAGACAAATGTGGAAGACTTCATAGGTATAAACACTCCTGAGGAAGCTGAGTATCTCAGGAAGCAAAATGAGATGTTACAGAGAGCTAGGGAATCCAGAAAAAGAAAGGCTGAAGGAACAACAGTGTAAACAACACAAGCAGGTGCATCATCACAAGCAGGTGCATCATCACAAGCAGGTGCAAGTTTTCCAGCAATTGAGAGATCTGTAGTCCATGCACAGAGAGTAGCCAAAAGACTCAAGAGGATGGAAAAGGTTGGTATAGTTACTAAGGAAACTCAGCATCCCTCAAATGAAGAAATAGATAAGCAGCTGGTTATGCAAGAAAATGATGAAATCTCACCAAGTGAGTTTGGGAAGAAATTTGCCATAGTAGAATATGTTGTTTATGAACACAAGGGGATGACTTGGTGGAAGCTTACAAGAGTTAACAATACAGCACAAACATTTCTAAGCCTAGATATCATGTTTTAAACTTTGGATAGTGAGGACTTAGATGATCTGTGGAAAATTTTGAAGAAGACCTTTGCTGCAAATCCTCCTACTATGGATGGTGTAGAGAAGGATTAGGTGATCTGGGAATGCATGCATAGGATGTATGACCATGAACTGTTTGATCCCATATTTGGAAATTTGTTGTATTGGAAGTTATTTACCAATTCTGGGGTTTATGAGATAGTCATGGAAGGGGAAGAGTCTATTTTCTTAATCATCGTTATTATCCTTTCACTCAAGAGACCTTGAAGAAACTGGCACAAGCTGACTTGATTCTGGATGCTAAAGCACCTGTTGCTTATGATTTGGTAAAGATGATGTATAGTCAATTTTGGCTAGGAACTTTGTAAGCATCCTCATCAACTAGCATTTATTCAGAAACTTGTCTTTAGGCGAAAGCACAAGTTTAGGGGAGGATTGTTGGGAATAAATATAAGTGTATTAGTTACCCCTGCTAGTTGGTTAGAGTTTCCCCTGCTAGAGTAAGTTCCCCCTGCTAAATAACAAAGGCAGGGGGATTGGTTCCCCTACTGAAGTCAAAGACCCTGCTGCTAGAGATAAACTTGGAATAGATTATAACGCGTTTTAGTTACTACTCCGAGATACTTTATAAGTTTGTTAGTAGTGATCTTGTACGTGAGTCCTTGTACTATAAAAGGACCCACTAAGTTATCATGCAAAGGGTGTCTTTCTCTGTTAGCTTTCATTTCATACTTTAAGGTTTTTCTAACCCTAATACCACTATTGGGTATTCGTATATCTATGATATATTAAAGTTTAACGTTTGCTTTAAACATTTGTTCTTGTGCTAAACACTACATTCCGCATCTTGTTTAGTTACTCTGTATTGCAAAGTTTCTCTAGTGTTAGATTGAATCTATTCTCTCTATCACAACCCTTAAACAAGCTAAGGTTTAAGATCTGAGTTTGGGATCAACAAACACTTACCAAAGTAACACATATCCTTAGTTATGTGCCGCTATGTATTCTACCGCTATGCACGGGTAATCGCCTAGTTATAATAAAACAATGTCATTATATTCTTTGTTGTTAATCGCTTGATATAATTAGAAATGTGATACTGATGCATGGTCATTGAAGTTGGAGGTTTAGATAGAGTGTTGTAATGAAGGACATAGATGTTTCAACATATAGAGTTTGTGATCATGTCCTTCATTAGAGCATTCATTGAACTTTTGATTTGAATTAGAGTTGATTGTTGGTTGGAATTTGTGTCAATTCATCATTGTCTTACAAGCAAGGGATGCAAAGTGGGATTCTGAGAAGCATATGTCTGAATGCTTTTTATAGATGGGTATTAAAATCCTAGTAGTTTTAAAGCTATTTTATGTCATTATGTGAGGAGTAATAAAATATGGCTGTTTATTTGCTTAATTCATTGGTTATCAGTTACCTTAGTAACTTATGTTTTGGTTGTGTATTTATATGTGAGCGGATTTATAGGTTTTAATATGTTTAGTAAATCCTTTTACGTAAAGTTTGGTTGAACATTTTGTCAATTACAAAATCTTGGTTCTATTTTTAGTCATGGCTCAGGGGACTGATTTATCAAGTTTAATTGAAGATCTTTCCGAGGCTACGTAGACGAATGACCCACTTGATCAGTTTGTAGAATTATTGAATAACGAAACAATTAAAGATAATATGATGAAAAATTCGTTTGAAATGTTGGTTAACTGCTCGAAGGCAACTGCAACTAAACTGTAAAACCCGTATTTAAAATCCTCGAATATTAAATACGCGTAGTCTCAGCTTTAACTTTAATTAAACATAATCAGTAAATATGCAGTCTCAGTTTATTTAAATACTACAACAAATAATTATTCAGAAAATAATTATTAAGTTTATATAACGTATGTATTATAGATTATTCAGAAAATAAGTAAGCGTTAACAGTAATTACGCAGCCTCAGTTTCATTTAAATATTACTACAAGATAATAATTATTCAGAAAATAATTATTATGTTTCAAAAACATTTCGTACGTATTACATAGTATTATTTATTTACAGAAAAGAGTATTACGTTTTCAGAAAATTAAAACACGAGCACGCAAATCAAAAGATTTTAAACGAGGAGAATCGAAAACGACACCAAATGGGTGATGTTTGGGTTGCGATTTAGAAAGAAAACAAAAGAAAAAGAGACGGGCTTTTAGCCCAGTATTCTTGTAAAAAGAAAAAGGACGGGGGGCTTACCACTCCTTTTTACACAATAGTAACAAAAAAAAGAGAAGAAAGAACTAGGGTTTGCTATTTGGCCCACGTGTAGAAACAAAACAAGGGAAATGGGGACTTTGATTTTCATCGTCTATTCATTTGTGTCCGTCATTCATCTCGTATCAAAATCAAGGTAATCGTCTATTCATTTATCTGGTGAATGTGATGTGCGCTTACATCCTTCACATTGGAGCTGATCCCTCCACCCAACACATTATTTAGAGGTCACCGCTCTACAGCATGACGAGGTTACCCCTCCATTTATTCATGCAGCAGTTGTTATACCACATGACCTATGTAAGCTCTTGACAATTAAAATACAGTAAATGCATGTTTTCATATTTAACAGATAACGGTTCAGCTTTATTATTTATATATTAGACTTTTTAGATTATTCACAGGTTTTCGCTGCAACTTTACTTATCAATCTTACAACTTCAGTATTTTATCATCTGCTTCATTTAATTATTTCTTATCATGCTTTATATCTGTTCACTGGGCGTTATGCTCAGTCGTAGTTCCTTTCATGTTCTAACGGCAGGTACACCACGACGCTCTTAAGATTCTGAGAGTACGTGCACTGGATGGAAGCTATCCAGAATTCTTACTTTATGCACTTCTTACATTAATTTTCTTAGTTGGACATTGTTTAGTCCTTTCCTTCAGTATTTATCTTTCATGTTTTAAGCTTATGTTTGGATTACTGATGTTTGATTCCTGTATTTCCTTTATGGTTAGTTAATGTTTTAGGACATTTACCTTATGCTTTGATGACACGCCATAATACATGTAACAGTCCACTTATCCAAGTGGGGTGTTACAATAGTGGTATCAGAGCGCAAGGTTCGACATGTAGGCTCTAAAACTTGACCTGTGACTAGTGGGTAGTCACCAGGAACATCCCAGATTTTGGCGTTGTTATCTTTCATATTCCTCATGCATTTATCAGTCAGTTTTCTTTACTTATCAGTCTGTTTTCTTAAATTTTGACTAAGTAAAAGGTTGGTACAGGACTAGCCATATTTAGTCGCATGTGCTTTTTTGCGAATTTTGTTTTGGCGAACCTACCCATACGTGTTCACCCTTGACCGTTCAAATTTTGTATTGGTAAACCGATCCATAGGCGTTTACCCTTACTCATGACAGATTCATGTTTTCACTCGAATGTTATTAGGTGAACAGACCCATATGCGTTCACCATTTCTTAGGTCAATTTCATTCTTTTCAGTCGAATGTTGTTTTGTGAACTGATCCATAGTTGTTCGCCTTTGTCATATCAAGACATTTTATGAAATTTTGACAAGTATGGATTGGACTACAGCCATCCATATTTAGTCCCAGATTGTAAGTTTCTATACATGACAATTCTCATGAAATTTTGACAAGTATGGATCGAACCAGAATCGCCCATACTTAGTCACATGTTCTCTTCTTGAATTCTGTGGATTGAACCATAGCCATCTACACCAGTTGGTGTTAAAATTCAGTTGATTATTGATACACGGATTTTGTATGGGTTCAGATTAAAGTTCTCTCGATATCCTCTCGAATTGATCTCAGTCTTAAGTGGAATGATTGTTCTTGGTTACTAAATAAAAGGGTTTGGTTTTCTAATCTAATAAAAAGTGGAAATGAAAATTTAAATTTCAAATTAAAATTAAAGTTAAAATATAAATTGTGAAATATGAGTAAAGAAACAGTAAAACAACAACAGTAAAACATCAACTTTAAAATACCCAAGGATAACTGATTCGGAACTTTCTGATTCGGAAGGTACTATTCACTCATCCGGAACTCAATGATTCGGAAGTCTAACAATTTATTCGGAAGTTTTTCTTGATTCGGAACCTTCCGGATGAAGAGGTTGATTCGGAAACTTCCGGATGAAGACTATTGATTCGGAACTTGCTGACTCGGAAATAACTGGTTCGGGACTTTCAGCTTGATTCGGATGTTTCCGGATGAAGGTTGATTCGGAAGTTTCCGGATGAGGGGTTGATTCGGAACTCCTTGCTTGATCCGGAACTTAATGACTGGTTCGGAACCTTCCGAATGATGGCTTCATTCGGAACTTTTTAGCTGGTTCGGAAGTTTTGAATACCCAGATACAGTAGCAGGTAAGCGAAGAACACGGGACACAAATCTTAATCAAAATCAAATCAAATACTTAAAAAGGATTTACCAAATTAAACACAAATCATTTAGACACCATAAGCAACGAATCCCATTAATAAAAACGCAAATCCAAACAACTTTTGAAGATCAAATCAAGAAAAATAAAAACTTAAGAACTTGAAGATAAAGATGAAGATGAACAAGATTAAATGGAAAGATTAAACAAAAGCTTTGTATTGAATGATTAATTTTTTGACAAGATAAACCAAAGATTAAAATTACAAGATTGGAAAGACAAAGATAAAAATCACCAATCACCCTAGTGGTGATGGTGTTCTACGAACCAGGAAGAAAGAGTGGGGAAAAAGAAAAATGAAAGCTAGCTTCTAAATGTGTGTGAGGGACTCCTTTATATAGGCTTGTTCTTTAGTTGGTGAGTGGGCTTTCTCCCGTTCTTCTTGTATTTTCGTCTTTTCAGAAAAGTTTCCGTTTTCGATTCTGATTCGGGATTTGTTGTCGATTAAATTCAACTCGTCTTTTAATTTCTTCGTTTAATAGACTTGAGTTTCTTCGACTTATATAAATCTTCCATCTTTGGTCCTTTTCTTCGATAAATCTTCGAATAGGCCCAGCGACTTCAAATTTCTTGCATCTCTTGGACAATAGACTTTATCTTGAGTCTTTTTCTCCAGTAAAACCCGTGCAATCCCATGTTTTCTTCAATATTCATCCGGTTGTCTCTGAAAACACAATAAACACAAAAACCACGCATAATTCCAAACAAATGATATTAAATACGTGTTTTGGTCTTGTTTTAGCCTGAATTAAGTGGTAAAAGGATGGGTGTTTACACACCTATCAAATCCCCTACACTTAACCATTGCCATGCCCTCATGCAATGCTTAGTGATAAAGCAATTTTACACTTTTCTCATAATTAATCAACCTTGGCCTTATTTAAATTCTACTAAAAATTAAAGAAATGAAACTTCAAAGGTAACAAAGGGATAGAAAACCATTTTCACTTGAAAATAGCTACATGGAAGTAACTTGTAGAGAAATCGATGACTTACATTAGGGCTTTGGTGCTGCGAAGATTTATCACCCTCAAGTTTCACGTTCCCCAAACTAAGCTTAAAAACGAGATCATTGTTATTATAAGTTAGCAATTCAAACACTTACACACATGGCTTAATTAAATGCTTAAACTCCCTTATTCCTAGGTGTATCTCTTATATTTTATTTTTGTCTTAGAATGATCATGAAGATGCATTTTGGACTTATTTCGATAGTTTATTAGGGCTGAAAGCAAAGTAGGACGATTTGATCAATAGTTAGCTAAAGGACAAAATCTCTTAAAACTGCTTCTCGGGATATCAAAAAGTTCATATCTTGGCATAACTTGGTTCACGATTTGAGACCTTTCTCGGGCCGATATTTGGCATGTACTTCATACTTCATATCTTCGAGAGACGTTCTTGAGATAATGGTCTTCTCATCATAATAGAGTTTCTTCACTTGGAGACTTTTGAGGGGTTCTCCAACTTTGTTGACCACGACTTCATGATTATTTCTTCAATCTCTAATTGGGATTTTGAGATACAACGATCCGCCTCCTTTTCGGACTTGGATCTATTTATCCTCATACCTTGTTAGGGTCTTTTCGGATAGACTTCTCCATGATCTTTATGGGAGTTGATTGCTTTTCGTCGTGAGTCTTGATCCTTCATATTGACTTTAGGAATAATGCTTTTCACATCACTTTGGATCTTCAGCAATAAAATTGAATCCTCATGCCTTGTTAGGGCCTTTTCGGACTCGCCAATCTTCGCGCCCCGCTTCATAAGTTATGCCTTGGCTATGAACTCTTATCATTACCGAGCAACTTTTAAACGATCTTGGGCTAGAAGCTAAGTAACTTTTCAAATCGTAAGACCTTACTTATTGCAGATAAATTATTAGCAAGTGATGGGAGAATAGGCAAATAATTACACCAAGTGAGCTTGCGCAAGAATACCGACTTATAATTGACTCTATCATTTCTCGTCCTCCACAATTTAAAATCTCAAGTAATGAGACTCGTGGACACTTAGCCTAATAAACCAATTAAGGTCTATATGGTTAAGGATACTAGCTAGAATAAACTTGGATAAGTCTATTCGGGTTGAGTCAAAATAAACGCAACGGGCCTAATATGTCAAAGATTTCTAAACTAGCCACACCACTTTATTAATATTTTTGACTTTATTGTAGAATATATACTTATGAAAGCAATGATAAAAATTTAAAATTTACGACTAAATGGCCAAAGTTAATAAAAAATTTGAAAAATGTTGAAAAATATGATTTTCCGGTTAAATGAAGGCATTTTCATGGAAAAGTCCACTTAAAACTTCGATAGAAGTCCCCCCTACACTTAAGATAAACATTGTCCTCAATGTTTAAGCATGTGGGAAAAGTTTCCCCTACACTTATGACATTGTGCACGTTGGTTAACTCAAGTTAAGGAAGAGACGACTAAAGTGATCAATTTCAAATGTGAGTATGAAGAAAATTGAATCACGATAGTTGAGAGATAAAACCGGATTTCGGATAAACACGGGAGCACGGTTCTTCAAAGATTCCAAGAGTGCACTTATCCCTGTAATGCACCACACAAAGACAAACACATATAGAAGTCCCCCTACACTTAGGGGATTAAAACATATAAGGATAGATACTCGGGCTGCCTCCCGAGGAGCGCTTGTTTTTGATAACCGAGTCACGAGCCTGACTCGACCCAAAATTAGTTCATGGGGAACGTGGTGAGGGATGGAATCACCTCCTTAGAGGTGTCCTCACCAAAGTACAACTTCACTCGTTGGCCATTCACCTTAAAATTTGGTCCATCAGGTTGAGCGAGCTCGAGAGTACCATATGGAAAAATTTGGGCAATGGTGAATGGGCCGGACCAACGAGATTTGAGCTTTCCCGAAAAGATTTTCAACCGAGAGTTAAAAAGTAAGACTTTGTCTCCAACATGGAACTCTCGGTTTTTGATCTTGGAGTCGTGAATGAGCTTAGTTCTTTCCTTATAGATCAAAGAATTTTCATAAGCCTCATTCCGAAGTTCATTGAGCTCATTGAGTTGGATCTTGCGTAGGTCACCGGCTTTGTTAATATCAAAATTAGCCCACTTCAAGGCCCAATAAGCCTTGTGCTCCAACTCAATGGGGAGGTGGCACGCTTTCCCGTACACAAGACGATAAGGCGTACAGCCGATTGGGGTCTTGTAAGCAGTACGGAAAGCCCACAAAGCATCATCCAGTTTATCAGCCCATGAGGCACGATGCTCTCCCACGGTCCTTTCAAGAATTCGCTTAAGACCTCGGTTGGATATTTCAGCCTGGCCATTAGTTTGTGGGTAGTAGGCTGTGGAAAGACGATGATTTACACCGTACTTAGCCATGACTCGAGCAAATTGGTCATTGCAGAAATGAGTCCCACGATCACTAATAATGGCGCGAGGCACACCGAATCTAGCGAAAAGAGCTTTCAAAAAGTTACAAACCACCCTTGCGTCATTAGTAGGCAAAGCTTTGGCTTCAACCCACTTTGAAACGTAGTCAACGGCTACAAGGATGTATTTGTTTCCTTTAGACGAAAGGAATGGCCCCATAAAGTCGATACCCCAAACATCAAAAATTTCACACTCTTGAATGAAATTCTGAGGCATCTCGTCTTTATGTGTGATTTTGCCTTGCTTTTGGCAAACATCACATCGTTTGACCATATCGTGAGCGTCACGGTATATGGAGGGCCAATAAAATCCCGAATCAAACACTTTCTTTGCGGTGTAGTTGGGACCAAAGTGACCACCAGTGGGTCCTTTGTGGCAAGCATCAAGGATGTCCGACGCTGCCGGTCCATCAACACATCGGCGAATTATCAGATCAGCACATTGTTTGAATAGGTAAGGGTCGTCCCAAAAGTAAGTCTTGATGTCGGTAAAGAACTTCTTCTTTTGCTGGGACGTCAACCCTTCCTTGAGAATTCCACCCGCCAAGTAGTTTGCAAAGTCCGCAAACCACGGGGTTTCATTCGGCTTCGAGTTTATAGACATTAAGGTCTCCAAGGGAAAAGAATCATTGATTTCTTTGGTCGGATGATCCCCTTGGTAAGGATCCTCAAGTCTACTAAGATGGTCCGTGGCTAGGTTTTCTGCTCCTTTTTTTATCGCGGATGTCGATTTTAAATTCCTGGAGCAGCAAAACCCAGCGAAGAAGTCTTGGTTTGGAATCTTGCTTTGTCAACAAGTACTTCAACGCGGAATGATCGGTGTACACAATGGTGGTGGAAAGGACAAGATAGGGGCGGAATTTTTCAAAAGCATAGACAACAGCTAAAAGCTCTTTTTCGGTTGTCGTGTAATGCAATTGTGCCCCAGTCATTGTCTTGCTAGCGTAATGGATCGGTTGGAAGTGTTTGTTCACTCTTTATCCAAGAACCGCTCCAATAGCAAAATCACTAGCATCGCACATCAACTCAAAAGGAAGCTCCCAATTAGGGGTAACCAAGACGGGTGTCTTAGTTAGCTTATCCTTAAGCGAGTTGAAGGCTTCAAGGCACTCTTTGGAGAAGATAAAAGGAGTATCTTTTTCCAAGAGGTGGGTCATCGGGCGAGCGATTTGAGAAATTTTTTTGATGAATCGACGATAGAAGCCCGCATGACCCAAGAAACTTCTCACACCCTTCACGGTTGAAGGTGGAGGCAACTTTGCGATAACATCGACTTTAGCACGGTCAACTTCAAGACCGGCTTTCGAGATCTTATGTCCAAGCACGACGCCTTCTTTTACCATAAAATGGCATTTTTCCCAATTTAGAACAAGGCGAGTGTCTTCGCACCGCTTTAGCATACGTTCTAAATTGGCAAGGCAAGCAGAGAAGGAATCCCCGAAGACCGAGAAATCATCCATGAAGACTTCCATGGTTTGTTCAACCATGTCATGGAAGATAGCTAACATGCACCTTTGGAAAGTCCCGGACGCATTACATAAGCCAAAAGGCATTCTTTTGTAAGCGAAAGTGCCATAGGGACAAGTGAATGTAGTCTTCTCTTGATCTTGGGGATCGATGGGTATTTGGAAATAACCCGAGAAACCATCAAGAAAGCAGTAATATTCATTACCGGCTAATCGTTCAAGCATTTGGTCCATGAAAGGTAGAGGGAAATGATCCTTTCTCGTGGCATCATTGAGTTTGCGGTAGTCTATACAAACTCTCCACCCAGTAACGAGACGAGTGGGAATCAACTCGTTGTGTTCATTGGGAACAACGGTTATTCCGCCCTTCTTAGGCAAACAAATGGATTGGACTAACCCACGGTGAATCCGAAATAGGGTAAATCATACCCGCATCAAGAAGTTTGATAACCTCTGTTTTGATGACTTCATGGATTTTTGGATTCACCCTTCGTTGGCTTTGAATAGTGGGCTTATAGTCGTCCTCCATGAGAATTTTGTGCGTGCAGAAGTGAGGATCAATTCCACGAATATCCGAGATTTTCCAAGCAAGAGCCTTCTTATGAGCTTTCAGCACGGCAACGAGGCGAGTCTTCTCTTCATCTTTCAAATCCGTTGCAATAATGACGGGCGACTTCTTGTTGTCGTCAAGGAACACGTACTCGAGATGTGGCGGCAACTCCTTAAGTTCCAAATCCGGAGGATTTTCGACGGGAGGTGGTTTCAAAGTCGGAGTATCGATAGCAATGACCGTGGGAGATGGAGGCGAAGGATTGTCTTCGGTGAGGAGATTGTCAAAGAAACTCATATCTTCATCCCCCTCGGTGGGAGAATCATTAGTAGCTAAATTCACATCTCCCATGGTATCTTCAAGATTGTTCCAGAATAAATCACTATCTCCAAATAGAGACAATGATGAATCAATGGAGGACACGGTCTCAACAGTGGGAAGAGAGGTAGGAATACTTTTGCAAGCATCATTAAAGTGTTCTTCACAAGCCTCATCAAGAACGTCAATACAATTAACGCTCTCATATGAATAAGGCTGTTTAGACAACTTTCCCATGTTGAAGACTACTTTGTCGTCACCCACTCTCATGATAAGCTCTCCGGCTTCAACATCAATAAGAGTGCGACCGGTCCTCAAGAATGGACGACCAACAATCAGTGGTACACGAGGGTCCATCTCGTAGTCGACGACAACAAAATCAGCAGGAAAGGTGAATTTGTCGACTCCTACAATGACATCTTCGGCTATCCCCACTGGATAAGCAACCGTACGGTTGGCCAATTCCAAAGTCATTTTAGTGTGGACTAGCTCCGGGAGAGATAATTGCTTCCAAACACTTAGAGGCATGAGATTAATACTGGCACCTAGATCGGCTAGGGCCATGCAATTCTCTACTCCCGGGAAATTGCAAGGGATAAGAAAACGACCCGGATCACCAAGCTTGGTTGGTAATTTCCTTAAGAGCACTGCAGAGCAGTTCTCATTAAGTTGGGTGTTGGCAATGTCGAGGAGTTTTTCCTTGTCGCTCAGAAGGTCTTTAAACATTTTGGCGTATTTGGGCATGTGAGCGAGAGCCTCAGCGAAGGAGATATTGAAATTCAGTTGTTTAAACATTTTAAGAAAGTTAGAAACCTGAATATCATCCTTGCTCTTTTGCTTCTCTTTCCTCAACCTAGAAGGATAAGGTATATTGGAAGAAGAGGAAGGCTTTGGGAGTATAGGATCACTCACAACCACGGGTGGAGGAGGGGTAGAAAGAAGAGGTGGAGAAATTGGGGAAGGAGAAGGATGAGGAATGGGAGCAGGCGACTCGTTCTCCTTAGTCACAACCACCGGTGGCGGTATAGGAAGCTCGGGTTCCTTGTTACCTTTGCCACTTCGAGTGGTGATTGCTTTCATCTCCCCTCTTGGGTTCGCAACGGTGTTACTCGGAAGAGTACCCGAAGAAGAGGGTTGACTACTTTGGAAAAAACTAGCCATCATGTTCCTCAGATCATTAGTCTGGCTATCCAACGTGTTTCTCATGTCAGCTCTCAAATCATTTCCTTGCTTGACCAAGTCTGCCTTCAAATTGCGCACTTCCTCTTGGAGATTTCCCACTATCACATCATTGGTCCTCATATAGGTTGCAACCTCGTGGTGTAGTGCAGTGGTGGTTTGGTTGGAAGGAGCATTGTATGCAGGTGGTTGGTAACCTGGTTGTTGGTAGACTTGATTGTTACGTTGAGGTGGTTGTTGTTGCTTGTGAGGTGGGATGTATGGTTGACGAGGTTGTTGTTGTTGTGGAGGAGGGCGGTTAAGGTTTTGTTGTTGGTTTGGGTTGGTAGGAGGAAAGCCAGGTGGTGAAAGATAGTTGTTGCTGCGGTAGCTAAGCAAGTTACGGTCACCTTGAGGTCTAGCTTGATAAGCAGGTTGTTGGTAGGTGCCATATGCCGCATTCACATTCTCAGCAGGGTAATCTTGGGTGGCGGTACAAGTTGTGTAAGAGTGGGGACCACCGCATATCTCACAAGGTTGGTTGACAGCGTTCACTTGTGCATTTTTGGCGTTGTTGCTGTTGTTGTTGCTGACGGTGTGGGTGACAAGCGATTCAAGAAGCGTGGTGATTTTGTCAAGTCGCTTGTCGCTGTCATTAGTGCTAGCACTAGCAACATTGGTCCTAACACTCTTGGTTTGCACACGAGATTTGTTCTCAATGATGTCCCAAGCAGCATTGGAAGCCTTAGCCAATAAATTACCCCCCGAGGCACTATTCAGTGAATCTTGGTCACTCATGCTTAAACCATTGTAAAAAGTATTAATTTGATGTACTTTGGTAAAACCATGTTGTGGGCATTTTCTTAAAAGATCTTTAAAACGATCCCAAGATTCACTGAATGACTCATCGTACTTTTTTTCAAAGTTTATAATCTCATTCCGCAAAGCGGTAGTACGAGAGGGTGGAAAAAAGTAGTTGATAAACTTTGTTTCCAAATCCGTCCACGAGAGAATACTCTGTGGCGGTTCCTTAGCAAGCCAATGCCGGGCTTGTCCCTCGAAAGAAAAGGGAAAAAGTTGTAACCTTATCACTTCTTGTGGAACTCCATTGAACTTGACCGTGTTAGTGAGTTGTAGAAATCTCTTGATATGGTCGTGTGGGTCATCAATGGTTCGTCCCAAGAACGGTTGAGCTGAGACCATCTGGATAAAGCCTGACTTTAGCTCGAAATTGTTGGCGGCAATTGGTGGAATGACAATTGGATCCGTATTTCCATCGACATGAGCTTGCATCAATTCAATCATTGGGCGATTATCCGGAAGGTGCTCATTGTTGTTGTTATTGTTCATGTTGTTGAAAGGCGGATTGTTGTTGTTATTATTATTGTTCGGAGGTGGTATGTTATTTTTGTTTTGTACACCAGCCATGTCTAAGTTATCGAGAGGCTCAGGCTCTTGATAAGACGTGGATCGAGTGCGCATACACCTGCAAAAGAACGAACAAAGAAAAACAAAGCAAAAATATTTTTGGTTTTTATTGTTTTTTAATTTTTTAGGATTTTTGAAAATTTTATATTTTTTAGTTGTTTTTGAAATTTTTTATGAAAAAGAACGTTCACGGGGAACGGATCCCAAAATCCAAGTTCTCACAAAAAACTTTTGATCTTAACGAGAAGAGCCGGCAGCGGAGCCATTTGATACACTGATTTTGTATGGGTTCAGATTAAAGTTCTCTCGATATCCTCTCGAATTGATCTCAGTCTTAAGTGGAATGATTGTTCTTGGTTACTAAATAAAAGGGTTTGGTTTTCTAATCTAATAAAAAGTGGAAATGAAAATTTAAAGTTCAAATTAAAATTAAAGTTAAAATATAAATTGTGAAATATGAGTAAAGAAACAGTAAAACAACAACAGTAAAACAGCAACTTTAAAATACCCAAGGATAACTGATTCGGAACTTTCTGATTCGGAAGGTACTATTCACTCATCCGGAACTCAATGATTCGGAAGTCTGCAATTTATTCGGAAGTTTTTCTTGATTCGGAACCTTCCGGATGAAGAGGTTGATTCAGAAACTTCCGGATGAAGACTATTGATTCGGAACTTGCTGACTCGGAAATAACTGGTTCGGGACTTTCAGCTTGATTCGGATGTTTCCGGATGAAGGTTGATTCGGAAGTTTCCGGATGAGGGGTTGATTCGGAACTCCTTGCTTGATCCGGAACTTAATGACTGGTTCGGAACCTTCCGAATGATGGCTTCATTCGGAACTTTTTAGCTGGTTCGGAAGTTTTGAATACCCAGATACAGTAGCAGGTAAGCGAAGAACACGGGACACAAATCTTAATCAAAATCAAATCAAATACTTAAAAAGGATTTACCAAATTAAACACAAATCATTTAGACACCATAAGCAACGAATCCCATTAATAAAAACGCAAATCCAAACAACTTTTGAAGATCAAATCAAGAAAAATAAAAACTTAAGAACTTGAAGATAAAGATGAAGATGAACAAGATTAAATGGAAAGATTAAACAAAAGCTTTGTATTGAATGATTAATTTTTTGACAAGATAAACCAAAGATTAAAATTACAAGATTGGAAAGACAAAGATAAAAATCACCAATCACCCTAGTGGTGATGGTGTTCTACGAACCAGGAAGAAAGAGTGGGGAAAAAGAAAAATGAAAGCTAGCTTCTAAATGTGTGTGAGGGACTCCTTTATATAGGCTTGTTCTTTAGTTGGTGAGTGGGCTTTCTCCCGTTCTTCTTGTATTTTCGTTTTTTCAGAAAAGTTTCCGTTTTCGATTCTGATTCGGGATTTGTTGTCGATTAAATTCAACTCGTCTTTTAATTTCTTCGTTTAATAGACTTGAGTTTCTTCGACTTATATAAATCTTCCATCTTTGGTCCTTTTCTTCGATAAATCTTCGAATAGGCCCAGCGACTTCAAATTTCTTGCATCTCTTGGACAATAGACTTTATCTTGAGTCTTTTTCTTCAGTAAAACCCGTGCAATCCCATGTTTTCTTCAATATTCATCCGGTTGTCTCTGAAAACACAATAAACACAAAAACCACGCATAATTCCAAAAAAATGATATTAAATACGTGTTTTGGTCTTGTTTTAGCCTGAATTAAGTGGTAAAAGGATGGGTGTTTACACACCTATCAATTATACTTTTATGTTCTTTGTAACAATCAAGTTTTCATGCCCTCACGGGGATGTCGTTTCCATGCTGATTAAGTTCATGTCTCCTTATGAGGATTTTGTTTTCAGCAAAGTGATGATTTTTTCATGCTAAGATATAGAAGGGTTATAGTAAAATCCTATTTTCATAATAAATCATGTTTGGTCTTCATCAGTCATGTCTTCATGCTTACCATTGTTGAAATTCCGTTTAATCTTATTTGTGAACCTCTATACAAGCAACATTAAGTCTACACAGGAATTACCAGGCTATCATGTTACTCATTTTAGTTTAGTTTACTACCGTTTAAATCAAGTTATTTCTTTGATCATGTCAGACAATTGACACCAGTATCGATCATCCCATAAAATTTCCACCAGTGCCATGTACAATATTCCATATGTACCCCACGTACAGTATCTCAGTTATACTTCATGTACAATATTTCATGTGTACTCCACGTACAGTGTCTTAGATATGCTCCATGTGTAGTATTTCACTTTGTACTTCATGTACAGTAGTCCAGGTGTACTCCATGTACCATACTCCATGGATATTGCTAATCGATCCTCAATCATCTCAGGCGTTTACACTTGTCGATATTTCACCAGATGCTGATAATGCTCGTGAATTGAAGATTTTACCAGATACTGATGCTGCTAACACTTTGAAGACCTCACAAAAGCTAATGTTGCTGATACTTTGGAGATTCCACAAGATGCTGATGCTGGTTCTGTTTATATTATTAAGATTCTTCAAAGCAAGGGCGAAACTATAAATTTGAAATTCCTGACAAGGCTATATTTCAATCATGAGACGCTACCATTCCATTCCATGCTTTTACTTCTTCAGTTAGATGTCACACTTCACACAGCTATTTTTCAGTCAGAAGGGTGGGACCGGTACCCAGCCGGCCACTCAGCAGGTATAGTTACATAAATCACGGTCATGATAATGACTATCAGGAAACTTACAGACAAGGTGGTAATGACAACCACTGTGCTTATATTAATCAGTCAGTAGCCATCAGAACTCTAAATCGGACATGACCAGAAATACAGAGGTCAGCAGTCTAACCGATCCGCCAACCCTAGCAGTTACCAAAATTTTTAGCCTTGTTCAGATTCATCTACTAAAACACATGAATTATATGTGTCTTTTTTATAGAATTTTGTATTTAAGGCATTGTTTCACCATCATTTCTTTTATATTTTTATATAATTTTATATTTAAAGCATCATTAGTAATTCCTATTTTCTTTTTGAAGCATTTTATGGAAATCCTTTAATGAATTACAAATGTTATTTTTAGAATTTTGTATTTAAGGCATCATTTGTAATTCCTATTTTCTTTTTAAAGCATTTTATGGAAACCCTTCAATAAATTACATGCGTCATTTTTATAAAATTTTGTATTTAAGGTATTGTTTCACCATCCTTCCTTATATATTTTTATAGAACTTTGTATTTAAGGTATCATTTATAATTCCTATTTTCTTTTTGAAGCATTTTATAGAAACCCTTTAATGAATTGCATGTGTCATTTTCATAGAATTTCTTATTTAAGGCATTGTTTCACAATACTTTATATATAAAGGTTTTTGATTTGATTTGATTTGATTTGATTTGATTTGATTTAATTTGATTTGATATATTAATAAAAAAACTTACTCAGGTCAATCGTATTGACCCGAACCCGAGTTACACAAAAATAAATTGTCCGATAACCGACCGATTTTTAATTCGGGTTAGTCGGGTTGGCCCGATTAACCTGAAGAATTTGTACCCGAGTAACCCGACCCGAGTATACTCGGTTTGGGTTCGGGTCGGGTCAGCTTTCTTACACCCCTATTTAATTTTGTTATTAATTTACATAATATGCGTAACTAAATGTACTACTTATTTTATGGGTGTTTTTAGTATTATTTGTTTGTTTAATGTATTAAGATGTGTTTTAAGAATAACCTTAAAAAATTTATGTTTTACATTGGTTAATTGTACATATAATATAAATATGTGTATTTTTAAATAATGAAATTGTGTAGTTTCAATTTCGAATGTGTATATCGTTAATATATTAAAAAGGTGTTTCTTATGAAATATAAAGTTTGAAAATTTTAATGCTTAATTAAAAGAGTTTTTATGCTTTCTTATACATGTATAATGTGTAGCTATAATTGGATATTCATATAATAAGGTGTTTTAAATTTGAGTATTAATTATCATTGTATGTTTAATGTTTAAGTAATGTTTGTACGCACTGTACATTATGCATATATATATATTTGTAAGTATGATATTTTAATTGTGAGGTTTTAATTACATTTATGTTATTGTAATTATTATACAACAAATTAAATTTGTAAGATGTTTTATTATTTGTACTATGTGTTGTTTTAATTGTAAAATGAGGCGAGGAGGTGTTTTAATTATATAATTTAATGTAATTAATTATAATTTTTAATGTAACATATTATAAGTTTTCAACTTTTATTATGAATTCTTGTCTTGCTTGTACAAATAATATTATATATTATAAGTTGAAATTTTAACTATTTTAAAAATAAAAGTACAAAATGCTTTATAAAGGAGTTAAATGATATTATCTATTTATGTATACTTCTTTAATGCTTTTACTCATACATCACATCTATAAATTTTCGATTTCGGATAGATTCGGGTTTTATAAATTAGAGTTACTTGCTATAGATCTTTGGTTAATAGAATACTAATAGGCTACCTGTGCGCTGCGGTTGTGGGTATCGTGAAACTAAAATTTCGCGAGCGTAATATTTTATGAGTATATATATTTTTAAATAATAACTTTACAAATAATGATGATAGCTTTAAGTTGGAATAACTCTAAACAATAAGAAATCGCTTCATATAAAAAAATACTACGAAGTTGTGATGATTGATCGTGAAAGGTATTTGCGAATGTATGTAACATTCGTCATAATATTATATAACATGTAAATATAAAACAATTTTGAAGTTATATGTGTACAAGTTTTCATATATTATAATAACCTTAAAATCTTCTTATTTTGATATGTACATTTAATCGAATTAATTAGCAAAATAATTAGTATTTCACTAAATTTGTACTAAAATACATACATAGATGATATGTGTTTTTGAATATGCCAATTTATAAAAAAAATTGAATGAATCAAAATCAAACGCACATTTAGTATTAAACTTACATTTGTGAATAATTTAAATAATTTTATGTAAAAAATATAGTTTCTAGCAATAATCATTTGTATATATCGCATACTAATTTGTATTCACTTTGTCATTTAATATGTATTGCTCCCCAAACAATACAGAAATAAGTTTACAAAGTTTTTGTGTTGTACAAGTTTGTACCAAAAGCTTGTAAGGGTGTACTACTTAAACTTTTGGAGAAAGAGTGGCAATCTCTTTTTAAAAAAAAATCATCTTTTTTTCAAAAAAAATTTCTTTTTTTTTCCAAATTTTTTTTTAGAATTATTTTTTTTTAACTAATATGGAACAAAAATCTAGTGCATCACAGTTAGAAGATATAGTGCATCACGAATAAGGCACTAATTTATTACCTTTATGCACCATATTATAATCTTGATGCACTGAAATTTTAAGTGTGATGCACTACAACAATTCAATAAAAATCTAGTGCATCACAGTTATACGTTTTAGAGCATCATGTTAATAAGTTAATGCATCGCGGTTTTAAGGTATTAAATCAAAATTCTTTCACAAAACTTATAATTATGGTGTAATACTCATATATATGATGCAACACATTTATAACTACGATGTGACAAATTATAACTATCATGCACCAAAAATACATGTGATTACTAATAATATAACATTACTTTTCTATATGGATAATTATGATGCAATAAGTTAAAATCTTAATGCACCAAACTTATAACTAATGCATTTTAAGTTAATGCATCATTTTTATAAGTTTTGTGCATCACGAGTGATGTAGTAATTTATAACCTTACTGCATCATAAGTATAACATTGATACATTATAATAAAATGCTTTATAGTTATCCGTTGGAAAATGAAAATTGCATCACTAGTTATCACTTGTATTATTGGTTCATTAATGTAATAGTTTACCGCATCGTAGTTATAAATTTTTTGTGCATCATAGTTATAACATTAATGAATGCACTATAATGTAGTAAATTATAAATGTAATGCATTAATTTATAAACATGATGCAATAAATCATGTGACTGTAATGCAGTAAAAAAATACGAAAAAAATTCGAAAAACAAGTTCCGAAAAAAAATTCAAAATTTTTTTTTCGAAAAAAGAATTTTGTAACATAAAATTTACAAATTTTTGTTCAAAATTTAACTGTGATGCAGTAAAACATGTAACTATCATCCAATAAAATTGTAATGCATTCATTTATAAACACGATGCACTAAAAATGTACATGTGATGCAGTAAAAAAATTTGAAAAAAATTCAAAAAGAATATTCCAAAAAAACCTCGAAAAAAAATTCAGAAAAAAAAGTTGATAAAAAATTTTGAAAAAAAATTACAACGAAAATTTTACGAATACTTTTTAATTTTGAAAAATATTTTCAAAAAAAATTAATTTTTTAAGTTGAATGACATGATATGGCAATATGATGTAGAATAATGATTTGAAAAGATGACACATGTCAACCCCACAATTCCCCCTATATTTTTTATTATAAGATCTTTTGTATAATAACTCCAACTAAATATAATGAGAAATCAATAAAAAGATAAAAAAAAAAACATAATTTAATATTTATATCAATACTAATTAATACATAATTAATACACACTTAAAAATAAAAATAATTAATACTAATTAATACACCTTATTTCTTAGATATGCAATTATATATTCATATTTTACAACAATTAATATCATATATACACAAAATCATACATATGTTGTCTACCTATAATGATAGTGTAGATAGTTTTGAAAACTGAACTGGACCGACTAGTCAACTTGGAACAAAGTCACATTCGGGTCGGCTAGCAAATAAAAGTCATCAAAAGAGAAACCGAGGAGAACCTATCAAAACTGATAAGAAAGACCCCATTTCATACATCTCTACTACTTTTTTTAAATACACATAAACCTGTACTATTTATAAAAGTGATTGTAATTTCTCTCCAAAATTTTAAGCAATACAACCTTACAAGCTTTCAGTACAAACCTTTACAACACAAAAACTTTATACATTTATTTATGTATTAATTGATGAGCTACACATCTATCTATTCTACATATAAAGCATTTTACATCTTATCTCTTCATCTAATTTTAAGTAGTACAACAAAAAACAGCTTAATGTACAACATATTATTGCAGCCAAGAAAATCATATTTAAATAATACAACATATTAATGCATATGTACAACTTTAAGTAATATCTCTCTCTTCATTATTATCCCAAATTTTTTAAGTAATCCACATTGTGAAGAATAATGTACAATACTTACAATACACATACTAGCAGGGTACCCGCGCGATGCGGTTGCGGGTACCCTGTGACTAAATATTATTGAGAGTAAATGTGATTAGGTTATTCGTCTTTCATAGCAACAATTTATGGAACAATTTATGGATGACAATAGTTTTCATCTAAAAAAATGTCTCAAAAACATAATTTTGATATAGGGATATTATTACTTGTGATGTATATGTAATATGTAATATGTGTAACTTTATTTTCGGAACTCAATTAAGCGCGAGAATTGACATAACCTCTTTTGAAAATTTGAATGAGAAGATCAACCTAAAATTGGTTTGTACATATGATTTCAAGGAAAAAGGAGAAAAATATGATAGAGGAGATTTGTACGAACTATTGTTTTGCTTGTAAATTGTGTTGATGGGGTGTTTTAATTGTATTATTAATTATGTTTTAATTAAGTACGATTAAATGCTTTGTATATATTATAGATATAAAGTTGTAATATGCATTAAAATCTTGTATTACTTAAATTTAAATTTCTTCGCTGCATTAATATGTTATTTATTATGTTGCATTTGTTGTACTACTTAAATTTTTTGTATTAAATGAAGAGAGAATATCTAATCTCTTTTATAAGATAGTATGATATGATAAAACTTAATTAATGCTATTATTAAAATACTTTTTTACTTAAATGTACAAGTAATATAACACATTATACAACATATAATTATATGAATTGATCGACAATAGAAACAGACAGAGCAACTTCAGAATTAGTGACTCGAAAGTTTAGATATGGAGTCATAAAAGCTCCATCTATGATCCGAGCACCACCAGAGTACACTTGTATCGACCGCCTCCTAATAACGGGGAATAAAAGATAAGAATATAAGAAGCAAAGATCTTAAACGAATGAAAGAAACATAGGTAGACTATCAATCACATTTAGTCATAACATATGACCTATTAACACCTAAAACACCTTCTTCATCACTTTAATTCATAATTAAAACATAAAAAAAACATTTATAAGAACATGTTCTTAATTTTTTTGTCTATGAGAACAAGATCTAATGGGTGAGTCATGTTATTGTAATTTTTCTTTAGCCAATGAGGATTATGCCATTAAAATTCCAATATCGAGAAAGAAAATATCATAAAGCTTTAGTTACGACTGTGTGAATAAAAAACTATAATGGATATTAAAAAAAGAACCTTGCGAATGAAATGATCAAATGAAGATAATATAAATAAAGAGAGATACGGTGGCAAATGTTTGTTATGGATCCACCAAAACGCTGAAATATGGTGTTACGGTTCATCATATTATTAGTGAAGAATGTGTGGCGTACGGTAAAAAAATGACGACATGAAAAAAAGGTTAGAGACGGTAAGTCAGATTTGGAAGGAGGGTGACGAGGATAGTTCGGATTTTGAATTGGAGAGATAAATTTACTCTTATAATGTTGGATCTAATAAGTAAAGTGACGTGTATTTTTGAATAGATTATTAATTTTCAAACTTTTTTTCCTAATTTAGTTACTCCTTATTTCTTACAAATTTATATGCACTTATTTTAAGAAAATATTATTTTGTATTGATATGTTGTACATTATGGATTAGTAAAAATAATAAAAATGGTTCCATTATCACTTAAGTGAGTTCTAAAATTAAATTATAGTATATATGCATATATATTGTATGGGGCGAGTTATATGCAGAACCCATTTTAAGTGTAGAACTATGCAGAACTATTTTAGACCAATACAAAATTAGTATCATTAAATCATATTATTTAATTCAAAAGGGTATAATAGTAAAATGCATTTTTATTTGTTTCTGAATTTTTTAATTTAAAAAAACGTTTTTTATATTTCTTAATTTTTGGAATTCAAATTTTTTTATTGTTTTATTTTTTTAACATTGATGTTTTAAGAAAAATAAAGTGCATATATGTTTTTTTTATAAATAGTAAATCTACATATGTTTCTTTGCATAATTGTTTGGAAATTTTAATTACATATAGGTTTTTAGTGTACATCCTTTGATCTTTAAAATTCGTAACAAAAATAATAAACACATATATGTAGCTTCTAAATTTATAACAAAATAAAAACATAAATAGTATACACAAAGATAATACAAAAAGAAATTCAATTCAAATATAAATGTACTATCTTCTTAAAGATAGATACACATTTCATTCAAAAACATTAGTGCACTCTTTAGAGACATATATGCACTCTTCGAGAATACAAGTGCACGCCCCTCGAGAACATAAGTGCACCTGTTGATCATCTTCGTCACAAGTCTTTTTTTACGATTTATCCATTCACACTGAAACAAACATGAAAACAAAAAAAACTTGTTATATCTAATAATGTTAATGCTAAATTAATTTTAAAACTAGTTGATAAAATAAAACTTGAAAACAACATCAATGCACATGTTCCAAAAGCATATGTTTACGACTGAAAACATCAATGCAACTTTTAAAAAACATGTGTATACAGCTGAAAACATCAATGCACCCATTTCAAATACATATTTTCAAGGCTGAAAACATCAATGTACGCATTCCAAGACTCCACATCTTCTCGATTTTATTCTTAGAATCGAGTAATTCATAATACATCCTCGTCACATAGATACTAAAAAGTCTAATTAAGTGTGTGTGAGTAGAAATTATGACTTCATCAACATTCAATAAATATGTTCCGTATCCCAATATCATTCGCTTGCAACTACAAAACTTTTAGCCGTCAAACATGTCTACAAAATCATAAGTAAAAAATTGCGACTAGCTAAAAACTCACATTCTGAAAAGATAGTATAAAATAACTGGTTGTTATTTAAGCAATTTAAAGGGTTGTTGCTTCTACGTCAGTAAACTTATGAAATAGACTATCTACAATATATGGACCATTATAAAATGTCTCAAAATACAACACAAAATGATGAAAAGGTACATCTAAACAGATAGTACCTTTGTGATCCACTAATTTATATAGTTTATGTACATAACTTTCTATCATTTTTTTATTAAACTTATTTTTTAGTCTATAAATTCAATACATATATAGAGATGATTATCACTATTCACCCGAATGTATAAAATTGGACCTCATATGATACACGCAACTTGAAAAATTATAAACAAAGTAAATACTAAAAGTCAAATAACACTTTTAATTAAAATCAGCATATCAATCAGATTGATTATTGTCACGAGAGTACCTTGACTACATGATGTAGATAAAAAAAATATGAACGATTCCCAATACAAATGACCTAATCCAAAAATCATATCAATATTTAGATAAACACACATGAATGGTTTTGCATATATACGGTTATCAGTCTTCCATAACAACAGATAAACCATTCATTGATTTGAAAATATGGTCCCAACTATTACGTAGCAACACATTAAATCAAAAAACATCAATGTACTATGAAAAAGATAGCTTAGGTTCTGTATTATCCTTAACAAAAAAAATGTTAATTCAAACAACAAGGTTGTTACCCACATCGATATAAATCTCGTCGCCGTTGACAGATCTTTCGCTATTCACCTCCAACCGTGGCTGCATCTGTCCATATCCATTATTTCAACAAAAAACGAAACAATACGTATCACCTTGAAACGACATTCGTCTCTTGGAATCAAATGTATCACTTTTATGACGGTTCGATCTCTAAAATTGAATGTGTATGCTTATCACACCATCTTCATAGAAATATGAGAAAACACTGATCGGTTGTGGTATAATATGATGAGGAAAAAAGATAATATCAGATCTTCAAGTTTAAAAAAAAAGATATTTTCTTTAGATGTTAAAAATTAAGTGGGTTGTATTATAGAAGAGAAATCGGGTTGCGACACGTTGTGATTTTTCGATGAATATTTGTGGTGGCCGAAAATAACAAGAAAAAATCTACCATCTCTGAGTTGAAAAAAACCAATTGATTGATCTAGAGATAAGATGTTACTGATTATTTGGGTGAGTTTCTAAGGTTAAAAAAAATATGTGGATCTAGAAAAAGAATATATTAATGGTACGGTTTCTCATATTTTTAGGAAGAGAAAATGCCTTAATTGCCCTTCATACATTTGTATAATTAAAAAAGTAGCACATCAGCTTTTGTTAAATTGCAATTTCTGCACTTTTAATAGTTACCTCTGATCAAAATCATCCAAGAGTCCATATTTATTTTAATAGTTTTGCAGAGTTTTACACTTAAAATGAGTTTGTATATAACTCTTACCTATATTGTATATATTCCACATGTAATAATATAACTCGATCAAAATTGTATTTTTAATGAGATTTATCGTTATTCAGAAGTTAGTGCTAAAAAATAAATAATCATATTATATTGTCTATTAGAGAATTTAGTCACAGGGTACCCGTCGCCGCATGGCGTGGGTACCCTACTAGTTAAATGATAAAATGAATACAAATTTTAATATGCAACATGCACAAATGATCGATTATTGGTATAAATTATAATTTTTTGCAAACAATTATTTAAATTGTTCGCTAATGTAAGTTTACTATCATATTTTTCTTTGATTTTGAACCATATTTTTTATATAAATTTGCATATTCGAAAACATATATCATCTATGTATGTATTATAGTACAAAGTTAGTAAAATACTAATCATTTTGCTAATTAATTCGATTTAATCGTTCACATCAAAGTAGGAAGAATTTAAAGTTATTAAAGTGTATGAAAATGTGTAAACATAAAAATTACGAAGATTTTATGTGTTTACGCGTTATATAATATTGCGACGAAAGTTAGACAAATTAGCAAATACCTTTCATCACTAATTATCACAATCTCCTAATAGTATAATTATTATTATTGAAAAGTATATATAAGTATCAGCATTTCGCTCGCATAATTTAGTTTTAGGGTATTTAGCTCGCAGCCGTAAAGCGCGAGTACTGCTATTGTTGTTTTAATAGTATAATTACATATTTCAAGTATTCTACTTTTAGTATGTATGTTTGTTTTACTTGTACAAATTGCATTATGTATTGTACAAAATGCATTAATCAGTCATGACCTCTTATATTTATAAGTTTTTCATTGTATTATGTCTTCTTGGCAGAATAATGGAACTGACTAATGAGTCACGTAAAGTATCCAAGTTTGCATGAGACGATGTTATTAGCATAATGCCAGATGATGTGTTAACTAATATTATGATTCGTTTGCCATGCATTACAAAATGCTGTGCGGACTGGTACCTTGTCAATAAGTTGGAGGTACACCACTTAAGTCAACTACCCATCTTTTCTCTTGTCTGAAGTTAAAACAAACGCAACCTAACTAGCAATATACCAACAGCATATAGAACAGGAAATTCAATGCAATAAACAAGACATACCAATCTTTGCAGCCATCGCACTGAACCATTAAATCATCAGGATTGTAGGGCATCTCACACTTGCAATACCTGTGATATTAAAACAAATTCGATTCATCAACAGCTAGCATGCCGCTCTTCAACTAAAATGAGACAAATTAAAAAGGGGTGTTTCACAGATCAGCAGACAATATGTCTCCTAAGCAAAACAATCTACCCAAATCATATACAAGTGTTAACACTAATTCATAAATTGAAAAACATAATAAATATTGATTCATAATTTGTTTGCTGTTAAAACTAAAATATCAACTAATTTATGAAATCCATAACTAAATAATATTCGGTAAGTTTGATTTGGGAAGGGGGCTGACGAGCATAGTTAGGATTTTAAATTGGAGAGATAAATTTTCTCTTATAGTGTTGTATCTAATAAGTAAAATGACGTGTATTTTTCAAGAGATTATTAATTTTCAAACTTTTTTCCTAATTTAGTTACTCCTTATTTCTTACGCACGTATTTTAAAAAATGTTATTTTGTATTGATATGTTGTACATTATGGATTCGTAAAATAATAAAAATGGTTCCGTCATTACTTAAATGAGTTCTAAAATTAAATTATAGTATATATGCATATATATTTTGTATATATTCCACATGTAATAATATAACTCGATCAAAATTGTATTTTTGAATGAGATTTATCGTTATTCAAAAGTTAGTGCTAAAAAATAAATAATCATATATTTGTCCATTAGAGAATTTAGTACCAGGATATCAGTCGCTGCATCACGCGGGTACCTGCTAGTTAAATGATAAAATGAATACAAATTATAATATGCAACATGCACAAATGATTATTGGAATAAATTATAATTTTTTATAAACAATTATTTAAACTGTTCGCTAATGTATGTTTACTATCAAATTTGTCTTTGATTTTGAACCATATTTTTTTATATAAATTTGCATATCGAAGACATATATCATCTATGTATTGTATTATACTACAAATATAGTGAAATACTAATCATTTTACAAATTAATTCGGTTCTATCGTACACATCAAAGTAGGAAGAATTTAAAGTTATTAAAGTGTATGAAAATGTGTAAACATAAAAATTACAAAGATTTTATGTGTTTACGCGTTATATAATATTGCGACGAATCTTAGACAGATTAGCAAATACCTTTCACCACTAATTATCACAATCTCCTAATACTATAATTATTATTGAAAAGTATATATAAGTATCAGCATTTCGCTCGCATAATTTAGTTTTAGGGTATTTAGCTCGCAGCCGCAACGCGCGAGTACCTGCTAGTGTTGTTTTAATAGTATAATTACATATTTTAAGTATTCTACTTTTAGTACGTATGCTTGTTTTACTTGTACAAATAGCATTATGTATTGTACAAAATGCATTAATCAATCATATGACCTCTTATGTTTATAAATTGTATTATGTCTTTCTTGGCAGAATAATGGAACTGACTCATGTGTCACGTAAAGCATCCAAGTTTGCATCAGATGATGTTATTAGCATAATGCCAGATGATGTGTTAACTAATATTATGATTCGTTTGCCATTACAAAATGCTGTGCGGACTGGTACCTTGTCAATAAGTTGGAGGTATAAGTGGACTATGATCAACCAACTTATATTTGTTGACGATATTAAGAATTGGATTTTGGTCTTGTCTGAAAAGAGAATTTTTGAATTCACTCTTTTAAATATGGAAGCAACACCACTTAAGTTAACTACCCATCTTTTCTCTTGTCTGAAGTTAAAACATTTAGAGCTTTTCAACTGTCATTTTTGTCCAATTTCTAGCTTTGTTGGTTTTCCAAATCTTCTGAGTTTGGACTTAGTATTTGGAGGCTACACATGTGCAGAATTTGTTAGTCTATGTCCATCACTAGAGATTCTCAAACTTAGAGACAACATCATTAGGGAAATAAAACGAGCTCAGATAGCTAAACTAGAAAATCTCAAAGTTTTTATTCTACCTTTATACGAGCTTGAAAATATGGCGATGATGACAAATTCTGATATCTGTCAGATTATTGATTATTTTCCAGACCTCCAAGAACTTTCTCTTGATTTTTGGGATTGCACAGTAAGGTCCAGTTGGATTTTTTAAGTTCATTTTCCAGTATATTGCAACATGTCTTGAATATTTCTCTATGATCCTCGTTTCTTCTAGATATTCGCAGATGCAGTAAAGAGGGTTCAGACTCCCTTACCTTCGCTCAGTACACTTAGATTATACGAAATAGATTTTAGTAATGCGAGTATGGTATCATGTGTGGTGGACTTGATTCGTGGCTTCCCAAATTTGATGACCCTTTTGATCAAAGGGGTGGAATGCATAAATCATAGTATTTAATTATTGACCATATATGTTAAATCTCACAGTTGTGCATTTGAATACTAAATAACATTGTAGGCCACATACGAGGACAATGTCCCTGCATCTGCAATTTCCTCTATGGAGGTAGATTTCAGCAGAATGGGAAAGTTGCAGCTGCAGGAAGTGATATTTGTTTTTGTCAGATATATAATGAATGAAGTGTGTTTAATGAAGTCATTACTTGCTTCTTCACCTTTGCAAAAGAAGATGGTTATATATCCTACCTTATCGGAAGTGTTTGGCGGTGATGATGGCAAGAGGAAATTTATTGCAGACTTGATGCTGCACCGAGCCTCTCCGATAGCTGAAATAATCATTGATTAACAGCCTGAAGAGAGCACACGGTTATCATGAGTGATATTAATACATGTTCTGTGAACTTTCACCAAATTTCGTGTCATAGGAAGCTTCTTTAAATCTTTGACGTGAGACTTGTGATGTTACTCGAAACTATTGATATTTTGTTGCATAATCATTTGAGCTTTCTTGGCGGAAAAGTAGAAGATTGTACTATCAGTATGTAATATTTACTTTTCAGATAATATAGGACATGAATCATGATCAGGTTTTCTGAAAGGTAAATTGTACTGGCTATATTTTTTAATTTGTAACTGGTAAAAGCTGTTGTAAATAATGAAATCCATGAATTAGTAGAACTTATAAGTTCACATGGAACAACTATTTAGGAAACATTAAGTTGTTTTTTCTTAATCATACTTAACTAAAAAATTTAGAAAAAAAATCTGTGCACCTAGTAAAACAGTAATAGGAAAACAAGGAAAGCGCCAAAGCATAAGTAAAGTAAAGTTGCTAAATTTTAATATAACTATTTCTATGTCGATTAAGGGCTTGTTTGTTTGATTTTTCAAATAAGTCCTGTAAAATTAAAGTGTCTATTTATATATATGATGTCTGTTTGTAGATGGTTATATTACTGTTTGTTTCGTGTGCTGAATAAAGTGTCTGAATTAAAGAAAATTACTGTTATATCCTTTTAAATTAAATAAGAGAAGAAGTTAGAGGCTAAATTTGTAAAATAATGAATTAAGTCATGGACTTAATATGGAGACCCTCTACATGGTGACTTTTTCTGGAAAGTCGTATGTTAGTTTCGAGAACTTGTTTTAAGAGATACTAATAGAACTATTTCTATGTCGATTAAACTAGATCCATGACAAAAAATAACATAAAAGAGACAAACATGCATCCTAGTTCCCACAACTTTCCAACTAAATACATGAAGTAATCCTTAAAACGCTGAGGATAAGGTTGGTTCCTTGTGATCCTCTTTGTTCCAGAACTTGTAGCCTCTGATACAGGCAATGTCTGCGACACAGTGGTTTGTAGCAATGGCACTGGTACTGGCGGGGAGTTCTGAAACGGAGCTGCTACCTGACTTGGATCACTTCGAGTCTATTTAGAATAAAAACAATTTTAAAACAGTGTTTACTATAATCTTAAAAACAAAAGAATATAAAGAGCATAAATATTTTTACCACGAGGACGTCCTGGTACAACTGATATCATAGCATCATGGTTAGAAGTACTCATCAGAGTCGTACAATTACTACAATTTCAATCAACGAATAAATGATCTCACAAGTCTTGGGTGTTGTAGCGGGGCACTAACATATGACCCATTTTCATCACGGGCTGGTTGATGTGGTGATGTGGTGTTTGCATCTTTCATAGGTTCATGGGGAGAATTTTATTTGATAAATTTGATACTTGTGTGTTCCTCATTGATAAAGAAGATTGCTATTTACCCTTCCCAAGGGTTTTGGTGGTGAAAACAGAAAGTTGACGTTGGCTACAGACTTGTTAAAGTGCCACCGAGCATCCCCAGTAGCTGCAGTAGAGACATCTACTGGTCATAGTAAGTTGAATTTTTCTAGTATATCCTATCGTGCTTCAGCAGTACTCTAATGTAATTCGATCAGGCGAAACTTCTTTTCTTAATATGGTGAATGCGCCATTTGTTTTTAAGTACTGTGAGGAAAAACGAATATGTGATTCAGAGATTGTATGGAAATGACTGTTATTTCCCAATTGTTGTTGGTTTTATTACTTTGTTTTGGTGGAGCTGGAGGCGCTATCGGATAGAAAAGCCTGCAAAACATGCGCAGAAAGGTGTGGTGTATTAGATCGTCATCTATCAACCAAAGATTAGATGATAGAAAATTATACATCGGATCATTTTTATTCTCATTATAAAGATAGGTCAAAATAGGTAAAAACGAAACAGGTTTTGGAAGTTACCAAAATCATATACAAGTGTTCTACACTAATTCATAAATTAAAAACATAATAAAAAATTTTTTTTCGGTTAAAACTAAAATATCAACTAATTCATGAAAACCAAAACTAAATAATATTGTATTCAGTTAATTGATCCAGCCCGTTTTGACCCATCTTAGAATTTACCCATTCAGGACACCCTAACTTTTTGCCGCTCATAAATAATAAAAAATGATTTGTACAACTCTTATCCATACATTACAAAATTTGTTTCATTTTTAGTTTTTTACCATAATACCTTATACTGTTGTAAACATACGTATATCACTACAAAAAATGGATACCTTCCCAAAATGCACTCAGCAGCCTGATTTCCAACTCGCGCACATTGGAAAATTAAGTCTCTTGGATGAAGATGCTTTCTGTAATCATCCGTCAAACCTTGAAAACTTACTACCCTTAATACAGAAGTGTGTCCAGCATGTTCCTTGAGAGCCTTACACCTGCACAAAGTTTACAAAGAAATTACTGATTAAAGCAATCCAAATAAGATTCTAAAAAAATAAGAAATAATTAAGCAGTAACTACTTACGTTTTACTGATTCGTACTCTGGCTCCATTAGTGGATGTCGCTAACAGTATAAATATCAGATTCAGGATGTCAAGGAGTAATTCAGTCATTTCTTTCATCTTCTGGCTGTAGGATATGGAATTGCATAACAGAAGGCTCAAAACTATATCAATTACAAATAAACTTAAATAGATGACGAAAGCAGCTATCTTTACGAAGTAGCAATAATCATACTTATGATACCGATTAACAACTAATCAATATAATTAAACGGACAAAATATGTTGAGATTCGAAGTAGCATCTTCCTTGTAAAACAAAATTCCTTGTAAGCTCTATAATAATTCCAAATTTAAGAAAGATTTTTTTAAAATTTTTTTCACATACTACAATTACTAAAAATGGTGTAACACCTATAATCTTACAATAATTATGCATACAAATTAAGAAAAAAAATCATACTCAAAGAATCTGGATTTGAAACATTCCTATATCTAAGAAAGTTGGACCACAATTTTACATCAGAAAATTTGATTTTTCAAAGGACACTGGTCAGATGCCGAAAAAATGACTATGATATTGTATGGAATTTCTTTAGAAAAAATAAGTAGGGTTGGATACTGTATCTAGCATAATGCACTCGGCCCTGCTCGGCCTTATTCCCTAAATGGACTATGGCATTACGGTTAATTTGTTTGTACAATTTAATTTTTAGGTTTAAGTGTTGGATCATGCTTATGTTTTCATTGAATGAATCTTTTATTTGTTAAAGTGCTTTCTGTTTAATCACAGCAACAATCGCAAAATTTTGCAACTCCATTTATGCGACTGGGATTTTTTTTAAATGAAGTCGAGCTTTCTAAAACAAAGGCGGGCTTTCTGAAACAAAAGGCCGCCCGTTTAGCCCCTCAATAATCAAGAATGGACAAAAAATGCCCATCCTTTTTTGAAAAGTATCAAAAAGTGCCATACGTATCAAAATGGGTAAGATTTGCCACCTCTACGTCACAGTATCAGTCAAAGTTAGGATGCAATAGAGTTCATACCAAAACAAACGCAACCTAACTAGCAATATACCAACAGCAAATAGAACATGAAATTCAATGCAATAAACAAGACCTACCAATCTTTGCATCCATCGCACTGATCCATTAAATCATCAGGATTGTAGGGCATCTCACACTTGCAATACCTGTGATATTAAAACAAATTCGATTCATCAACAGCTAGCATGTCGTTCTTCAACTAAAATGAGACAAATGAAAAAGGGGTGTTTCACAGATCAGCAGACAATATATCTCCTAAGCAAAACAATCTACCCAAATCATATACAAGTGCTAACACTAATTCATAAATTGAAAAACATAATAAATATTGATTAATAATTTTTTTGCATTTAAAACTAAAATATCAACTAATTTATGAAATCCATAACTAAATAATATTCGGTTAGTTGATCCAGCCCGTTTTGACCCATCTTAGAATTTACCCATTCAGGACACCTGAACCATTGTTAATGGGTCAGCCATGCTGCCCTTTTTTGCAGCTCATAAATAGATGTCCCTAACAGTATATAAATATCAGATTCAGGATGTGGAAGGGTAATTTAGTAGTTTCTTTCATCTGGATGCATGATATGGAATTACAAAGAAAGTTAAATAGATGACGGAAGCAGCTATCTTTACGAAGTAGCAATAATCATACTTAAGATACCAATTAACAACTAATCAATTAAACAGACAAAAAAGGTTGAGATTCCAAGTAGCATCTTTCTAGTAAAACAAAATACCTTGTAAGCTCTATAATAATTCCAAATTTAAAAAAGATTTTTATTTTTGGGTAAATTTTTACATACCACAATTACAGAGAAAGGTGTAACACCTATAATCTAAGGATTGGATTATATACCATGTTAAAGCTTCCTGACTAATCCAACGATGATCGAACAACAATTATGCATACAAATTAAGAATAAAATCATACTCAAAGAATCTGGATTCGAAACATTGCTAGATCTAAGAAAGTTGGATCACAATTTTACCTCAGAAATTGATTTTTCAAGGAGACACGGGTAACATGCCGAAAAAATGACTATGATATTGTATGGAATTTCCTTAGACAATCTAGCATAATGCGCTCGGCCTTATTCCCTAAATGGACTATGGCATTACTGTTAATTTGGTTGTACAATTTCAATTTTAGGTTTAGGTGTTGGATCATGCTTATGTTTTCATTCAACGAATCTTTGATTTGTTAAAGTGCTTTCTGTTTAATCACATAAACAATCGCAAATTTTTGCAAATCCATTTATGCGACTGAGATATTATAAGAAATAAGACAGATACGTATAAGATACGGCAAATAATCATGATCCTTTAAAGTTTAATCAGATCTGACAAATTGATTTTAGATCTGTCCAGTGACACCCTTTGAATTAAAAAAATAAAATCACAAGGTTATAATAATTGTAGCCTCGTACCTCTTTTCGAAAAACATTGAACAATGATAGTACCAAATTTCAGTTACCTGCATCGATGATAAAGAGTATAATTAAGTTAGCATGATATGTTCATAATAGTAAAGATTATATCTGAAAAATCATAATACTCACAACGGATTCAGGAGGCATATTTTCTTTGAAAAAGTAAAATGAAGACATCAGGGTTGACTATGGTTTGTGCGGCGCCTATTGGACAAAACACACTGACAACAAAACCTATAGTGCTAGCTAGGGTTTTATAATGTGTGATTAGGTCATAAGTTAATTAAAAAGTCCTATTTTTACCCTTCTCTCATCTTATGTTTTCATTTTTAATCCTTAGTCTTTTTTGTCATGTATGTTCATTTGAGAATTTATATTATGATTTTAGAATATGAAATCTCTTATCGTTACATAATAGGAATCACAATTATCATATTTCCAACACAAGAGAGTCGGTGCAACTTGTTGGTGACCGTATATTGTACGGATTAAACTAAACTGTGTCTCGATCACTTATGTATCGGTAACACATGAAACGCATTTAATGAGTTAATTGCTTGGGCGATCTTTTGGGTACAATACAACAATTTTACACATTTATTGTACACACTTTATTGCGTGTATATTTATTTATTCCTTAGTCTTTATTGCGGGGACAATATGAGCGTAAAAAAAGAATTACATTATAAAGCGAGGAGATTTGACGGGAATGTACACGCTTATAAGTGAAGAAACAGAAACAATACTCCACACATAAAAAACCAGCTGAGCTAGCTCAGTTGGCCACCAAGGGTAACCTTGGGGAGGTATTCTTGGAGAGGTCTCGAGTTCGAGTCTCACCAGGAACCTTCAGGGGCCCGAATTAAGAAGCAGGAGTGGGGTTTATCCCTTAAGGAGAAGGTTCGAGGCTTGCATACTGCCCAATTGGATGTCACTGTAAGCTTGAATCACTAACTACTAACTCGCCGTTCAAAAGAAAAAAAAATAATAATACTCCACACATAAAAGCTTAGTTATAATAGTTTTTCAATTATAACCCTATACGCTTAATAATTTAATAATTTTTATCATGTATTATAAAAATACACAAATTCGTAGAGTAGTTCATAAGTCTACGACATACATTTTGTAGTAAACCAATTTCTTATTAACCATCATATACATAATTCTACAACATCTCATGCCATGCTATTTGATACAAATAAAAACCAAAATGTAATATTATATTTGTTTAACATTGATACAAAAGTCTGGTTAGGTCTCTAGCGGCATGAATAAGAGGCTATTTAGATCTGGATTGTTGAATCTTGCACCAAGTGAATATGTTTATATTCTATACAAGGAAGTAAGCATCGTTAATCTTATCATGGAAACATACCCATGATTAGACTCTGATGTGAGAGTAAGATGACACTCTTTAGGTTATTATGTTTTAGGGCTAATGACTAAAAAATGCATCTAACTTGACACTTTTTACCGTTCTGTGTAGCCATCTTTTTTTTTCCTATATTATCATTAAACTTTGTGATTTCGTACATTGTGTGTATCCGGTGACCTACTTGACTGGTTAGCAGGTTGCCTTAACGACCGGTAAACTTTTTATTACAACGTTAGTCCTTTATATTAACGACCATTAACATACACACTTAAAATTTGATTTTTTTAGAATAAAGCGTAAAACCTTAAAAAAAGTATATAACTTCATATACAAATTTTCTTTAAAAATTTTTTTACGCATGTTTGAATAAAAAATTTAATATTATTTTTTTAAACATGTTTTAGTTCATTTTTAAAATTTATATAAAACGTGTATTATATAACATAACTTCTTCGTACTTTATAAATCTTAATTTTTTTGCAGAAAATCAAACAATTTTTTTAAAAAATAAAATGTATAACTTTAAAAAAAAGTATGTAACTCCAAATATTTACGTTTTCGTCAGATATTTTACGTTTTTCTCAGTAATTTTACGTTTTCGTCTGTAAATTTACGTTTTCGTCAGTAAATTTACGTTTTTGTTTGTAAATTTACGTTTTCGTCAGTATTTTTACGTTTTCGTCAGAAAATTTACGTTTTCATCTGTAAATTTATGGTTTATGATATACATGTTTCAATGCCTATAATGTTCCTTTTACACCGAAGTTTCCCTTAGGGTTTCCTAATCTTCTGGCTCAAACTATGGGTCGCGATTAACGAGATTTTTACTTATCTTCACCCTCTAGTTAAACCAATTATATCTCTTACTTAATTAGGCTATCTTCTACCTAAATACAAACCACCATCTGTCATAAAAATACCGCGTACGGCTAGCCGTGGCACAAGTAAACCGTGTGCGGCCTACCGTGTATCGAACTTAATGTGTTATACGTAAATAGACCCAATATTAGCAATTAAGCTCGTAGGAATAGTAATGGGTCAGTCGGTTCATACTATACGTAATCTTTTACAAAATATAATTGAAAGCTTCTTCTATCTTCTGTCTTCAACTATTCAAAGCACATTTGAACATGTTGAATCGTGTGAATATAGCTGGATCAAGTAACAACCTTCTTACTTGCAAGATTTTTCAAGAACCCAATATAAAAGTAAAGCACATAGATAGGCAGATAGCCCACTAAATGATCACAGAAAAAGTATTAAAAAACAAGCCATAGTTGAGTTGGCATACTTGTATTGATACAGGCTTGATTGAGATCTTTAATCCCATACGGCATATTGAAAAGATAAAAAAATAAATAGCAATTGTAAGCACATGAAAGAATAATATATTTCTTAAATTTCTTAACAAAATCAAACACACTTTTAAAATAAATATCAACCATACAAAGAGTTTTATGTTCGCTTTTGAAATGGTTACTTTAAATGCAACTCATTTCTTGTTTGTATTTTCTACTGAAAAAGCCTTTTTGATTGTTGAATTTATATGCAAGAAAATTAGCCTTTAGGCTACTGAATTTTTATGCATAAAATAGGCATTTAGGTTGTTGATTTTTATGCAAAAAATGACTTTTTTTTGCTAAATTTTTAGGTAGAAAACTTGTCTTTTGGTTGATGATTTTTATGTAGAAAAACCAATGTATAAATGCGTACTTTAGGTGTCATCATCACGTAACATCAAAATAGGAACTACACAATATAAATGTAAAAATCACCCTCTACACAAACATACGCGCTGATGGCTCTAGTTTCCACAACATAACCCATTGTTAAAAAATAAGAACATATTTACGGCTTTCATGAACTTCTGGTTATATATGTTATTTCAGATGTAACTTATTCTATCAATTTTACTGGTTATCATTAAAGTCAACCTGCATCATATCATTTTCTTGGGAAAAAAAGTTGCAAGTATTACTATTAGAATTTAACCTGCTATACGATGGATCACATGCAACTTCATGGCATCTCGTGATTTCTACTTCAGATGTGACACCAACTACTTGCCACTTTCATTGACTACAATTTGTAATTCTATGAGCAGTTAGAAATGAACATAATGACTTTGAAGCCAAAGATTAAGTAAAAGAATTTTGATAAAGAAAGTCTTACACTTGCTCTTAAATTTTTGAAGCCATGATGTCACATATCATAGGCAAAATTGATTTAGTTGTATGTAGGGACACTTGATCGTCATCTTAACCCCAAGGTTGTTGGCATTCTTTAGGTTTGTAGGGTTGTAAATGCATAATCGTGTAATTCTCGAAATAAAATATGATACTAGAACTTGATAAAGAACTAAAGGTTATAAGAAAGCAAGATTTTAATTAAAAACTTGAGTGACTAAAAAGTATTAGAGTGTGTTTGGTTTGCATGATGGAATCATAATCAGTATAAGATTAATAGTATAGTGGAATATGTATGGTTATCATTAGTTGAAAACAAATGTTTGGTTTGAGAAAATGAATGAATGTCAAACCTTTTATAGCAGTGTTTGCTTTATTACCACAAACAATGAAAATAATGATCCATTAACTAGCCAGGTAGAAACAATTTGACCAATATACACGAGACTTTCACAAATTGCAATAATATTCTTCTAAACAATCACAATAAATTGGTGACAAACATTGATAATAAAGAAGAGTGTAGCTCTTCATTGCAGGCCAACATAACATAACTGATAAAGTTTTGACGAACCAGACAACCCAAAAAATTACAGCAACACAAAAGGAAATGTAGCAACCACATAGAAAATATGCAATACATAAAGGCAACAAAAATTTAGCATTTCATAGAGAGTTATGAAATACATAAAGGTAGCAGGAACTACATACATGTAGTTTAGGCCGAAGTGTCGTAGAAGGTTTATAAGCAATTACAAAGCCTTATATGTATAACATAAAAAAGATGATCTGAACAGTAGAGGTCATAGCAAGTGCAAAAGACTTATCTTAACGCTATTAGCATACACGTACAATATAATCACTCGGGGACCAGACATGCACAACAGCCAAAAGTTTTACCAAAGTAAGGCCATGTCTATGTAGTGATTGAAACACTTGAGAAATACCACTTCTCATGTAAAATCCGCATGCTTTTACCATGAATAGTACCCTTACGATAGTACGTACATGATTAGATATTTCCTTTTATAACATGTTTACGTTTCACGTACAACAATTACAAGTATTACGTACGTGTTATAACACGATAAGTATTTATTACGTATTAACTCACGATAATTATTTCAATAATAATTATAATCACGAACATACGAATATGAAATCATGAACGTAAATTAATCACGAGCTAATATTACGTATGTATGTATATTTATTACGAGCACGAATAAATATATTAAGTCACGAACGATAACTAATTAAATCACGTAAAACACGAACACGAGAACACACTTATATTTTAGACACGGAAAACTTTCGTGTTACCCTTATGTGGGCCCCATACCCGTCGACACACAAGAGGAAAAGGGCCTAGCCCATTAATCTTTACTAAACAAGGAATTAAAGAAAAGTTATTTTCATAATAACACATTTATTGAAAACAAGAAAAACCCTAAAAGCTTTTCTCCTTCTCCTTCTTTTGGCCGCCGGGTTTACATCACCAAAGGGGGTGTTTAGGTTTGATTTTTGGTGTTAATTTATTGCAAGGATCGTTGTATGTTCATCATTTTTTTATTCACGTGATCGGTATAAACCCTAACCTATTTCTTTTATGTTTTGATTTACTAATCACATAAAATCATGAATGTTTTTAATAATAAATTAAAAACAAGATATAAAAATGTTATTTAATCATGGGGTTAAATTAATTAGGTGTTAAGGGGGTGTTTGTTTGTGGCCGACGCCTAACCGAGCCCAAGGGGGGTCTCGGCTTGGCTTAACTCGCACCACCGAGACCTTATGGTCTCGGTTTGGTGGTGGTGGTGTCACGACAGCAGCAAGGAAGGGAAAACCCCGACCTAGGTCAGGGTATGGTGGTGTTTTTGGGCCGGTTCATGGGTTAAAACACGGGTCTGGTTCACACATGTTTAGATTTAAAACACGGTCCGGTTCATGAGTTATTTTTCAAGGTTTAATATTTTTACAAGTTATATTATTTTTACAAGATTTAAATTAAATTAATTAAAAGCATGAATATGATTAATTTAATTTACATGACTTAGGTTATTAATTTTATTATTAATACATGAATTTTAACCTAAGTATTTCTCTTTTAATTAGACTATATAATTAATTAATTATTAAAACCATGACTTATAATTAATTAATTTACATGACTTAGGTTATATTATTAATAGATAATAATACATGTTTTAACCTAAGTATTTATTTTACCTTTATTTAATTAAATCATGTTATATTTAATTAAATACTTAAACCTATAGTTTATTTAATTTACATGAAATAATTAATAAACTATACTATATAATTACATGACTTAGAATATTAATCAGAAAAAAGCTTATATAATTAGCTTAATTATCCAGCTTATGTCTAATTATGGAAACTTTCTACTTTTAGAAATTTATTTATTTAAGGCAGCTAATCTATTTATGGAAACTTTCTATTTTTAGAAACTTATCTATTTTAAGCAGTAATTCTATTTTTGGAAACTTTCTATTTTTGGAAACTTTCTATTTTTTTGAAACTTTCTATTTTAGGAAACCTGCTATTTTTAGAAAGTTACTTATTATTACACAACAAGTATAATAATACATGAAATACAAGTAATACTGAATCAGAATAGACAGAATATATGATAAACACAATATAAAGCTTAAATCAGTAAAACATGACATAAATATATAAAACAAGCTAAGACATGATATAAAACCAGTTACGTACTCAGTAATCAGATACTTATACACGTATGTATTTATGTATCATTAGTGATACCAAGTAGGACTCTCTTCCGTTCGTCTTCTTCGTTCACTGGACACAAGGTACGGATTCTCCATCCTTTTAGTATGGACATTCTTCTTATTAGGATTTCCCTGTATGCAGCCAATTGTTTTCGCAGTATATGTTTTATATGTTATTCAATTGCTTATGTTTAATTAGAATACCTAAATCCATATACATGCATGACCAGTTTCACCTAGTTATGGACCAGTGTTATGACTTCACCACGGTGGAGTGATAGCTCGTGGCGTCCCTTTCAGCTTTTGGTCATATTATTATTATCAGGTGGGGCGTATGGGTGCATCCTAGTTTACATGTTTTCAGCAGATTTCTTAATGTGAATGTGGTGTGTGCCTTGCATCCTTCACAAGGAGCTGATCCCTCCTACCCAAAACTAGTATATATTAAATTAGAGACAGCCCCTCTAATTTGCATGACGAGGTCACCCCTCCAAGTATTCATGTATGTTGATATTTCATGACCTATATTCGCTAATGGTAAATATGTTAAACAATTTTTACAAGATAAACATAAGGCTTTTCAAACTATAAAACCAGTTTAACTAAGATATAACCAGGTTATACATGACTTAGTCTTTTCCGCTGCTTCATGTTTATATGCTTATATTATTCATGCTATTCTTGTATATCCGTGCACTGAGCGTATTGCTCAGCCGTTTTCCTTTTCATGTTCCCAAAACGGCAGGTACTCAGGGACGCTCGTAGACTTTAAGCATACATGCATATGGATTGGAAGCTTTCTAGCCTTCTTTACTTTTTGCATTTCTTTATACGTTGATACTCATTTCCATGTACATTGTTTAGTCCTTTAATTTACAGTACTTATGTTTGTGTGTGATGAGTTCTATTTTCGGGATACCGATGTTTGATTCCGGTATTTCCTTTATTGTCATGTAATGTTTATACATTTATCCTTGTATGCTTTGATGACACGCCATAATCACGCGTGACATTCCATTTATTAAAATGGGGTGTTACATCTCAATAACAAAAGGTCATACTATTCATAATATATAGTTACATGCGAACCCAAAACCCATTAGCTTCATTATGTAGATGATTCCTAGTTCATCAAGGAGATTAAGAAATACATCCACCTTCTCTTTATTTGTAGAGAATATATAAGTAACATCAAGTACAGTCAATGTCGGAATATTAAGCATTATTAGCTCTGTAAGCACGTCTTTTAGTTTTTCAGAAGTAACCTTTTGGCGAATTTCATCTTTCGTCATAACATTGGCTATAGTTGCAAAATTAACATTGAATCATTTCACAAACATTTAAAAACTATTATCAACGAGGTGTTCAAGCTCGTGCGTTCCACACGGGTTGAGGCTGGTTGTTCTATAGCTAGATTGTTGGTGCATTTTTGTTTCTCATCATGGTCTATTATTTGTTACTAAGTTTTTTATGTTTTTTACGCAGGATAATATTACTAATAGTTAGGTTTAATAGTATAATTAATTTTACAACAACCAAAGCAAATACACATGATATACTAACATAATCACGTTGAGGTTTAACAGTTTATGCCACTATATGTGAAATATGCCCATTTAGGATATTTATGCGACTGAGGTATTATAAGATATAAGAGGCACGTATAAGATACGACAAATAATCATGACAAATTTATTTTAGATCTGTCCAGTGACACCCTTTGAATTAAAAAAATAAAATCACAAGGTTATGATAATTGTTGCCTCGTACCTCTTTTCGAAAAACAATGAACAATAATAGTACCAAATTTCAGTCACCTGCATTGACCATAAAGAGTATAATTAAGTTAGCATGATATGATCATAATGAAAAGACTAACTAAAAATTATATCTGAAAATCATAATACTCACAACGTATTCAGGAGGCCTATTTTCTTTGAAAAAGTAAAATGAAGACATTAGGGTTGGCTACGGTTTGTGCGGCACCTATTGGACAAAACACACTGACAACAAAACCTATAGTGCTAGCTAGGGTTTTATAATGTGTGATTAGGTCATAAGTTAATTAAAAAGTCCTATTTTTACCCCTCTCTCATCTTATGTTTTCATTTCTAATCCTTAGTCTTTTTTGTCATGTATGTTCATTTCAGAAAATTTATATTATGATTTTAGAATATGAAATCTCTTATGGTTACATAATAGGAATCACAATTATCATATTTCCAACACAAGAGAGTAGGTGCAACTTGTTGGTGACCATATATTGTACGGATTAAACTGTGTCTCGATCACTTATGTATCGGTAACACTTGAAACGCATTTAATCAGTTAATTGCTTGGGCGATCGTTTGGGCACAATACAACAATTTTACACATTTATTGTACACACTTTATTACGTGTATATTTATTTAGTCAACAGTCTTTATTGCGGGGACAATATGGCGTGTAAAAAAGAATAACATTATAAAGCGAGGAGATTTGATGGGAATGTACACGCTTATAAGTGAAGAAACATAAACAATACTCCACACATAAAAGCTTAATTCTACATGCTTTTGAATGTTACTTTCTATTTTAATAGTTTTTCAATTATAACCCTATACTCTTAATAATTTAATAATTTTTATCATGTATTATAAAGTACACAAATTCGTAGAGTAGTTAATAAGTCTACGATATACATTTTGTAGTAAACCAAATTCTTATTAACCATCATATACATAATTCTACAACATATCATTCCACGCTATTTGCTACAAATACAAACCAAAAGGTACATAATATATTTTTTTACCGTTGATACAAAAGTCTAGTCTGATTAGGTCTCCAGCGGCACGAATAGGAGGCTATTTAGGTCTATATTATTGAATCTTGCATCAAGTGAATATGTTTATATCCTGCACAAGGAAGTAACCATCGTTAATCTTATCATGGAGACATACCCATGATTAGACTCTGATGTGAGAGTAAGAGGACACTCTTTAGGTTATTATGTTTTATTATGGTTATGATATACATGTTACAATGCCTATAACGTTCCTTTTACAACCGAAGTTTCCCTTAGGTTTTCCTAATCTTCCGGCTCAAACTATGGGTCACGGTTAACGAGATTTTTACTTGTCTTCACCCTCTAATTAAGCCAGTTATATCTCTTACTTAATTAGGCTATCTTCTACCTAAATACAAACCAACATCCGTCTTAAGAATACCGCGTACGGCTAGCCGTGGCACAAGAAAACCGTGTGCGGCCTACTGTTTATCGACCTTAATGTATTATTCGTATGTAGACCCAATATTAGCAATTAAGCACGTAGGAAGAGTAATGGGTCAGACGGTTCATACTATACGTGATCATTTACAAAATATAATTGAAAGATTCTTCTATCTTTTGTCTTCAACTATTCAAATCACATTTGAACGTGTAGAATCATGTGAATAGGTGGATCAAGAAACAACCTTCTTACTTGCAAGATTTTTCAATAACCCAATATAAAAGTCAAGCACAAAGATAGGCGGATAGCCCACTAAATGACCATAGAAAAAGTATTAAAAAACAAGCCATAGTTCTGTTCGCATACCTGCATTGATAGAGGCTTGAGTTGAGATCTTTAATACCATACGACATATTGAAAAGGTAAAAAATAAATAGCAATTATAAGCACATGAAAGAATAATATATTTCTTAAATTTCTTAACAAAATCAAACACACTTCTAAAATAAATATCAATCATACAAAGATTTTATGTGTTATCTCTTATTTCGCTTTTGAAATGGTTACTTTAAATGCAACTCATTTCTTGTGTGCGTTTTCTACTGAAAAAGCCTTTTGCTTGTTGAATTTATATGCAAGAAAATTAGCCTTAAGAATTTTAATGCGGAAAATAGGCATTTAGGTTGCTGATTTTTATGCAAAAAATGACTTTTGTTGGTAAATTTTTACGTAGAAAACTTGTCTTTTGGTTGATGATTTTTATGTAGAAAAACCAATGTATAAATTCATACTTTAGGTGTTATCATCACGTAACATCAAAAATAGGAACTACACAATTTAAATGTAAAAATCACCCTCTACACAAACATACGCTCTGATGGCTCTAGTTTCCACAACATAAACCATTATTAAAAAAATACAAACGTATTTAGGGCTTTCACGAACTTCTGGTTATATATGTTATTTGAGATGTAACTTATTCTATCAATTTTACTCGTTACCTAAAGTCAACCTGCATCATACCATTTTCTTGAGAAAAAAGTTGCAAGTATTACTATTAGAATTAAACCAGCTATATGATGGATCACATGCAACTTTTTGGCATCTCGTGATTTCTACTTGAGATGTGACAACAATTACTTGCCACTTTCATTGAATACAATTTGTAATTCTATGAGCCGTTGGAAATGAACATAATGACTTTGAAGCCAAACATTAAGTAAAAGAATTTTAATAAAGAAAGTCTTACACTTGCTCTTAAATTTTTGAAGCCACGATGTCAAATATCATAGGCAAAATTGATTTAGTTGTATGTAGGGACACTTGATCGTCATCTTAACCCCATGGTTTTTGTTATTCTTTAGGTTTGTAGGGTCGTAAATGCATAATCGTGTAATTCTCGAAATAAAATATGATACTAGAACTTGATCGACAACTAAAGGCTATAAGAAAGCAAGATTTTAATTAAAAATTTGAATGACTAGAAAGTATTAGAGTGTATTTCGTTTGCATGAAGGAATCATAATCAGTATAAGATTAATAATGTAGTGGAATATGTATGGTTATTATTAGTTGAAAACAAATTTCTCGTTTGAGCAAATGAATGAACGTCAAACCTTTTATAGGAATGTTTGGTTTATTACAATAAACAATGAAAATAATGATCTATTCAACTGATCATGTAGAAACAATGAGACCAATATACACGAGACTTTCACAAATTGTAATAATATTCTTCTAAACTATCACAATAAAATAGGCGACAAACATTGATAATAAAGAAGTGTGTAGCTCTTAATTGTAGGTCGATAACATAACTGATAAAGTTTTGACGAACCATACAACCTAAAAACATTACAGCAACACAAAAGGAAATGTAGCAACCACATAGAAAGTATGCAATACATAAAGGCGAAAAAATTTTAGCATTTCATAGAGCGTTATGAAATACATAAAGGTAGCAGGAACTACATACATGTAGTTTAGACCCAAGTGTCGTAGAAGGTTTATAAGCAATTACAAAGCCTTATATGTATAACATACAAAAGATGATTTGAACAGTAGAGGTCATAGCAAGTACAAAAGACTTATCTTAACGCTATTAGCATACACGTACAATATAATCACTTGGGGACCAGACCTACACAAAAGCCAAAAGTGTTACCAATGTAAGGCCATGTCTATGTAGTGATTGAAACACTTGAGAAATACCACTCCTCAATAACAAAAGGTCGTACTAATCATAATATCTAGTTACGTGCGAACCCAAAACCCGTTAGCTTCATTATTTAGGTGATTCCTAGTTCATCAAGGAGATTAAGAAATACATCCACCTTCTCTTTATTTGTATAGAATATATATGTAACATCAAGTACGGTCAATGTCAGAATATTAAGCATTACTAGCTCTGCATGCACTTCTTTTAGTTTTTCAGAAGTAACCATTTGGCTATAGTTGCAAAATTATCATTGAATCCTTTCACAAACATTTAAAAACTATTATCAACGAGGTGTTCAAGCTCGTGTTCCACACGGGTTGAGGCTGGTTGTTCTATAGCTAGATTGTTGGGGCATTTTTGTTTCTCGTTATGGTCTATTATTTGTTACTAAGTTTTTTATGTTTTTTACGCAAGATAATATTACTAATAGTTAGGTTTAATAGTATAATTAATTTTTCAGCAACCAAAGCAAATACACATGATATACTAACATAATCATGTTGAGGTTTAACAGTTTATTCCACTATATGTGAAACATGCCCATTTAGGATATTGAATAGGTTTAGAAATAGGTTTATAAAGTTATGAAGAGGTCTAAAAACTTGTAAACCATAGTGGATATGTATTTCAAGCTTATGTGGCATGAAGAGGTCTAAGATTTTGAACCTTTTCATAATTTAATGCATTTGAATTATGTGAGATGTTTATAAATTTACAAGTGGTTTATACATAGTGGAAGTAGGTTTATAAAACAAAAAGTTTTGTAAATTTTTAGAAAAGTCTATCATAATAGATGCTCTAACATACAAACATTAAAGTTTTAAGCTATAGAAAAGTGCAACAAATGAGACCGGACTACTTGGATAAGACACTAAAAATATCATTGATAGATGCTCTAACATGCAAACAATAATTTTTTAAGCTATAGTTGTTGTTAAGCATATATGTGCCTATTTTGACTTATTGATCAATGTAAGATAAGAAACAATCAAGCTATTACTGGAATAATTTTTACATGCAACTCATTTTGAGTTTTTACTATACCTTGAAACAAGCATCATAATTCACATAAGCATGATACAGCGTAAGAAATCAAAATGCGACACAAATTGGTTGCTTTAGAAATGGTTAATCAGCTCACTTATAAAATAGGAGTAAACAAAACAATTAATGATAATTTCTTGTCAAAATTCACCATTGTTCATGACTCGCTAAAATCAAGCTTTCAACAGTGGTTTCTGGATTATCGACTTGTCCTTATCGAACTAAATGTTAATGTTTTTACTGATTTTATTTTTTAGTTCTTAACTTCTGTAAGTATGATTTTGCTAAGAATGGTATGAGAACAAATAAGGTAGAAGACGGATGTCTTATTTTCTTCCTTAGCCACCAACGCTTATTGATGTGCTGGTATAGTTTCAAGATGAATCTTATCAACTAAAAAGGAACATGCTGACACAAAACACTGTTGGGAATAAATATAAGTGTATTAGTTACCCCTGCTAGTTGGTTAGATTTTCCCATGCTAGAGTAAGTTCCTCCTGCTAAATAACAAAGGCAGGGGGATTGGTTCCCCTGCTGAAGTCAAAGACCCTGCTGCTAGAGATAAACTTGGAATAGATTATAACGCGTTTCAGTTACTACTCCAAGATACTTTCCAAGTTTGTTAGTAGTGATCTTGTACGTGAGTCCTTGTACTATAAAAGGACCCACTAGGTTATCATGCAAAGGGTGTCTTTCTCTGTTAGCTTTCATTTCATACTTTAAGGTTTTTGTAACCCTAATACCACTATTGGGTATTTGTATATCTATGATATATTAAAGTTTAACGTTTGCTTTAAACATTTCTTCTTGTGCTAAACACTACATTCCGCATGTTGTTTAGTTACTTTGTATTGCAAAGTTTCTCTAGTGTTAGATTGAATCTATTCTCTCTATCACAACCCTTAAACAAGCTAAGGTTTCAGATCTGAGTTTGGGATCAACAAGTGGTATCAGAGCTTGTTGAGAAACTTTGATTAAACCAAGAACAAAACATCTCTCACAACCAACATCAATCATGTCTTCAGATTCTCATTCATCCTCAACCAAAAACAATGCTCTCAAACTACCCATCTGGACCCCGAAAACTTTGAAATATGGGAGTTCAGAATTCAACAATACCTTAAGATGGAACACTATGTTCTATGGGAGATCATAGAATTTGGTGATCAATTTCCAAAGACTGTACAAGTTGAAGATAAGGATACGGGAGAAGAAAAAGGTGAAAGCTCCAAAGGTGAGGCCAAGAAGAAGTCTGCTACTCTTACTGACAAGGAGATACTAGCAAGAAGGCATGATGTCAGGGCTCACAGTTCCTTGCTGTTGGCTCTTGATAGTCGTAGAAACATGTCTTTTAGGAAAAAGAGCGTACTAAGGGCAAGTATTAAGTTGCACGTTTTAGGAAAAACGCGAAACCGAACAAATGCGGGTTCGTTCTCGAGGAGGTGTGTGGATTAATGTGCCAATAAGTATAATCAATAGTTTAGGGTAGTGTCGTTTTTGGATAAGAAAAGAAAGAAAACTAGAGACGAACTACGATTACAATTAACTGCGACGAAAGACGTAAAACGCGAACGTAAGTACGTACAACGTGAAAATTTAAAAATATTAAGCTAAAAACAAAGTAAAAATGAAAAATTAGTTCAAAATAATATAAATAAGGATAAAAATCCAATAAATATATTTTTAAACCTTTTATTAATTAAATATTCAATTTTTAATGCTAATTAAAGACAAAAAATTAAATATAAATAAGAAAAAGCCCAAAATATTATTTTATTGGACAAATAACTCACTTATATTATTTTAAAACTAAAAAGTACTTTTAATTTTAAATACTATTTTTCTATTTTTAAATCTCTAAAAACTATTTTAAACTAAAATAATTATAAAAAATAATAAAATAATGCCAAAATTAATTGAACAATTTTAAAAATCCTAATTTACTCTAATGAACAGTAGAAAAATGAAAAATTTTGAAAAATCAATATTTTTCACTAAAAGACAATACAGTACACATTTAAAACCCTAATTAAACTAAATAAAATCTAAAAATTATTTAAAAAGTGAACAGTACAATATTTTTGGACTAAAAACCTTAAAATGTTTTTCTAAATATAAGAAAATTTTTAAAACTGAAAAATGTTAACATTTTACACTAGAAGACAAAAATCAGTAATTTAAAAAGTAATTTAAAATGCTATTAAATGAGAAAATACTATATGAACAGTAAAATAAAAATTAATTAAACAAAAAAATCATAAATAAAATAAGAAAAATATTGCAATTAAAATCAAATCCTAACTCCTAATTTTACCCACAAAAGACAAAAAAAAGGTAAAACTGACAGTGACATATGAAGGACTTTTGTCCTTTTGTTGAGCAGTACCAAGAGATACACTAGCAGGGGTAATTTTGTTCCACTGCTAGTGCAAAAAAAAAAGTCTGGGCATGTTTTTGATTGCAACTTGATGGACTGTTGGTTTTTCTTGGATGCAAGGGCACCCCCACAACCATTTGGGTTGTGGGGAGTCAATGGAACAATAAAAACACACAGATCAATACAAAAATCACACAAATAGGCACCAAATAGGGGACTGTTAAGGCTTATGCAGATCTGATGAACAGTGAGCTGAACTAATGGGCACAAAAGTGAATTTGGGCTCACCAAAACTTACTCAATCCAACACCCAATCATATTAAAACTAGTCCTAGCCCTAGATACAACCCTACACTAGCATATTACAAAAATGAAGGTCAACATTAAGTAAAACAAAGCTGTTATGAGCAATCATAAATTTTTAAGCAAATTTTAGCATGCACTTGTTTTAAAACCTATTAATACTCAAAACAAACTATCAAACACCTACTATAACTTCCATATTGGTATGTTAGACCTGTTTTAAAACCATAAGTTGTCACCACTTAGCTTTTAAACCCTATTCCAAACACCCCCTAAAAACAGAAAAGGGGCAGTTTAACAAAGAAATTATATCCCATCTTGCACCAAAGTCATTCTACCCATTCCTAACATGTTTCAAGTCAAAAACTAAATAATATAAAGCATTTGTCCTATCATCAATCAATCTTATTCTCTAAATCACCAAAACACATTTTTTCAAACAAGTATAGAGGAGTTAAGAAGTTTACCTTGTGAGCTTACATCCAAGCTTCACAAAGGCTTAGCTTAAGCCTTCTCCATCAAGCTCGGGCTTGAGCTGGTCAATCTAAGAGAAGAAGCTGTTGTGATGAGAAGGAAATGATGGTGATGAACTAGCAAAGTCCTCTCATCATCCAATATACCTTATAAGTGTACCTGTTAAGACCAACAAGGAAGAGAAGTTGTGACTTGGTTAACCAGCCAAAGAGTATAAGCTTGGCTTATCACTTAAGCCAGATTATCACTTATGGCTTGATGAAATTAATGACTCTTTTTAAAACTGAAATTTTTGAAAACCTTTAAAACCAAACGTTGAACACGAATTGTATTTGGGAACCTTGTACTACCCTTGCAATATAAAGTAACCCACAATTCTAAATAATCAGTAAGGATGGAACTCAGATTTCTTGCAAAATAATTAAATATTTCATTGTCATTACTAAACTTAATATTTTACAAAAATTTCTGGAACGACTAGAAAAGGGGTACATGCCACCCCTTTTATACTACACTAGAGAAGCTGCTAGAAAAACATGAAGTTAAGAAACCCTAGCTATGAATTTGTCGAATTTGCCCTTGGATGTCTTGTGAAGAATCTGGTCAAAGTGTGAGCATGTGATTTCCAGTTGTTGTAGACACATCTCCATCGTCCATTATATCTTTGGGAACAAGGATTCATTGTTGGCCATAGATTGGTATGCAAGATTCTTTAATTGCCAAAAGAGGGGAAGCAGGGGAAGGACGTGGGGACCATTTGGGTGAGTGGGAGAGGGTTTTATGAAGTGGGTTTTGGTTGGGATGGGGTAAATCATTGTTCTGGAAATTATAACAAGAAACCCCTTTGTTTTGTCGAATTAAGGTTCTAGGGTTTATGGTTAATTGGGTTTAGGAGGGCAGAGTTTGATTGGTATAAGATAATTAAGTTTTTTAAAAAACTTGTTTACCCCCATTTTTCAAAACTGATTAATAAATCAGTTAAGTGGGTTGTGACGTGTGGGAATGGAGGGATTTGATTGGCTGGGATTTTAAGTGGGGTGACGTGTCATGGGGTGATAGGGTGATGGGGGTTTGGATGTTTGGACAATTTCAGTCCTTCACTTCCCTTAATCTTGTCTTTATAAGTTACTAACAGCATTTCTCAATTCCCTTTGTTTTGTACTTTGATCTTATTACAATTTCAGTCCTTCCAAGTTTAAGATGATGAAACCAAGGGCTAATCTTGTAAACTTTAGAATTTTCAAGGACCAAACATGTACAATCTTGAAACTTAAGGGCCATACTTGTAATAGTTGAGTTTTACAAGGGCCAAAAGTGACAAGTCTTCAAAAGTTGAGGGACCATTCTTGCCAATCTTCAATTCTTCAAGGGTAATTCTAAAAAATCCATGATTTGGGCACGGTTCTTTGTGCGACTTCATTTCCCGTGTTCGTTATTGCTTCATTCTTGTGATCTTTTGTTGATTTCACGATATCCGTACCTGAAATAAACAATGAACAAATACAAGCACATTTTTGGGTATTTTGATGATATTTTAAGCGTTTTAAGCCTGATTTGGACGATGAGACTATGTATAATTGCAGTTTCATCACTCCCCCATACTAAACCATTGCCGTGTCCCCACGCAATGCTAGAATTAAGTATCATAGCACTTCCAAAATTCATTTTATGATGACATTCATTGAAGACATAAATTTAAATAAACTACTACACGCGTTTTAGACACAATGTATTGTTTTCATCACGATAAAGTGACTTTTAGGATCATAGAACAAGAACACGTGAATGCTTCGTTAGAAATAATTTCGTCATCCTCGATTTTCACCCTATTCCATGCTAAGCGTGTAACGAGATCATTGTTATTATAAGTTAGCAACACAATCATATCTCATGAGTGTTAATTATGAACCTAAACTCCCTTATTCCTAATTGGTGTCTCTTATATTTTATTTTGTCATAATGATCACGAGGATACATCATTGACTTATGCGTGAATAGAGATTAGGTCTAAAAATAGAGTTCTAACGGTGTAACCAAAATCATTAAATTAATAATTCATCCTAATAGACAACGATGTCAAAAAATTAAGTCAACAAGAAGGATCGATAAACACGGTTTTATAACGGTTTTGAACATGAGACTTATTACCAAGACTTTTATACGCCCCCTAACGGAAGGGCCTTATTATCTTTGGTTTACCTCCATCTTTTATTCAACTCCGCCATGGAGCTTTTATTATGACTTCGGTCTTGCCTTGCCTTTTATTATCCGCCTTATCGGTGGTTTTATTAGCCAAAGACGTATATCCTCACGCTAAGGCGAATTTTGGATCTTTAAAGCTTCGAAGATTAAGGCTTGATTCACTTTCAATTTTGCATAGATTTTTCGGCCTTGTGGGCTTCAAATTTTTGCTTAATTTAGGTGAGCACTTGAAATCTTATTATTAGGTGAAGCTTTCGATTATTCGGGTGCCAATACTTCAAAACCGTGACGCTAGCGATACCTTAATGTTTTCCCAATTTAATTACATGGAAGCTACCAAAACAAATTAGAAACCAACAATAGTGACTAAACCGCCAAATCAATATTTATTAACAATTTATTATGCAAAAGTGTGGGGAGAATAAGCTAATAATTACTACACATGAGATCGTGACGATTACGAGACTTATAAATAACTCTTTCATTTCTCGTCCTCATTTAAGAGACTTAGCCTAAAAAGTTAAGGAATCGAAGCTAAGTGCTCAACACGCACGGTCGAGTCAAAAATTACTCTCGTTCTCACCATCGGAAAACCTACATTCGTGTCTTAAACACTTATGAAAAACTAGAAAAATTTTAAAATTTGGCCATTTTTAGCCTTATTTTGCAACAAAACGATAGCAAAAAGATGAATATTGGATTGCGTGTTGACGTAAGCAAGGTGAAGTATCTACTCACCCCCCATACTAAAACTAAACATTGTCCTCAATGTTTCGAGTCTAGGGGTGTAAACACCCCCATACTAGAGACGAAGTCGAATGCTTAATATCGAGTATGGAAAGGGTAAAACGAATAACCTAAAAGCCGTTTATGAATTATGCTAATAAGATAATCGTTAGAACATAAAAGGATATCATCGGATATCGGAATCAAAGGCAACGATCGAAGCTCGAGTGCTACGTAAAACGAACACGAGAGGCTTCAATGGTGACGATGTACCTAATGAATCACAATCACGAACAACCACGGAACAAAGGTTGGAAGAGCACAAGTCCCCTCACATTAGGATTAACTAAAAAGCAATAATATGTACATGGATAAGCATGGGTCTCCCCCACGAGGCACCTTGTTTTTGATAACCGAGTCAAAAGCTCGACTCGAATCCCCATAAATGTGATCATTTAGGGATATCATTGGTTCGGTCATTTTTGGTGGGACTTACATGTAATCAAGGCCCAAAAGCAACCGTGTATAAAGGCAAAACCTCTATACCGGGATCGAAGATCGTGTCTTTGTTTTCGGATGATAAACGAAACAACACGACTTCAAGTAACATCGTCCCAAAGGGACACAAGAAAATAGCATAAGAAGAGAAGGGTGGGACAATGGTTGGGCATAAAAATCGAGTTACTCGAGGTAAACTCTCACCGTAAGTGTAGAAAGATTTTCTAGTGACTACTTCGGTAAAAGACCGAGATTTTATCTTAAACATGATACCGGGGTCAAAAATCTCGTCCTCGGTGGAGAAGTGTGAGGGAAAAAATGGGGCTTCCCCCATACTAGATCCACACAAAACGTCGTCAAAAGGAGAAGACGCGTTTGTAGCAAGCTCAATTAAGCGAGGTGATGACGGAGTTATCTTTGGAAAAATTTTCAAATCACTTGTAAAATAATTCCTTTTTTTCATTTTTAAACTCATTGTTACGAAAACCCAAGTTGATTAAATTGAAAATATTTGGTGTTTCTAAAACAATTCTAGGCACACTTAAAATTTCCACATTTATCTTGAAGGCGGGAGGAGGATTTGATTTTTTAAAACTTGAATCGACTAATAAAACATCCCCCTCCGGGCTAACGCAACGGTCCTCATCAAACTCGAAATTGAAGGCGGATCATCAAGTATACGTTTGATCTCGGAAAAATCACCGTCGGGATCAAAAACGTCTTCTCTTCCTCGTGGAAGAGGTTGGGAAATCAAGTCGTCGATAATCGAGTCGCTAGCTTCAACCGTCGTGAAACTAGGAATAGAAGGCTCTTCGATTGAAGATTTTGCCTTTGTCGTTTCGACCTCGATATCGAAAAACGTATCGATGTGAGCAAGGCCATCGGGGGACTTATCACATGATAAATCCAAAATCTCACTCGATGTGGGATTAGGAGTAAAAGGCTCGTCTCGTGACGATTTTGCCTTGACGGTTTCAACTTTGTCCTTCGAAGGGATCGAACGTGGATTTTCAAACATTTTAGCAAAACTACTAACACGTCCCTTCGGAATTAATTTTCGTTCATCTTGTAATGACGAGGGTTCAATGCTTTCCTTAAAAACCTTTTCACATTTTTCTTCTTTAAAATCATTTAATGGAATTTCTTCGTTAAAATTAAGTGTATATTGATTTAGAAAATCCTCAATAATTTCATCCTCATTAGAAAAATTAGGTTCACAAGGTATTAGATTTAAAACTCCCAAGTATCCTACGAGTTTTTCCTTTGGTTTATTTTCAAAAACATTTTTCAAAACTTTGTTGGATGACTTTTTCGTTTCCTCTACGGTTTTGCAAGACGATGAAGGTTGCACGACTCTAAAATTCGAGAGATATGGATCAATGCGAGACGTACGAGTCTTAGGAGTCGATAAGGCTTTAACCTCTCCCTCGGAATTAGGATTGGTGTTATTAGACAAAGAATTAAATTTTTCCACTAAGCCCTCGAACATTAAAAGAATTTTATCTCTCTCTCTATCATAATTTTCTCTTTCAATAGCATGATTTTCCTTAATGCTATCTACATATCCTTTCCACATCTCTTCATTTTGATCATACAAACGTTGTTGCTCTTCAATATGGGTGTCATAATCGTTTTCCATTTTTTTGAAAGTGTCCCTTTGGGTTGCCATTCGTTTATTACAAGTTTCCTTAAGGCTTGACAATTGTTCTTCCACCATCGTTAGTTTCTCATTATTTCGTCTTACTAAATCATTAAAGGCATTATGAAAAGACTCATTATTTCAATTAAAAGACGGATCATACGACGAATAAAACGAAGACAATGGGTGACCTTGGTCGTAAGATTGAAAATTAGGACCATGATCACGTGGAGTGGAGTTATAAAGATAACCCCCTCGACCTCCAATAACCTCACAATAAAAACAATTGGCACCATCGGGCGGGCCTCCACAATTTGGACACGAATAATATCCACCATGATTCGACATGATGCAACGAGAATGGTGTTACGAGAATTAAACGTTATAGAGGGTGAAAGAAGAGAATTATGAAATTAGAGGGAATGTAGAAGATTATTTTTGTGCTTTTGATTGTTTTTAATTTTTTTAGTTTTTTGAATGTATTACGTAGACAAAAATCTACAAATCTCTCCTCGAATCGATTTTCTCGATTAAAAGAGCCTCAAGGAATGAAAACGATCACGTGGAGTTAACACCTTCGATGACTTTAGAACGTTGGTGGAACACCAAATCGTTCAAGAGGGTTTAATCTTGAAAACAAGCAAATATATATACGTAGATAATACTTTGGTTGGCAAACCCTCGATTAGCCCTCTTTCTCAAAACACACACAAGCAAGCGGGGGAAACGAGGCGTCGCTAAGCACTTAAGAGCCTTTTTCCCTTAGGTCGTGAAATACAACCGCCTTATACCCACCTTATAGTTTGTGTTAATTTAAATTAAGCCTCACGAAAGTATTTATCTATTTTGCCTTTTACTTTTGCTTTGGATTCGAATACAATGATCGAGTGATGAAATCCCGAATCAAGGTTGTGATTTCTCACGTATTTGGAGTACTTATATTTTTATTGTTCTACGTAAATACAATATATTAATAATATTCACAATAAAAACGAAAACCAATATATCTACAATATAGTAAAATGAATGTTGTATGTTTAATTTAGGAAAAATAAACACAATTTATTTGGATATTATAATATATTAAGGAAAAATAACAAAAATGAGTATGTACGATATTCACGCTTTCCAAAAATTAGAAAAGCAAAAACGCACCACTCACAAAAACACGATACTAATAATGGCACACTAAAAACACCTCCCCGACAGCGGCGCCATTTTGATAGTCGTAGAAACACGTCTTTTAGGAAAAAGAGCGTACTATGGGCAAGTATTAAGTTGCACGTTTTAGGAAAAACGCGAAACCGAACAAATGCGGGTTCGTTCTCGAGGAGGTGTGTGGATTAATGTGCCAATAAGTATAATCAAGAGTTTAGGGTAGTGTCGTTTTTGGATAAGAAAAGAAAGAAAACTAGAGACGAACTACGATTACAATTAACTGCGACGAAAGACGTAAAACGCGAACGTAAGTACGTACAACGTGAAAATTTATAAATTTTAAGCTAAAAACAAATTAAAAATGAAAAAGTAGTTCAAAATAATATAAATAAGGATAAAAATCCAATAAATATATTTTTAAACCTTTTATTAATTAAATATTCAATTTTTAATACTAATTAAAGCCCAAAAATTAAATATAATTAAGAAAAATCCCAAAATATTATTTTATTGGACAAATAACTCACTTATATTATTTTAAAACTAAAATGTTTTTTTCCTAAATTTTAAATACTATTTTTCTATTTTTAAATCTCTAAAAACTATTTTTAAACTAAAATAATTATAAAAAATAATAAAATAATGCCAAAATTATTTGAACAATTTTAAAAATCCTAATTTACTCTAATGAACAGTAGAAAAATGAAAAAGTTTGAAAAATCAAATATTTTTCACTAAAAGACAAAACAGTACACATTTTAAACCCTAATTAAACTAAATAAAATCTAAAAATTATTTAAAAAGTGAACAGTATAATATTTTTGGACAAAAAACCTTAAAATGTTTTTCTAAATATAAGAAAATTTTTAAAACTGAAAAATGTTAAAATTTTACACTAGAAGACAAAAATCAGTAATTTAAAAAGTAATTTAAAATGCTATTAAATGAGAAAAATACTATATGAACAGTAAAATAAAAATTAATTAAACAGAAAAATCATAAATAAAATAAGAAAAATATTGCAATTAAAATCAAATCCTAACTCCTAATTTTACCCACAAAAGACAAAAAAAAGGTAAAACTTACAGTGACATATGAAGGACTTTTGTCCTTTTGTTGAGCAGTACCAAGAGATACACTAGTAGGGGTAATTTTGTTCCCACTGCTAGTGCAAAAAAAAAAAAGTCTAGGCACGTTTTTGATTGCAACTTGATGGACTGTTGGTTTTTCTTAGATGCAAGGGCACCCCCACAACCATTTGGGTTGTGGGGAGTCAATGGAACAATAAAAACACACAGATCAATACAAAAATCACACAAATAGGCACCAAATAGGGGACTGTTAAGGCATATGTAGATCTGATGAACAGTGAGCTGAACTAATGGGCACAAAAGTGAATTTGGGCTCACCAAAACTTACTCAATCCAACACCCAATCATAATTAAACTAGTCCTAGCCCTAGATACAACCCTACACTAGCAGATTACAAAAATGAAGGTCAACATTAAGTAAAACAAAGCTGTTATGAGCAATCACAATTTTTTAAGCAAATTTTAGCATGCACTTATTTTAAAACCTGTTAATACTCAAAACAAACTATCAAACACCTACTATAACTTCCATATTGGTATGTTAGACCTGTTTTAAAACCAGAAATTGTCACCACTTAGCTTTTAAACCCTATTCCAAACACCCCCTAAAAACAGAAAAGGGGCAGTTTAACAAAGAAATTATATCCCATCTTGCACCAAAGTCATTCTACCCATTCCTAACATGTTTCAAGTCAAAAACTAAACAGTATAAAACATTTGTCCTATCATCAATCAGTCTTATTCTCTAAATCACCAAAACATATTTTTTCAAACAAGTATAGAGGAGTTAAGAAGTTTACCTTGTGAGCTTACATCCAAGCTTCACAAAGGCTTAGCTTAAGCCTTCTCCATCAAGCTCGGGCTTGAGCTGGTCAATCTAAGAGAAGAAGCTGTTGTGATGAGAAGGAAATGATGGTTATGAACTAGCAAAGTCCTCTCATCATCCAATATACCTTATAAGTGTACCTGTTAAGACCAACAAGGAAGAGAAGTTGTGACTTGGTTAACCAGCCAAAGAGTATAAGCTTGGCTTATCACTTAAGCCAGCTTATCACTTATGGCTTGATGAAATTAATGACTCTTTTTAAAACTGAAATTTTTGAAAACCTTTAAAACCAAACTTTGAACACGAATTGTATTTGGGAACCTTGTACTACCCTTGCAATATAAAGTAACCCACAATTCTAAATAATCAGTAAGGATGGAACTCAGATTTCTTGCAAAAGAATTAAATATTTCATTGTCATTACTAAACTTAATATTTTACAAAAATTTCTGGAACGACTAGAAAAGGGGTACATGCCACCCCTTTTATACTACACTAGAGAAGCTGCTAGAAAAACATGAAGTTAAGAAACCCTAGCTATGAATTTGTCGAATTTGCCCTTGGATGTCTTGTGAAGAATCTGGTCAAAGTGTGAGCATGTGATTTCCAGTTGTTGTAGACACATCTCCATCGTCCATTATATCTTTGGGAACAAGGATTCATTGTTGGCCATAGATTGGTATGCAAGATTATTTAATTGCCAAAAGAGGGGAAGCAGGGGAAGGACGTGGGGACCATTTGGGTGAGTGGGAGAGGGTTTTGTGAAGTGGGTTTTGGTTGGGATGGGGTAAATCATTGTTCTGGAAATTATAACAAGAAACCCCTTTGTTTTGTCGAATTAAGGTTCTAGGGTTTATGGTTAATTGGGTTTAGGAGGGTAGAGTTTGATTGGTATAAGATAATTAAGTTTTTTAAAAAACTTGTTTACCCTCATTTTTCAAAACTGATTAATAAATCAGTTAAGTGGGTTGTGACGTGTGGGAATGGAGGGATTTGATTGGCTGGGATTTTAAGTGGGGTGACGTGTCATGGGGTGATAGGGTGATGGGGGTTTGGATGTTTGGACAATTTCAGTCCTTCACTTCCCTTAATCTTGTCTTTATAAGTTACCAATAGCATTTCTCAATTCCCTTTGTTTTGTACTTTGAGCTTATTACAATTTCAGTCCTTCCAAGTTTAAGATGATGAAACCAAGGGCTAATCATGTAAACTTTAGAATTTTCAAGGACCAAACATGTACAATCTTGAAACTTAAGGGCCATACTTGTAATAGTTGAGTTTTACAAGGGCCAAAAGTGACAAGTCTTCAAAAGTTGAGGGACCATTCTTGCCAATCTTCAATTCTTCAAGGGTAATTCTAAAAAATCCATGATTTGGGCCCGGTTCTTTGTGCGACATCATTTCCCGTGTTCGTTATTGCTTCATTCTTGTGATCTTTTGTTGATTTCACGATATCCGTACCTGAAATAAACAATGAACAAATACAAGCACATTTTTGGGTATTTTGATGATATTTTAAGCGTTTTAAGCCCGATTTGGACGATGAGACTATGTATAATTGCAGTCTCATCAGCTCTACCCGATAGACATCAGCTAAGGTTCAGAAAGTATAAGACAGCTAAGGAACTCTGGGAAGCAATAGGCAAAAAATTTGGAGGAAATGAGGCCACACAAAAGAAGAAGAAGAATCAAATGCTTGATCAATTTGCTTCTTTCAAAGCAATTGGTGATGAAGAAATTGGTGCTATCTACAATAGGCTTCAAGATCTGGTCGCTCAGTTAGAGTTCTTTGAAATAGAAGTGACAAGAGAATAGGTGAATACCAGGTTTCTTAACAGTCTTTAAAGAGAATGGTTTGTCTACAAAGCTATTTGGCAGAATAGGGATGACGTAGATGACAAGAACATTCATGACATATATAATAACTTAAAAGTTTTTGAGCCAGTGGTCAATGAGATGAAGTCATTAGGAACCATCCCCACCAATCTAAGTGGATCTACTAATTCCCCTGCTAACATGGCTTTAATATCTCACAGCAGTGGAATCTCCAAAGGCAGTGGAATCGAAGTTGGCCTTGCTACCCATTCCCCTTCTGATAGATCTAGATCATCTTATGATGAAGAAAGGCCTGCAACATTCAGCCTTGACACTGCTTGTGCTTTCATAGCATCCCAAGGGCCACAAGGATCTACTGTGTTACATGAAGATCTGAGTCAAATCAGTAAGCAAGGACTGGAGGAGATGGATATCAAGTGGAACATGGCTCTACTCAGCATGAGATCCAACAGGTTTTACAAGAAGTATGGGAAGAAGATCTCCATCAATCCTTCTAATGTAGCTGGATTTGACAAAACAAAGGTAGAATGCTACAACTGTGGCAAGAAAGGTCATTTTGCTAGGGAATGCAAAGGACCTAAGACTGGGAGTAGCTATAGGAAGAAAAGCAGGGATGATGATTCTGGTGCTAAGGCTATGGTAGCCATGCAGGGGATAGATGGAGCAGGTGGATGGGATTAGAGTGCTATGACAGAGAGTGTTGAAAGAAATCAAGCATTAGTTGCTGAGGAAAAAGAGGAAAATTTTGCTCTTATGGCCATGTCAAGCTCTAGTTCAGACAATGAGGTATATGATGATTCATATTGTACTAAAGCTTGTAGAAAAAAATACTGAGTCATTAAATGATAAAATAAGAAAGATAAAAGTTGATTACTTTAAATGTGATAATGACCTTGATAATTACAAACGTGCTTTAGAACAGCTAGAGTCCACCATAAGAGAGTATAAACAAAGAGAATGTGATTATGGAGATCATATTGTGGTTTTAGAGAGAGATGCTAAAGAAAATAATGATTCCATTAAGGAATTAACTGCTGAACTAGAAGTGTTTAGATCTAATAAAAAGATATATGAAGAAACTGTTGAAAAATTTGGAAAAGCTTCTAAAGATTTAACTAAAGCAGTTGAAATTGGACAGTCTCCCAGCGACAAAACAGGTTTTGGTGTCAAAAATGAGCATGCTACTATACCACCACCTCCTGCTAATATTCATGCACCATTTCCTAGAAAAGACTTGTCTTGGACTGGTCTCTCTTGTTTCAAGAAGCAGGAAGATATTGAATTTGACTTAAGTGCATTGATGTATCGTGGAATGTTGATGTATTTTAATTAGATACGGTATAGGACAAATTTAGGAAATTACCCTTAGGAAAAGGTAATAATCCATAAATAAGTCGAAGAAGGATTTAATTAAACACGTTGATGAACCAAGTTCGTTGTACACGAAGATCAAGTGAATTTGAGACGTTTTGTTTCGATTTGGACAATTGATTTGAATTGGTTTTTTTTATTTTTAAACTAAAATCCGATGATTTTTAAAGTGCATGAACCGTACTAATGTAGAGATTTTGTATGGGTTCAGAATTTAGTCTCGGTATCTCCTCGAATTGATTTCCGGTTAAATGTGCGACTCAGTTGTTCTTGGTGGAAATAATATTTTTGGTTTTGGTAAATTGAATGTGCAAGACTTAAAAAATAAATGACGAGTAATTAAAACTAAAACTAGTTGAAACGTAAACAGTGCAATATCTAAAACCTTGAAAGTAAACGACGAGAATTTAAATGACGTAAAATTAAAGCTCGACGAAAAATTAATTTGACGAAGTAATAAAAATTAAGACTTAAAATAATTCAAACTTAAGAATAAAACTAAAACACGAAATTAAAATAAAACCAACTCCATCGGAATCCAGATCGGAATATACAAAGAAAATCTATCGGAATGTTTAAAAAAAAAGCATCGGAATAACATTAAAAAGACAACCCATCGGAATAATTCATCGCAATACCATCGGAATGCAAGCTATCGGAATATGGCTGTCCAAAATTGGACAGCATTCCGTCGCAATACAAACCTAAACCCCGTCGCAATACAAACCTAAACCCCGTCGCAATCCAGATCGCAATGTGCGATCGGAATCACGATCGGAATAGGGGGATGAAAACATAAGCCATCACAAAGTAGAACCCTTGTTGGGTTATTGCGATGGACACAAGCAAACGATCGGAATGTGTAACTCCCCAATATTGCGATGGAAGTGAATTTGGCAATAAGCACAAGTTTAATAAGCTAAGACTAACAAGCATGTACCGAAACTATATAAACGAGAATAAGGTGAACACAATAAGCTAAAATTTAAAACCTTTCACGACACAAAATAAATAAACTTTGTAAAAATACTAAAACTTTTTAAGAAAACTTAAAAACAATAAGCTAGACACAAATTAAGCCAATAAGCATGTCAAGCTCAAAGCTTGATTCGTAGGAAACTTAGATTAACCAAAAGACAAACCTTTTCATAAATCAAACATAAAACTTAAACAAATTCGTGTAAAGAAAAGAAATCGGATTTGAGATCAAATAGAAAAACTAAGAAAGGTAGAATAAGATTAAGCTTAAAACAAGAATTAAATTATCAAAGGTAAAGGCTTGATTAAAAACAAGAAAGGAAGATAAAAGATTGGGATCCTAGTGAGAGAAACTGTCACTTTCTCTCTCTAGAATCACCTACAAAAATGAAAAAAAAACTAAGCTAAACTAAAACTAACCAACCCTCCTAAATGAGTTTAGGAGGGTATTTATAGGAAACGGGGAGGTGCATGTGTTGCCTCCTCTTTCTTTCTTTCTTCACGTCTTCTCGTCTTTTAAGTTCTTCGACTTTATCGACTTTGTCTCGGGATTAATTAAACTCGTCTTATAATTTATTTGTTTATCAGACTCGAGTTCTTCGGCTTTATTAAACTTCCGTCTTTAGACTTGTTCTTCGATAAATCTTCAGAATTGGTCTTGGACTTCCGTTCTTTTTCCACTCTTGATTTCTTGACTTCGTCTTTTGTCTTTTTCTTCGATAAAAGCCCGTGAAATCCCGTGTTTTCTCCACTTTTCACCTTTTCGTCCTAAATCACAACAAAAACACAAACGACGCATAATTCCGACATAAATGACATAAAATACACGTTTTGGCTCGGTTATTATTGTAATTAAGTGGTAAAAAGGATGGGTGTTTTCACACCTATCAAATCCCCTACACTTAACCATTGCAATGTCCTCATGCAATGCATTAGTTACAAAGCAAGTTTACATATTTCATCATAATTAATCCACGTTGGCCTTTATTAAAGAGATAGAAAATTATAAACATACAAAGTAAAGAAATAAAAAACATACCTTTGGGTTTTGGAAATGTCGTGAATGATCATCATCCTCAAGTTTTCACTTTCTCCAAACCAAGCTTAAAAACGAGATCATTGTAATTATAAGTTAGTAAACTAACACGAACTCATGTGAGCCAATTATTCACGTAGACTCCCTTATTCCTAGGGAAATCTCTTATATTTTATTGTTGTCTTGAATGATCACGAGGATGCATTTTTGACTTATTTCGATAGTTATTTAGTCCGAAAATAAAGTGAACAATTTAATCAATAGTTAGCTAAAGGACAAAATCTTTTAAAACTGCTTCTCGGGACCTCATAAAGTTCATATCTTGGCATAACTCGCTTCGCGATTTGAGACCTTTCTCGGACCGATATTTGGCAGCGACTTCATACTTCAAACCTTGAGAGACGTTCATGAAATTATGGTCTTCTCCTCATAATGGAATTTCTTCACTTGAAGTTTTGAGAGATTCATACTTGGACCACGACTTCTTCATTTTTCTCCAATCTTTATTTTGGACTTTGATATACAACGATCCGCCTCCTTTTAGGACTTGGATCTATTTATCCTCATACCTTGTTAGGGCCTTTTTGGATAGACTTCTCCATGATCTTTAGGGGAGTATTTGCTTTTCGTTGTGTGTCTCGATCCTTCATATTGATTTTCGATAAATGATTCTTCACATCACCTTTGGATCTTTAGCAACAAAATGTAGCCCTCATGCCTTGTTAGGGCCTTTTTGGACTTGCCAATCTTTGCATCCCGCTTCAATAAGTTATGCCTTGGCTATGAACTCTAATCCGTACCGAGCAACTTTTAAACGATCTTGGGCTAGAAGCTAAGTAACCTTTTAAATCGTACAACCTTATTTATTGCAAATAAATTTATTAACAAGCGATGGGAGAATAGGCTTATAATTAACTCACATAAATTCACGAAAGAATACCAAACTTATAATTGACTCTATCATCTCTCGTTCTCCATAGTTTAAAATCTCAAGGAATGAGACTCGTGGATGCTTAGCCTATTAAATCAAAGTTTTGGGTTTTCGAGTCGCCTATAGGATCTTGCAAATTCTTAGACTCTTTCAAGTTTAGAAATCGCATTTTAAAGTTCCCTTGATAAACGAGTCTCTAGGATCAATTATAGGAACTTGCGAAAAGTTCTTGTTCTTAACCCGTGAGAGTTAAGACTTTCGCGTTTTATAGCTCCCTATATAAAAGCCTAGCAAAACTTGACTTAAACACGTTAAGGATACTAGCTAGAGCAAACTTAGATAAGTAAACTCGGGTCGAGTCAAAATATTCACGACTTTTGAAAATTAAAACCACTTTATTAAAACTTATTCTAATAAGGAAAGAAAATAACTACTATACAAAAGTAAAAACAACTATACAACTAGGCCAAAATAGATTAAAAATTTTGAAAAATGTCGAAAAATCAAATTTTTCGGTTAAAATGAGGACAAATACAAGGAAAAGGCCACTTAACTTCGATAGAAGTCCCCTTACACTTAAGATAAACATTGTCCTCAATGTTTAAGCATGTTGAAGTAAACTCCCCTACACTTAGGACATTGTGCACGTTGTTTAAATCTCGCTAAGAAAGAGACAACTAAAGAGATTCCTATTTTAATATTGAGAAATATAAAATAGTGAATCGAAAAGAGTTTAGGATAGAACCAGGAAGAAGGGAAAACGGAGTCACGGTTCGTCAAAAGTCATCAAGAGTGTGTCTTTGAAGCTCTAATCCATGCACATGATAAGAAAGAAAGCAAGAAACACCACGGGGCTCCCCCTGCACTTATGGTGAAAATAGATAGATAATTGGGTTGCCTCCCAAAAAGCGCTTGTTTTTGTTAACCGAGTCACGAGCCTGACTCGCCCCCTAATTAATTAGTCCATGGGGAAGCCTCGAATGTGATACCGGGATCAAAGACCTTGTCCTCGTTCCCGGTTGACATCAACAAAGGAGAGGCGGGGGGATAAGTCTTGAATGGGAGAAAAACCCTTTCGACATACGAGAAGTATGTGAATTCAAGATCCACGGGAGGTGGGTTGGGTAAAGTAAGCACATTGTCCTCCCCCAAAGACAATGGATGCTGAGCAAAGGGCAAAGCCGTATTGTTATCAATCATAGCATAATCAGTGTCACCTCCCGGGTCAAAGCACTCATCCTCCGTGATAGTGGCTAAAGGGGAGGATGAAAGGTGCTCGGAAGGGGGACTTGGGACAATACCTTCTTGTAGCAAATTATCAAAAAGAATGTCCCCCTCCAAATCATCGTCATCATTACCTGGTGGTATGGAGTGAATGTCAATTTCTTCCAGCAATGGGTCATTATCTTCAACGGGAGGAATAGATGGAGGCAAAGACTCGAAAAGAGGAGGAGAAGTCAACGCTTCGATTTGAGCAATAAGAAGGTGCACTTTCCGTAATCTATCGCGAAGAAGTACGTCTTCCACCTCATCCACAAGATCATGTTCATCGGTGAACTTCTCGTAAACCGGAGAGAATAAATCGTCATCACCCGCATCTCCCGGTGGAGATTGAGAAATTTCAAAAGTGAAATTCTCATAGCTTGGAGAAAAATCGTCATCATTTGGATCGACCTCTTCTGTAAGAGTAACGTCGTCCTTAAGCTCCATAGCAGACGGTATGTCACAAACCTCATCATCAAACCCTTTATCCAGACCAACATCACTAAGCTCATTCAACGTATCACAATCCTTAGACACGTTTGGGATATTGAGAGGAGGGATGACAATAGCACTAGGACATTGAGCAGTAAGATCATTCCAAGAAATAGTAGGCTCATCGTCATCATCATCGTAATAGTATGGATACACCGGAGGAGGAGTATAAGTCTCGATATTCGATATTTGCTCCTGTCGTTGATCCTCTTGACATTTCTCGATGATCTTGGTGAAAGCTTCTTGAAGTTGTTGACCTTGCTTAACAAGAGTATCCTATTGTTCGTGGGAGCTCAAATGTTCGAAGGAGGGTTGATGATCGATGGGGTGTTGTGGGGGCTCAAAATGTTGAAAACCTGAATTATAGCATGTTTGTGGCTCATAGTAGTTCATCGGTTGAGAAGAATTAGAAACCGGGTTTGGTTCATAATAATCCATTGGTGAAGAAAACTGAGGACACGGATTTTGCTCATAATAATTCATTGGTTGACAATAATAAGAATCATGAGGACCCCCACAATTTTGGCAAGAAGGGTAAGGAGAAAAGTCGGGTGCGTCTTGTGGATAGCTATTTTCATTGTCATAATTGTACCCCGGTTCTTGTCCGTGAACAGACGGGTATTGAACCGGGCACGAAACATGCCAATGAGAATCGCTTCCACAATAGATGCACGGGGAAAGAGTAGGTGGGTTCAAAAAGGATGAATTAAGTGAGTGGCACAAAGGACAAAATCCTGGTATTAATTGTGTATCTTTGATATCGATTCCGCACCTCTCACATGTACACCATTGACAAGAGTCGTTCCCGTACAATTGTCTCCCACACACGACGCAATGGACATAAAAATCCATAAAGAAAGATAGAGAAGCAAGAAGAATATTTTTGGTGCAAAACTTTGAAAACGAAATGCTTTTTATGATTTTTCAAATGTTTTTGGATTTTTGAAAACTTTGGACACGAAAAATAACGTTCACGACTGAACGGATCCCAAAAGCCAACGCGTCTTTCACAAAAAACCGTTAATCTTCACGAAAAGAGCCGGCAGCGGCGCCATTTTAATGTAGAGATTTTGTATGGGTTCAGAATTTAGTCTCGGTATCTCCTCGAATTGATTTCCGGTTAAATGTGCGACTCAGTTGTTCTTGGTGGAAATAATATTTTTGGTTTTGGTAAATTGAATGTGCAAGACTTAAAAAATAAAGGACGAGTAATTAAAACTAAAACTAGTTGAAACGTAAACAATGCAATATCTAAAACCTTGAAAGTAAACGACGAGAATTTAAATGACGTAAAGTTAAAGCTCGACGAAAAATTAATTTGACGAAGTAATAAAAATGAAGACTTAAAATAATTCAAACTTAAGAATAAAACTAAAACAGGAAATTAAAATAAAACCAACTCCATCGGAATCCAGATCGGAATATACAAAGAAAATCTATCGGAATGTTAAAAAAAATAAAGCATCGGAATAACATTAAAAAGACAACCCATCGGAATAATTCATCGCAATACCATCGGAATGCAAGCTATCAGAATATGGCTGTCCAAAATTGGACAGCATTCCGTCGCAATACAAACCTAAACCCCGTCGCAATACAAACCTAAACCCCGTCGCAATCCAGATCGCAATGTGCGATCGAAATCACGATCGGAATAAAGGGATGAAAACATAAGCCATCACAAAGTAGAACCCTTGTTGGGTTATTGCGATGGACACAAGCAAACGATCGGAATGTGTAACTCCCCAATATTGCGATGGAAGTGAATTTGGAAATAAGCACAAGTTTAATAAGCTAAGACTAACAAGCATGTACCGAAACTATATAAACGAGAATAAGGTGAACACAATAAGCTAAAATTTAAAACCTTTCACGACACAAAATAAATAAACTTTGTAAAAATACTAAAACATTTTAAGAAAACTTAAAAAAAATAAGCTAGACACAAATTAAGCCAATAAGCATGCCAAGCTCAAAGCTTGATTCGTAGGAAACTTAGATTAAATAAAAGACAAACCTTTTCATAAATCAAACATAAAACTTAAACACATTCGTGTAAAGAAAAGAAATCGGATTTGAGATCAAATAGAAAAACTAAGAAAGGTAGAATAAGATTAAGCTTAAAACAAGAATTAAATTATCAAAGGTAAAGGCTTGATTAAAAACAAGAAAGGAAGATAAAAGATTGGGATCCTAGTGAGAGAAACTGTCACTTTCTCTCTCTAGAATCACCTACAAAAATGAAAGAGAAACTAAGCTAAACTAAAACTAACCAACCCTCCTAAATGAGTTTAGGAGGGTATTTATAGGAAATGGGGAGGTGCATGTGTTGCCTCCTCTTTCTTTCTTTCTTCACGTCTTCTCGTCTTTTAAGTTCTTCGACTTTATCGACTTTGTCTCGGGATTAATTAAACTCGTCTTATAATTTATTTGTTTATTAGACTCGAGTTCTTCGGCTTTATTAAACTTCCGTCTTTAGACTTGTTCTTCGATAAATCTTCAGAATTGGTCTTGGACTTCCGTTCTTTTTCCACTCTTGATTTCTTGACTTCGTCTTTTGTCTTTTTCTTCGATAAAAGCCCATAAAATCCCGTGTTTTCTCCACTTTTCACCTTTTCGTCCTAAATCACAACAAAAACACAAACCACGCATAATTCCGACATAAATGACATAAAATACACGTTTTGGCTCGGTTATTATTGTAATTAAGTGGTAAAAAGGATGGGTGTTTTCACACCTATCACGTACCGAAAAATAAATCTAAAAGACAAAATTTAAAACTTTAATTTTTTTTATTTTTTTATTTTTTAACAAAAACATTTAAGCAATATTAATTTTAAAAGTAATAAAATATTTATTTATTTATTTTTATTTAAACTCATTAATTTTGAAAAATTTTAAATAAACAATTTATTTTTAAAAAATCTATTCATTTCATTATTTTTATTTTTATGTTCTACTTTAAAACAAATTTAATTGAAATATGAAAAACTACACTTTTGACTAAAATTAGTAAACTTATTCAATTAATATTCAATTCACTATTTATTTATTAAAAACATTTAAAACATATAAAGTAAATAAAAATAAAAACGTTTATAACAAAGAAAGCAGTTCAAATTTTTGTAAGTATATTACATTCATAAAGATGAAGTATACTAAAACATAAGGCAAGCCCAGTGGTAATGGCGTTTGGCCTTTAAGGTGCAGGTCTTGAGTTCGAGACCTGCTGAGAGCAGATTTTATTAATTATTTTTTTTGAATTATTTTTTTAGAAAAAGTAATTTACTCAATCCCAATCATACTTGTATCTATAGTAATAGGACAAAGAAGTAACTCAAACAAAATCAAATAGCAAAATAACGCAGTACCATTAAACAAAGAAATTAAGCATTCTAAAATGATAACACAGTAACAATTAATCAGTAAAAAATAAACAACTAAGATAAAATGAAATCTATATAGAAGACTATCATTAAACCAAATACAACAGCTTATATGAATTAACAAGTTCAGCCAAAAGAAATCTAAACAAAATTAACTATAGCAGCCATTCAGATCTTCTAGCATTAGAGTAACAAAATCAATGATAGAGGTTTGAACCTAGCAGAAACAACTATGATTATGCAGCAATAAAACGCAACAAGGTATCCATACAAAATTCTATATCAGTTCAAATACCTCTACAACTAAACGCAGCAATATCATTCAAGGCTTATGGCAGCAGTAAATCAATGACATCCAAACTCCTAACATAATAGGATGCTCAGCAGGAAACTAAATTTATATCAGCACGTCGAATACAAATGATTCGGTAAATTAATTAAAGCAACAGTTTACAGCTTCTTCATCTAATTAAACAAACAAATCAGTAAGTCAAAAATTAATTCAGCAACCCTATAAGAATACTAAGTCGATCCTTAACTCGATTAAACTCTCAACACTAAGAGTTCAGGCACATATTAATTATGAACATATACTGACATATCAGATTTCTAACAGGGTGAAATTAAAACAATCAGATATTTCCGAAAGCAATATCACTAAATAGCAGTATCCAAATTGAAAGCCAGCAGTTTCATCATAGATTAAACCAAAAATCAGATTTAACTAAAAACTAAAAAATAAAACAATCTTACTATTATGACGATCCCGTTGATGTAGAAGTCGCGCGTTGAGCGGACTTAGACTAAACGATATCGATACCATAACCACCATCAAACGTCAAGACAAACCACCAATAAACAAACAGAAAATCGCGAATCGTAGCAACATCAATTACCAAATCATCACAATTCATGAATCTCGATTCACAAACTTATATTGAACCAGCAGCTTAATTACTCTTGTTTATCAGTAGGATAAACAAGTTTTTCCCCTTTTTATTGTGATTTCAGTGTAATATAATAGTAACGAGAGTATGGTTAATTTGACTAATCTAGAAAGAGATTTATTAAATGAACAAGAGCTTGAGAGTTGCGTTATATAATTTCAATAACAATCATAAGAACGAATTTGCAGAAAATTAAAAACACATTATATAGCATAAAAATGATTTCATTAATTCGCAAATGTTTACAAAACTAATTAAAAAGAAAAATACAATTAATAAAAAAAAGATTACAATACTCCTAACTATAAAAATTACACTAAAGAAGGAGATGAGTTTTTTACAAATATCAGGGGTTTTTATAAGCTACCCGAGAGGATAGTTTGTTGATGAAGAATCAACCTCAGCCCTTAGTTAAGCATCTTCACACTCTCTTTCTTCTTGGTTATGATCCAAGGGTGGAGATATACTTTGGATCACACGGATCGCCACGTTGGCCTGTTTTGTGATTCCTGTGCTTTCTTGTAAGCTGATGTGGCAACAATTCATTGGTGTAATGGTGAGGATGATGTGTTCTATCCAATCAGAGAGGGGAAAAAACACGTCACTTGATTATGCCCATCTTCAAGGTCCAATTTAGTAGGGAATTAATTAAAGACGCGTGAACAATCACGCGCCTCTAACTAGAAAGCCCCAAAACTAATTAATATTATTAAGGTTTGGTGAATAGTAAAGGGGATACTAGTTATTTGGTTTGGGGAAGAGACGAATGGGAACTTTGTTTGTATCGATGAGTGATGAGTGTTTATTTATTTGACCAAAAATCTTGACCTAGCAAAACTTTGTTCAAACCGTCCATTTGTTAAATACCCTAATGGGTTTTAGACAGCCCAAATAAACATCCCATGTTTTATAGTTTTAAGCTGTTGGGCTTTGTAATAAACTTGGGCCCAAATAAATTCATCCGTTTAATAGTTGTTATTATTTGGGCTAATTTTGGGCTTGGACTTTAAAAGTAAATAGATTGTTTCCACTATTGGGCCTTCAGGCCAAATAAGTAAATGTGTGTCCCACGAATCCAAATAATCTTTAAAATCCACTAAAACGAACTTGATTTTGGCTTCGATGATCTTTTCTTCAAACTCGTGCCGATTTTGCCGGTTTTTGTGAACTTCGGTACCTTCACACATTAAACAACAAACAAGCATATACAAGGCAATATTCATTGGTTTTATGAATTTATTCATTGTTTTAAGATACAAATGATATGAGCAATTTAGCTCATATCATGCATACATACCTAATAATCTAGAAACAGAAGAACCACTAGTGAAAACCTGTGCTGTTAGGGACTTTGAAAAGGAACAAATTGCTTTAAAACAATGGAAAATAGACAACTCTTTTCAAGAGAAGGAATTTTTGGAAGTGATTCTAGTTCTAAGAGTAGTTCACCCAAATCTAAATCAAGATCAAAGTCCTCTAAGTCTACTGTAAAATATGCCATTATGTATAGGTTTGTTAGAGGTAATCAGAGAATTTGGAATGACCAAAAGTCTCATCAATTAGGAGAGGACTTTGTGATAAACACCAAACCTTGTTTCACCTGTGGCAGTTTTGATCACACTTATCAAGACTGTCAGACACCAATGGAAGTGGTGGCTGCAAATCCTTTAAAGGATATGCAACCAAAAGCCATTCTTCTGAATGCAGGGGCAAAATCCTTTTCCCCTGCCAAGTATGTTGCCCCTGCTTTGAGAAACAAGGTATCTGATAAGTATGTAGTTCCTGCTCTAAAAAATGTGAATGATGCATATCCCAAGTCTCGCCCTTCCATGACCAAACCAGCACCTCATACTACATATAAATCTATCTCTAGACCTTACCAACACATCAATAGAGGCCAAAACAAAAGATGGATTCCCTCTGCCAAGCATAGGGATTCCCTTGCTAAGTCTAGGGTATCCCCTGCTAGCAAAGTTTTGCCCTCTAGAAACATGGGCAGATGGGGAAAAGATGTGAAAGCCTCAACTCGTTGGGTTTGGGTACCCAAAAGAGGTACTCAGTCCAATGGTGTATCTCTAGTATTTGATAAGCTATCTTATATTGATACACGAGGTAGATCCAAGTCTGTAATGGCTTGGGTCGCCAAGAGAAACTAAATTGTTTTTCTTTTTGCAGGTGACAAAGAAGAGCAGGAATGATAAAGCCTATTGGGATAGTGGATGCTCAAGGAGCATGACTGGACAAAAATCTTATCTGTCTAACTTTGTTCCCCTGCATGACAATGATGGTGTTTCTTTTGGAGATGGGCATGGAACAATCACAGGAAAAGGAACTATTGTCACTAATAGGATGACCATTGATAATGTTTACTTGGTGAAAGAGCTTAAGTACAATCTCTTTAGTATGTCTCAAATGACTGATAACAAGAACTTTGTCTTGTTTACAGATACTGAATGTCTGGTGTTAGGGAAGGAGTTTGTCTTACCACCCAACACTCCTATTGTACTCAGAACACCAAGACAAAAGAATATGTACACAATTGATCTCAAGGACGTCTCTCTTCAAGACAATGAAACCTGTTTCATTGCCAAAGCCTCAGTTGATGAATGCAAGAAATGGCATAGAAGACTTGATCACCTTAATTTCAAGAACATGAACAAACTGGTCAAATATAATCTGGTTCATGGTCTTCCTTCCAAGTCCTTTGCTGATGATCATACTTGTGCTGCTTGCCTGAAAGGGAAGCAACATAGAGCCTCTTGCAAGTCAAAAACAAGTCTGTCCACTACCAAGCCACTAGAATTACTTCATATGGATCTTTTTGGTCCTACTTCTGTGGCAAGCATAATGAAGAAATGGTACTTTCTGGTGATTACTGATGATTTTTCAAGGTTCGCATCGACATTCTTTCTGTTTGAAAAGAGTGACACAACAGATGTACTCATTGCGTTCATCAATCAGATTGAACTTTCCAAAAGTATGAGGGTAGTAACCATGAGATCAGACAATGGTGGTGAATTCAGAAATAAGAAACTGGACACTTTCTTCATAAACAAAGGAATAAAGAGGGAATACAATATAGCAAGAACACCTCAACAAAATGGAGTTGCAGAAAGAAGGAATAGGACACTTATTGAAGCTGCAAGGACTATGCTATCTAATTCTAAGCTTCCAGTTATCTTTTGGGCGGAGGCTGTAGCCACTGCTTGTTATGTTCAAAACAGGGACTTGGTGGTTAAGGCACACAACAAGACTCCTTATCAGCTGTTCAATGGAAGACCCCCTTTGATTGACTTCTTTAGACCTTTGGATGTCATGTGATCATTTTGAACACAATTGACAATCTAGGCAAGTTCAATGAAAAAGGGGTTGATGGGTACTTTGTTGGTTATTCATTAAACAGCAAGGGATATAGGGTTTTCAACAAGAAGACAAGCAAAGTGAAAGAAAATATTCATGTAGATTTTCTTGAAGACAAGCCTGAAGATTTACAAACAGGTGCTGATTGGTTCTTTGACATTGAAGTTCTTTCAAAATCTATGAATTATGTACCTGTTGCCTTGCAAAATACTAACATTTCAGGTACTAAAGAACCAACTGGTGCAGAGAAGCCACCATTGAGGTACATGACTGTACCCTCACTGTTTCCCATTGATGCTGGTCCAAAAACAGGTGAAGAAGATGATGCATCTCAAAGGAAAGAACAACCAATCTCTTCCCTTGCTAAGTCAACTTCTGAAAGTAGTGGAATGGCTGAAAGCAGTAGAATCCAGGATTCCCCTGCTAGCAATTGCTTCCCCTGCTAACAAGGATCCAGTTGTCAATGATATTAATGATGAAGAAAGAGAATCCCCACTCATTTCCTCATCTTCACCTATCCCTGGTGGTCAACTCATGTCCAGCAGTGGAAGCAGAATAATTAGGAGTGGTGGTCTAAGTTATTCAGAGCTGAATTCAGCTCATCAGCATCCATCTCTAGGTCATGCAGTATCATTTGGAAGCTCTTTTGAGGAGTTCTTTCCCAATCAAGATAGCCCCATCAATTCTGACTTGGAAGGGGATGAAACAGAAGTAATCATGAGCATGCAGCCTACCTATAGAATCAATAAAGATCACCCTCTATCACAAATCATAGGTGATCCTGAAGCTCCTAGACATACAAGGTATTTAGCAAAGGAACACATTTTCATTACAAACATCACTATGAAGTTTAATCATGACAACATGCAATGTTGTCTGTTTACTGCATTTTTGTCACAAAAAGAGCCAAAGAAGATCTTTCAAGCATTAAATGATCCAAGTTGGGTTGAAGCTATGCAAGAGGAACTCTTACAGTTTGACATTCAAGAAGTTTAGATTCTGGTAGATTGTCCAAATTGGGCAAGGCCTATTAGGACAAAGTGGGTGCTTAGGAACAAAAAGGATGAGAGGGGTATTGTAGTCAGAAACAAAGCAAGACTGGTGGCACAGGGATATACACAGGAAGAAGGCATTGATTATGAGGAAGTCTTTGCTCCAGTAGCCAGGATTGAAGCCATTAGATTGTTTTTGGCTTATGCTTCATTCATGGACTTCACAGTGTACCAAATAGATGTTAAGAGTGCCTTTTTATATGGCACCATCGATGAAGAAGTCTATGTTATGCAACCTCCATGGTTTGAAGACCCAGAACACCCAAACAAAGTATACAAGGTGAAGAAGGCTATGTATGGACTTCACCAAGCTCCTAGGGCCTGGTATGGAACTCTTTCTAAGTACTTGTTGGATAATGGCTTCAACAGGGGGAAAATTAACCAGACCCTGTTTATCAAGAAACAAAAGGGTGACTTTCTTTTGGTACCAGTATATGTGGATGACATCATCTTTGGATCCACAAACTCTGTGCTTAGCAAAGAGTTTGCCAATTTGATGCAGGACAAATTCCAAATGAGTGCTATGGGTGAACTCAACTTCTTTTTGGGGTTACAAGTTCAGAAGAGAAAGATGGGATTTTCATCTCACAAGACAAGTATGTGGCTGATATTGTGAAGAAGTTTGGAATGTGTGAAGGAAAGAAAGTCTCCACTCCAATGGATAAGGAGCATCCCTGGGGAAAAGATGGCCCTGGAAAGCTCATTGATGTCAGAAATTATAGATCTATGATTGGATCTCTCATGTACCTTACAACTTCAAGACCTGACATCATGTTTGCAGTTTGCTTATGTGCAAGATACCAAGTGACACCCATATAGTCCCATCTGTTTGCTGTGAAGATAATTTTTAGGTATCTAAAGAGTCATCCAACTTTAGGACTTTGGTATCCCAAGGAGTCACCATTTGAGCTGGTATCCTAATCAGATAGTGATTATGCTGGTGACAACAATGATAGGAAGTCTACAACAGGTGGTTGCCAATTTTTGGGAAGCATGCTCATATCTTGGCAGTGTAAGAAGCAGACTATTCTGGCCACATCCATAACTGAAGCTGAGTATGTAGCAGCTGCTGCATGCTGTGGACAAGTTCTTTGGGTTCAGAACCAGCTGCTTGATTATGGGTATAATTTTCTTAAAACCAAGATATTTATTGACAATAATAGCACCATTTGCATTATTAAAAATCCTATTTTTCATAACAAGACCAAACACATTGAAATCTGACATCATTTTATTAGAGATTGTTTTGAAAAAGGGTTAATTGTCCCAGAGGCAATTGATACAGAACTTAATGTTGCTGATCTTTTGACAAAAGCTTTTGATGTGGGGAGGTTTCAGTACTTGGTTGCAAGTATTGGAATGGCTAATCCCTAAAAATTGATGTCTAAATTTTCTTATATATTAGGATTGCTTTATTGCTGTTGTTGTACATATGTTAGTCACTATTTCCATTATTCTTCACTCAACTGCTTTTGAACAAAGATTCCCCTGTTGGTGTTCATTCCCCTGCTAAGGAATTTTTCCCCTGCTAAGAGTTCTTCTTTTAGGTTGGGTTTGTTCTTTTTAAAGTGTTTATATTTGGTTTTAGACTAACAATGCAGAGACTCGAATGGTGCATGCTACACTCATGGGAGAATCAGGTATATGCTCTATGTTTGAGGGGAGGTTAGGTCACACCTTTAGGATTTAGGGTATCCTTAGGATACTCATATATGATTCTAGATCATATCCACTGGTGAGTAGGGGTTCAGAATGATGAAGACTTGCTGTGAAGCTTGTCAGAATTCTAAAACCTTGAGGCACTGTAATGTGTACTTAAACTTGTTTATTCACCAACTTGCTGTCTAAATTCAGATGTTTAATACATATTGCCAAGACTAACTAACCATAAGTAAGGCAATGGTAGGGATGGTGACTAGGGTATGCTTATTTTCTTGGGTTGACCAGGTACAGAGTTACTTATGTGTTAACTCTTTGTGTTTAGAACTTTGCTGAATGGAGGACTCTTGAGTTTCTGTGTATCTACCTTGTGTTTACAAGGGTGTGCATTAGAATAGAGCCATTTAGCATTGGTATCTTCATGATTAGTCTAATACCCCTAGGAAAGTTTCCCCTGATTTCAACTTTTGATTCCCCTGCTTGTTCGACATCCCCCTGTTAGACTGTTGACCGACAATACCGTTACCCTGCTTATAGCCGTTGGGCCTGCTTGCTAAAATTTTGGTCAGGGAATATTTTATTCTTTCCAAAAGATATTTAAGGCGCTTTCTTAGCTGATTGGTAATCTTTTCTTTATTATTTCAAATAAATTCCTTTTTTTATCAAGATTTATCTCTGATATTTTTGCAATTTGAAAATTTAGTCCAATCACAGCTCTTCAATTCGCTATAGAAACTTAATTACCTTGACCAGCAGGTATACCTCTCTTCTTTGACTAAATCCCACCTAACTTTCACAACTATAAACCTTCAAACGTTTTCAATATTTATCATGTCTCTAAAAATTGCTGCTAATCAAAATTAAATTTCTCTTTTACATGATGAACCAACAGAATTCACTGATGTAGTGGATTTTTCTAAAACCTTCGTATTTTAGAGTGGCTCTTCTCATAAATCCCAGGATTTACACCTCACACATCCAAGAGTTTTGGTCTAAATCAGTGACCAAAATAGTGGATGGAGAGGTAACAATTCAGAGCATAGTAGATGGCCATCCCAAGGTGATTACACTTGCCTCCATTAGAGATAAGCTTGTTTTGGATGATGAGGATGGGATTTCCAACCTACCTGATGCTGAAATCTTTGAGGGTCTTGTAAAATTGGGGTACACTCTTTCAGATGATCAAAAATGTAAGTTTTCTAAAGGTCAGTTTGCCCCACATTGGAAATATTTGATTCATACAATTTTACAATGTTTGTCACCTAAAACCACTGCTTTTAATGAATTTGGAAGTGAAGTTGCTTCTGCCCTGATATGCTTAGCAACAGGAAGAAAGTACTGTTTTTCTTAAATGATTTTCAAAGGAATGGTAAAAAAATGTTACAAGCAATTCTAAATTTTGTATGTACCCAAGGTTTACACAACTTTTGCTGAATATGAGTGAACATGGTCCTATCAAACACAAAAGCTATTTTTCACCACCAAACACCCTACCAAACTGTTTACCACACTTTCTGCACCATCTCCACAATTTTCTGGCAGGGTTGTTCCACTCACTCCCATCATGATGAAACAAATTAGACTAGAAGCAACTAAAACAAAAGTAGCCACACACAAACCATCTGATTCCCCTGCCAAGACTATTGATACCCTTGCTAGTACTCTACCCACTACTGATCCAAAACATGAAAGGAGGACCAAAACCAGGTTTGCCAGGTCTCCGTTGCCTGGTGAATCTTCAAAAGTAGCAGAGAGGAGAGCCTCCAAAAGGTTGGATCACACTGGGGTTTGGCTGCCACTACTGTCTCATCCTCAAAGGATGAGCAGGATAGTGACACCATCAGTAAGTCCTCTCCCTCACTTAGTGATACCCAAAGAGGGGAGCAATCCCCTTCTAGGGTTGAGAGTAGAATGCAACCATTGTCCATCTTAGAATTGACGAATATGTGCATTAGCTTGAAAGAGCAAAAGGAACAATTTGTACAAAATGTCAAAAAGAAGGGCCTGGTTATCAATAATTTTGAAACCAGACTGATACACACATTTTGCAATGGGTTCAGATTAAAGTTCTCGGAATCCTCTCGAATTGATCTAGGTCTAAAGTGGAATGATTGTTCTTGGTTACTAAATAAAAGGTTTGGTTTTCTAATCTAATAAGAAGTAGAAATGAAAATTTAAATTAAAGACAATTACTTTAATTATGATTAACAAAGATTTGTATTAAACTAAAGATTAAATTTAAGATTTAAAACTAAAATTGAAATTAAAATTCAGTGAGCATAAAGGAACAGTAACCTAAATCAAACAGTACCTAAAAGAAAAATTGATTCGGAACTTTTCAAAGACAACTCATCCGGAACTTACTCATCCGGAACTTACTCATCCGGAACTTACTCATCCGGAACTTTTTGGCTTGGTTCGGAACACTGAAAATTGGTTCGGAAGTTCTCTTGGTTCGGAAATAATGGTTTGATTCGGAACCTTCCGGATGAAGGTTGATTCGGAAGTTGCTGGTTCGGAAATAATTGATTCGGAACCCTCAGCTTGATTCGGAACTGACTGGTCCGGAAGTCACTGATCCGGAACTTAGTGCTTGGTTCGGAAGTTTCCGAATGAAGCTTTCATTCGGAACTTTTTGTCTTGATTCGGAAGTCTGGAAACCCAGTTACAGTAGCAGTAACGAAGAACACGGAACACAGGTTTTAATCAAAATCAAATCAAATACTTAAAAAGGTTTTACCAAACTAAACACAAATCATTTAGACACCATAAGCAACGAATCCCACTAATAAAAACACAAATCCCATCAACTTTTGAAGATCAAATCAAGAAAAATAAAAACTTAAGAACTTGAAGGTAAAATGAAGATGAACAAGATCAAAGATTAAACAAAAGCTTTGTATTGAATGATTAATGTTTTGACAAGATAAACCAAAGATTAAAATTACAAGATTGGAAAGACAAAGATAAAAATCACCAATCACCCTAGTGGTGATGGTGTTCTACGAACCAGGAAGAAAAGTGGGAAGGAAGAAAGAAAAAAACTTGCTAAAATGTGTGAGGGGAAGGCTATTTATAGTCTTGTCCTTTAGTTGGTGAGTGGGCTTTCTCCCGTTCTTCTTGTCTTTTCGTCTTTTCAGAAAAGTTTCCGTTTTCGATTCTGATTCGGGATTTGTCATCGATTAAATTCAACTCGTCTTTTAATTTCTTCGTTTAATAGACTTAAGTTTCTTCGACTTATATAAATCTTCCATCTTTGGTCCTTTTCTTCGATAAATCTTCGAATAGGCCCAGTGACTTCAAATCTTTTGCATCTCTTGGACAATAGACTTTATCTTGAGTCTTTTTCTTCAGTAAAACCCGTGCAATCCCATGTTTTCTTCAATATTCATCCGGTTGGCTCTGAAAACACAATAAACACAAAAACCACGCATAATTCCAAACAAATGATATTAAATACGTGTTTTGGTCTCGTTTTAGCCCGAATTAAGTGGTAAAAGGATGGGTGTTTACACACCTATCAAATCCCCTACACTTAACCATTGCCATGCCCTCATGCAATGCTTAGTGATAAAGCAAGCTTACACTTTTCTCATAACAAATCAACCTTGGCCTTATTTAAAATCTACTAAACAAAAATTAAAGAGATAAACTTCAAAGATAACAAAGGGATAGAAAACCATTTTCACTTGAAAATAGCTACATGGAAATAACTTGCAAAGAAATCGATGACTTACATTAGGGCTTGGGTGCTACGAAGATTTATCACCCTCCAGTTTCACGTTCCCCAAACTAAGCTTAAAAACGAGATCATTGTTATTATAAGTTAGCGATTCAAACACTTACACACATGGCTTAATTAAATGCTTAAACTCCCTTATTCCTAGGTGTATCTCTTATATTTTATTTTTGTCTTAGAATGATCATGAAGATGCATTTTTGGACTTATTTCGATAGTTTATTAGGGCTGAAAGTAAAGTAGGACGATTTGATCAATAGTTAGCTAAAGGACAAAATATCTTAAAACTGCTTCTCGGGATATCAAAAAGTTCATATCTTGGCATAACTTGGTTCACGATTTGAGACCTTTCTCGAGCCTATATTTGGCATGTACTTCATACTTCATATCTTCGAGAGATGTTCTTGAGATAATGGTCTTCTCATCATAATAGAGTTTCTTCACTTGGAGACTTTTGAGGGGTACTCCAACTTTGTTGACCACGACTTCATGATTATTTCTTCAATCTCCAATTGGGATTTTGAGATACAACGATCCGCCTCCTTTTCGGACTTGGATCTATTTATCCTCATACCTTGTTAGGGTCTTTTCGGATAGACTTTTCCATGATCTTTATGGGAGTTGATTGCTTTTCGTTGTGAGTCTTGATCCTTCATATTGACTTTAGGAATAATGCTTTTCACATCACTTTGGATCTTCAGCAATAAAATTGAATCCTCATGCCTTGTTAGGGCCTTTTCGGACTCGCCAATCTTCGCGCCCCGCTTCATAAGTTATGCCTTGGCTATGAACTCTTATCATTACCGAGCAACTTTTAAACTATCTTGGGCTAGAAGCTAAGTAACTTTTCAAATCATAAGACCTTACTTATTGCAAATAAATTATTAGCAAGTGATGGGAGAATAGGCAAATAATTACACCAAGTGAGCTTGCGCAAGAATACCGACTTATAATTGACTCTATCATTTCTCGTCCTCCACAATTTAAAATCTCAAATAATGAGACTCGTGGATACTTAGCCTAATAAACCAATTAAGGTTTATATGCTTAAGGATACTAGCTAAAATAAACTTGGATAAGTCTATTCGGGTTGAGTCAAAATAAACGCAACGGGCCTAATATGTCAAAAACTTCTAAACTGGCTACACCACTTTATTAAAATTTGACTTTATTATGGGATATATACATATGAAAGCAACGATAAAAATTTAAAAATTACAACTAAATGGCCAAAGTTAATAAAAAATTTGAAAAATGTTGAAAAATAGGATTTTCCGGTTAATTGAAGGCATTTTCATAGAAAAGTCCACATAAAACTTCGATAGAAGTCTCCCCTACACTTAAGATAAACATTGTCCTCAATGTTTAAGCATGTGGGAAAAGGTTCCCCTACACTTATGGCATTGTGCACGTTGGTTAACTCAAGTTAAGGAAGAGACGACTAAAGTGATCAATTTCAAATGTGAGTATGAAGAAAATTGAATCACGATAGTTGAGAGATAAAACCGGATTTCGGATAAACACGGGAGTACGGTTCTTCAAAGATTCCAAGAGTGCACTTATCCCTGTAATCACATCACCACACAAAGGCAAACACATATAGAAGTCTCCCCCTACACTTAGGGGATTAAAACATACAAGGATAGATACTCGGGCTGCCTCCCGAGGAGCGCTTGTTTTTGATAACCGAGTCACGAGCCTGACTCGACCCAAAATTAGTTCATGGGGAACGTGGTGAGGGATGGAATCACCTCCTTAGAGGTGTCCTCACCAAAGTACAACTTCACTCGTTGGCCATTCACCTTAAAATTTGGTCCATTAGGTTGAGCGAGCTCGAGAGTACCATATGGAAAAATTTGGGCAATGGTGAATGGGCCGGACCAACGAGATTTGAGTTTGCCCGAAAAGATTTTCAACCGAGAGTTAAAAAGTAAGACTTTGTCTCCAACATGGAACTCTCGGTTTTTGATCTTAGAGTCGTGAATGAGCTTAGTTCTTTCCTTATAGATCAAAGAATTTTCATAAGCCTCATTACGGAGTTCATTCAGCTCATTGAGTTGGATCTTGCGTAGGTCACCGGCTTTGTTTATATCAAAATTAGCCCACTTCAAGGCCCAATAAGCCTTGTGCTCCAACTCAATGGGGAGGTGGCACGCTTTCCCGTACACAAGACGATAAGGCGTACAGCCGATCGGGGTCTTGTAAGCAGTACGGAAAGCCCACAAAGCATCATCAAGTTTATCAGCCCATGAGGCACGATGCTCTCCCACAGTCCTTTCAAGAATTCGCTTCAGCCCTCGGTTGGATATTTCAGCCTGGCCATTAGTTTGTGGGTGGTAGGCTGTGGAAAGACGATGATTTACACCGTACTTAGCCATGACTCGAGCAAATTGGTCATTGCAGAAATGAGTCCCACGATCACTAATAATGGCGCGAGGCACACCGAATCTAGCGAAAAGAGCTTTTAAAAAGTTACAAACCACCCTTGCGTCATTAGTAGGCAAAGCTTTGGCTTCAACCCACTTTGAAACGTAGTCAACGGCTACAAGGATGTATTTGTTTCCTTTAGACGAAGGGAAAGGCCCCATAAAGTCGATACCCCAAACATCAAAAATTTCACACTCTTGAATGAAATTCTGAGGCATCTCGTCTTTATGTGTGATTTTGCCTTGCTTTTGGCAAACATCACATCGTTTGACCATATCGTGAGCATCACGGTATATGGAGGGCCAATAAAATCCCGAATCAAACACTTTCTTAGCGGTGTAGTTGGGACCAAAGTGACCACCGGTGGGTCCTTTGTGGCAAGCATCAAGGATGTCCGACGCTGCCGGTCCATCAACACATCGGCGAATTATCAGATCAGCACATTGTTTGAATAGGTAAGGGTCGTCCCAAAAGTAAGTCTTGATGTCGGTAAAGAACTTCTTCTTTTGCTGGGACGTCGACCCTTCCTTGAGAATTCCACCCGCCAAGTAGTTTGCAAAGTCCGCAAACCACGGGGTTTCATTCGGCTTCGAGTTAATAGACATTAAGGTCTCCAAGGGAAAAGAATCATTGATTTCTTTGGTCGGATGATCCCCTTCGTAAGGATCTTCAAGTCTACTAAGATGGTCCGCGGCTAGATTTTCTGCTCCTTTTTTATCGCGGATGTCGATTTTAAATTCCTGGAGCAGCAAAACCCAGCGAAGAAGTCTTGGTTTGGAATCTTGCTTTGTCAACAAGTACTTCAACGCGGAATGATCGGTATACACGATGGTGGTAGAAAGGACAAGATAGGGGCGGAATTTTTCAAAAGCATAGACAACAGCTAAAAGCTCTTTTTCGGTTGTCGTATAATGCAATTGTGCCCCAGTCATTGTCTTGCTAGCGTAATGGATCGGTTGGAAGTGTTTGTTCACTCTTTGTCCAAGAACCGCTCCAATAGCAAAATCACTAGCATCACACATCAACTCAAAAGGAAGCTCCCAATTAGGGGTAACCAAGACTGGTGCCTTAGTTAGCTTATCCTTAAGCGAGTTGAAGGCTTCAAGACACTCTTTGGAGAAGATAAAAGGAGTATCTTTTTCCAAGAGGTGGGTCATCGGGCGAGCGATTTGGGAAAAATCTTTGATGAATCGACGATAGAAGCCCGCATAACCCAAGAAACTTCTCACACCCTTCACAGTGGAAGGTGGAGGCAACTTTGCTATAACATCAACTTTAGCACGGTCTACTTCAAGACCGGCTTTCGAAATCTTATGTCCAAGCACGACGCCTTCTTTTACCATGAAATGGCATTTTTCCCAATTTAGAACAAGGCGAGTGTCTTCGCACCGCTTTAGCATACGTTTTAAATTGGCAAGGCAAGCAGAGAAGGAATCCCCGAAGACCGAGAAATCATCCATGAAGACTTCCATGGTTTGTTCAACCATGTCATGGAAGATAGCTAACATACACCTTTGGAAAGTCCCGGGCGCATTACATAAGCCAAAAGGCATTCTTTTGTAAGCGAAAGTGCCATAGGGACAAGTGAATGTAGTCTTCTCTTGATCTTGGGGATCGATGGGTATTTGGAAATAACCCGAGAAACCATCAAGAAAGCAGTAATATTCATTACCGGCTAATCGTTCAAGCATTTGGTCCATGAAAGGTAGAGGGAAATGATCCTTTCTCGTGGCATCATTGAGTTTGCGGTAGTCTATACAAACTCTTCACCCAGTAACGAGACGAGTGGGAATCAACTCGTTGTGTTCATTGGGAACAACGGTTATTCCGCCCTTCTTAGGCACACAATGGATTGGACTAACCCACGGGGAATCCGAAATAGGGTAAATCATACCCGCATCAAGAAGTTTGATAACCTCTGTTTTGATGACTTCATGTATTTTTGGATTCACCCTTCGTTGGCTTTGAATAGTGGGCTTATAGTCGTCCTCCATGAGAATTTTGTGTGTGCAGAAGTGAGGATCAATTCCACGAATATCCGAGATTTTCCAAGCAATAGCCTTCTTATGAGCTTTCAACACAGCAACGAGGCGAGTCTTCTCTTCATCTTTCAAATCCGTTGCAATAATGACGGGCGACTTCTTGTTGTCGTCAAGGAACACGTACTCGAGATGTGGCGGCAACTCCTTTAGTTCCAAATCCGGAGGATTTTCGACGGGAGGCGTTTTCAAAGTCGGAGTATCGATAGCAATGACCGTGGGAGATGGAGGCGAAGGATTGGCTTCGGTGAGAAGATTGTCAAAGAAACTCATATCTTCATCCCCCTCGGTAGGAGAATCATTAGTAGCTAAAGTCGCATCTCCCATGGTATCTTCAAGATTGTTCCAGAATACATCACCATCCCCAAATAGAGACAACGATGAATCAATGGAGGACACGGTATCAACAGTGGGAAGAGAGGTAGGAATACTTTTGCAAGCATCATTAAAGTGTTCTTCACAAGCCTCATCAAGAACGTCAATACAATTAACGCTCTCATTGGAATAAGGTTGTTTAGACAACTTTCCCATGTTGAAGACTACTTTATCGTCACCCACTCTCATGATAAGCTCACCGGCTTCAACATCAATGAGAGTGCGACCGGTCCTCAAGAATGGAAGACCAACAATAAGTGGCACACGGGGGTCCATCTCGTAGTCGACGACAACAAAATCAGCAGGGAAGGTGAATTTGTCGACTCCTACAATGACGTCTTCGGCTATCCCCACTGGATAAGCAACCGTACGGTTGGCCAATTCCAAAGTCATTTTAGTGGGGACTAGCTCTGGGAGAGATAATTGCTTCCAAACACTTAGAGGCATGAGATTAATACTGGCACCTAGATCGGCTAGGGCCATGCAATTCTCTACTCCCGGGAAATTGCAAGGGATAAGAAAACGACCCGGATCACCAAGCTTGATTGGTAATTTCCTTAAGAGCACTGCAGAGCAGTTCTCATTAAGTTGGGTGTTGGCAATGTCGAGGAGCTTTTCCTTGTCGCTCAGAAGGTCCTTAAACATTTTGGCGTATTTGGGCATGTGAGCGAGAGCCTCAGCGAAGGAGATATTAAAATTCAGTTGTTTAAACATTTTAAGAAAGTTAGAAACCTGAATATCATCCTTGCTCTTTTGCTTCTCTTTCCTCAACCTAGAAGGATAAGGTATATTGGAAGAAGAGGAAGGCTTTTGGAGTATAGGATCACTCACAACCACGGGTGGAGGAGGGGTAGAATGAAGAGGTGGAGAAATTGGGGAAGGAGAAGGAGGAAGAATAGGAGCAGGCGACTCGTTCTCCTTAGTCACAACCACCGGTGGGGGTATAGGAAGCTCGGGTTCCTTGGTACCTTTACCACTTCGAGTAGTGATTGCTTTCATCTCCCCTCTTGGGTTAGCAACGGTGTTACTCGGAAGAGTACCCGAAGAAGAGGGTTGACTACTTTGGAAGAAACTAGCCATCATGTTCCTCAGATCATTAGTCTGGCTATCCAACGTGTTTCTCATGTCAGCTCTCAAATCATTTCCTTGCTTGACCAAATCTGCCTTCAAATTGCGCACTTCCTCTTGGAGATTTCCCACTATCACATCATTGGTCCTCATGTAGGTTGCGACCTCTTGGTGTAAAGCAGTGGTGGTTTGGTTGGAAGGAGCATTGTATGCAGGTGGTTGGTAAGCAGGTTGTTGGTAGACTTGATTGTTACGTTGAGGCGGTTGTTGCTGCTTGTGAGGTGGGATGTATGGTTGTCGAGGTTGTTGTTGTTGTTGAGTAGGGCGGTTAAGGTTTTGTTGTTGGTTTGGGTTGGTAGGAGGAAAGCCAGGTGGGGAAAGATAGTTGTTTGATCGATAGCTAAGCAAGTTACGGTCACCTTGAGGTCTAGCTTGATCAGCAGGTTGTTGGTAGGTGCCATATGTCGCATTCACATTCTCAGCAGGGTAATCTTGGGTGGCGGTACAAGTTGTGTAGGAGTGGGGACCACCGCATATCTCACAAGGTTGGCTGACAGCGTTCACTTGTGCATTTTTGGCGTTGTTGCTGTTGTTGTTGCTGACGGTGTGGGTGACAAGCGATTCAAGAAGCGTAGTGATTTTGTCTAATCGCTTGTCGCTGTCATTAGTGCTAGCACTAGCAACATTGGTCCTAACGCTCTTGGTTTGCACACGAGACTTGTTCTCAATGATATCCCAAGCAGCATTGGAAGTCTTAGCCAATAAATTACCCCCCGAAGCACTATTCAGTGAATCTTGGTCACTCATGCTTAAACCATTGTAAAAAGTATTTATTTGATGTACTTTGGTAAAACCATGTTGTGGGCATTTCCTTAAAAGATCTTTAAAACGATCCCAAGATTCACTGAATGACTCATCGTACTTTTGTTCAAAGTTTATAATCTCATTCCGCAAAGCGGTAGTACGAGAGGGTGGAAAAAAGTAGTTGATAAACTTTGTTTCCAAATCCGTCCACGAGAGAATACTCTGTGGCGGTTCCTTAGCAAGCCAATGCCGGGCTTGTCCCTCTAAAGAAAAGGGAAAAAGTTGTAACCTTATCACTTCTTGTGAAACACCATTGAACTTGACCGTGTTGGTGAGTTGTAGAAACCTCTTGATATGGTCGTGTGGGTCATCAATGGTTCGTCCCAAGAACGGTTGAGCGGAGACCATCTGGATAAAGCCTGACTTTAGCTCGAAATTGTTGGCGGCAATTGGTGGAATGACAATTGGATCCGTATTGCCATCGACATGAGCTTGCAGCAATTCAATCATTGGGCGATTATCCGGAAGGTGCTCATTGTTGTTGTTATTGTTCATGTTGTTGAAAGGCGGATTGTTGTTGTTATTATTGTTGTTCGGAGGTGGTATGTTATTGTTGTTTTGTACACCAGCCATATCTAAGTTATCGAGAGGCTCGGGCTCTTGATAAGACGTGGATCGAGTGCGCATACACCTGCAAAAGAACGAACAAAGAAAAACAAAGCAAAAATATTTTTGGTTTTTATTGTTTTTTAATTTTTAGGATTTTTTTGAAAATTTTATATTTTTTTAGTGTTTTTGAATATTTTATGAAAAAGAAACGTTCACGGGGAACGGATCCCAAAATCCAAGTTTTCACAAAAAACTTTTGATCTTAACGAGAGGAGCCGGCAGCGGCGCCATTTGATACACACATTTTGCAATGGGTTCAGATTAAAGTTCTCGGAATCCTCTCGAATTGATCTAGGTCTAAAGTGGAATGATTGTTCTTGGTTACTAAATAAAAGGTTTGGTTTTCTAATCTAATAAGAAGTAGAAATGAAAATTTAAATTAAAGACAATTACTTTAATTATGATTAACAAAGATTTGTATTAAACTAAAGATTAAATTTAAGATTTAAAACTAAAATTGAAATTAAAATTCAGTGAGCATAAAGGAACAGTAACCTAAATCAAACAGTACCTAAAAGAAAAATTGATTCGGAACTTTTCAAAGACAACTCATCCGGAACTTACTCATCCGGAACTTACTCATCCGGAACTTTTTGGCTTGGTTCGGAACACTGAAAATTGGTTCGGAAGTTCTCTTGGTTCGGAAATAATGGTTTGATTCGGAACCTTCCGGATGAAGGTTGATTCGGAAGTTGCTGGTTCGGAAATAATTGATTCGGAACCCTCAGCTTGATTCGGAACTGACTGGTCCGGAAGTCACTGATCCGGAACTTAGTGCTTGGTTCGGAAGTTTCCGAATGAAGCTTTCATTCGGAACTTTTTGTCTTGATTCGGAAGTCTGGAAACCCAGTTACAGTAGCAGTAACGAAGAACACGGAACACAGGTTTTAATCAAAATCAAATCAAATACTTAAAAAGGTTTTACCAAACTAAACACAAATCATTTAGACACCATAAGCAACGAATCCCACTAATAAAAACACAAATCCCATCAACTTTTGAAGATCAAATCAAGAAAAATAAAAACTTAAGAACTTGAAGGTAAAATGAAGATGAACAAGATCAAAGATTAAACAAAAGCTTTGTATTGAATGATTAATGTTTTGACAAGATAAACCAAAGATTAAAATTACAAGATTGGAAAGACAAAGATAAAAATCACCAATCACCCTAGTGGTGATGGTGTTCTACGAACCAGGAAGAAAAGTGGGAAGGAAGAAAGAAAAAAACTTGCTAAAATGTGTGAGGGGAAGGCTATTTATAGTCTTGTCCTTTAGTTGGTGAGTGGGCTTTCTCCCGTTCTTCTTGTCTTTTCGTCTTTTCAGAAAAGTTTCCGTTTTCGATTCTGATTCGGGATTTGTCGTCGATTAAATTCAACTCGTCTTTTAATTTCTTCGTTTAATAGACTTGAGTTTCTTCGACTTATATAAATCTTCCATCTTTGGTCCTTTTCTTCGATAAATCTTCGAATAGGCCCAGTGACTTCAAATCTTTTGCATCTCTTGGACAATAGACTTTATCTTGAGTCTTTTTCTTCAGTAAAACCCGTGCAATCCCATGTTTTCTTCAATATTCATCCGGTTGGCTCTGAAAACACAATAAACACAAAAACCACGCATAATTCCAAACAAATGATATTAAATACGTGTTTTGGTCTCGTTTTAGCCCGAATTAAGTGGTAAAAGGATGGGTGTTTACACACCTATCAAATCCTCTACACTTAACCATTGCCATGCCCTCATGCAATGCTTAGTGATAAAGCAAGCTTACACTTTTCTCATAACAAATCAACCTTGGCCTTATTTAAAATCTACTAAACAAAAATTAAAGAGATAAACTTCAAAGATAACAAAGGGATAGAAAACCATTTTCACTTGAAAATAGCTACATGGAAATAACTTGCAAAGAAATCGATGACTTACATTAGGGCTTGGGTGCTACGAAGATTTATCACCCTCCAGTTTCACGTTCCCCAAACTAAGCTTAAAAACGAGATCATTGTTATTATAAGTTAGCGATTCAAACACTTACACACATGGCTTAATTAAATGCTTAAACTCCCTTATTCCTAGGTGTGTCTCTTATATTTTATTTTTGTCTTAGAATGATCATGAAGATGCATTTTTGGACTTATTTTGATAGTTTAATAGGGCTGAAAGTAAAGTAGGACGATTTGATCAATAGTTAGCTAAAGGACAAAATCTCTTAAAACTGCTTCTCGGGATATCAAAAAGTTCATATCTTGGCATAACTTGGTTCACGATTTGAGACCTTTCTCGAGCCTATATTTGGCATGTACTTCATACTTCATATCTTCGAGAGATGTTCTTGAGATAATGGTCTTCTCATCATAATAGAGTTTCTTCACTTGGAGACTTTTGAGGGGTACTCCAACTTTGTTGACCACGACTTCATGATTATTTCTTCAATCTCTAATTGGGATTTTGAGATACAACGATCCGCCTCCTTTTCGGACTTGGATCTATTTATCCTCATACCTTGTTAGGGTCTTTTCGGATAGACTTTTCCATGATCTTTATGGGAGTTGATTGCTTTTCGTCGTGAGTCTTGATCCTTCATATTGACTTTAGGAATAATGCTTTTCACATCACTTTGGATCTTCAGCAATAAAATTGAATCCTCATGCCTTGTTAGGGCCTTTTCGGACTCGCCAATCTTCGCGCCCCGCTTCATAAGTTATGCCTTGGCTATGAACTCTTATCATTACCGAGCAACTTTTAAGCAATCTTGGGCTAGAAGCTAAGTAACTTTTCAAATCATAAGACCTTACTTATCGCAAATAAATTATTAGCAAGTGATGGGAGAATAGGCAAATAATTACACCAAGTGAGCTTGCGCAAGAATACCGACTTATAATTGACTCTATCATTTCTCGTCCTCCACAATTTAAAATCTCAAATAATGAGACTCGTGGATACTTAGCCTAATAAACCAATTAAGGTTTATATGCTTAAGGATACTAGCTAAAATAAACTTGGATAAGTCTATTCGGGTTGAGTCAAAATAAACGCAACGGGCCTAATATGTCAAAAACTTCTAAACTGGCTACACCACTTTATTAAAATTTGACTTTATTATGGGATATATACATATGAAAGCAACGATAAAAATTTAAAAATTACAACTAAATGGCCAAAGTTAATAAAAAATTTGAAAAATGTTGAAAAATAGGATTTTCCGGTTAATTGAAGGCATTTTCATAGAAAAGTCCACATAAAACTTCGATAGAAGTCTCCCCTACACTTAAGATAAACATTGTCCTCAATGTTTAAGCATGTGGGAAAAGGTTCCCCTACACTTATGGCATTGTGCACGTTGGTTAACTCAAGTTAAGGAAGAGACGACTAAAGTGATCAATTTCAAATGTGAGTATGAAGAAAATTGAATCACGATAGTTGAGAGATAAAACCGGATTTCGGATAAACACGGGAGTACGGTTCTTCAAAGATTCCAAGAGTGCACTTATCCCTGTAATCACATCACCACACAAAGGCAAACACATATAGAAGTCTCCCCCTACACTTAGGGGATTAAAACATACAAGGATAGATACTCGGGCTGCCTCCCGAGGAGCGCTTGTTTTTGATAACCGAGTCACGAGCCTGACTCGACCCAAAATTAGTTCATGGGGAACGTGGTGAGGGATGGAATCACCTCCTTAGAGGTGTCCTCACCAAAGTACAACTTCACTCGTTGGCCATTCACCTTAAAATTTGGTCCATTAGGTTGAGCGAGCTCGAGAGTACCATATGGAAAAATTTGGGCAATGGTGAATGGGCCGGACCAACGAGATTTGAGTTTGCCCGAAAAGATTTTCAACCGAGAGTTAAAAAGTAAGACTTTGTCTCCAACATGGAACTCTCGGTTTTTGATCTTAGAGTCGTGAATGAGCTTAGTTCTTTCCTTATAGATCAAAGAATTTTCATAAGCCTCATTACGGAGTTCATTCAGCTCATTGAGTTGGATCTTGCGTAGGTCACCGGCTTTGTTTATATCAAAATTAGCCCACTTCAAGGCCCAATAAGCCTTGTGCTCCAACTCAATGGGGAGGTGGCACGCTTTCCCGTACACAAGACGATAAGGCGTACAGCCGATCGGGGTCTTGTAAGCAGTACGGAAAGCCCACAAAGCATCATCAAGTTTATCAGCCCATGAGGCACGATGCTCTCCCACAGTCCTTTCAAGAATTCGCTTCAGCCCTCGGTTGGATATTTCAGCCTGGCCATTAGTTTGTGGGTGGTAGGCTGTGGAAAGACGATGATTTACACCGTACTTAGCCATGACTCGAGCAAATTGGTAATTGCAGAAATGAGTCCTACGATCACTAATAATGGCGCGAGGCACACCGAATCTAGCGAAAAGAGCTTTTAAAAAGTTACAAACCACCCTTGCGTCATTAGTAGGCAAAGCTTTGGCTTCAACCCACTTTGAAACGTAGTCAACGGCTACAAGGATGTATTTGTTTCCTTTAGACGAAGGGAAAGGCCCTATAAAGTCGATACCCCAAACATCAAAAATTTCACACTCTTGAATGAAATTCTGAGGCATCTCGTCTTTATGTGTGATTTTGCCTTGCTTTTGGCAAACATCACATCGTTTGACCATATCGTGAGCATCACGGTATATGGAGGGCCAATAAAATCCCGAATCAAACACTTTCTTAGCGGTGTAGTTGGGACCAAAGTGACCACCGGTGGGTCCTTTGTGGCAAGCATCAAGGATGTCCGACGCTGCCGGTCCATCAACACATCGGCGAATTATCAGATCAGCACATTGTTTGAATAGGTAAGGGTCGTCCCAAAAGTAAGTCTTGATGTCGGTAAAGAACTTGTTCTTTTGCTGGGACGTCGACCCTTCCTTGAGAATTCCACCCGCCAAGTAGTTTGCAAAGTCCGCAAACCACGGGGTTTCATTCGGCTTCGAGTTAATAGACATTAAGGTCTCCAAGGGAAAAGAATCATTGATTTCTTTGGTCGGATGATCCCCTTCGTAAGGATCTTCAAGTCTACTAAGATGGTCCGCGGCTAGATTTTCTGCTCCTTTTTTATCGCGGATGTCGATTTTAAATTCCTGGAGCAGCAAAACCCAGCGAAGAAGTCTTGGTTTGGAATCTTGCTTTGTCAACAAGTACTTCAACGCGGAATGATCGGTATACACGATGGTGGTAGAAAGGACAAGATAGGGGCGGAATTTTTCAAAAGCATAGACAACAGCTAAAAGCTCTTTTTCGGTTGTCGTATAATGCAATTGTGCCCCAGTCATTGTCTTGCTAGCGTAATGGATCGGTTGGAAGTGTTTGTTCACTCTTTGTCCAAGAACCGCTCCAATAGCAAAATCACTAGCATCGCACATCAACTCAAAAGGAAGCTCCCAATTAGGGGTAACCAAGACTGGTGGCTTAGTTAGCTTATCCTTAAGCGAGTTGAAGGCTTCAAGACACTCTTTGGAGAAGATAAAAGGAGTATCTTTTTCCAAGAGGTGGGTCATCGGGCGAGCGATTTGGGAAAAATCTTTGATGAATCGACGATAGAAGCCCGCATGACCCAAGAAACTTCTCACACCCTTCACAGTGGAAGGTGGAGGCAACTTTGCTATAACATCAACTTTAGCACGGTCTACTTCAAGACCGGCTTTCGAAATCTTATGTCCAAGCACGACGCCTTCTTTTACCATGAAATGGCATTTTTCCCAATTTAGAACAAGGCGAGTGTCTTCGCACCGCTTTAGCATACGTTTTAAATTGGCAAGGCAAGCAGAGAAGGAATCCCCGAAGACCGAGAAATCATCCATGAAGACTTCCATGGTTTGTTCAACCATGTCATGGAAGATAGCTAACATACACCTTTGGAAAGTCCCGGGCGCATTACATAAGCCAAAAGGCATTCTTTTGTAAGCGAAAGTGCCATAGGGACAAGTGAATGTAGTCTTCTCTTGATCTTGGGGATCGATGGGTATTTGGAAATAACCCGAGAAACCATCAAGAAAGCAGTAATATTCATTACCGGCTAATCGTTCAAGCATTTGGTCCATGAAAGGTAGAGGGAAATGATCCTTTCTCGTGGCATCATTGAGTTTGCGGTAGTCTATACAAACTCTCCACCCAGTAACGAGACGAGTGGGAATCAACTCGTTGTGTTCATTGGGAACAACGGTTATTCCGCCCTTCTTAGGCACACAATGGATTGGACTAACCCACGGGGAATCCGAAATAGGGTAAATCATACCCGCATCAAGAAGTTTGATAACCTCTGTTTTGATGACTTCATGTATTTTTGGATTCACCCTTCGTTGGCTTTGAATAGTGGGCTTATAGTCGTCCTCCATGAGAATTTTGTGTGTGCAGAAGTGAGGATCAATTCCACGAATATCCGAGATTTTCCAAGCAATAGCCTTCTTATGAGCTTTCAACACAGCAACGAGGCGAGTCTTCTCTTCATCTTTCAAATCCGTTGCAATAATGACGGGCGACTTCTTGTTGTCGTCAAGGAACACGTACTCGAGATGTGGCGGCAACTCCTTTAGTTCCAAATCCGGAGGATTTTCGACGGGAGGCGTTTTCAAAGTCGGAGTATCGATAGCAATGACCGTGGGAGATGGAGGCGAAGGATTGGCTTCGGTGAGAAGATTGTCAAAGAAACTCATATCTTCATCCCCCTCGGTAGGAGAATCATTAGTAGCTAAAGTCGCATCTCCCATGGTATCTTCAAGATTGTTCCAGAATACATCACCATCCCCAAATAGAGACAACGATGAATCAATGGAGGACACGGTATCAACAGTGGGAAGAGAGGTAGGAATACTTTTGCAAGCATCATTAAAGTGTTCTTCACAAGCCTCATCAAGAACGTCAATACAATTAACGCTCTCATTGGAATAAGGTTGTTTAGACAACTTTCCCATGTTGAAGACTACTTTATCGTCACCCACTCTCATGATAAGCTCACCGGCTTCAACATCAATGAGAGTGCGACCGGTCCTCAAGAATGGACGACCAACAATAAGTGGCACACGGGGGTCCATCTCGTAGTCGACGACAACAAAATCAGCAGGGAAGGTGAATTTGTCGACTCCTACAATGACGTCTTCGGCTATCCCCACTGGATAAGCAACCGTACGGTTGGCCAATTCCAAAGTCATTTTAGTGGGGACTAGCTCTGGGAGAGATAATTGCTTCCAAACACTTAGAGGCATGAGATTAATACTGGCACCTAGATCGGCTAGGGCCATGCAATTCTCTACTCCCGGGAAATTGCAAGGGATAAGAAAACGACCCGGATCACCAAGCTTGATTGGTAATTTCCTTAAGAGCACTGCAGAGCAGTTCTCATTAAGTTGGGTGTTGGCAATGTCGAGGAGCTTTTCCTTGTCGCTCAGAAGGTCCTTAAACATTTTGGCGTATTTGGGCATGTGAGCGAGAGCCTCAGCGAAGGAGATATTAAAATTCAGTTGTTTAAACATTTTAAGAAAGTTAGAAACCTGAATATCATCCTTGCTCTTTTGCTTCTCTTTCCTCAACCTAGAAGGATAAGGTATATTGGAAGAAGAGGAAGGCTTTTGGAGTATAGGATCACTCACAACCACGGGTGGAGGAGGGGTAGAATGAAGAGGTGGAGAAATTGGGGAAGGAGAAGGAGGAAGAATAGGAGCAGGCGACTCGTTCTCCTTAGTCACAACCACCGGTGGGGGTATAGGAAGCTCGGGTTCCTTGGTACCTTTACCACTTCGAGTAGTGATTGCTTTCATCTCCCCTCTTGGGTTAGCAACGGTGTTACTCGGAAGAGTACCCGAAGAAGAGGGTTGACTACTTTGGAAGAAACTAGCCATCATGTTCCTCAGATCATTAGTCTGGCTATCCAACGTGTTTCTCATGTCAGCTCTCAAATCATTTCCTTGCTTGACCAAATCTGCCTTCAAATTGCGCACTTCCTCTTGGAGATTTCCCACTATCACATCATTGGTCCTCATGTAGGTTGCGACCTCTTGGTGTAAAGCAGTGGTGGTTTGGTTGGAAGGAGCATTGTATGCAGGTGGTTGGTAAGCAGGTTGTTGGTAGACTTGATTGTTACGTTGAGGCGGTTGTTGCTGCTTGTGAGGTGGTATGTATGGTTGTCGAGGTTGTTGTTGTTGTTGAGTAGGGCGGTTAAGGTTTTGTTGTTGGTTTGGGTTGGTAGGAGGAAAGCCAGGTGGGGAAAGATAGTTGTTTGATCGATAGCTAAGCAAGTTACGGTCACCTTGAGGTCTAGCTTGATCAGCAGGTTGTTGGTAGGTGCCATATGTCGCATTCACATTCTCAGCAGGGTAATCTTGGGTGGCGGTACAAGTTGTGTAGGAGTGGGGACCACCGCATATCTCACAAGGTTGGCTGACAGCGTTCACTTGTGCATTTTTGGCGTTGTTGCTGTTGTTGTTGCTGACGGTGTGGGTGACAAGCGATTCAAGAAGCGTAGTGATTTTGTCTAATCGCTTGTCGCTGTCATTAGTGCTAGCACTAGCAACATTGGTCCTAACGCTCTTGGTTTGCACACGAGACTTGTTCTCAATGATATCCCAAGCAGCATTGGAAGTCTTAGCCAATAAATTACCCCCCGAAGCACTATTCAGTGAATCTTGGTCACTCATGCTTAAACCATTGTAAAAAGTATTTATTTGATGTACTTTGGTAAAACCATGTTGTGGGCATTTCCTTAAAAGATCTTTAAAACGATCCCAAGATTCACTGAATGACTCATCGTACTTTTGTTCAAAGTTTATAATCTCATTCCGCAAAGCGGTAGTACGAGAGGGTGGAAAAAAGTAGTTGATAAACTTTGTTTCCAAATCCGTCCACGAGAGAATACTCTGTGGCGGTTCCTTAGCAAGCCAATGCCGGGCTTGTCCCTCTAAAGAAAAGGGAAAAAGTTGTAACCTTATCACTTCTTGTGAAACACCATTGAACTTGACCGTGTTGGTGAGTTGTAGAAACCTCTTGATATGGTCGTGTGGGTCATCAATGGTTCGTCCCAAGAACGGTTGAGCGGAGACCATCTGGATAAAGCATGACTTTAGCTCGAAATTGTTGGCGGCAATTGGTGGAATGACAATTGGATCCGTATTGCCATCGACATGAGCTTGCAGCAATTCAATCATTGGGCGATTATCCGGAAGGTGCTCATTGTTGTTGTTATTGTTCATGTTGTTGAAAGGCGGATTGTTGTTGTTATTATTGTTGTTCGGAGGTGGTATGTTATTGTTGTTTTGTACACCAGCCATATCTAAGTTATCGAGAGGCTCGGGCTCTTGATAAGACGTGGATCGAGTGCGCATACACCTGCAAAAGAACGAACAAAGAAAAACAAAGCAAAAATATTTTTGGTTTTTATTGTTTTTTAATTTTTAGGATTTTTTTGAAAATTTTATATTTTTTTAGTGTTTTTGAATATTTTATGAAAAAGAAACGTTCACGGGGAACGGATCCCAAAATCCAAGTTTTCACAAAAAACTTTTGATCTTAACGAGAGGAGCCGGCAGCGGCGCCATTTGATACACACATTTTGCAATGGGTTCAGATTAAAGTTCTCGGAATCCTCTCGAATTGATCTAGGTCTAAAGTGGAATGATTGTTCTTGGTTACTAAATAAAAGGTTTGGTTTTCTAATCTAATAAGAAGTAGAAATGAAAATTTAAATTAAAGACAATTACTTTAATTATGATTAACAAAGATTTGTATTAAACTAAAGATTAAATTTAAGATTTAAAACTAAAATTGAAATTAAAATTCAGTGAGCATAAAGGAACAGTAACCTAAATCAAACAGTACCTAAAAGAAAAATTGATTCGGAACTTTTCAAAGACAACTCATCCGGAACTTACTCATCCGGAACTTACTCATCCGGAACTTTTTGGCTTGGTTCGGAACACTGAAAATTGGTTCGGAAGTTCTCTTGGTTCGGAAATAATGGTTTGATTCGGAACCTTCCGGATGAAGGTTGATTCGGAAGTTGCTGGTTCGGAAATAATTGATTCGGAACCCTCAGCTTGATTCGGAACTGACTGGTCCGGAAGTCACTGATCCGGAACTTAGTGCTTGGTTCGGAAGTTTCCGAATGAAGCTTTCATTCGGAACTTTTTGTCTTGATTCGGAAGTCTGGAAACCCAGTTACAGTAGCAGTAACGAAGAACACGGAACACAGGTTTTAATCAAAATCAAATCAAATACTTAAAAAGGTTTTACCAAACTAAACACAAATCATTTAGACACCATAAGCAACGAATCCCACTAATAAAAACACAAATCCCATCAACTTTTGAAGATCAAATCAAGAAAAATAAAAACTTAAGAACTTGAAGGTAAAATGAAGATGAACAAGATCAAAGATTAAACAAAAGCTTTGTATTGAATGATTAATGTTTTGACAAGATAAACCAAAGATTAAAATTACAAGATTGGAAAGACAAAGATAAAAATCACCAATCACCCTAGTGGTGATGGTGTTCTACGAACCAGGAAGAAAAGTGGGAAGGAAGAAAGAAAAAAACTTGCTAAAATGTGTGAGGGGAAGGCTATTTATAGTCTTGTCCTTTAGTTGGTGAGTGGGCTTTCTCCCGTTCTTCTTGTCTTTTCGTCTTTTCAGAAAAGTTTCCGTTTTCGATTCTGATTCGGGATTTGTCGTCGATTAAATTCAACTCGTCTTTTAATTTCTTCGTTTAATAGACTTGAGTTTCTTCGACTTATATAAATCTTCCATCTTTGGTCCTTTTCTTCGATAAATCTTCGAATAGGCCCAGTGACTTCAAATCTTTTGCATCTCTTGGACAATAGACTTTATCTTGAGTCTTTTTCTTCAGTAAAACCCGTGCAATCCCATGTTTTCTTCAATATTCATCCGGTTGGCTCTGAAAACACAATAAACACAAAAACCACGCATAATTCCAAACAAATGATATTAAATACGTGTTTTGGTCTCGTTTTAGCCCGAATTAAGTGGTAAAAGGATGGGTGTTTACACACCTATCACATACTTTCTACACTGGAGGGGAGGAGAAAGCCTAAGCTTATCATATCTACAGATTAGGATGCTTCCAAAAGGGAGGAAGTTCCTAACACAAATGAATCTACTCAGTGGTATGCATATCCTGGTGGGCAGGATTTACAACAAGAAAAGGTGACAAGTGATGAGAAAGGAAGTGCTGAAAAAGGAAGTGATAAGGGGAGTGCTAAAAAATAGATTGCCCAAACATTGTTAACTATGGGCAATCAAGAAGAAGACCCTGCTTCAAAGGTTTCCCCTGCTAAAAAGGATCCCCCTGCTGTAAGTTCTTCCCCTGCTAAACCTATCACTCAAACATTTGTTAGGAGGAACAGAAGGCAACCAGCTCAGAAGGGAATTCGAATTGGAGAACCTGCACCTAAAGCAAAACCAGCACCAGCAGGGGATCCAAAAGACAAGGGAAAGGGGATCATGGTTGAACAGCCCAAGAGAAAATACAAGCACGGAACACCTGAATAGTAAAGGGCTCAAGAAGAATATGATGAACAGGTAGCTCTCAGACTTCAACAAGAGGAGCTACACATGCAGGATTAGAGAATGCAACAGATGAGGCCCAAAGAGATGCTTAAGTAGATTGAAATCTTGCATAGAGAGTTAGATGAAAGGGCGTCTCATGTTCAAGAATTTCTAGATCATTGGGAAAAGGATTTGGTAAATGCTCCTTTAGAAGACAGGTATGAATTGATTTGTTTAATGTACAAGTATCAAAATGAATATCTGGAAAGAAGGGCAAATCAGATTCAGAAGGAAAATATTTGAGGTTTGAAAAAGGGAGGCTGGCACACTACAAAGTTATGCTCAAGAGACACAAGAAGTGGACTGATGGTCATTTCAAAGACATGACTTTTGAGGAGATAGAGAAGGTAGTCAAACCAGTTCTAAGAGAGACAAATGTAGAAGACTTCATAGGTATAAACACTCCTGAGGAAGCTGAGTATCTCAGGAAGCAAAATGAGATGTTACAGAGAGCTAGGGAATCCAGAAAAAGAAAGGCTGAAGGAACAACAGTGTAAACAACACAAGCAGGTGCATCATCACAAGCAGGTGCAAGTTTTCCAGCAATTGAGAGATATGTAGTCAATGCACAGAGAGCAGCCAAAAGACTCAAGAGGATGGAAAAGGTTGGTATAGTTACTAAGGAAACTCAGCATCCATCAAATGAAGAAATAGATAAGCAGCTGGTTGTGCAAGAAAATGATGAAATCTCCCCTAGTGAGTTTGGGAAGAAATTTGCCATAGTGGAATATGCTGTTTATGAACATAAGGGGATGACTTGGTGGAAGCTTACAAGAGTTAACAATATAGCACAAACATTTCTAAGCCTAGATATCATGTTTCAAACTTTGGATAGTGAGGACTTAGATGATCTGTGGAAAATTTTGAAGAAGACCTTTGCTGCAAATCCTCCTACTATGGATGGTGTAGAGAAGGATTAGGTGATCTGGGAATGTATGCATAGGATGTATGACCATGAACTGTTTGATCCCATATTTGGAAATTTGTTGTATTGGAAGTTATTTACCAATTCTGGGGTTTATGAGATAGTCATGGAAGGGGAAGAGTCTATTTTCTTAATCATCGTTATTATCCTTTCACTCAAGAGACCTTGAAGAAACTGGCACAAGCTGACTTGATTGTGGATGCTAAAGCACCTGTTGCTTATGATTTGGTAAAGATGATGTATAGTCAACTTTGGCCAGGAACTTTGTAAGCATCCTCATCAACTAGCATTTATTCTGAAACTTGTCTTTAGGCGAAAGCACAAGTTTAGGGGAGGATTGTTGGGAATAAATATAAGTGTATTAGTTACCCCTACTAGTTGGTTAGAGTTTCCCCTGCTAGAGTAAGTTCCCCCCTGCTAAATAACAAAGGCAGGGGGATTGGTTCCCCTGCTGAAGTCAAAGACCCTGCTGCTAGAGATAAACTTGGAATAGATTATAACGCGTTTTAGTTACTACTCCGAGATACTTTACAAGTTTGTTAGTAGTGATCTTGTACGTGAGTCCTTGTACTATAAAAGGACCCACTAAGTTATCATGCAAAGGGTGTCTTTCTCTGTTAGCTTTCATTTCATACTTTAAGGTTTTTCTAACCCTAATACCACTATTGGGTATTCGTATATCTATGATATATTAAAGTTTAACGTTTGCTTTAAACATTTGTTCTTGTGCTAAACACTACATTTCACATCTTGTTTAGTTACTCTGTATTGCAAAGTTTCTCTAGTGTTAGATTGAATTTATTCTCTCTATCACAACCCTTAAACAAGCTAAGGTTTAAGATCTGAGTTTGGGATCAACAAACACTTACCACAGTAACACATATTCTTAGTTATGTGCCGCTATGTATTCTACCGCTATGCACGAGTAATCGCCTAGTTATAATAAAAGAATGTCATTATATTCTTTGTTGTTAATCGCTTGATATAATTAGAAATGTGATACTGATGCATGGTCATTGAAGTTGGAGGTTTAGATAGAGTGTTGTAATGAAGGACATAGATGTTTAAACATATAGAGTTTGTGATCATGTCCTTCATTAGAGCATTCATTGAACCTTTGATTTGAATTAGAGTTGATTGTTGGTTGGAATTTGTGTCAATTCATCATTGTCTTACAAGCAAGGGATGCAAAGTGGGATTCCTGAGAAGCATATGTCTGAATGCTTTTTATAGATGGGTATTAAAATCCTAGTAGTTTTAAAGCTATTTTATGTCATTATGTGAGGAGTAATAAAATATGGCTGTTTATTTGCTTAATTCATTGGTTATCAGTTACCTTTAGTAACTTATGTTTTGGTTGTGTATTTATATGTGAGCGGATTTATAGGTTTTAATATGTTTAGTAAATCCTTTTACGTAAAGTTTGGTTGAACATTTTGTCAATTACAAAATCTTGGTTCTATATTTAGTCATGGCTCAGGGGACTGATTTATCAAGTTTAATTGAAGATCTTTCCAAGGCTACGTAGACGAATGACCCACTTGATCAGTTTGTAGAATTATTGAATAACGAAACAATTAAAGATAATATGATGAAAAATTCGTTTGAAATGTTGGTTAACTGCTCGAAGGCAACTGCAACTAAACTGTAAAACCCGTATTTAAGATCCTCGAATATTAAATACGCGTAGTCTCAGCTTTAACTTTAATTAAACATAATCAGTAAATACGCAGTCTCAATTTATTTAAATACTACAACAAATAATTATTCAGAAAATAATTATTAAGTTTATATAACGTATGTATTATAGATTATTCAGAAAATAATTAAGCGTTAACAGTAATTACGCAGCCTCAGTTTCATTTAAATATTACTACAAGATAATAATTATTCAGAAAATAATTATTAAGTTTCAAAAACATTTCGTATGTATTACGTACGTATTATTTATTTACAGAAAAGAGTATTAAGTTTTCAGAAAATTAAAACACGAGCACGCAAATCAAAAGATTTTAAATGAGGAGAATCGAAAACGACACCAAATGGGTGATGTTTGGGTTGCGATTTAGAAAGAAAACAAAAGAAAAAGAGATGGGCTTTTAGCCCAGTATTCTTGTAAAAAGAAAAAGGACGGGGGGCTTACCACCCCTTTTTACACAATAGTAACAAAAAAAGAGAAGAAAGAACTAGGGTTTGCTACTTGGCCCACGTGTAGAAACAAAACAAGGGAAATGGGGACTTTGATTTTCATCGTCTATTCATTTGTGTCCGTCATTCATCTCGTATCAAAATCAAGGTAATCATCTATTCATTTATCAGGTGAATGTGATGTGCGCTTACATCCTTCACATTGGAGCTGATCCCTCCACCCAACACATTATTTAGAGGTCACCGCTCTACAGCATGACGAGGTTACCCCTCCATTTATTCATGTAGCAGTTGTTATATCACATTACCTATATAAGCTCTTGACAATTAAAATAGTAAATGCATGTTTTCAGATTTAACAGATAACGGTTCAGCTTTATTATTTATATATTAGACTTTTTAGATTATTCACAGGTTTCCGCTGCAACTTTACTTATCACTCTTAGAACTTCAGTATTTTATCATCTGCTTCATTTAATTATTTCTTATCATGCTTTATATCTGTTCACTGGGCGTTATGCTCAGCCGTAGTTCCTTTCATGTTCTAACGGCAGGTACACCACGACGCTCTTAAGATTCTGAGAGTACGTGCACTGGATGGAAGCTATCCAGAATTCTTACTTTATGCACTTCTTACATTAATTTTCTTAGTTGGACATTGTTTAGTCCTTTCCTTCAATATTTATCTTTCATGTTTTAAGCTTATGTTTGGATTACTGATGTTTGATTCCTGTATTTCCTTTATGGTTAGTTAATGTTTTAGGACATTTACTTTATGCTTTGATGACACACCATAAATACATCTAACAGTCCACTTATCCAAGTGGGGTGTTACAATAGTGGTATCAGAGCGCAAGGTTCGACCTGTAGGCTCTAAAACTTGACCTGTGACTAGTGGGTAGTCACCAGGAACATCCCAGATTTTGGCGTTGTTATCTTTCATATTCCTCATGCATTTATCAGTCAGTTTTCTTTATTTATCAGTCTGTTTTCTTAAATTTTGACTAAGTAAAAGGTTGGTACAGGACTAGCCATATTTAGTCGCATGTGCTTTTTTGCGAATTTTGTTTTGGCGAACCTACCCATACGTGTTCACCCTTGACCGTTCAGATTTTGTATTGGTAAACCGACCCATAGGCGTTTACCCTTACTCATGACAGATTCATGTTTTCACTCGAATGTTATTAGGTGAACAGACCCATATGCGTTCACCATTTCTTAGGTCAAATTTCATGCTTTTCAGTCGAATGTTGTTTTGTGAACTGATCCATAGTTGTTCGCCTTTGTCATATCAAGACATTTTATGAAATTTTGACAAGTATGGATTGGACTACAACCATCCATATTTAGTCCCAGATTGTAAGTTTCTATACATGACAGTTCTCACGAAATTTTGACAAGTATGGATCGAACCAGAATCGCCCATACTTAGTCACATGTTCTCTTCTTGAATTCTGTGGATTGAACCATAGCCATCTACACCAGTTGGTGTTAAAATTCAGTTGATTATACTTTTATGTTCTTTGTAACAATCAAGTTTTCATGCCCTCACGTGGATGTCGTTTCCATGCTGATTAAGTTCATGTCTCCTTATGAGGATTTTGTTTTCAGCAAAGTGATGATGTTTTCATGCTAAGATATAGAAGGGTTACAGTAAAATCCTATTTTCATAATAAATCATGTTTGGTCTTCATCAGTCATGTCTTCATGCTTACCATTGTTGAAATTCCGTTTAATCTTATTCGTGAACCTCTATACAAGCAACATTAAGTCTACACAGGAATTACCAGGCTATCATGTTACTCATTTCAGTTTAGTTTACTATCGTTTAAATCAAGTTATTTCTTTGATCATGTCAGACAATTGACACCAGTGTCGATCATCCCATAAAATTTCCACCAGTGCCATGTACAATATTCCATATGTACCCCACGTACAGTATCTCAGTTATACTTCATGTATAATATTTCATGTGTACTCCACGTACAGTGTCTTAGATATGCTCCATGTGTAGTATTTCACTTTGTACTTCATGTACAGTAGTCCAGGTGTACTCCTTGTACCCTACTCCATGGATATTGATAATCGATCCTCAATCATCTCAGGCGTTTACACTTGTCGATATTCCACCAGATGCTGATAATGCTCGTGAATTGAAGATTTTACCAGATACTGATGCTGCTAACACTTTGAAGACCTCACAAATGCTAATGTTGCTGATACTTTGGAGATTCCACAAGATGCTGATGTTGATGCTGTTTATATTATTAAGATTCTTCAAAGCAAGGGCGAAACTATAAATTTGAAATTCCTGACAAGGCTATATTTCAATCATGAGACGCTACCATTCCATTCCATGCTTTTACTTCTTAAGTTAGATGTCACACTTCACACAGCTATTTTTCAGTCAGAAGGGTGGGGACCTGTACCCAGCCGGCCACTCAGCAGGTATAGTTACATAAATCACGGTCATGATAATGACCGTCAGGAAACTTACAGACAAGGTGGTAATGACAACCACTGTTCTTATATTAATCAGTCAGTAGTCATCAGAACTCTAAATCGGACATGACCAGAAATACAGAGGTCAGCAGTCTAAATCGGACATGACCAGAAATACAGAGGTCAGCAGTCTAACCGATCCGCCAACCCTAGCAGTTACCAAAATTTTTAGCCTTGTTTAGATTCATCTACTAAAACACATGAATTATATGTGTCATTTTTATAGAATTTTGTATTTAACGCATTGTTTCACCATCATTTCTTTTATATTTTTATATAATTTTATATTTAAAGCATCATTGGTAATTCCTATTTTTTTTTTGAAGCATTTTATGGAAATCCTTTAATGAATTACAAGTGTTATTTTTAGAATTTTGTATTTAAGGCATCATTTGTAATTCCTATTTTCTTTTTAAAACATTTTATGGAAACCCTTCAATAAATTACATGCGTCATTTTTATAAAATTTTGTATTTAAGGTATTGTTTCACCATACTTCCTTATATATTTTTATAGAATTTTGTATTTAAGGTATCATTTGTAATTCCTATTTTCTTTTTGAAACATTTTATAGAAACCCTTTAATGAATTGCATGTGTCATTTTCATAGAATTTCTTATTTAAGGCATTGTTTCACAATCCTTCCTATATAAAGGTTTTTGATTTGATTTGATTTTGATTTTGATTTGATTTGATTTGATATATGAATAAAAAAACTTACTCAGGTCAATCGTATTGACCCGAACCCGAGTTACACAAAAATAAATTGTCCGATAACTGACCGATTTTTAATTTGGGTTAGTCGGGTTGGCCCGATTAACCTGAAGAATTTGTACCCGAGTAACCCGACCCGAGTATACTCGGCTTGGGTTCGGGTCGGGTCAGCTTTTTTACACCCCTATTTATGTTTGTTATTAATTTACATAATATGCATAACTAAATGTACTATTTATTTTATGGGTGTTTTAAAAAAATAGTATTATTTGTTTGTTTAATGTATTAAGATGTGTTTTAAGAATAACCTTAAAAATTTATGTTTTACATTGGTTAATTGTACATATAATATAAATATGTGTATTTTTAAATAATGAAATTGTGTAGTTTCAATTTCGAATGTGTATATCGTTAATATATTAAAAAGGTGTTTCTTATGAAATATAAAGTTTGAAAATTTTAATGCTTAATTAAAAGAGTTTTTATGCTTTCTTATAAATGTATAATGTGTATCTATAATTGGATATTCATATAATAAGGTGTTTTAAATTTGAGTATTAATTATCATTGTATGTTTAATGTTTAAGTAATGTTTGTACGCACTGTACATTATGCATATATATATTTGTAAGTATGATATTTAATTGTGAGGTTTTAATTACATTTATGTTATTGTAATTATTATACAACAAATTACATTTGTAAGATGTTTTATTATTTGTACTATGTGTTGTTTTAATTGTAAAATGAGGCGAGGAGGTGTTTTAATTATATAATTTAATGTAATTAATTATAATTTTTAATGTAACATATTATAAGTTTTCAACTTTTATTATGAATTCTTGTCTTGCTTGTACAAATAATATTATATATTATAAGTTGAAATTTTAACTATTTTAAAAATAAAAGTGCAAAATGCTTTATAAAGGAGTTAAATGATATTATCTATTTATGTATACTTCTTTAATGATTTTACTCATACATCACATCTATAAATTTTCGGTTTCAGATAGATTCGGGTTTTATAAATTAGAGTTACTTGCTATAGATCTTTGTCTAATAGAATACTAATAGCCTACCTGTGCGCTGCGGTTGTGGGTATCGTGAAACTAAAATTTCGCGAGCGTAATATTTTATGAGTATACATATTTTTAAATAATAACTTTACAAATAATGATGATAGCTTTAAGTTGGAATAACTCTAAACAATAAGAAATCGCTTCATATAAAAAAATACTACGAAGTTGTGATGATTGATCGTGAAAGGTATTTGCGAATGTATGTAACATTCGTCATAATATTATATAACATGTAAATATAAAACAATTTTGAAGTTATATGTGTACAAGTTTTCATATATTATAATAACCTTAAAATCTTCTTATTTTGATATGTACATTTAATCGAATTAATTAGCAAAATAATTAGTATTTCACTAAATTTGTACTAAAATACATACATAGATGATATGTGTTTTTGAATATGCCAATTTATAAAAAAAAATTGAATGAATCAAAATCAAACGCACATTTAGTATTAAACTTACATTTGTGAATAATTTAAATAATTTTATGTAAAAAATATATTTTCTAGCGATAATCATTTGTATATATCGCATACTAATTTGTATTCACTTTGTCATTTAATATGTATTGCTCCCCAAACAATACAGAAATAAGTTTACAAAGTTTTTGTGTTGTACAAGTTTGTACCAAAAGCTTGTAAGGGTGTACTACTTAAAATTTTGGAGAAAGAGTGGCAATCTCTTTTTAAAAAAAATCGTCTTTTTTTCAAAAAAAAATTCTTTTTTTTTCCAAATTTTTTTTTAGAATTAATTTTTTTTTAACTAATATGGAACAAAAATCTAGTGCATCACAGTTAGAAGATATAGTGCATCACGAATAAGGCACTAATTTATTACCTTTATGCACCATATTATAATCTTGATGCACTGAAATTTTAAGTGTGATGCACTACAACAATTTAATAAAAATCTAGTGCATCACAGTTATACGTTTTAGAGCATCATGTTAATAAGTTAATGCATCGCGGTTTTAAGGTATTAAATCATAATTCTTTCACAAAACTTATAATTATGGTTTAATTCTCATATATATGATGCAACACATTTATAACTACGATGTGACAAATTATAACTATCATGCACCAAAAATACATGTGATTACTAATAATATAACATTACTTTTCTATATGGATAATTATGATGCAATAAGTTAAAATCTTAATGCACCAAACTTATAACTAATGCATTTTAAGTTAATGCATCATTTTTATAAGTTTTGTGCATCACGAGTGATGTAGTAATTTATAACCTTACTGCATCATAAGTATAACATTGATACATTATAATAAAATGCTTTATAGTTATCCGTTGGAAAATGAAAAGTGCATCACTAGTTATCACTTGTATTATTGGTTCATTAATGTAATAGTTTACCGCATCGTAGTTATAAATTTTTTGTGCATCATAGTTATAACATTAATGAATGCACTATAATGTAGTAAATTAAAAATGTAATGCATTAATTTATAAACATGATGCAATAAATCATGTGACTGTAATGCAGTAAAAAAATACGAAAAAAATTCGAAAAACAAGTTCCGAAAAAAAATTCAAAATTTTTTTTTCGAAAAAAGAATTTTGTAACATAAAATTTACAAATTTTTGTTCGAAATTTAACTGTGATGCAGTAAAACATGTAACTATCATCCAATAAAATTGTAATGCATTCATTTATAAACACGATGCACTAAAAATGTACATGTGATGCAGTAAAAAAATTTGAAAAAAATTCAAAAAGAATATTCCAAAAAAACCTCGAAAAAAAATTCAGAAAAAAAAGTTGATAAAAAATTTTGAAAAAAAATTACAACGAAAAGTTTACGAATACCTTTTAATTTTGAAAAATATTTTCAAAAAAATTTAATTTTTTAAGTTGAATGACATGATATGGCAATATGATGTAGAATAATGATTTGAAAAGATGACACATGTCAACCCCACAATTCCCCCTATATTTTTTATTATAAGATCTTTTGTATAATAACTCCAACTAAATATAATGAGAAATCAATAAAAAGATAAAAAAAAACATAATTTAATATTTATATCAATACTAATTAATACATAATTAATACACACTTAAAAATAAAAATAATTAATACTAATTAATACACCTTATTTCTTATATATGCAATTATATATTCATATTTTACAACAATTAATATCATATATACACAAAATCATACATATGTTGTCTACCTATAATGATAGTGTAGATAGTTTTGAAAACTGAACTGGACCGACTAGTCAACTTGGAACAAAGTCACATTCGGGTCGGCTAGCAAATAAAAGTCATCAAAAGAGAAACCGAGGAGAACCTATGAAAACTGATAAGAAAGACCCCATTTCATACATCTCTACTACTTTTTTTAAATACACATAAACCTGTACTATTTATAAAAGTGATTGTAATTTCTCTCCAAAATTTTAAGCATCGTAGTTATAATTTTTTGTGCATCATAGTTATAACATTAATGAATGCACTATAATGTAGTAAATTAAAAAAGTAATGCATTAATTTATAAACATGATGCAATAAATCATGTACTGTAATGCAGTAAAAAAATACGAAAAAAATTCGAAAAACAATTTCCGAAAAAAAATTCAAAATTTTTTTTTCGAAAAAAGAATTTTGTAACATAAAATTTACGAATTTTTTTTCGAAATTTAACTGTGATGCAGTAAAACATGTAACTATCATCCAATAAAATTGTAATGCATTCATTTATAAACACGATGCACTAAAAATGTACATGTGATGCAGTAAAAAATTTTGAAAAAAATTCAAAAAGAATATTCCAAAAAAACCTCGAAAAAAAAATTCAGAAAAAAAAGTTGAAAAAAAATTTTGAAAAAAAATTGCAACGAAAAGTTTACGAATACTTTTTAATTTTGAAAAATATTTTCAAAAAAAATATATTTTTTAAGTTAAATGACATGATATGGCAATATGATGTAGAATAATGATTTGAAAAGATGACACATGTCACCCCCACAATTCACCCTATATTTTTTATTATAAGATCTTTTGTATAATAACTCCAACTAAATATAATGAGAAATCAATCAAAAGATAAAAAACATAATTTAATATTTATATCAATATTAATTAATACATAATTAATACACACTTAAAAATAAAAATAATTAATACTAATTAATACACCTTATTTCTTAGTTATGCAATTATATATTCATATTTTACAACAATTAATATCATATATACACAAAATCATACATATGTTGTCTACCTGTAATGATAGTGTAGATAGTTTTGAAAACTGAACTGGACCGACTAGTCAACTTGGAACAAAGTCACATTCGGGTCGGCTAGCAAATAAAAGTCATCAAAAGAGAAACCGAGGAGAACCTATCAAAACTGATAAGAAAGACCCCATTTCATACATCTCTACTACTTTTTTTTAAATACACATAAACCTGTACTATTTATAAAAGTGATTGTAATTTCTCTCCAAAATTTTAAGCAATACAACCTTACAAGCTTTCAGTACAAACCTTTACAACACAAAAACTTTATACATTTATTTATGTATTAATTGATGAGCTACACATCTATCTATGCTACATATAAAGCATTTTACATCTTATCTCTTCATCTAATTTTAAGTAGTACAACAATAAACAGCTTAATGTACAACATATTATTGCAGCCAAGAAAATCATATTTAAATAATACAACATATTAATGCATATGTACAACTTTAAGTAATATCTCTCTCTTCATTAATATCCCAAATTTTTTAAGTAATCCACATTGTGAAGAACAATGTACAATACTTACAATACACATACTAGCAGGGTACCCGCGCGATGCGGCGGCGGGTACCCTGTGACTAAATATTATTGAGAGTAAATGTTATTAGGTTATTCGTCTTTCATAGCAACAATTTATGGATGACAATAGTTTTCATCTAAAAAAATGTCTCAAAAACATAATTTTGATATAGGGATATTATTACTTGTGACGTATATGTAATATGTAATATGTGTAACTTTATTTTCGGAACTCAATTAAGCGCGAGAATTGACATAACCTCTTTTGAAAATTTGAATGAGAAGATCAACCTAAAATTGGTTTGTACATATGATTTCAAGGAAAAAGGAGAAAAATATGATAGAGGAAATTTGTACGAACTATTGTTTTGCTTGTAAATTGTGTTGATGGGGTGTTTTAATTGTATTATTAATTATGTTTTAATTAAGTACGATTAAATGCTTTGTATATATTATAGATATAAAGTTGTAATATGCATTAAAATCTTGTATTACTTAAATTTAAATTTCTTCGCTGCATTAATATGTTATATATTATGTTGTATTTGTTGTACTACTTAAATTTTTGTATTAAATGAAGAGAGAATATCTAATCTCTTTTATAAGATAGTATGATATGATAAAACTTAATTAATGCTATTATTTTACTTTAATGTACAAGTAATATAACACATTATACAACATATAATTATATGAATTGATCGACAATAGAAACAGACAGAGCAACTTCAGAATTAGTGACTTGAAAGTTTAGATATGGAGTCATAAAAGCTCGATCTATGATCCGAGCACCACCAGAGTACACTTGTATCGACGGCCTCCTAATAACGGGGAATAAAAGATAAGAATATAAGAAGCAAAGATCTTAAACGAATGAAAGAAACGTAGGTAGACTATCAATCACATTTAGTCATAACATATGACCTATTAACACCTAACACACCTTCTTCATCACTTTAATTCATAATTCAAACATAAAATAAAACATTTATAAGAACATGTTCTTAATTTTTTTGTCTATGAGAACAAGATCTAATGGATGAGTCATGTTATTGTAATTTTTCTTTAGCCAATGAGGATTATGCCATTAAAATTCCAATATCGAGAAAGAAAATATCATAAAGCTTTAGTTACGACTGTGTGAATAAAAAACTATAATGGATATTAAAAAAAGAACCTTGCGAATGAAATGATCAAATGAAGATAATATAAATAAAGAGAGATACGGTGGCAGATGTTTGTTATGGATCCACCAAAACGCTGAAATATGGTGTTACGGTTCATCATATTATTAGTGAAGAATGTGTGGCGTACGGTAAAAAAATGACGACATGAAAAAAAGGTTAGAGACGGTAAGTCAGATTTGGAAGGAGGGTGACGAGGATAGTTCGGATTTTGAATTGGAGAGATAAATTTTCTCTTATAATGTTGTATCTAATAAGTAAAGTGACGTGTATTTTTGAAGAGATTATTAATTTTCAAACTTTTTTTCCTAATTTAGTTACTCCTTATTTCTTACAAATTTATATGCACTTAGAAAATATTATTTTGTATTGATATGTTGTACATTATGGATTAGTAAAAATAATAAAAATGGTTCCATTATCACTTAAATGAGTTCTAAAATTAAATTATAATATATATGCATATATATTGTATGGGGCGAGTTATATGCAGAACCCTTTTTAAGTGTAAAACTATGCAGAACTATTTTGGACCAATACAAAATTAGTATCATTAAATCATATTATTTAATTCAAAAGGGTATAATAGTAAAATGCATTTTTATTTGTTTCTGAATTTTTTAATTTAAAAAAACGTTTTTTATATTTCTTAATTTTTGGAATTCAAATTTTTTTATTGTTTTATTTTTTTAACATTGATGTTTTAAGAAAAATAAAGTGCATATATGTTTTTTTATAAATCGTAAATCTACATATGTTTCTTTGCATAATAGTTTGGAAATTTTAATTACATATAGGTTTTTAGTGTACATCCTTTGATCTTTAAAATTCGTAACAAAAATAATAAACACATATATGTAGCTTCTAAATTTATAACAAAATAAAAACATAAATAGTATACACAAAGATAATTCAAAAAGAAATTCAATTCAAATATAAATGTACTATCTTCTTAAAGATAGATACACATTTCATTCAAAAACATTAGTGCACTCTTTAGAAGACATATATGCACTCTTCGAGAATATAAATGCACACCCCTCGAGAACATAAGTGCACCTGTTGATCATCTTCGTCACAAGTCTTTTTTTACGATTTATCCATTCACACTGAAACAAACATGAAAACAAAAAAAAACTTGTTATATCTAATAATGTTAATGCTAAATTAATTTTAAAACTTGTTGATAAAATAAAACTTGAAAACAACATCAATTCACATGTTCCAAAAACATATGTTTACGACTGAAAACATCAATGCACCTTTTAAAAAACATGTGTATACAGCTGAAAACATCAATGCACCCATTTCAAATACATATTTTCAAGGCTGAAAACATCAATGTACGCCTTCCAAGACTCCACATCTTCTCGATTTTATTCTTAGAATCGAGTAATTCATAATACATCCTCGTCACATAGATACTAAAAAGTCTAATTAAGTGTGTGTGAGTAGAAATTACGACTTCATCAACATTCAATAAATATGTTCCGTATCCCAATATCATTCGCTTGCAACTACAAAACTTTTAGCCGTCAAACATGACTACAAAATCATAAGTAAAAAAGTGCGACTAGCTAAAAACTCACATTCTGAAAAGATAGTATAAAATAACTTGTTGTTATTTAAGCAATTTAAAGGGTTGTTGCTTCTACGTCAATAAACTTATGAAATAGATTATCTACAATATATGGATTATTATAAAATGTCTCAAAATACAACACAAAATGATGAAAAGGTACATCTAAAGAGATAGTACCTTTGTGATCCACTAATTTGTATAGTTTATGTACATAACTTTCTATCATTTTTTTATTAAACTTATTTTTTAGTCTATAAATTCAATACATATATAGAGATGATTATCACTATTCACCCGAATGTATAAAATTGGACCTCATATGATACACGCAACTTGAAAAATTATAAACAAAGTAAATACTAAAAGTCAAATAACACTTTTAATTAAAATCAGCATATCAATCAGATTGATTATTGTCATGGGAGTACCTTGACTACATGATGTAGATAAAAAAAATAGGAACGATTCCCAATACAAATGACCTAATCCAAAAATCATATCAATATTTAGATAAACACACATGAATGGTTTTGCATATATACGGTTATCAGTCTTCCATAACAACAGATAAACCATTCATCGATTTGAAAATATGGTCCCAACTATTACGTAGCAACACATTAAATCAAAAAACATCAATGTACTATGAAAAAGATAGCTTAGGTTCTGTATTATCCTTAACAAAAAAAATGTTAATTCAAACAACAAGGTTGTTACCCACATCGATATAAATCTCGTCGCCGCCGTTGACAGATCTTTCGCTATTCTCCTCCAACCGTGGCTGCATCTGTCCATATCCATTATTTCAACAAAAAACGAAACAATACGTATCACCTTGAAACGACATTCGTCTCTTGGAATCAAATGTATCACTTTTATGACGGTTCGATCTCTAAAATTGAATGTGTATTCTTATCACACCATCTTCATAGAAATATGAGAAAACACTGATCGGTTGTGGTATAGTATGATGAGGAAAAAAGATAATATCAGATCTTCAAGTATAAAAAAAGATATTTTCTTTAGATGTTAAAAATTAAGTGGGTTGTATTCTAGAAGAGAAATCGGGTTGCAACACGTTGTGATTTTTCGATGAATATTTGTGGTGGTCGAAAATAACAAGAAAAAATCTACCATCTCTGAGTTGAAAAAAACCAATTGATTGATCTAGAGATAAGATGTTACTAATTATTTGGGTGAGTTTCTAAGGTTAAAAAAAATATGTGGATCTAGAAAAAGAATATATTAATGGTACGGTTTCTCATATTTTTAGGAAGAGAAAATGCCTTAATTGCCCTTCATACATTTGTATAATTAAAAAAGTAGCACCTCAGTTTTTGTTAAATTGCAATTTCTGCACTTTTAATAGTTACCTCTGATCAAAATCATCCAAGAGTCCATATTCATTTTAATAGTTTTGCAGAGTTTTACACTTAAAATGAGTTTGTATATAACTCTTACCTATATTGTATATATTCAACATGTAATAATATAACTCGATCAAAATTGTATTTTTAATGAGATTTATGTTATTCAGAAGTTAGTGCTAAAAAATAAATAATCATATTATATTGTCTATTAGAGAATTTAGTCACAGGGTACCCGTCGCCGCATCGCGTGGGTACCCTACTAGTTAAATGATAAAATGAATACAAATTATAATATGCAACATGCACAAATGATCGATTATTGGTATAAATTATAATTTTTTACAAACAATTATTTAAATTGTTCGCTAATGTAAGTTTACTATCATATTTTTCTTTGATTTTGAACCATACTTTTTATATAAATTTGCATATTCGAAAACATATATCATCTATGTATGTATTATAGTACAAATTTAGTAAAATACTAATCATTTTGCTAATTAAATCGATTTAATCGTACACATCAAAGTAGGAAGAATTTAAAGTTATTAAAGTGTATGAAAATGTGTAAACATAAAAATTACGAAGATTTTATGTGTTTACGCGTTATATAATATTGCGACGAAAGTTAGACAAATTAGCAAATACCTTTCATCACTAATTATCACAATCTCCTAATAGTATAATTATTATTATTGAAAAGTATATATAAGTATCAGCATTTCGCTCGCATAATTTAGTTTTAGGGTATTTAGCTCGCAGCCGCAAAGCGCGAGTACTGCTATTGTTGTTTTAATAGTATAATTACATATTTCAAGTATTCTACTTTTAGTATGTATGTTTGTTTTACTTGTACAAATTGCATTATGTATTGTACAAAATGCATTAATCAGTCATGACCTCTTATATTTATAAGTTTTTCATTGTATTATGTCTTCTTGGCAGAATAATGGAACTGACTAATGGGTCACGTAAAGTATCCAAGTTTGCATGAGACGATGTTATTAGCATAATGCCAGATGATGTGTTAACTAATATTATGATTCGTTTGCCATGCATTACAAAATGCTGTGCGGACTGGTACCTTGTCAATAAGTTGGAGGTATAAGTGGACTATGATCACCAACTTATATTTGTTGACGATATTAGGAATTGGATTTTGGTCTTGTCCGAAAAGAGAATTTTGGAATTCACTCTTTTAAATATGGAAGCAACACCACTTAAGTCAACTACCCATCTTTTCTCTTGTCTGAAGTTAAAACAAACGCAACCTAACTAGCAATATACCAACAGCAAATAAAACAGGAAATTCAATGCAATAAACAAGACATACCAATCTTTGCAGCCATCGCACTGAACCATTAAATCATCAGGATTGTAGGGCATCTCACACTTGCAATACCTGTGATATTAAAACAAATTCAATTCATCAACAGCTAGCATGTCGTTCTTCAACTAAAATGAGACAAATGAAAAAGGGGTGTTTCACAGATCAGCAGACAATATGTCTCCTAAGCAAAACAATCTACCCAAATCCTATACAAGTGTTAACACTAATTCATAAATTGAATAACATAATAAATATTGATTCATAATTTGTTTGCTGTTAAAACTAAAATATCAACTAATTTATGAAATCCATAACTAAATAATATTCGGTAAGTTTGATTTGGGAAGGGGGCTGACGAGCATAGTTAGGATTTTAAATTGGAGAGATAAATTTTCTCTTATAGTGTTGTATCTAATAAGTAAAGTGACGTGTATTTTTCAAGAGATTATTAATTTTCAAACTTTTTTCCTAATTTAGTTACTCCTTATTTCTTACGCACGTATTTTTAAAAAATGTTATTTGTATTGATATGTTGTACATTATGGATTCGTAAAATAATAAAAATGGTTCCGTCTTAAATGAGTTCTAAAATTAAATTATAGTATATATGCATATATATTTTGTATATATTCCACATGTAATAATATAACTCGATCAAAATTATATTTTTGAATGAGATTTATCGTTATTCAAAAGTTAGTGCTAAAAAATAAATAATCATATATTTGTCCATTAGAGAATTTAGTACCAGGATATCAGTCGCTGCATCACGCGGGTACCCTGCTAGTTAAATGATAAAATGAATACAAATTATAATATGCAACATGCACAAATGATTATTGGAATAAATTATAATTTTTTACAAACAATTATTTAAATTGTTCGCTAATGTAAGTTTACTATCAAATTTGTCTTTGATTTTGAACCATATTTTTTTATATAAATTTGCATATCGAAAACATATATCATCTATGTATTGTATTATACTACAAATATAGTGAAATACTAACCATTTTACAAATTAATTCGGTTCTATCGTACACATCAAAGTAGGAAGAATTTAAAGTTATTAAAGTGTATGAAAACGTGTAAACATAAAAATTACAAAGATTTTATGTGTTTACGCGTTATATAATATTGCGACGAATCTTAGACAGATTAGCAAATACCTTTCACCACTAATTATCACAATCTCCTAATACTATAATTATTATTGAAAAGTATATATAAGTATCAGCATTTCGCTCGCATAATTTAGTTTTAGGGTATTTAGCTCGCAGCCGCAACGCGCGAGTACCTGCTAGTGTTGTTTTAATAGTATAATTACATATTTTAAGTATTCTACTTTTAGTACGTATGCTTGTTTTACTTGTACAAATAGCATTATGTATTGTACAAAATGCATTAATCAATCATGACCTCTTATGTTTATAAATTGTATTATGTCTTTCTTGGCAGAATAATGGAACTGACTCATGTGTCACGTAAAGCATCCAAGTTTGCATCAGATGATGTTATTAGCATAATGCCAGATGATGTGTTAACTAATATTATGATTCGTTTGCCATTACAAAATGCTGTGCGGACTGGTACCTTGTCAATAAGTTGGAGGTATAAGTGGACTATGATCAACCAACTTATATTTGTTGACGATATTAAGAATTGGATTTTGGTCTTGTCTGAAAAGAGAATTTTTGAATTCACTCTTTTAAATATGGAAGCAACACCACTTAAGTTAACTACCCATCTTTTCTCTTGTCTGAAGTTAAAACATTTAGAGCTTTTCAACTGTCATTTTTGTCCAATTTCTAGCTTTGTTGGTTTTCCAAATCTTCTGAGTTTGGACTTAGTATTTGGAGGCTACACATGTGCAGAATTTGTTAGTCTATGTCCATCACTAGAGATTCTCAAACTTAGAGACAACATCATTAGGGAAATAAAACGAGCTCAGATAGCTAAACTAGAAAATCTCAAAGTTTTTATTCATCCTTTATACGAGCTTGAAAATATGGCGATGATGACAAATTCTGATATCTGTCAGGTTATTGATTATTTTCCAGACCTACAAGAACTTTCTCTTGATTTTTGGGATTGCACAGTAAGGTCCAGTTGGATTTTTTAAGTTCATTTTCCAGTATATTGCAACATGTCTTGAATATTTCTCTATGATCCTCGTTTCTTCTAGATATTCGCAGATGCAGTAAAGAGGGTTCAGACTCCCTTACCTTCGCTCAGTACACTTAGATTATACGAAATAGATTTTAGTAATGCGAGTATGGTATCATGTGTGGTGGACTTGATTCGTGGCTTCCCAAATTTGATGACCCTTTTGATCAAAGGGAGTGGAATGCATAAATCATAGTATTTAATTATTGACCATATATGTTAAATCTCACAGTTGTGCATTTGAATACTAAATAACATTGTAGGCCACATACGAGGACAATGTCCCTGCATCTGCAATTTCCTCTATGGAGGTAGATTTCAGCAGAATGGGAAAGTTGCAGCTGCAGGAAGTGATGTTTGTTTTTGTCAGATATATAATGAACGAAGTGTGTTTAATGAAGTCATTACTTGCTTCTTCACCTTTGCAAAAGAAGATGGTTATATATCCTACCTTATCGGAAGTGTTTGGCGGTGATGATGGCAAGAGGAAATTTATTGCAGACTTGATGCTGCACCGAGCCTCTCCGATAGCTGAAATAATCATTGATTAACAGCCTGAAGAGAGCACACGGTTATCATGAGTGATATTAATACATGTTCTGTGAACTTTCACCAAATTTCGTGTCATAGGAAGCTTCTTTAAATCTTTGACGTGAGACTTGTGATGTTACTCGAAACTATTGATATTTTGTTGCATAATCATTTGAGCTTTCTTGGCGGAAAAGTAGAAGATTGTACTATCAGTATGTAATATTTACTTTTCAGATAATATAGGACATGAATCATGATCAGGTTTTCTGAAAGGTAAATTGTACTGGCTATATTTTTTAAATTGTAACTGGTAAAAGCTGTTGTAAATAATGAAATCCATGAATTAGTAGAACTTATAAGTTCACATGGAACAACTATTTAGGAAACATTAAGTTGTTTTTTGCTATTCGTACTTAACTAAAAAATTTAGAAAAAAAAACTGTGCACGTGGGGTATATATTATAACTAGTAAAACAGTAATAGGAAAACAAGGAAAGCGCCAAAGCATAAGTAAAGTAAAGTTGCTAAATTTTAATATAACTATTTCTATGTCGATTAAGGGCTTGTTTGTTTGATTTTTCGAATAAATCCTGTAAAATTAAAGTGTCTATTTATATATATAATGTCTGTTTGTAGATGGTTATATTAAAGGGCTTGTTTGTTTGATGTTTTGTGTGCTGAATAAAGTGTCTGAAATAAAGAAAATTACTGTTATATCCTTTTAAATTAAATAAGAGAAGAAGTTGGAGGCTAAATTTGTAAAATAATGAATTAAGTCATGGACTTAATATGGAGACCCTCTACATGGTGACTTTTTCTGAAAAGTCGTATGTTAGTTTCGAGAACTTGTTTTAAGAGATACTAATAGAACTATTTCTATGCCGATTAAACTAGATCCATGACAAAATATAACATAAAAGAGACAAACATGCATCCTAGTTCCCACAACTTTCCAACTAAATACATGAAGTAATCCTTAAAACGTTGAGGATAAGGTTGGTTCCTTGTGATCCTCTTTGTTCCAGAACTTGTAGCCTCTGATACAGGCAATGTCTGCGACACAGTGGTTTGTAGCAATGGCACTGGTACTGGCGGGGAGTTCTGAGACGGAGCTGCTACCTGACTTGGATCACTTCGAGTCTATTTAGAATAAAAACAATTTTAAAACAGTGTTTACTATAATCTTAAAAACAAAAGAATATAAAGAGCATAAATATTTTTACCACGAGGACGTCCTGGTACAACGGATATCATAGCATCATGGTTAGAAGTACTCATCAGAGTCGTACAATTACTACAATTTCAATCAACGAATAAATGATCTCACAAGTCTCTGGTGTTGTAGCGGGGCACTAACATATGACCCATTTTCATCACGGGCTGGTTGATGTGGTGATGTGGTGTTTGCATCTTTCATAGGTTCAAGGGGAGAATTTTATTTGATAAATTTGATACTTGTGTGTTCCTCATTGATAAAGAAGATTGCTATTTACCCTTCCCAAGGGTTTTGGTGGTGAAAACAGAAAGTTGACGTTGGCTACAGACTTGTTAAAGTGCCACCGAGCATCCCCAGTAGCTGCAGTAGAGACATCTACTGGTCATAGTAAGTTGAATTTTTCTAGTATATCCTATCGCGCTTCAGCAGTACTCTAATGTAATTCGATCAGGCGAAACTTCTTTTCTTAATATGGTGAATGCGCCATTTGTTTTTAAGTACTGTGAGGAAAAACGAATATGTGATTCAGAGATTGTATGGAAATGACTGTTATTTCCCAATTGTTGTTGGTTTTATTACTTTGTTTTGGTGGAGCTGGAGGCGCTATCGGATAGAAAAGCCTGCAAAACATGCGCAGAAAGGTGTGGTGTATTAGATCGTCATCTATCAACCAAAGATTAGATGATAGAAAATTATACATCGGATCATTTTTATTCTCATTATAAAGATAGGTCAAAATAGGTAAAAACGAAACAGGTTTTGGAAGTTACCAAAATCATATACAAGTGTTCTACACTAATTCATAAATTAAAAACATAATAAAAAATTTTTTTTCGGTTAAAACTAAAATATCAACTAATTCATGAAAACCAAAACTAAATAATATTGTATTCAGTTAATTGATCCAGCCCGTTTTGACCCATCTTAGAATTTACCCATTCAGGACACCCTAACTTTTTGGCGCTCATAAATAATAAAAAATGATTTGTACAACTCTTATCCATACATTACAAAATTTGTTTCATTTTTAGTTTTTTACCATAATACCTTATACTGTTGTAAACATACGTATATCACTACAAAAAATGGATACCTTCCCAAAATGCACTCAGCAGCCTGATTTCCAACTCGCGCACATTGGAAAATTAAGTCTCTTGGATGAAGATGCTTTCTGTAATCATCCGTCAAACCTTGAAAACTTACTACCCTTAATACAGAAGTGTGTCCAGCATGTTCCTTGAGAGCCTTACACCTGCACAAAGTTTACAAAGAAATTACTGATTAAAGCAATCCAAATAAGATTCTAAAAAAATAAGAAATAATTAAGCAGTAACTACTTACGTTTTACTGATTCGTACTCTGGCTCCATTAGTGGATGTCGCTAACAGTATAAATATCAGATTCAGGATGTCAAGGAGTAATTCAGTCATTTCTTTCATCTTCTGGCTGTAGGATATGGAATTGCATAACAGAAGGCTCAAAACTATATCAATTACAAATAAACTTAAATAGATGACGAAAGCAGCTATCTTTACGAAGTAGCAATAATCATACTTATGATACCGATTAACAACTAATCAATATAATTAAACGGACAAAATATGTTGAGATTCGAAGTAGCATCTTCCTTGTAAAACAAAATTCCTTGTAAGCTCTATAATAATTCCAAATTTAACAAAGATTTTTTTTTTTAAATTTTCACATACTACAATTACGGAAAATGGTGTAACACCTATAATCTTACAATAATTATGCATACAAATTAAGAAAAAAAATCATACTCAAAGAATCTGGATTTGAAACATTCCTAGATCTAAGAAAGTTGGACCACAATTTTACATCAGAAAATTTGATTTTTCAAAGGACACTGGTCAGATGCCGAAAAAATGACTATGATATTGTGAGGAATTTCTTTAGAAAAAATAAGTAGGGTTGGATACTCTATCTAGCATAATGCACTCGGCCCTGCTCGGCCTTATTCCCTAAATGGACTATGGCATTACGGTTAATTTGTTTGTACAATTTAATTTTTAGGTTTAAGTGTTGGATCATGCTTATGTTTTCATTGAATGAATCTTTTATTTGTTAAAGTGCTTTCTGTTTAATCACAGCAACAATCGCAAAATTTTGCAACTCCATTTATGCGACTGGGATTTTTTTTAAATGAAGTCGAGCTTTCTAAAACAAAGGCGGGCTTCTGAAACAAAAGGCCGCCCGTTTAGCCCCTCAATAATAAAGAATGGACAAAAAATGCCCATCCTTTTTTGAAAAGTATCAAAAAGTGCCATACGTATCAAAATGGGTAAGATTTGTCACCTCTACGTCACAGTATCAGTCAAAGTTAGGATGCAATAGAGTTCATACCAAAACAAACGCAACCTAACTAGCAATATATACCAACAGCAAATAGAACATGAAATTCAATGCAATAAACAAGACCTACCAATCTTTGCATCCATCGCACTGATCCATTAAATCATCAGGATTGTAGGGCATCTCACACTTGCAATACCTGTGATATTAAAACAAATTCGATTCATCAACAGCTAGCATGTCGTTCTTCAACTAAAATGAGACAAATGAAAAGGGGGTGTTTCACAGATCAGCAGACAATATATCTCCTAAGCAAAACAATCTACCCAAATCATATACAAGTGCTAACACTAATTCATAAATTGAAAAACATAATAAATATTGATTAATAATTTTTTTGCAGTTAAAACTAAAATATCAACTAATTTATGAAATCCATAACTAAATAATATTCGGTTAGTTGATCCACCCCGTTTTGACCCATCTTAGAATTTACCCATTCAGGATACCTGAACCATTGTTAATGGGTCAGCCAAGCTGCCCTTTTTTGCCGTTCATAAATAGATGTCCCTAACAGTATATAAATATCAGATTCAGGATGTGGAAGGGTAATTTAGTCGTTTCTTTCATCTGGATGCATGATATGGAATTACAAAGAAAGTTAAATAGATGACGGAAGCAGCTATCTTTACGAAGTAGCAATAATCATACTTAAGATACCAATTAACAACTAATCAATTAAACAGACAAAAAAGGTTGAGATTCCAAGTAGCATCTTTCTAGTAAAACAAAATACCTTGTAAGCTCTATAATAATTCCAAATTTAAAAAAGATTTTTATTTTTGGGTAAATTTTTACATACCACAATTACAGAGAAAGGTGTAACACCTATAATCTAAGGATTGGATTATATACCATGTTAAAGCTTCCTGACTAATCCAACGATGATCGAACAACAATTATGCATACAAATTAAGAATAAAATCATACTCAAAGAATCTGGATTCGAAACATTGCTAGATCTAAGAAAGTTGGATCACAATTTTACCTCAGAAAATTTTGATTTTTCAAGGAGACACGGGTAACATGCCGAAAAAATGACTATGATATTGTATGGAATTTCCTTAGACAATCTAGCATAATGCGCTCGGCCTTATTCCCTAAATGGACTATGGCATTACTGTTAATTTGGTTGTACAATTTCAATTTTAGGTTTAGGTGTTGGATCATGCTTATGTTTTCATTCAACGAATCTTTGATTTGTTAAAGTGCTTTCTGTTTAATCACATAAACAATCGCAAATTTTGCAAATCCATTTATGCGACTGAGATATTATAAGAAATAAGACAGATACGTATAAGATACGGCAAATAATCATGATCCTTTAAAGTTTAATCAGATCTGACAAATTGATTTTAGATCTGTCCAGTGACACCCTTTGAATTAAAAAAATAAAATCACAAGGTTATAATAATTGTAGCCTCGTACCTCTTTTCGAAAAACATTGAACAATGATAGTACCAAATTTCAGTTACCTGCATCGATGATAAAGAGTATAATTAAGTTAGCATGATATGTTCATAATAGTAAAGATTATATCTGAAAAATCATAATACTCACAACGGATTCAGGAGGCATATTTTCTTTGAAAAAGTAAAATGAAGACATCAGGGTTGACTATGGTTTGTGCGGCGCCTATTGGACAAAACACACTGACAACAAAACCTATAGTGCTAGCTAGGGTTTTATAATGTGTGATTAGGTCATAAGTTAATTAAAAAGTCCTATTTTTACCCTTCTCTCATCTTATGTTTTCATTTTTAATCCTTAGTCTTTTTTGTCATGTATGTTCATTTGAGAAAATTTATATTATGATTTTAGAATATGAAATCTCTTATCGTTACATAATAGGAATCACAATTATCATATTTCCAACACAAGAGAGTAGGTGCAACTTGTTGGTGACCGTATATTGTACGGATTAAACTAAACTGTGTCTCGATCACTTATGTATCGGTAACACATGAAACGCATTTAATGAGTTAATTGCTTGGGCGATCTTTTGGGTACAATACAACAATTTTACACATTTATTGTACACACTTTATTGCGTGTATATTTATTTATTCCTTAGTCTTTATTGCGGGGACAATATGGGCGTAAAAAAAAGAATTACATTATAAAGCGAGGAGATTTGATGGGAATGTACACGCTTATAAGTGAAGAAACAGAATCAATACTCCACACATAAAAGCTTAATTATAATGGTTTTTCAATTATAACCCTATACGCTTAATAATTTAATAATTTTTATCATGTATTATAAAAATACACAAATTCGTAGAGTAGTTCATAAGTCTACGACATACATTTTGTAGTAAACCAATTTCTTATTAACCATCATATACATAATTCTACAACATCTCATGCCATGCTATTTGATACAAATAAAAACCAAAATGTAATATTATATTTGTTTAACATTGATACAAAAGTCTGGTTGTCTCTAGCGGCATGAATAAGAGGCTATTTAGATCTGGATTGTTGAATCTTGCACCAAGTGAATATGTTTATATTCTATACAAGGAAGTAAGCATCGTTAATCTTATCATGGAAACATACCCACTTTTAATCCTTAGTCTTTTTTGTTTTCATTTTTAATCCTTAGTTTTCTTTTTAATCCTTAGTCTTTTTTGTCATGTATGTTCATTTGAGAAAATTTATATTATGGTTTATAAATTGTAAGCACATCTTATGTTTTTAATATTATGGTTTACAATTGCTATTTATTTTTTTTACCCATGATTAGACTCTGATGTGAGAGAGGACGCTCTTTAGGTTATTTTGTTTTATTATGGTTTATGATATACATGTTACAATGCGTATAACGTTCCATTTACAACCGAAGTTTCCCTTAGGGTTTTTAATCTTTGGCTCAAACTAATGGTCTAAGGAGATTTTTACTTATCTTCACCCTCTAATTGAGCCAAATTATATCTCTTGCTTAATTAGGCTATCTTCACCTAAATACAAACCACCATTCGTCGTAAGAATACCGTGTACGGCTAGCTGTGGCACAAGTAAACCGTGTGCGGCATACCGTCTATCAAACTTAATGTGTGCTATTCATATATAGACCCAATATTAGGAATTAAGCCCGTAAGAATAGTAATGGGTCGGACGGTTCATACTATACGTAATCATTTACAAAATATAATTGAAAGCTTTTTCTATCTTCTGTTCAACTATTCAAAGCACATTTGAACGTGTAGAATTATGTGAATAGCTCGATCAATTAACAACCTTCTTACTTGCAAGATTTTTCAAGAACCCAATATAAAAGTCAAGCACAAAGATAGGCGGATAGCCCAATAAATGACCACAAAAAAGTATTAAAAACAAGCCATTGTTCAGTTGGCATACCTGCATTGATAGAGGCTTGAGTTGAGATCTTTAATCCCATACGGCATATTAAAAAGATAAAAAAAAAATAGCAATTGTAAGCACATGAATGAATGATATATTTCTTAAATTTCTTAACAAAATCAAACACACTTTTAAAATAAATACCAACCATACAAAGAGGTTTATGTGTTATCTCTTACTTCGCTTTTGAAATGGTTACTTTAAATGCAACTCATTTCTTGTTTGCATTTTCTTGCTGAAAAAGCCTTTTCGATTGTTGAATTTATATGCAAGAAAATTAGCCTTTAGGCTACTAAATTTTTACGCGGAAAATAGGCATTTAGGTTGCTGATTTTTATGTAAAAAATGACTTTTTGTTGCTAAATTTTACCTAGAAAACTTGTCTTTTGGTTGATGATTTTTACGCAGAAAAACCAATGTATAAATTCATACTTCAGGTGTTATCATCACGTAACATCACAAATAGGAACTACACAATATAAATGTAAAAATCACCCTGTACACAAACATACGCTTTGATGGCTCTAGTTTCCACAACATAAGTTTCCACAACATCACCACTGTTAACAAATAAAAACGTATTTATGGCTTTCATGAACTTCTGGTTATATATGTTAATTAAGATGTAACTTATTCTATCAATTTTACTCGTTACATTAAAGTCAACCTGCATCATACCATTTTCTTGGGAAAAAATGTTGCAAGTATTACTATTAGAATTTAACCTGCTATGTAATGGATCACATGCAACTTTTTTGGCATCTCGTGATTTCTACTTCAGATGTGACACCAATTACTTCCCACTTTCATCGAGTAAAACTTGTAATTCTATGAGCAGTTGGAAATGAACATAATGACTTTGAAGCCAAACATTAAGTAAAAGAAATTTGATAAAGAAAGTCTTACACTTGTTCTTAAATTTTTGAAGCCATGATGTCACATATCATAGGAAAAATTGATTTAGTTGTATGTAGGGACACTTGATCGTCATCTTAACCCCATGGTTGTTGGCATTCTTTAGGTTTGTAGGGTTGTAAATGCATAATCGTGTAATTCTCGAAATAAAATATGATACTAGAACTTGATCAACAACTAAATGCTACTATAAAGCAAGATTTTAATTAAAAATTTGAGTGATTAGAAAGTATTAGAGTGTGTTCGGTTTGCATGAAGGAATCATAATCAGTATAAGATTAATAATATAGTAGAATATGTATGGTTATTATTAGTTGAAAACAAATGTTTGGTTTGAGCAAATTAATGATGTCAAACCTTATAGCAATGTTTGGTTTATTGCCATAAACAATGAAAATAATGATCCATTCAACTCATCAGGTAGAAGCAATGAGACCAATATACACAAGACTTTCACAAATTGCAATAATATTCTTCTAAACAATCACAATAAAATAGGCGACAAACATTGATAATAAAGAAGAGTGTAGCTCTTAATTGCAAGCCAACATAACATAACTGATAATGTTTTGACGAACCATACGACCCAAAAAAAATACAGCAACACAAAAAAATGTAGCAACCACATAGAAAATATGCAATACATAAAGGCAGCAAAAATTTAGCATTTCATAGAGCGTTATGAAATACATAAAGGTAGCAAGAACTACATACATGTAGTTTAGGCCCAAGTGTCATAGAAGGTTTATAATCAATTACAAAGCCTTATATGTATAAGATACATAAGATGATCTGAACAGTAGAGGTCATAGCAAGTACAGAAGACTTACCTTAACACTATTAGCATACACATACAATATAATCACTCGGGAACCAGACCTACACAAGAGCCAAATTTTTTACCAATGTAAGTCCATGTATATGTAGTGATTGAAACACTTGAGAAATACCACTTCCCAATAACAAGAGGCCGTACTAATCATAATATCTATATACATGCGAACCCAAAACCCGTTAGCTTCATTATGTAGGTGATTCCTAGTTCATCAAGGAGATTAAGAAACACATCCACCTTCTCTTTATTTGTAGATAATATATAAGAAACATCAAGTACGGTCAATGTCGGAATATTAAGCATTACTAGCTCTACAAGCACGTCTTTTAGTTTTTCAGAAGTAACCTTTTGGCGAATTTCATCATTCGTCATAACATTGGCTATAGTTAAAAATTAACATTGAATCCTTTCACAAACATTTAAAAACTATTAATAACGAGGTGTTCAAGCTCGTGCGTTCCACACGGGTTAAGGCTGGTTGTTCTGTAGCTAGATTGTTGGTGCATTTTTGTTTCTCGTTGTGGTCTATTATATGTTACTATGTTTTTTATGTTTTTACGCAAGATAATATTATTGATAGTTAGGTTTAATAGTATAATTAATTTTCTAACAACCAAAATATATACACATGATATACTAAAATAATCACGTTAAGGTTTAACAATTTATGCCACTATACGTGAAATATGCCCGTTTAGGATATTGAATAGGTTTATAAATAGGTTTGTAAAGTTCTGGAGAGGTCTAAAAACTTGTAAACCATAGTGGATATGTATTTCAAGCTTATGTGGCATGAAAAGGTCTAAGATGTTGAACCTCTTCATAATATAATACATTTGAATTATGTGAGAGGTTTATAAATTTACAAGAGGTTTATACATAGTGGAAGTAAGTTTATAAAACAAAAAGTTTTGTAAAGTAATGTTATAAACTTTAAGAAAAGACTATCATAATTGATGCTCTAACATACAAACAATAAAGTTTTAAGCTATAGAAAAAGTGCCACAAATTAGACCGAACTACTTGAATAACACACTAAAAACATCATTGATATTCTGGAACTACGATATAATATTTACACACAACGAATAGATATATGGATTCCTGCACCCGGCCCATGGGGATAAGCAATCCCTAATCTATTTCTCCCATAGACTACATGGGTTGGGTCTAGTTGTTTTGCATGTAGTTTGTTGATGCATTTTTGTTTCTCGTTATACTTTATTATATGTTACTAATTTGTTTATCATTTAGAGATTATGCAAGATATTTGTTTACCAAATAAGCAAAAAAATTATTCGTCAATGTTGATAATTAAGATATAGTTAAATATGAGACTAGTCGTGTTGCACAACTGGTATTTTTTAAAATTATATACTTTTCATATTTATACTTTTTTACAACAAATATATATAATCCAATACGGAATATGAATGACTAAGTGATCCATTCACATATGAGTTTTCCCTTACCTTGTCGTTTGTGTGTCTACTAATAATGACATCGATTGTTATTCTCCACCACGTATCACCATTTACTCTCTACATAAATAACAAAAGGGGTTATTACTCGTCTACTTTACATCGAGGGTTTCTTCCATTCCTAAAATTATAAATTAATTCTTCATCAATTGATTAATTTCTATATGACATCCATGCATCTAACCCAACCACCCCTATTTTGGATGACACTATCGCCATGAGTGGTTCCTAAAGTCATGAAAGTGTTTTCAGCAAGACATATCAGAGGATAAGGGTTTTAACAATAAGGTTTGAGATATGATTGCTAACATTGATGTTCGTCTTGCTAGGATTTTCGGTGTTATTCTTGAGATGGAGACCAAGAATGAAGATAGGATTGTTATGTATATGTTATGGCTTGTATAAACGAAACGAATAATAGGTTACATGATTTGTATTATAGTTTGTCTAATATTTTGGAAGAAAACATTGAAGATGTGAAGTTGAAGGAAGGTCATTGTGACATAATGGATATTTACATAGAGGAAGAAGAAGGTATCGATGAAGATTATCTTTGATGGTTGGACTCTTTTGGTGAATCATGTCGATGTCTAGATGAAGTTTGGTGATGTTTCTTTTGGGCTCTTTAACTTGCTGTGTTTGTTGGAAAAATATAATGGAAAAACAGTGTTTTACTAACTTTGGACATGTATAATTATTAGCGGATATAATTATTGAGTGTAAGGCCAAGTCGAGCCATTATATGTTCAAAACAGAGTTAGTATGGATGAGATATCGAGTCTTAAAGAATGGTATTTGGAATGGAGGAAATTGAGTAATAACAAAAATTAATGTGTCGATAAGTGACAATTAAATTAGTTATTATCATTTGCAATTTTGAGTCATTAATTGATATCAAATTGTTCTTATCATAATTTTCTTAGTATCATTGACTAGGAAATGTGACTGCCATACAAATGGAGTATGTATTGTCATCATTATCTCCTAGCAAATATATGATTGGCATAAAAGTGACGTTGACATGATATATCTTTGCAATCAATTGTTAATTGGTTGACATATTTGAAATGATGCTAATGTTATCTAATGAATTGATGAGCACAATGGAAAGATAATATGCATGAGTCATTGACATATAACAAATTGATTGTTATCAATTTGAAAGTTAATAGCTAGCCATATTCACATGGATGCATATAAATAGATGACGATCTCTACTATTTCAGAGACACCAACGAAAAACAAAAAAAGTTTACTAGTTCCATTGATATTTTTCTGGCGGTCTTTTCGATCAGAAGCACACTACTTTCCGTGATCTTTCAGGCAAGTATGTCAGGTCCGGCTGTACAACAGCTTTGGATGTTGTACCCTGGGAAACAGACGACGAATCTGTTTTAAGGGAATCGTGTTAAACACGAGCCTCGTTCCACGACCGTTTACTGCTTTTACTTTCATTAGTTAATTTATTGTCTTTTAATTTCTATTATTAAATTCTGTTAATTCTTATATCATTGTAATTCGATTTTATTGATAAAAGTGTACACGTTTCCCTACAGTCTTAAAACAGATTCTGTGTTATAGAATTAAAATTCTTTTATTAAATCGGATTAAATATATTTTAACAGGTTTATTTAAACTATTTTCTGACGAAACCACGAGTGAGTTTCATTGGAAATCAGTATTGCTAACAGATTTTATTATTATTTAATGATTTTAAGCATGTTCAAATCAGATATATTGAAACCAAGATTGAGTTTCTTATATATTGATTTCTTTGATTGTGAAATCTGATTCATTAAGACCAAGATAGAGTTTTGGTGAAACAGATTTTGTACACATATATAGAAATCACGATTGAATTTCTAATATATACATATCTATAACAGTTGACTTAATTGTTTATGTGTGATCTTTCAGGATGACTAACACTGAAACTCCTCCTGTGACTACTGTTGTGACAACCGATGCGCCAGTTGCTTCCACCACAGTGGCTAATCATGCTGAAAAACCAGAGAAATTCAATGGTCAGAATTTCAAGAGTTGGCAACAGAAGATGTTCTTCTATCTCACTACCTTGAACCTTGCGCGGTTCTTGAAAGAGATTTTACCTCATGTGGAACCTCCAAAGGAAGGTCAACCCTCTAATCAACAGGCTGTGCAAGCTGTTGAAGCATGGAAACATTCAGATTTCTTGTGTCACAACTATATTCTGAATGGCCTGGTGGATTATTTGTACAACGTGTACTACAAGACAACGACTGCCAAAGAATTATGGGAGTCGTTGAAACGCAAGTACAAGACCGAGGATGCTGGTACAAAGAAATTTGCGGTGGCTCGCTTTTTAGATTACAAGATGGTTGATTCAAAGAGTGTGATAACCCAGGTTCAAGATCTCTAGGTTTTGATCCACGAAATCCATGTTGAGGGAATGGTCGTGAGTGAAACTTTTCAAGTTGCTGCTATTATTGAAAAGTTACCTCCAAGCTGGGTAGATTTTAAGAACTACTTGAAGCACAAGCGTAAGGAGATGAGTGTTGAAGACTTTTTTGTTCGTCTTCGTATTGAAGAGGACAACAAGCTGGCTCAGAAAACCACTTATACACCAGATTCTGCCAAGGCCAATATGGTTGAGCATGCTGGGTCATCTTCAAGGTCTAATCCCAAAGGAAAAGGTAAAGGCAAGTGGAAGAATGACAAGAAAAGCAAAGGGAAGTCTGAGTACCTTGCTCCTAAAGCTGGAATTGTGAAACCAAAGTTCCAGGGGACTTGCTTCAACTGTGACCATCCTGGTCACCGCGTTGCTAATTGCAAGGTGCCGAAGCGGGTGAATCCACGTCAAGAAAATATGGTGAATGATAATATGGACATGATTGTAATGGTGTCTGACGTGTGTGCTATGATTTCTGAGGTTAACCTGGTAGGTACTAATCATGGTGATTGGTGGATTGATACCGGGGCAACCCGTAATGTATGTGCTGACAAGAGTATGTTTCACTCTTTCAGAGTTGTTGACAATGGGCAGAAGCTGTATATGGGCAACTCTGCAACTGCTGATATCAAGGGCGAAGGAGATGTTGTTCTGAAGATGACATCCGAGAAAGAGCTCAAGTTGACTAATGTCTTGTATGTTCCGAAGATTCGCAAGAATCTTGTGTCCGGTTGGCTGCTAAACAAGTTTGGTTTTAAACTAGTTTTTGAGTCAGATAAGTTTGTTTTGTCTAAGAATAAAATTTATGTTGGTAGGAGTTATGCCTTGAATGGCATGTTCAAACTTAATGTAATGGTTGTTAAGAATGAAATGAATAAGATGAACTCTTCTGCTTACATTGTTGAATCTTCTAATATGTGGCATGCTCATCTTGGGCATGTAAATTTTAATTCGATGCATCGTTTGATGAAATTTAAAAGCATACCAAACTGTCACATTGATTCAAAATATAAATGTGAAACTTGTGTGGAAGCCAAACTTACAAGAACATCCTTTAAATCGGTTAAGAGAACAACCGAACCTCTTTATATGATACACACGGACATATGCGATTTGAAATCACTACCCACGAAGGGTGGCAATAAGTACTTTATCAAGTTTATTGATGATTGTACAAAGTATTGCCATGTTTACTTGTTGAAAAGTAAAGATGAAGCTATAGACAAGTTTGTTCTATACAAAACCGAGGTTGAGAATAAACATGTTAGGAAAATATAGGTAGTACGAAGTGATAGAGGAGGCGAATATGTGGCTCCATTCGCCGATGTATGTGCGAAACATGAAATTAAACATGAGGTCACTGCCCCTTATTCACCTCAATCAAACGGTATTGAAGAAAGGAAGAACCGTAGCTTGAAAGAAATGGTGACTGCCATGTTAATTAGCTCTGGTATGAAGCAGGACATGTGGGGGGAAGCTATTCTAACGGCCACTTATCTTTTAAATAAGATACCTCGTAAGGATAAAGAGGAAACTCCATATGAACTGTGGATGAGGAGAAAACCGTCATATCAGTACTTGCGAGTGTGGGGGTGTCTAGCCAAGGTTGTTGTACCGACACCAAAGACCCAAAAGATCGGACCTAAATTTGTGGATTGTATATTCATTGGATATGCTAAGAATAGCACTGCATATCATTTCATTGTACATGAATCGAAAAATCCGGATATACAAAAGAACGCAGTGATGGAATCTAGAAATGCTTCCTTCTTTGAGAATATATTTCCTTGTTTATCTAAGGAAACTGGAAGTTCATCTAGATTATATGACAATGTTTTCCAAGACAAGAGACAACCAGATGATAATGATCTCCAAGATGAGAGACAAGATCAAACCGCTGAAGAAGAGGTTGAACCAAGAAGAAGCAAAAGGGCAAGAAACGAGAAATCGGTTGTACCCGATTTCGTTTCTTTTAAGGTAGAAAATGAACCTACTTCTTACTGGGAAGAGGTAAATTCATCGGAAGGCCAACAATGGAGAGAAGCCATCAAAAGTGAAATAGAGTCTATTTTACAAAACCATATGTGGGAGCTCGTGAATTTACCTCCGGGTTGTAAACCACTAGGTTATAAATGGATCTTCAAGAAGAAGATGAAAGCTGATGGCACCATGGAAAAGTATAAAGCAAGATTGGTAATCAAAGGATTTAGACAACGTGAAGGTCTAGATTACTGATACAAGATTTTTCAATTGGGTTCAATTTAAGTTCTCGGTATCTTCTCGAATCGATCACGGTTCAAAGTGGAATAGTTGTTCTTGGTTACTAAAAAGGGGATTGGTTTTCTATTCTACTAAAAAGAATTAAAAGAGCAAGGTGATAAAATTAAGCTAAAAACACTTGACAAATTAAAATCAGATTAAATCAGATTAAAAGAAATAAATTGGAATTAAAATTAAACAGTAAAACAGTAAAACAGTTAAATACCCTTACTTGCAAAACTACTGATTCGGAATAAAACTACTAATCCAGAAACCTTCGTTCGGAATATAGCTCTTCATCCGGAATAATTAACACAAACTGCTCATTCGGAATAATTGGACTTATGCGGAATAAAATGGTTCATTTGGAAGTTTTGCTTTATTCGGAAGATTTGCTCATCCGGAATAATCTGATGAAACTTTGGTTCGGAACATTTTGACTCATCCGGAACATATGTTGATTCGGAATACTTTTGCTCATGCGGAATACTTTCGATTCGGAATAACTTAAACAAGAGGCTTCATTCGGAATAACCAAAAACTGATTCGGAACATTTCTGGGAAAACCTTGATTCGGAATATTTAGGCTGATCCGGAATATTTAATAAAAACCTTCATTCAGAACATTTAAAAAAAACTGATTCATAACATTTTTGAAAAACCTTGATTCGGAATACTCACAACAAAAAGCTTCACTCGGAATAATGGTTGCTCATTTGGAATATTTTAACAAACCCTTCATCCGGAATAAATTTCCTTCATTCGGAATCTGGGCTGATGAAGAAGTGCGAAGAACAGGGAAACAATAACAAACGATTTTTTTACCAAAATCAACCAAGTTTTTAACCAAAACTTAAATAAAACTAACCACCAATCATTTACTAACAATAAACATCAATCCAAAACAATAAAAACACAAAACCCACTTACTTTTTAAGATTAAAATCAACCAAACAAAGCTTTAAGACTTTGAATCAAAAAGAAAAAGATGAACAAGATCAATGGAAGGATGATATAAATGATTAAAGTTTAAACAATCAAAAGTAAAGATTAAGACTTACAAGATTCGTGAAAACAAAGATAGAAATCACCAACACCTTAATGGTGTTGGTTACCCTACGAAACAAAGAAAAGAAAATAAACTAGAATGAAAAACTAGTTGTGATGTGTGAAGGGTTCTTCTATTTATAGGCCTAGTGGTTGGTTGGTGAGTGGGCTTTCTTCTTTCTTTTCGTCTTCTCGTCTTTTCAGTAAAGTTGACGTTTTCGATTCTGATTCGGGATTTGTCGACGAATAAATTCAACTCGTCTTTTAATTTCTTCGCTTAATAGACTTGAGTTCTTTCGACATATGTAAATCTTCTATATTTGGTCCTTTTCTTCGATAAATCTTCAAATAGGCCCATTGACTTCAAATCTTTTGCATCTCTTGGACTATAGACTTCGTCATTTCGTCTTCTTCTTCGATAAAACCCGTGCAATCCCATGTTTTCTTCAATATTTATCCGGTTGGCTCTGAAAACACAACAAATACACAAACCACGCATAATTCCAAACAAATGATATTAAATACGCCTTTTGGTCTCGTTTTAGCAAGAAATAAGTGGTAAAAGGATGGGTGTTTTCACACCTATCAAATCTCCTACACTTAACCATTGCCATGCTCTCATGCAATGCTTAGTTGATAAAGTAAAATTACACTTTTCTCATAATCAATCAACCATGGCCTTATTAACAATAACCACTACTACTAAAGAGATATATAAAAACTTGAATGAAACAAAAAGGATAGAAAACCATTTTCACTTGAAAATAGCTATATGGAAATAACTCGCAAAGAGATCTAAGACTTACATTAGGGCTTCGTTGCTGCGAAGATTTATCACCCTCATGTTTCACGTTCCCCAAACTAAGCTTAAAAACGAGATCATTGTTATTATAAGTTAGCAAAACAAACACTTACACACATGGCTTAATTATATTCTTAAACTCCCTTATTCCTAGGTGTATCTCTTATATTTTACTGTTGTCTTAGAATGATCATGAAGATGCATTTTTGGACTTATTGCGATAGTTTATTTAGGCTGAAAGCAAAGTAGGACGATTTAATTAATAGTTAGCTAAAGGACAAAATCTCTAAAAACTGCTTCTCGGGATATCAAAAAGTTCATATCTTGGCATAACTCGCTTCACGATTTGAGACCTTTCTCGGGCATATATTTGGCATGTACTTCATACTTCATATCTTGAGAGACGTTCTTGAGATAATGGTCTTCTCTTCGTTAATAGAGTTTCTTCACTTGGAGACTTTTGAGGAATACTCCAACTTTGTTGACCACGACTTCATCATTATTTCTTCAATCGTTTATTGGGATTTTGAGATACAACGATCCGCCTCCTTTTCGGACTTGGATCTATTTATCCTCATACCTTGTTAGGGTCTTTTCGGATAGAATTCTCCATGATCTTTATGGGAGTTGATTGCTTTTCGTCGTGAGTCTTGATCCTTCATATTGATTTTGGGAATAATGCTTTTCACATTACCTTGGATCTTTAGCAATAAAATGGAATCCTCATGCCTTGTTAGGGCCTTTTCGGACTCGCCAATCTTCGCGCCCCGCTTCATTAGTTATGCCTTGGCTATGAAATCTTATCATTACCGAGCAACTTTTAAACGATCTTGGGCTAGAAGCTAAGTTATTCAATAAAATCGTACAACCTTACTTATTGCAGATAAATTATTAGCAAGTGATGGGAGAATAGGCTTATAATCACACCAAGTGTGCTTGTGCAAGAATACCGACTTATAATTGGCTCTATCATTTCTCGTTCTCCACAATTTAAAATCTCAAGTAATGAGACTCGTGGATGCTTAGCCTAATAAACCGATTAAGGTCTACATGGTTAAGGATACTTGCTAGAATAAACTTGGATAAGTCTATTCGGGTTGAGTCAAAATAATCGCAACGGGCCTAATATGTCAAAGACTTCAAAACTAGCTACACCACTTTATTAATATTTTTGACTTTATTGTGGGATATATACATATGAAAGCAACGATAAAAATTTAAAAATTACGACTACATGGCCAAAGTTAATTAAAAATTTGAAAAATGCTGAAAAAGATGATTTTCCGGTTAAATGAAGGCATTTTAATGGAAAAGTCCACTTAAAACTTCGATAGAAGTCCCCTACACTTAATATAAACATTGTCCTCAATGTTTAAGCATGTGGGAAAAGTCTCCCCTACACTTATGACATTGTGCACGTTGGTTAAATTAAGCTAAGGAAGAGACGACTAAAGTGATCAATTTCAAATGTGAGTATGAAGAAAATTGAATCACGATAGTTGAGAGATAGAACCGGATTGCGGATAACACGGGAGCACGGTTCTTCAAAGGTTCCAAAAGTGCATTCATCCCTGTAATCACATCACCAAACAAACACAAACAACCTATATAGGTCCCCCTACACTTAGGAGGTAAAACAGAAAGGGATAGATACTCGGGTTGCCTCCCGAGGAGCGCTTGTTTTTGATAACCGAGTCACGAGCCTGACGCGACCCAAAACTAGTTCATGGGAAACGTGGTGAGGGATGGAATCATCTCATGAGAGATGTCCTCATCAAAGTACAACTTCACTCGTTGGCCATTCACCTTGAAATTAGGTCCATTAGGTTGAGCGAGCTCGAGAGTACCATATGGAAAAATTTGGGCAATGGTGAATGGGCCGGACCAACGAGATTTCAGCTTGCCCCAAAAGATTTTCAACCGAGAGTTAAAGAGTAAAACTTTGTCTCCAACTTGGAACTCTCGGTTTTTAATCTTAGAGTCATGAAAAAGCTTAGTCTTTTCCTTATAGATCAAAGAATTTTCATAAGCCTCATTCCGGAGTTCATTAAGCTCATTGAGTTGGATTTTGCGTAGGTCACCGGCTTTGTTGATGTCGAAATTAGCCCACTTCAAGGCCCAGTAAGCCTTGTGCTCCAACTCAATGGGGAGGTGGCATGCTTTCCCGTACACGAGACGATATGGTGTACAACCAATCGAAGTCTTGTATGCGGTACGAAAAGCCCACAGAGCATCATCAAGTTTATCGGCCCATGAGGCACGATGCTCTCCCACGGTTCGTTCAAGAATTCGCTTTAACCCTTGGTTAGAGATTTCAGCCTGCCCATTAGTTTGTGGGTGGTATGCGGTGGAAAGACGATGATTAACACCATACTTAGCCATGACTCTTGCGAATTGATCATTGCAAAAATGAGTCCCGCGATCACTAATAATGGCACGAGGCACACCGAATCTAGCGAATAGTGACTTCAAAAAGTTACAAACCACCCTTGCGTCGTTAGTAGGTAAAGCGTTGGCTTCAACCCATTTAGAAACGTAGTCAACGGCTACAAGGTTGTATTTATTTCCTTTAGATGAAGGGAATGGCCCCATAAAGTCGATACCCCATACATCAAAGATTTCACAATCTTGTATGAAATTTTGAGGCATCTCATCTTTATATGTGATCTTGCCTTGTCTTTGGCAAGCATCACAATGTTTAACCATTTCGTGAGCGTCACGGTAAATGGTGGGCCAATAAAATCACGAGTCAAACACTCTCTTAGCAGTGAAGTTGGGACCAAAGTGACCACCGGTGGGTCCTTTGTGGCAAGCTTCGAGAATGCCTAAAGCTGCCGGTCCATCAACACATCAGCGAATAATCAAATCAGCGCATTGTTTGAAGAGATACGGGTCATCCCAAAAGTAAGTCTTAATATCTTTAAAGAACTTTTTCTTTTGTTGGGATGTTAACCCGTCAATGAGAATTCCACCCGCCAAGTAGTTTGCAATGTCCGCAAACCACGGGGTTTCATCAAAATTCGAGTTGATAGACATTAAGGTCTCAAAGGGAAAGGAGTCATTGATCTCTTTTTTCGGATGATCCCCTTGATAAGGATCCTCAAGTCTACTGAGATGATCCGCGGCTAGGTTTTCAGCTCCCTTCTTATCACGAATTTCGATTTTAAATTCTTGAAGTAGCAAAACCCAGCGAAGAAGTCTTGGTTTAGAATCTTGCTTAGTCATCAAGTACTTCAACGCGGAATGATCGGTATAAACGATGGTGGTAGAAAGGACAAGATAGGGGCGAAATTTTTCAAAAGCATAGACAACAGCTAAAAGCTCTTTTTCGGTTGTCGTGTAACGCAATTGAGCCCCCGTCATTGTCTTGCTAGCGTAATGGATTGGTTGGAAGTGTTTATTCACTCTTTGGCCCAAAACCGCTCCAATAGCAAAGTCGCTAGCATCACACATCAATTCGAAAGGTAGCTCCCAATCAGGGTTAACCAAGACCGGTGCCTTAGTTAGCTTATACTTAAGAAAGTTGAAGGCTTCAATACACTCTTTGGAAAAGATAAAAGGAGTATCTTTTTCCAAGAGGTGGGTCATCGGGCGAGCGATTTAAGAAAAATCTTTGATGAATCGACGGTAGAAGCCCACATGACCGAGGAAACTTCTCACACCCTTCACGGTTGAAGGTGGAGGCAATTTTGCAATAACATCGACATTAGCACGGTCCACTTCGAGACCAGCTTTGGAGATTTTGTGTCCTATCACGATGCCTTCTTTTACCATGAAATGGCATTTTTCCTAATTAAGAACAAGGCGAGTGTCTTCACACCGCTTAAGCATACGTTCTAAATTGGCAAGGCAAGCAGAGAAAGAATCACCATAAACCGAGAAATCATCCATGAAGACTTCCATAGTTTCTTCAACCATGTCATGGAAGATAGCCATCATACACCTTTGGAACATCCCAGGAGCATTGCATAAACCGAAAGGCATGCGTTTGTAAGCAAAGGTTCCGTAGGGACAAGTGAATGTGGTTTTCTCTTGGTCTTTAGGATCGATGGGAATTTGAAAATACCTGGAGAAACCGTCTAAAAAGCAGTAATAGTCATTACCCGCTAGACGCTCGAGCATTTGATCCATGAAAGGAAGAGGAAAGTGATCTTTTCTCGTGGCATCATTGAGTTTGCGATAGTCGATACAAACTCTCCACCCAGTAACGAGACGAGTGGGAATTAACTCGTTGTGTTCATTGGGAACAACGGTCATTCCACTTTTCTTGGGCACACAATGGACGGGACTTACCCATGGCGAATCTGAAATAAGGTAAATCATGCCGGCATCAAGAAGTTTGATAACCTCTTGTTTGATGACGTCATGAATTCGAGGATTAACCCATCTTTGGCTTTGGATTGCGGGTTTAAAGTCATCTTCCATGAGAATTTTGTGAGTACAAAAGTTTGGATCAATTCCGCGGATATCGGAAATTTTCCAAGCAATTGCCTTCTTATGATCTTTAAGCACGACGATGAGGCGAGATTTTTCTTCTTCTTTCAAGTCCTTAGCGATGATGACGGACGACTTCTTCTTATCTTCAAGGAACACGTACTCGAGATGGGACGGTAACTCCTTAAGCTCTAAATCCGGAGGATTGTCGGTGGAAGGCGCAGTCAAATTCGGTTCATCGATAGCAATATCCTTGGGAGATGGTGGAGAAATATGGTCCTCATTGAGAAGTTTCTCAATGGTACGAATGTCTTCTTCCCAATCGGTGGGAGAATCGTCATATTTTAAATCCACATCCCCTAAACTTGCTTCAAATTCAGTCATAAGGAAATCACTTTCTCCAAATGGAGTTAGTGATGGAGCAAGAGAGGCAACGGTCTCAACATTGGGAGGAGAGGTAAGAATACTTTTGCAAGCATCATTGAAGTGTTCTTCACAAGCCTCATCAAGAACGTCAATACAATTAACACTCTCGTATGCATAAGGTTGTTTAGAAATCTTACCCAAGTTGAAGACAATTTGATCGTCACCAACTCTCATGATAAGCTCACCCGCGTCTACATCGATGAGAGTGCGACCGGTCCTCAAGAATAGACGTCCAACGATTAATGGAACACGAGGATCCATCTCGTAGTCGACTACGACAAAATCGGTGGGAAAAGTGAATTTGTCGACTCCTACAAAAACGTCTTCGGCTATCCCCATTGGATAAGCAACCGTACGGTTAGCTAATTCCAAAGTCATTTTGGTGGGGACTAGCTCAGGGAGAGATAAATGCTTCCAAACGCTTAAAGGCATTAAATTGATACTAGCACCTAGATCGGCTAGGGCCATGCAATTCTCTACTCCCGGGAAGTTGCAAGGGATTAAGAAGCGACCCGGATCACCAAGTTTGGTTGGCAATTTCCTTAAGAGAACCGCGGAGCAATTATCGTTAAGTTGGGTATTAGCAATATCAAGAAGCTTTTCCTTGTCACTAAGAAGATCTTTAAACATTTTCGCGTATTTAGGCATGTGAGCGAGAGCCTCAGCGAAGGAGATGTTGAAATTCAATTGTTTAAACATTTTGAGAAAGTTTGAAACTTGAATATCGTCCTTGCTTTTGAGCTTCTCTTTCCTCAACCTTGAGGGATAAGGTATATCGGAAGAAGAGGAAGGCTTTGTAATTGTAGGATCACTCACATCCTTGGGTGGAGGAGGGGTAGAAGTAAGAGGTGAAGGAATTGGGGAAGTAGAAGGTTGAGGAATATGAGTAGGTGACTCGTTTTCCTTTGTTACAATCACCGGTGTAGGTATAGGAAACTCGGGTTCCTTGGTACCTTTTCCACTGCGAGTGGTGATTGCTTTCATCTCCCCTCTTGGATTGGCAACGGTGTTACTCGGAAGTGTACCCAAAGAAGAGGATTGATTACCTTGGAAGAAACCAACCATCATGTCCCGTAGGTCATTCGTTTGACTACTCAAAGAGTTTCGCATATCGGCTCTAAGATCATTCCCTTGTTTCACCATGTCGCCCTTCAAATTAATAATCTGGGTCTGCAGATTCTTCACCAACACATCATTCGTCCACATGTACGTTTCGACCTCGTGGTTGAAAACGGTGGGTTGAGTAGGAGGAGGTGCTTGATAAACAGGTGGTTGGTAAGGAGCGGGTTGGTAAACTTGAGTAGGATTTTGAGGTGGATATGGTTGTATTTGAGGTGGTTGGTATGGTGCTCGAGGTTGGTTTTGATTGGTTCGGTTAAGGTTTTGTTGTTGGTTTTGATTGGTTGGAGGAAAACCGGGCGGGGAAAGATAGTTGTTTGAGCGATAGCTGAGCAAGTTGCGGTCACCTTGAGGACGTGCTTGATAACCGGCCGGAGGATAGGTACCGTATGCTGCGTTAACATTCTCACAAGGATAGTCTTGGGTGGAGGTACAAGTGGTTTAAGAGTGAGGAACCCCGCATATTTCACATGTTTGGCTTACAACATTGACTTGAGCGTTTTGAGCGTTGATGCTTTTGGTGTTGTTAGCGGTGTGGGCAACAAGCGATTCAAGAAGCGAAGTAATTTTGTCAATTCTCTTGTCGTTGTCACTAGTACTAGCACTAGCGGCATTGGTCCGAACACTCTTGGTTTGCACACGAGACTTATTCTCAATAATATCCCAAGCGGCATTAGAAGACTTAACCAAAATATTACCCCCCGAGGCACTATTTAGTAAATCTTGGTCATTCATGCTTAAACCATTGTAAAAAGTATTAATTTGGTGCACTTTGGTAAAACCATGTTGTGGGCACTTTCTTAAAAGGTCTTTAAAACGGTCCCAAGATTCACTAAAACTCTCATCGTACTTTTGTTCAAAATTAATAATTTCATTCCGCAAAGCGGCAGTATGAGAGGGTGGGAAAAAGTAGTTTATGAATTTGGTCTCTAAGTCCGTCCACGTCAGAATACTTTGTGGCGGTTCCTTTGCAAGCCAATGCCGGGCTTGTCCCTCTAAGGAGAAAGGAAAATGTTGTAAGCGGATTACCTCTTGTGGAACACCATTGAATTTGATCGTATTCGTTAGTTGAAGGAACCTTTTGATGTGGTCATGAGGATCATCAATGGTACGCCCCAAGAATGGTTGAGCAGAGACCATTTGAATAAAGCCGGATTTGAGCTCATAGTTGTTGGCTGCAATCGCGGGTATGACAATAGGATCGTTGTTGCCCTCTACATGTGCTTGCAAAAGTTCGATCATAGGGCGATTGTCCAGTAGAGGTTCATTGTTGTTGTTATTCATGTTGTTTTGAGGTGGATTATTATTGTTGTTGTGTACACCGGCCATGTCTAAGTTATCTAGAGTCTCGGGCTCGGGATAAGACGTTGATCGTGTACGCATGCACCTGCAAAAGAACTAACAAAGCAAAAATATTTTTGGTTTTTTATGTGTTTTAATTTTTTACTTTTTTTGAAAATTTTATATTTTTAGGATTTTTGAAATTTTTTATGAAAAAGTTGTGACAATCCGTTAATTTATGGTTGATATTTTATTCTCGAATATTATTTAAAAACATTATTTTAATGTTACAATATGAACTCACTTATTTTTGGGAAGAAATTTGGATTTATATCTTGAAGTAGCGTCGACTACGTCTAAACCGGAGGATTCAACGTTACGTGCTTACGTTGACATACACTGTCTTTGGTGACAGTCTGACAATTCAGAAAATAAATTTATCCGTGAATATTATTTTGGATTTTTAAATTTGTGTTGGTTCATAAACTCACAAATTTACGAGAAGAGATTAGGACTTACGATTTTATTTTAACGTCCTTTACGACTAAACCGGAAACCTTAGGATTACGTATTTACGTTTTCGAACTCCGTTTTTAATGAGACAATTTTTATTAGATTCGTTTTGTGCCGTTGATTCATAATTTATAAAAACGTTTTTCGTAAAACGACCCGAGGGCACGCAAATCGAGAAAACTAGAATCGAGGAGTACCCCTAAATAATTGGGGATGAGACAAAATAACTTTTGCCCCACCCCCATATATGGGACTTCCAACATCAAGCAACAACACACCAAATAGGTGTCAAATTATAAGCATAATGCTTACACTTGTAAGCTAAGCTTACAAGTGAAGCTACTTCCAACATCAAAACCACAAACCAAAACCACTCTTCCCATTTCCACCCATGCAAAACAAGCTAAATCCTCTCTTCCTCACTCTAGGATTTCGTCCCATACTCCCCATAAACACCCCATTTGATCCAAATTCAACCACAAACTATTGTTATAACTTACATATGTTAATCTCCATTCAAAAAAAGGAAGATTAGTGCAAGTTTTAACATCCAAGGAGGAGTTTCCATGGAGTATTAGGGCTGATTATCCACAAGGTATTCATGAAGAATGGTGGTCTTGAAGATGGTCTTGGTTCATCACAAGTTTCTCCATCAAAATCCATGTCAAAATCATAACCTACATCAACTTGGTGGTATAAAGATTGTCCTCCTCATACTCTTGTTATTTTTATTATGTAATCATGTATTTTATTTCCTATTGTATATGTATATGATGATTATATGATGATAAAAGTATTGTGTGGGGATTTGGTGTTGATAAATATGATTAAAAAGATGAAAAAACTATAAGAAACAAGGTTAAAATCTTGCTTAATTTAAATGACTGTATAAAACAGTAAAGAATCATATGGTAAACTGGTAAAATGACTTGAATAAATTGATATACAGTTAGCTATGGGTCTTGTACACATGTGAGAGTTGGCCATGCAATGGAATCATTGTAATGAGTGAGATATGATCAAAACAAGTTTAAGGTACAAATCTGAGTTCACTGTTTTGGACGATTTTTAGAAAATACTTAGAAGATGATTCAACAGTAGCTATAGAAGAGTTAAATGGAGCACATATCATGTACTTTATGTGATAAACATTTGAGCTTCTATCTCCATATAGAACTCTAGATATGTCAGTTTTGGTGAAGAGGAAAATAAAAATCAGATTTTGGAAATTAAAGTATAATACTATTATATAAGCACTCAAAATTATATTGTATAAAATATAAAACTAAAACCCACTAACTCATGGATTTTATTTATATAAATATGTTAAAGGTTAAATAAATGGATAAATTATAAAAATGGTAGTGGAATAATATTTATAAGATATAAAAACTATAAACTTGATTTTACGACTTTTTCGGCTATTACCGTAAAAATTAACGTTTTTGCTAAGTAAAACTTAGACGGTTGGGACCGTCTAATGTGAACTTTATAAAACTCATATACTGATATATAAACATATAGAACAAGTAAAAACCGATAAAACCCGAACTATATAACATACGGACATTAACGGACTAAGTTAACATTATTGGACTAATAATACAACAAAATGGACTAAAACACTTATAAACTTATTTATTGGGCTTAACCCATTTAGGCCCAACATGTAAAGTATAAATACTGATAATATAAGTATAAAATGGATTAATACAAGTTAAAGAACTTATAATAAGTTAATTGGACTTAAAACTTGTAAATAGATAAAACTAGTAAACTAGTATAAAAGTTATCGACACATAACACTAAAACGAGTAAATGAGAATATGTAAACCCACTTGATCATCATATATAAATAATCATCATATGTATACATAATTGTTATTTTTATAAAGTCATTGGACATGAGTCTAAGACGAGTATTATTTGTCTAGGTTTCCGTAATTGAAGCACGTACCGTACATCCGGATTGCCAATAACCCACCTTCCCACATCAACGTGAGTTCATAGCCTCGCACTCTTTTAAATGTTTTTATGAAATGTTTTATAAACCCGCGAGGGAGATAACATGTTAGTTTTTATAAAATAGGACGCCATTTGTCCCGATTGTTTGTTTATTGATTTGGACCCGAATGATTGAATGACCTGATTGTATGACCCTATAAATGATTAAAGGACCCGATAGATGAAATTACATGGATTATTAAAGTTATGTTATGTCACTAAAAGTCCCATTAGCATGAATTGTGAACTACCGGGAGTTGGTAGACGCTTATGCATATAATAGTACTATTTGGGGATGATCACCCCAGTTCGCGCCTTGACGGTTGATCCCCGTCGTGCCACATTGATTGGTAAGCGAATTTATGTATGAGAAGATTTCCATAGCGTGACCTTTGTGACGACACGCTACTTTAGATGGCCAAATTGAGTATCGGGTTAGCTACCCGTTGTTGGTTTAGTAAGGTAACAATGTCATACGGCTTATAATAATCCAAAATTAACAAAATAATACTAGACGCTCCGAATTACGATGTATTGCCTGACTAGCAATACAGGGTCATACTATTGATATTATGTTCGTGTTTTGGTTTTCATAAGCATATTCGTATAACGGTTTTTATTATCATACAACGTCATAAGACGTATTGTATGATGTTTTTACGACATTGGCTCGTATAATGATTTTTAAGGCAAACGCCTATATTATGATTTTGATGAAGATTTGTATAAAATGACTTTGGCTATTTTATGGCCTATTAAAATGATTTGTACAAAATGATTTTCAGTAATAATTTTATACTGATATTATATTGATGGATTTTATTAAACTCTATGAATTCACTCGGCGTTATCGCTGACCCTTTTCTTTTAACATGTTTTATCTCAGGTACTTGAAGGTAATTCTCGGGAAGACAACAAGAATTCATGGCCCGCACTTAAACAATATTTTCCATTCAAATATTTTGTAAAACATTGTATGAAATGAAATGACTTGGGACCGATGTAACTTTGATGTTTATAAATGGAAATGATTTATTAAACGACGCGATTTTCATGCGTTGTCTATGATGTGAGTAATGTGTTATCCCGTAACACAAACTAGTCTTCCGCTGTATTGAGTTGTATAAATTTGGGGGTGTTACAGTTTGGTATCAGAGCTCTCGTTATAGAGAATGAAAGATTTTTAAAACCAAGGTTTTGAATAAAACATTTCAAAATCTTTTAACTATAAACAGTTTTCTAAAAATGTCTAAAAATCTTTTGACTATAACGGTGCCGAAGAATTCCCGAGTTACCGACAAGGCCAGACTGAGAAGTGTTATTTTAATATATATATAACTTGGATTATATATATATGATGTAATTTTATTACATGATTGTTTGATGATTATTTTGATATTTATACGAGGTATTTATACGACGTAGATTGTCACAAGGAACCCTAAATTCCCTAGTAAACTAATTGAAGCTATTCTCGTAGGAATTCTAGCTATCCTAGATCTAAACCAAGTTGTGGATATTTATGATCCCAACAAATGGTTGATATTCGTAGAAATATAGATATTAGTTGATTGTGAAATTGAAGAAGAATTGGCGAGATTAAATCTGATATCGATGTCATGACGATCTTTTCTTATAGAGTGAAGTTTGACAAAACGTTACCACCTAGAAATATGTCATCTGATTCGTTGTCATCCAATTCTTAAATCGAAATCGAAAGGGTGAATGTTGCACTTGAGGCTGTCATTGGAACCATTACCCAAAAGCCTCATGCCACTAATACCTTTCCGAGAAATCTGATTGAATGTGTGAGTCATCTCATGCTAGTGACTCATTTGATCATTGTTGTTGTAAGAACTATAGGATTGGAAATTAAGTGTTGATCATATCGAGCTTTTATTGCCCTTTTAAGGTTTAAAAATAAAGTTAAAGTATTGGGAAATGAGGTAGATATTGCATTGAGTATAAGTTGATTGAAACTTGAATGAAGTAAAATTTAACCTGTATGGAATAAGAGATTGTTAAGAGAAGTCGTTAAGTTCTGTGATTGAATTATAAGGTTTTAAATGATTGTTAGTTGTGTTAAGGGTTGTTCCTAGACCATTGTCCAATGACGAGGATGCCGAGTGTCCAATAAATAAATTAAAGAAATCTTCTTCTGAATTGGGACCAATGGATCTTCCAGGACATATGGAACACCTAATGACCCTTGTAGGTTAGTATTCATTGTGGTATCTTTAAAAATCCCTAACTTAACTGAGACATCAGTTGGTAGGATGAGTTCTGAGAATTGTATGACATAGTGACACGTAATGTGTTACGGTACAATTTTGATTTGTTTGTGATTAACGGAAAGAGTACCTTTGATTGCTAAATCCTACATGTATCGATGTTATCTATCTTTTCTTGCTTCTTTCTAATGCTCGCATTAGTGATGCAACCATTGAACAAGTACTCATCTTTAATTGAGTTACGTTGTGGATTATTCTTTTTGGGCACCATCGAGGTCATGAACCTCATGATTATTTGGCAAAAGCTCATTTCCTATCATATTGTAGTTAGTTCTTGGTGAACAACTCTTCATCACTCTTTTACAGATCACTCATTGTTTTTATAAGATAAAACAGTATCCATTGAGAAAAATTGAATTTTCATTACCGTAAGGATAATCTAAAGTGAGATTTATATGTAATCATTATCGAAATGAGGTTATTTATGAAACCCCTTGGAAAACTTAATTGTTTTCATAACAAAGAAAATCTTTGTAAATTTATTTTTGATTATTATTTAAGAATTAAGCATGAAAATGTTTTTATTATAAACATGATGATAAAATTTTGACAAACTGAGTATTGCATCGTTAATCTTGAAATTGTATATAGTTGCGCGCCTACATACAATTTAGAATGGACCATGCAAGGCTGATTAGTAGTCACCATAAAATTGATTAATAAACACTAAATTTTCTTTGAAGATTGAGAAAGATTAAAATTTATGAGATCTGCAAGAAGTGAAAAATAAGGACATAGTGTTAGGGACACCTACATATGTGCCTGTAGCATCTATTCTTCTGAGTCGAATTTACTCATCTGTGGAAATTGTCTTATTTGACAATTGATATTCACTTCTTGTCCAATTCTCTCGTAGTGAGATTCTTAGGAGAAGTATCTGATTACCGAGTGTTGATACCCGACTGGATGTATCGACGTTCCTATCATTTCTTTTGATTTGATTTCATTTGAATGACCTAGGTAACGATCCGAGGAGCTTTCGAATGCGTACTCAAATTATGAAAACATGGGATATATTCATATTCGTTAAATGTTTTCGTCAGTATCTGATTTGAAATTCTCTCGCGTAGATTATGCGTTGACCCTACTCTTTTAATGGTAGTTGTGTCTCCATATATCCTTGAATTTGTGAAGGATTATGAGTTATTATTAGTCTTTTGAGAAGTTCACATCTTATCAACGGCAATGAAACTAGAAAGTTGGTAGCGCCATTAGAATGGATTGATTGATTATGACATGACGACATTGTCTTAATTGATGGGAACTCGAGTAGAATTCCCCTAAATGATAAGATGTTGATTATCAAAAGTGATCTAAATAATTCTTGATGGATGACCATATCCTGCATTTAGACTTGAAATTTATACCGTGAATGGTTGTGAACTAGTCATAGATATTATAATCTAGAAAGAACCTAATATGAATTTATTAAAAGATGTTTCTGTTATCTGAAATTTTTGAAGGTATTTGTTGGTCAATTACCTAGACTTTCGCCATTAAGGCAAGTTGAAATTGGTATTGATTATATTCCCGGTGCTGCACCTGTGGCTTGTGCACTGTACGTCAGCACCATCTGAATTAAAGGAATTATCGTACAACTGAGAGAGTTGTCGAAGAAAGATTTTATTCTACCGAGCCCGTCATCATAAAGAGCTATGGTGTTATCATTCCTTATATTTATAGATTACTATGAACTGAGTAAATTGACAATCGAAAACGATATCCATGACTCGAAATGGAAGATTTGTTCGATCATTTACAAGGTTCTAGCGTATGTTTTAATGATTTGATCCATGGCATGGTTATCATCAACTTCGCATCTGCGAAAAAGATTATTTATTCCAATCACTACATCCGGTACTTGTAATGAACATTATGAGTTTCACGTGATGTCGTTTGGATTGACTAATACACATGTAGTATTCATAAAATTGGTGAATCATGTGTGTAGGCTGTAAATTGATAAATTCATGCTCGTGATCATTAAGGATCATTGGTTTGTTTATAAGAATAAGAATGAGTTAATAATTAGTTCTAAAATTGCCCTGAATTGGCCGAACAATGAAAACCTGAACCTTGAATAATTGATATGTGGTTAAAGACTTAAACCTTTACATTATTTGACTATGTGATTAATAGATAATGGAATATATTGACTCTTCAAAAATTAGAAGTCATTTAAGACTTTGGATTTTACTAAAAAGAAAATGGGAATATGTTTTAATAAATGTTTTAACAAAGGATTTTTAAGGGATTATTCCCTTATAACCAAAACATTTAACTAAACTCCTGTTTAGGGGTAAATGTTTTTGCATACCTTAAGACAACTTAAGAAGGATTGAGGAAATCATTTAAACCATGACTTGAAATTTGAAACGACACTTTTTGCTTTTCAACTAAGAAAATTTTGACCAAAGTTTATCCAAAGATTTTTTTCGAACATCTACGAATCTTAATAATCATTTTCGATAAATCAACAAAAATCGTGTTAACTAAATTAAAAAAAAAATATTTTGAACATTTTCATATAATTGGACGGACTAAGAAATTTAAAATCTTTATGTTTACATTTCATAAAAATTGAAAATTTATTATTTAATTAGTTGTAATAATTATCGACGCTTTAAACGTCGGATTGAGTAAAACGGATAAAAATGATAGTAAAGACGAAACTAAAACATAGAAGATATGAAGAAAGAATTTTGAATAAATACGGTTAGGATATTTATTTCATCAGGAAAGTGAACATAATTACTGACACATTATGTATAAAATATAAAGAACCAATTAGGATGTATTACTTAATAATGAAGGTGCAAAATAAATTGCCGAGCAATATAAAATTAAACTATGTTTGTAAGAAGGATAATATAAATAATAAAAAGGGGTTCGCGGATAATATGAACCATTAAAATTGAGAAGCCAATAGCGTTAAATGTTTTAATGGCCACTTATGGTTGCCTAAATATGAAGGATTGTGAGATATAGTTATATGGGAATCTTGTAAGTATAAGTATTCTATTTATGTCATTTATGACTAAAAGTATCTTTGTCTGAAGAAGTTGTACTGATGGCAATTATGAAGGCAGACATCGCATCATACATTAGTAAACGTCTAGCTATTGCAAAGGTCATCATCTGAATTTGATTCGATTTGGGTCATCGTCGACAGACTGACCAAATCTGCTAATATCATTCCCGTTAATGATAAATGCAAAAAGAGTTATGTAAACATAGTGTGCTTGTATCAAACATCTTTATCAAGATCCTCGCTTCGCATCGAATTTCTAGAGATTTGCTCAGAAATCAATAAGAACGAACCTTGATGAGAGTACTATGTACCTCCCCAAATCGAAGGGACGAGGTAAAGTAACGATACAAAGTAATATAAGTGCTGTTTTATGTTTGAATGATTGACCTTTGGTAATAGACCGTATAATCGTTTTCCTTTGGAGAGATTATCTTTGATAATCATCGTGTTAGGATTGAGATCGAATCATGTTAGGATCTAAATATTAGAGCATCTGTAAGCAAGAGTTGAGATGAAGACATCCGACATACACCCATTGTGAGTTGGACATGTCTTTTAGGTTTAAGGTTCCTATGATGGCGAACCTATCCTTGCAAAATACTCGACCCGCGAGATCTGAAATGATTGTTGAAATTAGGATTTGATTATTAACTGCCGATAGTGGGCAGGAGGTTATGTGAATATGAAAAGTAGATCTTGAAGTGCCAAATGGGTAGCGAAGTTATGCCACAATTTTTAAACTTGGAAAAATGAATTCATGATCTGACAAATCATGGGATATAAGTCCCCGTTGTATGGGACCATTGAGATGATGTAAAAGTTGGGATTGAAAGGCATATAAGCTGGATCTACCCTAGGACTTCAAGAACTGCGTGAATTATGTTTCGTTAATCGAACTTGATGGAATATCTATCAAGTGAAAATCTGATTGTTCTTAGTAAAGCTTAGATCGGCGAAAATTTGCATTCATCAGAAACCCGTGAACATCATGGATAGAGAAAGTAAGTCAACATTAAGCCTGATCTTATTCCCGTAGTTATGTTTGCTGAAACTCGCGTATTGTAACAGATTACACTTATGAGAAAAGATCGGATGTGGAGGAAATACCCACATGGCTTTAACTCTATAAGAAGCGAGTAGTAAGGTAAGATGATCTTTGAGGACAAAGATCCTGTTTAGAGGTAAATGCTGTGACAATCCGTCAATTTATGGTTGATATTTTATTCTCGAATATTATTTAAAAACATTATTTTAATGTTACAATATGAACTCACTTATTTTTGGGAAGAAATTTGGATTTACATCTTGAAGTAGCGTCGACTACGTCTAAACCGGAGGATTCAACGTTACGTGCTTACGTTTACATACACCATCTTTGGTGACATTCTGACAATTCAGAAAATAAATTTATCCGTGAATATTATTTTGGATTTTTAAATTTGTGTTGGTTCATAAACTCACAAATTTACGAGAAGAGATTAGGACTTACGATTTTATTTTAACGTCCTTTACGACTAAACCGGAAACCTTAGGATTACGTATTTACGTTTTCGAACTCCGTTTTTAATGAGACAATTTTTATTAGATTCGTTTTGTGCCGTTGATTCATAATTTATAAAAACGTTTTTCGTAAAACGACCCGAGGGCACGCAAATCGAGAAAACTAGAATCGAGGAGTACCCGTAAATAATTGGGGATGAGACAAAATAACTTTTGCCCCACCCCCATATATGGGACTTCCAACATCAAGCAACAACACACCAAATAGGTGTCAAATTATAAGCATAATGCTTACACTTGTAAGCTAAGCTTACAAGTGAAGCTACTTCCAACATCAAAACCACAAACCAAAACCACTCTTCCCATTTCCACCCATGCAAAACAAGCTAAATCCTCTCTTCCTCTCTCTAGGATTTCGTCCCATACTCCCCATAAACACCCCATTTGATCCAAATTCAACCACAAACTATTGTTATAACTTACATATATTAATCTCCATTCAAAAAGAGGAAGATTGGTGCAAGTTTTAACATCCAAGGAGGAGTTTCCATAGAGTATTAGGGCTGATTATCCACAAGGTATTCATGAAGAATGGTGGTCTTGAAGATGGTCTTGGTTCATCACAAGTTTCTCCATCAAAATCCATGTCAAAATCATAACCTACATCAACTTGGTGGTATAAAGATTGTCCTCCTCATAATCTTGTTATTTTTATTATGTAATCATGTATTTTATTTCCTATTTTATATGTATATGATGATTATATGATGATAAAAGTATTGTGTGGGGATTTGGTGTTGATAAATATGATTAAAAAGATGAAAAAACTATAAGAAACAAGGTTAAAATCTTGCTTAATTTAGATGACTGTATAAAATAGTAAAGAATCATATGGTAAACTGGTAAAATGACTTGAATAAATTGATATACAGTAAGCTATGGGTCTTTTACACATGTGAGAGTTGGCCATGCAATGGAATCATTGTAATGAGTGAGATATGATCAAAACAAGTTTAAGGTACAAATATGAGTTCACTGTTTTGGACGATTTTTAGAAAATACTTAAAAGATGATTCAACAGTAGCTATAGGAGAGTTAAATGGAGCACATATCATGTAGTTTATGTGATAAAAATTTGAGCTTCTGTCTCCATATAGAACTCTAGATATGTCAGTTTTGGTGAAGAGGAAAATAAAAATCAGATTTTGGAAATTAAAGTATAATACTATTATATAAGCACTCAAAATTATATTGTATAAAATGTAAAACTAAAACCCACTAACTCATGAATTTTATTTATATAAATATGTTAAAGGTTAAATAAATGGATAAATTATAAAAATGGTAGTGGAATAATATTTATAAGATATAAAAACTATAAACTTTATTTTACGACTTTTTCGGCTATTACCGTAAAAATTAACGTTTTTGCTAAGTAAAACTTAGACGTTTGGACCCGTCTAATGTGAACTTTATAAAACTCATATACTGATATATAAACATATAGAACAAGTAAAAACCGATAAAACCCGAACTATATAACATACGGACATTAACGGACTAAGTTAACGTTATTGGACTAATAATACAACAAAATGGACTAAAACACTTATAAACTTATTTATTGGGCTTAACCCATTTAGGCTCAACATGTAAAGTATAAATACTGATAATATAAGTATAAAATGGATTAATACAAGTTAAAGAACTTATAATAAGTTTATTGGACTTAAAACTTGTAAATAGATAAAACTAGTAAACTAGTATAAAAGTTATCGACACATAACACTAAAACGAGTAAATAAGAATATGTAAACCAACTTGATCATCATATATAAATAATCATCATATGTATACATAATTGTTATTTTTATAAAGTCATTGTACATGAGTCTAAGACGAGTATTATTTGTCTAGGTTTCCGTGATTGAAGCACGTACCGTACATCCGAATTGCCGATAACCCGCCTTCCCACATCAACGTGAGTTCATTGCCTCGAACTCTTTTAAATGTTTTTATGAAATGTTTTATAAACCCGCGAGGGAGATAACATGTTAGTTTTTATAAAATAGGACGCCATTTGTCCCGATTGTTTTTTTATTGATTTGGACCCGAATGATTGAATGACCTGATTGTATGACCCTATAAATGATTAAAGGACCCGATAGATGAAATTACATGGATTATTAAAGTTAGGTTATGTCACTAAAAGTCCCATTAGCATGAATTGTGAACTACCGGAAGTTGGTAGACGCTTATGCATATAATAGTACTATTTGGGGACGATCACCCCAGTTCGCGCCTTGGCGGTTGATCCCTGTCGTGCCACATTGATTGGTAAGCGAATTTATGTATGAGAAGATTTCCATAGCGTGACCTTTGTATGAGAAGTTGTTCTTGGTTACTAAAAAGGGGATTGGTTTTCTATTCTACTAAAAAGAATTAAAAGAGCAAGGTGATAAAATTAAGCTAAAAACACTTGACAAATTAAATCAGATTAAATCAGATTAAAAGAAATAAATTGGAATTAAAATTAAACAGTAAAACAGTAAAACAGTTAAATACCCTTACTTGCAAAACTACTGATTCGGAATAAAACTACTAATCCAGAAACCTTCGTTCGGAATATAGCTCTTCATCCGGAATAATTAACACAAACTGCTCATTCGGAATAATTGGACTTATGCGGAATAAAATGGTTCATTTGGAAGTTTTGCTTTATTCGGAAGATTTGCTCATCCGGAATAATCTGATGAAACTTTGGTTCGGAACATTTTGACTCATCCGGAACATATGTTGATTCGGAATACTTTTGCTCATGCGGAATACTTTCGATTCGGAATAACTTAAACAAGAGGCTTCATTCGGAATAACCAAAAACTGATTCGGAACATTTCTGGGAAAACCTTGATTCGGAATATTTAGACTGATCCGGAATATTTAATAAAAACCTTCATTCAGAACATTTAAAAAAAACTGATTCATAACATTTTTGAAAAACCTTGATTCGGAATACTCACAACAAAAAGCTTCACTCGGAATAATGGTTGCTCATTTGGAATATTTTAACAAACCCTTCATCCGGAATAAATTTCCTTCATTCGGAATCTGGGCTGATGAAGAAGTGCGAAGAACAGGGAAACAATAACAAACGATTTTTTTACCAAAATCAACCAAGTTTTTAACCAAAACTTAAATAAAACTAACCACCAATCATTTACTAACAATAAACATCAATCCAAAACAATAAAAACACAAAACCCACTTACTTTTTAAGATTAAAATCAACCAAACAAAGCTTTAAGACTTTGAATCAAAAAGAAAAAGATGAACAAGATCAATGGAAGGATGATATAAATGATTAAAGTTTAAACAATCAAAAGTAAAGATTAAGACTTACAAGATTCGTGAAAACAAAGATAGAAATCACCAACACCTTAATGGTGTTGGTTACCCTACGAAACAAAGAAAAGAAAATAAACTAGAATGAAAAACTAGTTGTGATGTGTGAAGGGTTCTTCTATTTATAGGCCTAGTGGTTGGTTGGTGAGTGGGCTTTCTTCTTTCTTTTCGTCTTCTCGTCTTTTCAGTAAAGTTGACGTTTTCGATTCTGATTCGGGATTTGTCGACGAATAAATTCAACTCGTCTTTTAATTTCTTCGCTTAATAGACTTGAGTTCTTTCGACATATGTAAATCTTCTATATTTGGTCCTTTTCTTCGATAAATCTTCAAATAGGCCCATTGACTTCAAATCTTTTGCATCTCTTGGACTATAGACTTCGTCATTTCGTCTTCTTCTTCGATAAAACCCGTGCAATCCCATGTTTTCTTCAATATTTATCCGGTTGGCTCTGAAAACACAACAAATACACAAACCACGCATAATTCCAAACAAATGATATTAAATACGCCTTTTGGTCTCGTTTTAGCAAGAAATAAGTGGTAAAAGGATGGGTGTTTTCACACCTATCAAATCTCCTACACTTAACCATTGCCATGCTCTCATGCAATGCTTAGTTGATAAAGTAAAATTACACTTTTCTCATAATCAATCAACCATGGCCTTATTAACAATAACCACTACTACTAAAGAGATATATAAAAACTTGAATGAAACAAAAAGGATAGAAAACCATTTTCACTTGAAAATAGCTATATGGAAATAACTCGCAAAGAGATCTAAGACTTACATTAGGGCTTCGTTGCTGCGAAGATTTATCACCCTCATGTTTCACGTTCCCCAAACTAAGCTTAAAAACGAGATCATTGTTATTATAAGTTAGCAAAACAAACACTTACACACATGGCTTAATTATATTCTTAAACTCCCTTATTCCTAGGTGTATCTCTTATATTTTACTGTTGTCTTAGAATGATCATGAAGATGCATTTTTGGACTTATTGCGATAGTTTATTTAGGCTGAAAGCAAAGTAGGACGATTTAATTAATAGTTAGCTAAAGGACAAAATCTCTAAAAACTGCTTCTCGGGATATCAAAAAGTTCATATCTTGGCATAACTCGCTTCACGATTTGAGACCTTTCTCGGGCATATATTTGGCATGTACTTCATACTTCATATCTTGAGAGACGTTCTTGAGATAATGGTCTTCTCTTCGTTAATAGAGTTTCTTCACTTGGAGACTTTTGAGGAATACTCCAACTTTGTTGACCACGACTTCATCATTATTTCTTCAATCGTTTATTGGGATTTTGAGATACAACGATCCGCCTCCTTTTCGGACTTGGATCTATTTATCCTCATACCTTGTTAGGGTCTTTTCGGATAGAATTCTCCATGATCTTTATGGGAGTTGATTGCTTTTCGTCGTGAGTCTTGATCCTTCATATTGATTTTGGGAATAATGCTTTTCACATTACCTTGGATCTTTAGCAATAAAATGGAATCCTCATGCCTTGTTAGGGCCTTTTCGGACTCGCCAATCTTCGCGCCCCGCTTCATTAGTTATGCCTTGGCTATGAAATCTTATCATTACCGAGCAACTTTTAAACGATCTTGGGCTAGAAGCTAAGTTATTCAATAAAATCGTACAACCTTACTTATTGCAGATAAATTATTAGCAAGTGATGGGAGAATAGGCTTATAATCACACCAAGTGTGCTTGTGCAAGAATACCGACTTATAATTGGCTCTATCATTTCTCGTTCTCCACAATTTAAAATCTCAAGTAATGAGACTCGTGGATGCTTAGCCTAATAAACCGATTAAGGTCTACATGGTTAAGGATACTTGCTAGAATAAACTTGGATAAGTCTATTCGGGTTGAGTCAAAATAATCGCAACGGGCCTAATATGTCAAAGACTTCAAAACTAGCTACACCACTTTATTAATATTTTTGACTTTATTGTGGGATATATACATATGAAAGCAACGATAAAAATTTAAAAATTACGACTACATGGCCAAAGTTAATTAAAAATTTGAAAAATGCTGAAAAAGATGATTTTCCGGTTAAATGAAGGCATTTTAATGGAAAAGTCCACTTAAAACTTCGATAGAAGTCCCCTACACTTAATATAAACATTGTCCTCAATGTTTAAGCATGTGGGAAAAGTCTCCCCTACACTTATGACATTGTGCACGTTGGTTAAATTAAGCTAAGGAAGAGACGACTAAAGTGATCAATTTCAAATGTGAGTATGAAGAAAATTGAATCACGATAGTTGAGAGATAGAACCGGATTGCGGATAACACGGGAGCACGGTTCTTCAAAGGTTCCAAAAGTGCATTCATCCCTGTAATCACATCACCAAACAAACACAAACAACCTATATAGGTCCCCCTACACTTAGGAGGTAAAACAGAAAGGGATAGATACTCGGGTTGCCTCCCGAGGAGCGCTTGTTTTTGATAACCGAGTCACGAGCCTGACTCGACCCAAAACTAGTTCATGGGAAACGTGGTGAGGGATGGAATCATCTCATGAGAGATGTCCTCATCAAAGTACAACTTCACTCGTTGGCCATTCACCTTGAAATTAGGTCCATTAGGTTGAGCGAGCTCGAGAGTACCATATGGAAAAATTTGGGCAATGGTGAATGGGCCGGACCAACGAGATTTCAGCTTGCCCCAAAAGATTTTCAACCGAGAGTTAAAGAGTAAAACTTTGTCTCCAACTTGGAACTCTCGGTTTTTAATCTTAGAGTCATGAAAAAGCTTAGTCTTTTCCTTATAGATCAAAGAATTTTCATAAGCCTCATTCCGGAGTTCATTAAGCTCATTGAGTTGGATTTTGCGTAGGTCACCGGCTTTGTTGATGTCGAAATTAGCCCACTTCAAGGCCCAGTAAGCCTTGTGCTCCAACTCAATGGGGAGGTGGCATGCTTTCCCGTACACGAGACGATATGGTGTACAACCAATCGAAGTCTTGTATGCGGTACGAAAAGCCCACAGAGCATCATCAAGTTTATCGGCCCATGAGGCACGATGCTCTCCCACGGTTCGTTCAAGAATTCGCTTTAACCCTTGGTTAGAGATTTCAGCCTGCCCATTAGTTTGTGGGTGGTATGCGGTGGAAAGACGATGATTGACACCATACTTAGCCATGACTCTTGCGAATTGATCATTGCAAAAATGAGTCCCGCGATCACTAATAATGGCACGAGGCACACCGAATCTAGCGAATAGTGACTTCAAAAAGTTACAAACCACCCTTGCGTCGTTAGTAGGTAAAGCGTTGGCTTCAACCCATTTAGAAACGTAGTCAACGGCTACAAGGTTGTATTTATTTCCTTTAGATGAAGGGAATGGCCCCATAAAGTCGATACCTCATACATCAAAGATTTCACAATCTTGTATGAAATTTTGAGGCATCTCATCTTTATATGTGATCTTGCCTTGTCTTTGGCAAGCATCACAATGTTTAACCATTTCGTGAGCGTCACGGTAAATGGTGGGCCAATAAAATCACGAGTCAAACACTCTCTTAGCAGTGAAGTTGGGACCAAAGTGACCACCGGTGGGTCCTTTGTGGCAAGCTTCGAGAATGCCTAAAGCTGCCGGTCCATCAACACATCAGCGAATAATCAAATCAGCGCATTGTTTGAAGAGATACGGGTCATCCCAAAAGTAAGTCTTAATATCTTTAAAGAACTTTTTCTTTTGTTGGGATGTTAACCCGTCAATGAGAATTCCACCCGCCAAGTAGTTTGCAATGTCCGCAAACCACGGGGTTTCATCAAAATTCGAGTTGATAGACATTAAGGTCTCAAAGGGAAAGGAGTCATTGATCTCTTTTTTCGGATGATCCCCTTGATAAGGATCCTCAAGTCTACTGAGATGATCCGCGGCTAGGTTTTCAGCTCCCTTCTTATCACGAATTTCGATTTTAAATTCTTGAAGTAGCAAAACCCAGCGAAGAAGTCTTGGTTTAGAATCTTGCTTAGTCATCAAGTACTTCAACGCGGAATGATCGGTATAAACGATGGTGGTAGAAAGGACAAGATAGGGGCGAAATTTTTCAAAAGCATAGAAAACAGCTAAAAGCTCTTTTTCGGTTGTCGTGTAACGCAATTGAGCCCCCGTCATTGTCTTGCTAGCGTAATGGATTGGTTGGAAGTGTTTATTCACTCTTTGGCCCAAAACCGCTCCAATAGCAAAGTCGCTAGCATCACACATCAATTCGAAAGGTAGCTCCCAATCAGGGTTAACCAAGACCGGTGCCTTAGTTAGCTTATACTTAAGAAAGTTGAAGGCTTCAATACACTCTTTGGAAAAGATAAAAGGAGTATCTTTTTCCAAGAGGTGGGTCATCGGGCGAGCGATTTAAGAAAAATCTTTGATGAATCGACGGTAGAAGCCCACATGACCGAGGAAACTTCTCACACCCTTCACGGTTGAAGGTGGAGGCAATTTTGCAATAACATCGACATTAGCACGGTCCACTTCGAGACCAGCTTTGGAGATTTTGTGTCCTATCACGATGCCTTCTTTTACCATGAAATGGCATTTTTCCTAATTAAGAACAAGGCGAGTGTCTTCACACCGCTTAAGCATACGTTCTAAATTGGCAAGGCAAGCAGAGAAAGAATCACCATAAACCGAGAAATCATCCATGAAGACTTCCATAGTTTCTTCAACCATGTCATGGAAGATAGCCATCATACACCTTTGGAACATCCCAGGAGCATTGCATAAACCGAAAGGCATGCGTTTGTAAGCAAAGGTTCCGTAGGGACAAGTGAATGTGGTTTTCTCTTGGTCTTTAGGATCGATGGGAATTTGAAAATACCTGGAGAAACCGTCTAAAAAGCAGTAATAGTCATTACCCGCTAGACGCTCGAGCATTTGATCCATGAAAGGAAGAGGAAAGTGATCTTTTCTCGTGGCATCATTGAGTTTGCGATAGTCGATACAAACTCTCCACCCAGTAACGAGACGAGTGGGAATTAACTCGTTGTGTTCATTGGGAACAACGGTCATTCCACTTTTCTTGGGCACACAATGGACGGGACTTACCCATGGCGAATCTGAAATAAGGTAAATCATGCCGGCATCAAGAAGTTTGATAACCTCTTGTTTGATGACGTCATGAATTCGAGGATTAACCCATCTTTGGCTTTGGATTGCGGGTTTAAAGTCATCTTCCATGAGAATTTTGTGAGTACAAAAGTTTGGATCAATTCCGCGGATATCGGAAATTTTCCAAGCAATTGCCTTCTTATGATCTTTAAGCACGACGATGAGGCGAGATTTTTCTTCTTCTTTCAAGTCCTTAGCGATGATGACGGACGACTTCTTCTTATCTTCAAGGAACACGTACTCGAGATGGGACGGTAACTCCTTAAGCTCTAAATCCGGAGGATTGTCGGTGGAAGGCGCAGTCAAATTCGGTTCATCGATAGCAATATCCTTGGGAGATGGTGGAGAAATATGGTCCTCATTGAGAAGTTTCTCAATGGTACGAATGTCTTCTTCCCAATCGGTGGGAGAATCGTCATATTTTAAATCCACATCCCCTAAACTTGCTTCAAATTCAGTCATAAGGAAATCACTTTCTCCAAATGGAGTTAGTGATGGAGCAAGAGAGGCAACGGTCTCAACATTGGGAGGAGAGGTAAGAATACTTTTGCAAGCATCATTGAAGTGTTCTTCACAAGCCTCATCAAGAACGTCAATACAATTAACACTCTCGTATGCATAAGGTTGTTTAGAAATCTTACCCAAGTTGAAGACAATTTGATCGTCACCAACTCTCATGATAAGCTCACCCGCGTCTACATCGATGAGAGTGCGACCGGTCCTCAAGAATAGACGTCCAACGATTAATGGAACACGAGGATCCATCTCGTAGTCGACTACGACAAAATCGGTGGGAAAAGTGAATTTGTCGACTCCTACAAAAACGTCTTCGGCTATCCCCATTGGATAAGCAACCGTACGGTTAGCTAATTCCAAAGTCATTTTGGTGGGGACTAGCTCAGGGAGAGATAAATGCTTCCAAACGCTTAAAGGCATTAAATTGATACTAGCACCTAGATCGGCTAGGGCCATGCAATTCTCTACTCCCGGGAAGTTGCAAGGGATTAAGAAGCGACCCGGATCACCAAGTTTGGTTGGCAATTTCCTTAAGAGAACCGCGGAGCAATTATCGTTAAGTTGGGTATTAGCAATATCAAGAAGCTTTTCCTTGTCACTAAGAAGATCTTTAAACATTTTCGCGTATTTAGGCATGTGAGCGAGAGCCTCAGCGAAGGAGATGTTGAAATTCAATTGTTTAAACATTTTGAGAAAGTTTGAAACTTGAATATCGTCCTTGCTTTTGAGCTTCTCTTTCCTCAACCTTGAGGGATAAGGTATATCGGAAGAAGAGGAAGGCTTTGTAATTGTAGGATCACTCACATCCTTGGGTGGAGGAGGGGTAGAAGTAAGAGGTGAAGGAATTGGGGAAGTAGAAGGTTGAGGAATATGAGTAGGTGACTCGTTTTCCTTTGTTACAATCACCGGTGTAGGTATAGGAAACTCGGGTTCCTTGGTACCTTTTCCACTGCGAGTGGTGATTGCTTTCATCTCCCCTCTTGGATTGGCAACGGTGTTACTCGGAAGTGTACCCAAAGAAGAGGATTGATTACCTTGGAAGAAACCAACCATCATGTCCCGTAGGTCATTCGTTTGACTACTCAAAGAGTTTCGCATATCGGCTCTAAGATCATTCCCTTGTTTCACCATGTCGCCCTTCAAATTAATAATCTGGGTCTGCAGATTCTTCACCAACACATCATTCGTCCACATGTACGTTTCGACCTCGTGGTTGAAAACGGTGGGTTGAGTAGGAGGAGGTGCTTGATAAACAGGTGGTTGGTAAGGAGCGGGTTGGTAAACTTGAGTAGGATTTTGAGGTGGATATGGTTGTATTTGAGGTGGTTGGTATGGTGCTCGAGGTTGGTTTTGATTGGTTCGGTTAAGGTTTTGTTGTTGGTTTTGATTGGTTGGAGGAAAACCGGGCGGGGAAAGATAGTTGTTTGAGCGATAGCTGAGCAAGTTGCGGTCACCTTGAGGACGTGCTTGATAACCGGCCGGAGGATAGGTACCGTATGCTGCGTTAACATTCTCACAAGGATAGTCTTGGGTGGAGGTACAAGTGGTTTAAGAGTGAGGAACCCCGCATATTTCACATGTTTGGCTTACAACATTGACTTGAGCGTTTTGAGCGTTGATGCTTTTGGTGTTGTTAGCGGTGTGGGCAACAAGCGATTCAAGAAGCGAAGTAATTTTGTCAATTCTCTTGTCGTTGTCACTAGTACTAGCACTAGCGGCATTGGTCCGAACACTCTTGGTTTGCACACGAGACTTATTCTCAATAATATCCCAAGCGGCATTAGAAGACTTAACCAAAATATTACCCCCCGAGGCACTATTTAGTAAATCTTGGTCATTCATGCTTAAACCATTGTAAAAAGTATTAATTTGGTGCACTTTGGTAAAACCATGTTGTGGGCACTTTCTTAAAAGGTCTTTAAAACGGTCCCAAGATTCACTAAAACTCTCATCGTACTTTTGTTCAAAATTAATAATTTCATTCCGCAAAGCGGCAGTATGAGAGGGTGGGAAAAAGTAGTTTATGAATTTGGTCTCTAAGTCCGTCCACGTCAGAATACTTTGTGGCGGTTCCTTTGCAAGCCAATGCCGGGCTTGTCCCTCTAAGGAGAAAGGAAAATGTTGTAAGCGGATTACCTCTTGTGGAACACCATTGAATTTGATCGTATTCGTTAGTTGAAGGAACCTTTTGATGTGGTCATGAGGATCATCAATGGTACGCCCCAAGAATGGTTGAGCAGAGACCATTTGAATAAAGCCGGATTTGAGCTCATAGTTGTTGGCTGCAATCGCGGGTATGACAATAGGATCGTTGTTGCCCTCTACATGTGCTTGCAAAAGTTCGATCATAGGGCGATTGTCCAGTAGAGGTTCATTGTTGTTGTTATTCATGCTGTTTTGAGGTGGATTATTATTGTTGTTGTGTACACCGGCCATGTCTAAGTTATCTAGAGTCTCGGGCTCGGGATAAGACGTTGATCGTGTACGCATGCACCTGCAAAAGAACTAACAAAGCAAAAATATTTTTGGTTTTTTATGTGTTTTAATTTTTTACTTTTTTTGAAAATTTTATATTTTTAGGATTTTTGAAATTTTTTATGAAAAAGTTGTGACAATCCGTTAATTTATGGTTGATATTTTATTCTCGAATATTATTTAAAAACATTATTTTAATGTTACAATATGAACTCACTTATTTTTGGGAAGAAATTTGGATTTATATCTTGAAGTAGCGTCGACTACGTCTAAACCGGAGGATTCAACGTTACGTGCTTACGTTGACATACACTGTCTTTGGTGACAGTCTGACAATTCAGAAAATAAATTTATCCGTGAATATTATTTTGGATTTTTAAATTTGTGTTGGTTCATAAACTCACAAATTTACGAGAAGAGATTAGGACTTACGATTTTATTTTAACGTCCTTTACGACTAAACCGGAAACCTTAGGATTACGTATTTACGTTTTCGAACTCCGTTTTTAATGAGACAATTTTTATTAGATTCGTTTTGTGCCGTTGATTCATAATTTATAAAAACGTTTTTCGTAAAACGACCCGAGGGCACGCAAATCGAGAAAACTAGAATCGAGGAGTACCCCTAAATAATTGGGGATGAGACAAAATAACTTTTGCCCCACCCCCATATATGGGACTTCCAACATCAAGCAACAACACACCAAATAGGTGTCAAATTATAAGCATAATGCTTACACTTGTAAGCTAAGCTTACAAGTGAAGCTACTTCCAACATCAAAACCACAAACCAAAACCACTCTTCCCATTTCCACCCATGCAAAACAAGCTAAATCCTCTCTTCCTCACTCTAGGATTTCGTCCCATACTCCCCATAAACACCCCATTTGATCCAAATTCAACCACAAACTATTGTTATAACTTACATATGTTAATCTCCATTCAAAAAAAGGAAGATTAGTGCAAGTTTTAACATCCAAGGAGGAGTTTCCATGGAGTATTAGGGCTGATTATCCACAAGGTATTCATGAAGAATGGTGGTCTTGAAGATGGTCTTGGTTCATCACAAGTTTCTCCATCAAAATCCATGTCAAAATCATAACCTACATCAACTTGGTGGTATAAAGATTGTCCTCCTCATACTCTTGTTATTTTTATTATGTAATCATGTATTTTATTTCCTATTGTATATGTATATGATGATTATATGATGATAAAAGTATTGTGTGGGGATTTGGTGTTGATAAATATGATTAAAAAGATGAAAAAACTATAAGAAACAAGGTTAAAATCTTGCTTAATTTAAATGACTGTATAAAACAGTAAAGAATCATATGGTAAACTGGTAAAATGACTTGAATAAATTGATATACAGTTAGCTATGGGTCTTGTACACATGTGAGAGTTGGCCATGCAATGGAATCATTGTAATGAGTGAGATATGATCAAAACAAGTTTAAGGTACAAATCTGAGTTCACTGTTTTGGACGATTTTTAGAAAATACTTAGAAGATGATTCAACAGTAGCTATAGAAGAGTTAAATGGAGCACATATCATGTACTTTATGTGATAAACATTTGAGCTTCTATCTCCATATAGAACTCTAGATATGTCAGTTTTGGTGAAGAGGAAAATAAAAATCAGATTTTGGAAATTAAAGTATAATACTATTATATAAGCACTCAAAATTATATTGTATAAAATATAAAACTAAAACCCACTAACTCATGGATTTTATTTATATAAATATGTTAAAGGTTAAATAAATGGATAAATTATAAAAATGGTAGTGGAATAATATTTATAAGATATAAAAACTATAAACTTGATTTTACGACTTTTTCGGCTATTACCGTAAAAATTAACGTTTTTGCTAAGTAAAACTTAGACGGTTGGGACCGTCTAATGTGAACTTTATAAAACTCATATACTGATATATAAACATATAGAACAAGTAAAAACCGATAAAACCCGAACTATATAACATACGGACATTAACGGACTAAGTTAACATTATTGGACTAATAATACAACAAAATGGACTAAAACACTTATAAACTTATTTATTGGGCTTAACCCATTTAGGCCCAACATGTAAAGTATAAATACTGATAATATAAGTATAAAATGGATTAATACAAGTTAAAGAACTTATAATAAGTTAATTGGACTTAAAACTTGTAAATAGATAAAACTAGTAAACTAGTATAAAAGTTATCGACACATAACACTAAAACGAGTAAATGAGAATATGTAAACCCACTTGATCATCATATATAAATAATCATCATATGTATACATAATTGTTATTTTTATAAAGTCATTGGACATGAGTCTAAGACGAGTATTATTTGTCTAGGTTTCCGTAATTGAAGCACGTACCGTACATCCGGATTGCCAATAACCCACCTTCCCACATCAACGTGAGTTCATAGCCTCGCACTCTTTTAAATGTTTTTATGAAATGTTTTATAAACCCGCGAGGGAGATAACATGTTAGTTTTTATAAAATAGGACGCCATTTGTCCCGATTGTTTGTTTATTGATTTGGACCCGAATGATTGAATGACCTGATTGTATGACCCTATAAATGATTAAAGGACCCGATAGATGAAATTACATGGATTATTAAAGTTATGTTATGTCACTAAAAGTCCCATTAGCATGAATTGTGAACTACCGGGAGTTGGTAGACGCTTATGCATATAATAGTACTATTTGGGGATGATCACCCCAGTTCGCGCCTTGACGGTTGATCCCCGTCGTGCCACATTGATTGGTAAGCGAATTTATGTATGAGAAGATTTCCATAGCGTGACCTTTGTGACGACACGCTACTTTAGATGGCCAAATTGAGTATCGGGTTAGCTACCCGTTGTTGGTTTAGTAAGGTAACAATGTCATACGGCTTATAATAATCCAAAATTAACAAAATAATACTAGACGCTCCGAATTACGATGTATTGCCTGACTAGCAATACAGGGTCATACTATTGATATTATGTTCGTGTTTTGGTTTTCATAAGCATATTCGTATAACGGTTTTTATTATCATACAACGTCATAAGACGTATTGTATGATGTTTTTACGACATTGGCTCGTATAATGATTTTTAAGGCAAACGCCTATATTATGATTTTGATGAAGATTTGTATAAAATGACTTTGGCTATTTTATGGCCTATTAAAATGATTTGTACAAAATGATTTTCAGTAATAATTTTATACTGATATTATATTGATGGATTTTATTAAACTCTATGAATTCACTCGGCGTTATCGCTGACCCTTTTCTTTTAACATGTTTTATCTCAGGTACTTGAAGGTAATTCTCGGGAAGACAACAAGAATTCATGGCCCGCACTTAAACAATATTTTCCATTCAAATATTTTGTAAAACATTGTATGAAATGAAATGACTTGGGACCGATGTAACTTTGATGTTTATAAATGGAAATGATTTATTAAACGACGCGATTTTCATGCGTTGTCTATGATGTGAGTAATGTGTTATCCCGTAACACAAACTAGTCTTCCGCTGTATTGAGTTGTATAAATTTGGGGGTGTTACAGTTTGGTATCAGAGCTCTCGTTATAGAGAATGAAAGATTTTTAAAACCAAGGTTTTGAATAAAACATTTCAAAATCTTTTAACTATAAACAGTTTTCTAAAAATGTCTAAAAATCTTTTGACTATAACGGTGCCGAAGAATTCCCGAGTTACCGACAAGGCCAGACTGAGAAGTGTTATTTTAATATATATATAACTTGGATTATATATATATGATGTAATTTTATTACATGATTGTTTGATGATTATTTTGATATTTATACGAGGTATTTATACGACGTAGATTGTCACAAGGAACCCTAAATTCCCTAGTAAACTAATTGAAGCTATTCTCGTAGGAATTCTAGCTATCCTAGATCTAAACCAAGTTGTGGATATTTATGATCCCAACAAATGGTTGATATTCGTAGAAATATAGATATTAGTTGATTGTGAAATTGAAGAAGAATTGGCGAGATTAAATCTGATATCGATGTCATGACGATCTTTTCTTATAGAGTGAAGTTTGACAAAACGTTACCACCTAGAAATATGTCATCTGATTCGTTGTCATCCAATTCTTAAATCGAAATCGAAAGGGTGAATGTTGCACTTGAGGCTGTCATTGGAACCATTACCCAAAAGCCTCATGCCACTAATACCTTTCCGAGAAATCTGATTGAATGTGTGAGTCATCTCATGCTAGTGACTCATTTGATCATTGTTGTTGTAAGAACTATAGGATTGGAAATTAAGTGTTGATCATATCGAGCTTTTATTGCCCTTTTAAGGTTTAAAAATAAAGTTAAAGTATTGGGAAATGAGGTAGATATTGCATTGAGTATAAGTTGATTGAAACTTGAATGAAGTAAAATTTAACCTGTATGGAATAAGAGATTGTTAAGAGAAGTCGTTAAGTTCTGTGATTGAATTATAAGGTTTTAAATGATTGTTAGTTGTGTTAAGGGTTGTTCCTAGACCATTGTCCAATGACGAGGATGCCGAGTGTCCAATAAATAAATTAAAGAAATCTTCTTCTGAATTGGGACCAATGGATCTTCCAGGACATATGGAACACCTAATGACCCTTGTAGGTTAGTATTCATTGTGGTATCTTTAAAAATCCCTAACTTAACTGAGACATCAGTTGGTAGGATGAGTTCTGAGAATTGTATGACATAGTGACACGTAATGTGTTACGGTACAATTTTGATTTGTTTGTGATTAACGGAAAGAGTACCTTTGATTGCTAAATCCTACATGTATCGATGTTATCTATCTTTTCTTGCTTCTTTCTAATGCTCTCATTAGTGATGCAACCATTGAACAAGTACTCATCTTTATTTGAGTTACGTTGTGGATTATTCTTTTTGGGCACCATCGAGGTCATGAACCTCATGATTATTTGGCAAAAGCTCATTTCCTATCATATTGTAGTTAGTTCTTGGTGAACAACTCTTCATCACTCTTTTACAGATCACTCATTGTTTTTATAAGATAAAACAGTATCCATTGAGAAAAATTGAATTTTCATTACCGTAAGGATAATCTAAAGTGAGATTTATATGTAATCATTATCGAAATGAGGTTATTTATGAAACCCCTTGGAAAACTTAATTGTTTTCATAACAAAGAAAATCTTTGTAAATTTATTTTTGATTATTATTTAAGAATTAAGCATGAAAATGTTTTTATTATAAACATGATGATAAAATTTTGACAAACTGAGTATTGCATCGTTAATCTTGAAATTGTATATAGTTGCGCGCCTACATACAATTTAGAATGGACCATGCAAGGCTGATTAGTAGTCACCATAAAATTGATTAATAAACACTAAATTTTCTTTGAAGATTGAGAAAGATTAAAATTTATGAGATCTGCAAGAAGTGAAAAATAAGGACATAGTGTTAGGGACACCTACATATGTGCCTGTAGCATCTATTCTTCTGAGTCGAATTTACTCATCTGTGGAAATTGTCTTATTTGACAATTGATATTCACTTCTTGTCCAATTCTCTCGTAGTGAGATTCTTAGGAGAAGTATCTGATTACCGAGTGTTGATACCCGACTGGATGTATCGACGTTCCTATCATTTCTTTTGATTTGATTTCATTTGAATGACCTAGGTAACGATCCGAGGAGCTTTCGAATGCGTACTCAAATTATGAAAACATGGGATATATTCATATTCGTTAAATGTTTTCGTCAGTATCTGATTTGAAATTCTCTCGCGTAGATTATGCGTTGACCCTACTCTTTTAATGGTAGTTGTGTCTCCATATATCCTTGAATTTGTGAAGGATTATGAGTTATTATTAGTCTTTTGAGAAGTTCACATCTTATCAACGGCAATGAAACTAGAAAGTTGGTAGCGCCATTAGAATGGATTGATTGATTATGACATGACGACATTGTCTTAATTGATGGGAACTCGAGTAGAATTCCCCTAAATGATAAGATGTTGATTATCAAAAGTGATCTAAATAATTCTTGATGGATGACCATATCCTGCATTTAGACTTGAAATTTATACCGTGAATGGTTGTGAACTAGTCATAGATATTATAATCTAGAAAGAACCTAATATGAATTTATTAAAAGATGTTTCTGTTATCTGAAATTTTTGAAGGTATTTGTTGGTCAATTACCTAGACTTTCGCCATTAAGGCAAGTTGAAATTGGTATTGATTATATTCCCGGTGCTGCACCTGTGGCTTGTGCACTGTACGTCAGCACCATCTGAATTAAAGGAATTATCGTACAACTGAGAGAGTTGTCGAAGAAAGATTTTATTCTACCGAGCCCGTCATCATAAAGAGCTATGGTGTTATCATTCCTTATATTTATAGATTACTATGAACTGAGTAAATTGACAATCGAAAACGATATCCATGACTCGAAATGGAAGATTTGTTCGATCATTTACAAGGTTCTAGCGTATGTTTTAATGATTTGATCCATGGCATGGTTATCATCAACTTCGCATCTGCGAAAAAGATTATTTATTCCAATCACTACATCCGGTACTTGTAATGAACATTATGAGTTTCACGTGATGTCGTTTGGATTGACTAATACACATGTAGTATTCATAAAATTGGTGAATCATGTGTGTAGGCTGTAAATTGATAAATTCATGCTCGTGATCATTAAGGATCATTGGTTTGTTTATAAGAATAAGAATGAGTTAATAATTAGTTCTAAAATTGCCCTGAATTGGCCGAACAATGAAAACCTGAACCTTGAATAATTGATATGTGGTTAAAGACTTAAACCTTTACATTATTTGACTATGTGATTAATAGATAATGGAATATATTGACTCTTCAAAAATTAGAAGTCATTTAAGACTTTGGATTTTACTAAAAAGAAAATGGGAATATGTTTTAATAAATGTTTTAACAAAGGATTTTTAAGGGATTATTCCCTTATAACCAAAACATTTAACTAAACTCCTGTTTAGGGGTAAATGTTTTTGCATACCTTAAGACAACTTAAGAAGGATTGAGGAAATCATTTAAACCATGACTTGAAATTTGAAACGACACTTTTTGCTTTTCAACTAAGAAAATTTTGACCAAAGTTTATCCAAAGATTTTTTTCGAACATCTACGAATCTTAATAATCATTTTCGATAAATCAACAAAAATCGTGTTAACTAAATTAAAAAAAAAATATTTTGAACATTTTCATATAATTGGACGGACTAAGAAATTTAAAATCTTTATGTTTACATTTCATAAAAATTGAAAATTTATTATTTAATTAGTTGTAATAATTATCGACGCTTTAAACGTCGGATTGAGTAAAACGGATAAAAATGATAGTAAAGACGAAACTAAAACATAGAAGATATGAAGAAAGAATTTTGAATAAATACGGTTAGGATATTTATTTCATCAGGAAAGTGAACATAATTACTGACACATTATGTATAAAATATAAAGAACCAATTAGGATGTATTACTTAATAATGAAGGTGCAAAATAAATTGCCGAGCAATATAAAATTAAACTATGTTTGTAAGAAGGATAATATAAATAATAAAAAGGGGTTCGCGGATAATATGAACCATTTAAATTGAGAAGCCAATAGCGTTAAATGTTTTAATGGCCACTTATGGTTGCCTAAATATGAAGGATTGTGAGATATAGTTATATGGGAATCTTGTAAGTATAAGTATTCTATTTATGTCATTTATGACTAAAAGTATCTTTGTCTGAAGAAGTTGTACTGATGGCAATTATGAAGGCAGACATCGCATCATACATTAGTAAACGTCTAGCTATTGCAAAGGTCATCATCTGAATTTGATTCGATTTGGGTCATCGTCGACAGACTGACCAAATCTGCTAATATCATTCCCGTTAATGATAAATGCAAAAAGAGTTATGTAAACATAGTGTGCTTGTATCAAACATCTTTATCAAGATCCTCGCTTCGCATCGAATTTCTAGAGATTTGCTCAGAAATCAATAAGAACGAACCTTGATGAGAGTACTATGTACCTCCCCAAATCGAAGGGACGAGGTAAAGTAACGATACAAAGTAATATAAGTGCTGTTTTATGTTTGAATGATTGACCTTTGGTAATAGACCGTATAATCGTTTTCCTTTGGAGAGATTATCTTTGATAATCATCGTGTTAGGATTGAGATCGAATCATGTTAGGATCTAAATATTAGAGCATCTGTAAGCAAGAGTTGAGATGAAGACATCCGACATACACCCATTGTGAGTTGGACATGTCTTTTAGGTTTAAGGTTCCTATGATGGCGAACCTATCCTTGCAAAATACTCGACCCGCGAGATCTGAAATGATTGTTGAAATTAGGATTTGATTATTAACTGCCGATAGTGGGCAGGAGGTTATGTGAATATGAAAAGTAGATCTTGAAGTGCCAAATGGGTAGCGAAGTTATGCCACAATTTTTAAACTTGGAAAAATGAATTCATGATCTGACAAATCATGGGATATAAGTCCCCGTTGTATGGGACCATTGAGATGATGTAAAAGTTGGGATTGAAAGGCATATAAGCTGGATCTACCCTAGGACTTCAAGAACTGCGTGAATTATGTTTCGTTAATCGAACTTGATGGAATATCTATCAAGTGAAAATCTGATTGTTCTTAGTAAAGCTTAGATCGGCGAAAAGTTGCATTCATCAGAAACCCGTGAACATCATGGATAGAGAAAGTAAGTCAACATTAAGCCTGATCTTATTCCCGTAGTTATGTTTGCTGAAACTCGCGTATTGTAACAGATTACACTTATGAGAAAAGATCGGATGTGGAGGAAATACCCACATGGCTTTAACTCTATAAGAAGCGAGTAGTAAGGTAAGATGATCTTTGAGGACAAAGATCCTGTTTAGAGGTAAATGCTGTGACAATCCGTCAATTTATGGTTGATATTTTATTCTCGAATATTATTTAAAAACATTATTTTAATGTTACAATATGAACTCACTTATTTTTGGGAAGAAATTTGGATTTACATCTTGAAGTAGCGTCGACTACGTCTAAACCGGAGGATTCAACGTTACGTGCTTACGTTTACATACACCATCTTTGGTGACATTCTGACAATTCAGAAAATAAATTTATCCGTGAATATTATTTTGGATTTTTAAATTTGTGTTGGTTCATAAACTCACAAATTTACGAGAAGAGATTAGGACTTACGATTTTATTTTAACGTCCTTTACGACTAAACCGGAAACCTTAGGATTACGTATTTACGTTTTCGAACTCCGTTTTTAATGAGATAATTTTTATTAGATTCGTTTTGTGCCGTTGATTCATAATTTATAAAAACGTTTTTCGTAAAACGACCCGAGGGCACGCAAATCGAGAAAACTAGAATCGAGGAGTACCCGTAAATAATTGGGGATGAGACAAAATAACTTTTGCCCCACCCCCATATATGGGACTTCCAACATCAAGCAACAACACACCAAATAGGTGTCAAATTATAAGCATAATGCTTACACTTGTAAGCTAAGCTTACAAGTGAAGCTACTTCCAACATCAAAACCACAAACCAAAACCACTCTTCCCATTTCCACCCATGCAAAACAAGCTAAATCCTCTCTTCCTCTCTCTAGGATTTCGTCCCATACTCCCCATAAACACCCCATTTGATCCAAATTCAACCACAAACTATTGTTATAACTTACATATGTTAATCTCCATTCAAAAAGAGGAAGATTGGTGCAAGTTTTAACATCCAAGGAGGAGTTTCCATAGAGTATTAGGGCTGATTATCCACAAGGTATTCATGAAGAATGGTGGTCTTGAAGATGGTCTTGGTTCATCACAAGTTTCTCCATCAAAATCCATGTCAAAATCATAACCTACATCAACTTGGTGGTATAAAGATTGTCCTCCTCATACTCTTGTTATTTTTATTATGTAATCATGTATTTTATTTCCTATTTTATATGTATATGATGATTATATGATGATAAAAGTATTGTGTGGGGATTTGGTGTTGATAAATATGATTAAAAAGATGAAAAAACTATAAGAAACAAGGTTAAAATCTTGCTTAATTTAGATGACTGTATAAAATAGTAAAGAATCATATGGTAAACTGGTAAAATGACTTGAATAAATTGATATACAGTAAGCTATGGGTCTTTTACACATGTGAGAGTTGGCCATGCAATGGAATCATTGTAATGAGTGAGATATGATCAAAACAAGTTTAAGGTACAAATATGAGTTCACTGTTTTGGACGATTTTTAGAAAATACTTAAAAGATGATTCAACAGTAGCTATAGGAGAGTTAAATGGAGCACATATCATGTAGTTTATGTGATAAAAATTTGAGCTTCTGTCTCCATATAGAACTCTAGATATGTCAGTTTTGGTGAAGAGGAAAATAAAAATCAGATTTTGGAAATTAAAGTATAATACTATTATATAAGCACTCAAAATTATATTGTATAAAATGTAAAACTAAAACCCACTAACTCATGAATTTTATTTATATAAATATGTTAAAGGTTAAATAAATGGATAAATTATAAAAATGGTAGTGGAATAATATTTATAAGATATAAAAACTATAAACTTGATTTTACGACTTTTTCGGCTATTACCGTAAAAATTAACGTTTTTGCTAAGTAAAACTTAGACGTTTGGACCCGTCTAATGTGAACTTTATAAAACTCATATACTGATATATAAACATATAGAACAAGTAAAAACCGATAAAACCCGAACTATATAACATACGGACATTAACGGACTAAGTTAACGTTATTGGACTAATAATACAACAAAATGGACTAAAACACTTATAAACTTATTTATTGGGCTTAACCCATTTAGGCCCAACATGTAAAGTATAAATACTGATAATATAAGTATAAAATGGATTAATACAAGTTAAAGAACTTATAATAAGTTTATTGGACTTAAAACTTGTAAATAGATAAAACTAGTAAACTAGTATAAAAGTTATCGACACATAACACTAAAACGAGTAAATAAGAATATGTAAACCAACTTGATCATCATATATAAATAATCATCATATGTATACATAATTGTTATTTTTATAAAGTCATTGTACATGAGTCTAAGACGAGTATTATTTGTCTAGGTTTCCGTGATTGAAGCACGTACCGTACATCCGAATTGCCGATAACCCGCCTTCCCACATCAACGTGAGTTCATTGCCTCGCACTCTTTTAAATGTTTTTATGAAATGTTTTATAAACCCGCGAGGGAGATAACATGTTAGTTTTTATAAAATAGGACGCCATTTGTCCCGATTGTTTTTTTATTGATTTGGACCCGAATGATTGAATGACCTGATTGTATGACCCTATAAATGATTAAAGGACCCGATAGATGAAATTACATGGATTATTAAAGTTAGGTTATGTCACTAAAAGTCCCATTAGCATGAATTGTGAACTACCGGAAGTTGGTAGACGCTTATGCATATAATAGTACTATTTGGGGACGATCACCCCAGTTCGCGCCTTGGCGGTTGATCCCTGTCGTGCCACATTGATTGGTAAGCGAATTTATGTATGAGAAGATTTCCATAGCGTGACCTTTGTGACGACACGCTACTTTAGATGGGCAAATTGAGTATCGGGTTAGCTACCCGTTGTTGGTTTAGTAAGGTAACAATGTCATGCGGCTTATAATAATCCAAAATTAACAAAATAATACTAGACGCTCCGAATTACGATGTATTGCCTGACTAGCAATACAGGGTCATACTATTGATATTATGTTCGTGTTTTGGTTTTCATAAGCATATTCGTATAACGGTTTTTATTATCATACAACGTCATAAGACGTATTGTATGATGTTTTTACGACATTGGCTCGTATAATGATTTTTAAGGCAAACGCCTATATTATGATTTTGATGAAGATTTGTATAAAATAACTTTGGCTATTTTATGGCCTATTAAAATGATTTGTACAAAATGATTTTCAGTAATAATTTTATACTGATATTATATTGATGGATTTTATTAAACTCTATGAATTCACTCGGCGTTATCTCTGACCCTTTTCTTTTAACATGTTTTATCTCAGGTACTTGAAGGTAATTCTTGGGAAGACAACAAGAATTCATGGCCCGCACTTAAACAATATTTTCCATTCAAATATTTTGTAAAACATTGTATGAAATGAAGTGACTTGGGACCGATGTAACTTTGATGTTTATGAATGGAAATGATTTATTAAACGACGCGATTTTCATGTGTTGTCTATGATGTGAGTAATGTGCTATTCCGTAACACCAACTAGTCTTCCGCTGTATTGAGTTGTATAAATTTGGGGGTGTTACAAAAGTAACGTTCACGGTGAACGGATCCCAAAATCCAATTTCTCACAAAAAACTGTTAATCCTTACGAGAAGAGCCGGCAGCGGCGCCATTTGATACAAGGGTTTTGTATGGGTTCAATTAAAGTTCTCGGTATCTTCTCGAATCGATCACGGTTCAAAGTGGAATAGTTGTTCTTGGTTACTAAAAAGGGGATTGGTTTTCTATTCTACTAAAAAGAATTAAAAGAGCAAGGTGATAAAATTAAGCTAAAAACACTAGACAAATTAAAATCAGATTAAAAGAAATAAATTGGAATTAAAATTAAACAGTAAAACAGTAAAACAGTTAAATACCCTTACTTGCAAAACTACTGATTCGGAATAAAACTACTAATCCAGAAACCTTCATTCGGAATATAGCTCTTCATCCGGAATAATTAACACAAACTGCTCATTCGAAATAATTGGACTTATGCGGAATATGATGGTTCATTCGGAAGATTTGCTTTATTCGGAAGATTTGCTCGTTTGGAATAATCTGATGAAACTTTGGTTCGGAACATTTTGACTCATCCGGAAGATATGTTGATTCGGAATACTTTTGCTCATGCGGAATACTTTCGATTCGGAATAACTTAAACAAGAGGCTTCATTCGGAATAACCAAAAACTGATTCGGAACATTTCTAGAAAAACCTTGATTCGGAATATTTAGACTGATCCGGAATATTTAATAAAAACCTTCTTTCAGAACATTTAAAAAAACTGAGACGGAACATTTTTGAAAAACCTTGATTCGGAATACTCACAACAAAAAGCTTCACTCGGAATAATGGTTGCTCATTCGGAATATTTTAACAAACCCTTCATCCGGAATAAATTTCCTTCATTCGGAATCTGGGCTAATGAAGAAGTGCGAAGAACAGGGAAACAATAACTAACGATTTTTACCAAAATCAACCAAGTTTTTAACCAAAACTTAAACAAAACTAACCACCAATCATTTACTAACAATAAACATCAATCCGAAATAATAAAAACACAAAACCCACTTACTTTTTAAGATTAAAATCAACCAAACAAAGCTTTAAGACTTTGAATCAAAAAGAAAAAGATGAACAAGATCAATGGAAGGATGATATTAAATGATTAAGGTTTAAACAATCAAAAGTAAAGATTAAGACTTACAAGATTCGTGAAAACAAAGATAGAAATCACCAACACCTTAATGGTGTTGGTTACCCTACGAAACAAAGAAAAGAAAATAAACTGGAATGAAAAACTAGTTGTGATGTGTGAAGGGTTCTTCTATTTATAGGTCTAGTGGTTGGTTTGTGAGTGGGCTTTCTTCTTTCTTTTCGTCTTCTCGTCTTTTCAGTAAAGTTGACGTTTTCGATTCTGATTCGGGATTTGTCGACGAATAAATTCAACTCGTCTTTTAATTTCTTCATTTAATAGACTTGAGTTCTTTCGACATATGTAAATCTTCCATCTTTGGTCCTTTTCTTTGACAAATCTTCAAATATGCCCATTGACTTCAAATCTTTTGCATCTCTTGGACTATAGACTTCGTCTTTTCGTCTTCTTCTACGATAAAACCCGTGCAATCCCATGTTTTTTTCAATATTTATCCGGTTGGCTCTGAAAACACAACAAATACACAAACCACGCATAATTCAAAACAAATGATATTAAATACGCGTTTTGGTCTCGTTTTAGCAAGAAATAAGTGGTAAAAGGATGGTTGTTTTCACACCTATCAACTACTTTGATACCTATTCGCCCGTGACGCGAATAACCTCTATAGAAGTTCACCAAATGGATGTCAAAACGGCCTTTCTAAACGGAGATTTAGAAGAAGAAATATATATGAACCAACCCGAGGGTTTCATAGCTCCTGGACAAGAGGGCAAGGTTTGTAGACTTGTTAAGTCATTATATGGCTTAAAGCAAGCTCCCAAACAGTGGCATCAAAAGTTTGATCACACCATGTCAGAGAGTGGGATCAAAATTAATGAATGCGACAAGTGTGTTTATGTGAAGGACACAAGTGTCGGATATGTGATTTTGTGTTTGTATGTCGATGATATGCTTATCGTTGGTAGTAACGACAAGGTGATCAGATCTACCAAAGACATGCTAAAATCAAAATTTGACATGAAGGATATGGGTTTACCTGATGTGATCCTTGGAATAAAGATCATACGAACCCAGAATGGACTTGTGTTGAGTCAAGCACATTACGTGGACAAAATTCTCAATACTCATAATACGGGGGATTCCGGCCTAGCTAGAACTCCAATTGACACCAGTTTGCATTTATCTAAAAATAGAGGCTTAGGTGTTTCCCAATTAGGAGTATTCAAGGATTATTGGCATGTTAATGTACTTGATGACAGGTACCCGACCTGACTTAGCATACGCTGTTAGTAGGCTAATCAGGTATACGAGTAATCCAAGTTATACACATTAGAAAGCTGTACTTCATTATTTGAGATACAGTCGCGACTATGGACTACATTATGAAAGACATCCTGCTGTTATCGAAGGATACAGTGATGCAAATTGGATCTCCGACATAAAGGATTCGAGAACGACTAGTGGATATGTGTTTACACTAGGAGGGGCGGCTATATCATGGAAGTCTTGCAAGCAAACAATTATAGCTAAGTCCACGATGGAATCTGAATTTATCGCGCTAGATAAATGTGGAGAAGAGGTAGATTGGCTACGTCAATTCGTAGAGGACATACCAAGATGGCCAAAACCATTAATGGTCATTAGTATACATTGTGATAGTAAATCGGCCATGGGAAGAGCCAATAGTACAATGTATAATGGGAAATCCAGACATATCCGTCGTCGACATAACTCGATACGACAACTACTCTCAAGTGGAGTTATCTCAATTGATTATGTGGCGTCAAAGGATAACATAGCGGATCCGTTTACAAAAGGCTTAAGCAGAGAGTTAGTTAGTAAGTCGTCGAAAGGAATGGGACTAAAGCCCTTAAAGGAATGAGTTTCTATGAAGGAAAACCTAACCTAGTTGACTGGAGGTCCCAAGATCTAGGTTCAATAGGAAAACCTAATGATAGAAATGTGGGGGAAGTCACGTAAATATGGGGGAGTTACTCAATAGAGTAACTTTCCTAGTCCATTCCTAGAATAATGTGACTTGTTGAGAGGTTAAACATATGGCTTAATGTTTTAGGATGAAATCATAAAGCTAAATGATTCAAGATGAAATCATAAAACATATGCTTTTAATGATTTAGGATGAAATCACCTATGTGAGAGAAAAGTAGGGTCGCTTCGAAGGAAATTGTGGGGGCGCAATTTCTAAAAGCTCTTACAGAACCAGGCTAGTGCTCATGACCATAACGGGCACGACTATGAGGACTTGACAATGTTAGGGAGAGTCATGTGTGAGTGTGTATTGTCGTCTACGTAAACAGAGGTTGAGTTCAAAGACATCGCATCTACTCAGATCTAGGAGACTAAGTGCATCTCACAAGGGAAGGTTCAAAGGGTCACGCCTAACTATCCTATGCAGGACTCAACTGCAGAAATTTCGCCGAATGTTTCGTGTGATTTCGACCGATCTCCATTCATGTGGGGGATTGTTGGAAAAATATAATGGAAAAATAGTGTTTTACTAACTTTGGACATGTATAATTATTAGCGGATATAATTATTGAGTGTAAGGGCAAGTCGAGCCATTATATGTTCAAAACAGAGTTAGTATGAATGAGATATCGAGTCATAAAGAATGGTATTTGGAATGGAGGAAATTGAGTAATAACAAAAATTAATGTGTCAATAAGTGACAATTAAATTAGTTATTATCATTTGCAATTTTGAGTCATTAATTGATATCAAATTGTTCTTATCATAATTTGCTTAGTATCATTGACTAGGAAATGTGACTGCCATACAAATGGAGTATGTATTGTCATCATTATCTCCTAGCAAATATATGATTGGCATAAAAGTGACGTTGACATGCTATATCTTTGCAATCAATTGTTAACTGGTTGACATATTTGAAATGATGCTAATGTTATCTGATTGAACTGATGAGTACAATGGAAAGATAATATGCATGAGTCATTGACAGATAACAAATTGATTTTTATCATTTCAAAAGTTAATAGCTAGCCATATTCACATGGATGCATATAAATAGATGACGATCTCTACTATTTCAGAGACACCAACGAAAAACACAAAAAGTTTACTAGTTCCATTGATATATTTCTGGCGGTCTTTTCGATCTGAAGCACACTACTTTCCGTGATCTTTCAGGCAAGTATGTCATGTCCGGCTGTACAACAGCTTTGAACGTTGTACCCTGGGAAACAGACGACGAATCTGTTTTAAGGGAATCGTGTTAAACACGAGCCTCGTTTCACGACCGTTTACTGCTTTTACTTTCATTAGTTAATTCTATTGTGTTTTAGTAGCTTTGTAGGTTTTTTAAAATGTTGACTCAATGAGAAACGCGGTTTCTCTTTTGTTTGTATGTAAAACCCGCATGCTTTTACCATGAATAGTCCCCTTACGATCGTACGTACATGATTAGAACTTTCCTTTAGCATGTTTACGTTTCACGAATATTATTTATAGGTATTACGTACGTGTTAATACACGATAATAAGTACGTACGTGGTAATACACGATAAATATTAATTACTAACTACACAAATATTAAAATACACAAACACGTAAGTGGTCATTTAAACACGACAAGTATTACGTAAATTAACATTACGTATAACATATGAAATTATTACAAGTAATTCACGACATAAAATACACGAAACCGAATACGTATTTAATTAAACGCGTACGTTTTATTAAACGAATAATACAAACATATAAGAGTAAGATTTTGGGCTGTTTTAGACAAATAAGAAAAAGGAAGGACTTGGTCTCAAGGCCCAAGTGTGTTTGTGCCGTGTATATCAAAAAGACGGGAGGAGTAGTTTCTTCTTTTTTTAGACAACACTTAAACATTCCATAAAACCCTAAAACATAGAAAACAGCCGCGACTTCTTTGCCTTGTTCTCTTTGACGTCGACCAACATCAAGAAACCAGGGGGAAATCACCAGGGCTTGATCAAGAACAAGATGTGATTCGTGTTAATTCCTAAACCCTAGAAACGCAAGTAAGAAAACCCTAATCTTGTTTTTTTTTTTGTTTTTTTATTTTGTTCCTTCATTAATTGATCTAGCATCCAGATAATTAATTGATAAACACGTTAATTACAAGCTTAAACTATGCGGGTAATGGGGGTTACTGTTTGGATTTGGATCTGCACGTTAACCGAGAGTCCTAGACCCTCGGTGGGCGTTTTTCCCTTCAGCCGCAACCCCTGCAGTCAGCAGGGGTGCGCTTGGCTTAACAGTGGAAACAGCGGCCTAGCAGGGGTGTTTAGGTTTGGTCTGCCAGTGGGAACCCACGGCTGGCAGGCTTAGCCTGTCGGTGGGAATTTTATAGCCAGTAGGGGGAAACACAGAACTGCCAGGAGTAACTGGCAGTTAAGGGGTGTTTGGATTTTGGTTTAAAAACAGACTTAAGGGTGTGTTTGGCTGTTAGTTTAATAAATAAGGGTTAAGGGGCTCTTTGGTTCGGCTTAAATGTAAAAACGACACGGGTTTCACGGTTTATCACGGGTTCAGGTTACTACATGGATTAATAAAATAATACATGGGTTCGAGTATTATTTTTTACAAGTTATTAGCTTTAACATATATATTAATTTACAAGGTAAATTAAATTAATTAAACACGACTTATAATTACATGATTATTTATTTACAAGTTTAATTAAATTAATTTGACATGTTACTAAATAATTTAATTACAACATGACTTAGGTTATTTTTATTATTAATAATACATGGATTTTAACCTAAGTATTTATTATTTATAATAGACTATATAACTAATTAATTATTAAAACCATGACTTATAATTAGTTAATTTACATGACTTAGGTTATATTATTAATAGTTAATAATACATGTTTTAACCTAAGTATTTATACCTTTATTAAATTAAAACCATGTTATATTTAATTAAATACTTTAACATATAGTTTATGTAATTCACATGAAATAATTAATAAACTATACTTTGTAACTACATGACTTAAAATAATAATCATAAAACACTTAAGCTTATATAATTAGCTTATTTAACCAGCTTATATCTATTTATGGAAACTTTCCATTTTTAGAAACTTATTTAATTAAGGCAGCTAATCTATTTATGGAAACTTTCTATTTTTAGAAACTTATCTATTTTAAGCAGTAATTCTATTTTTTTTGAAACTTTCTATTTTTGGTAACTTTCTATTTTTGGAAACTTTCTATTTTAGGAAACCTACTATTTTTAGAAAGTTACTTATTATCACACAGCAAGTATAATAATACATGAAATACAAGTAATACTTAATCAGAATAGACAGAATATTAGATAAACACAGTGTTAAGCTTAAAACAGTAAAACATGACATGAACATATAAAATAAGCTAATACATGATATAAAACCAGTTACGTATTTAGTAATCAGATACTTATACACGTATGTATTTATGTAGCATTAGTGATACCGAAGTAGGACTCTCTTCCGTTCGTCTTCTTCGTTCACTGGACATAAGGTACGGATTCCCGTCCTTTCAGTATGGACATTCTTACCTTATTAGGATTCCCCGTATGCAGCCAACTGTTTTCCCGTAGTATAAGTTTATATGTTTGATTTGCTTATGTTTAAATTAGAATACCTATAGCCATATACATGCATGACCAGTTTCACCTAGTTATAGAGGTACCATAACCATAACATTAGAGGCACTGGTGTTATGACTTCACCACGGCAGAGTGATTGCTCGTGGCGTCCCTCAGCTTTTGGCCATATTATTATATTTATCATGTGGGGCGTATGGGTGCATCCTAGTTACATGTTTTTCAGCAGATTACTCAGTATGAATGTGGTGTGTGCTTTGCATCCTTCACAAGGAGCTGATCCCTCCTACCCAAAACCAGTATATTAAATTAGAGGCAGCCCCTCTAATTTGCATGATGAGGTCACCCCTCCAAGTATTCATGCACGGTGGATTTTCATGACCTATATTGGCTAATGGTAAAATATGCTAAACATTTTTCATAAAATAAACATAAGACATTCCAAACTATAAAACCAGTTTTATGAACATGTTCCAGGTTTTCCAGGACTTATACATTTCCGCTGCTATTAAGTCTTTATTATGTTTTAGTCATTTATACTATGTCTATATCTGTGCACTGAGCGTTTTGCTCAGCCGTTACTTTCCTTTCCATGTCCCAAAACGGCAGGTACCCTAGGAAAGACTCGAGCATTTGGAGGACGTGCATAGGATGGAAGCTGCTAGATACTTCTTTTCCTTTTTGCCTTCATATACTTATGCTTGTTTAGTCTTTCATTCATTTCTTTTGCTTTATTATGTTTTGGGCTTATGTTTGGGAACCGATGTTTGATTCTGGTTATTAATAAGTGTGTAAACACTTATCCTTTTGCCACTAAAATCAAGGAAAAACAAGACCTAATCATGTGTTTAATATCATAAAAGTCGGAATTATGTGTGGTTTTGTGTTTTTGTGTTAAATAGGTACAAATGATCAAAAGAAGAGAAAACACGGGATTTCATGGTCAAATGTTGAAGAAAAGTCCAAAAAGAGACGAATACAAAGTCAAAAGACCAAAAGTGTGCCCAAGTTCATGAAAACCGGCTAAACCGACACGAGTTTGAAGATAATGAACAAGAAAGCCGAAATCGAGCTCGTTCTTACTGGATTTAATATCATTTGAGTTTAATGGGCCTTGTGGGTCCCACATTTGCTTATTGGGCCCACAAGCCCATTTGGAAAACTTAATCATATGCTAAATGGAGATAAAGGTCCAATTAAAAGCCCATTTACTAACCTATTTTTCACGGATGAGAAAGGAAAATTGGGCCTCAAGCCCATTTGAAAGATTCACAATGGAACGGATGAAATTGTATTCACTTGGTCAATGAAATGGTCAACAAATAGATCCCACTCTCATCTCACAAACGTAACACCCCCCAGTCAACCCTAATCCCACTCTCACCCACGTGTCTATTTTTACCCAACCACAAAATAAATAAATACTTTTCCCCACTTTTTAATTACGTTACAAACAAAGTTTTTCACCCACTTCTTTCTTCTCCACAAAGAACGCAGACTTCCCCCCAAACCCTAATTTTTTACCATCAAAAAAATTAACTCACCCAAAATTGGGGGTTTTACCCAATTCGTGTGATTCACACGATTTGGGATTAAATCCCCATGAAAAACGGAGCATGCACTCATGGTGGTCCTCTCTTCCATCTCCTGACGTGGCTATTTCCCTTATTTTGATTGGCCAAAACACCTTTACCACCCTAATCCCTCCAATAATCATTTGCCACATCACCTTTAACAAACACAACAAACACAAATTTATCCACCTTGGCAATCCATGGCTCAAGTGGTGTTTTCCAGTTGTTGATGAAAAGAGAAGAAAGAGAAAAGATGATGGACGATCCTGATTGAAGACCTTGGGCACCAAGGAAATAGTTTTAGGGTTTTCCTATAAAACCCCTTTATGTGTAATTTATTCATGAGCACTTTTTCTTTATTTTTAATTTTCTGCAAATTAGATTTTAGATTAGGTTTATTGTATTTTTAATTTTCCAGTCTTGTAATTTTTAATTAATTAATGAAAAGTTGGATTTAAATTTATTTCGTCTCTTTTTAATTCCTATTAAAGTCTAATTTTCATCTTTAAATCCTGTTTTTTATACTGTTTATCATTATTATTATTATTCGATTAATATAAAAAAAATAAAAAAATAAAAAAAATAAAGGAAAGAGTGATAGTTATTTTCCCCACTGGGAAAATATTAAAATAAATACATGTTCGAGAGTTTCTGTTTGGATCGAAGAGTGCTGATTGGTTCGAAGTCGACGTTGATTAACGATGGTGTTTGATTCGTTGTTTCGGTTCACAAGGTGGCTCAGCGCCTTACCTTTGGCTCAGAGGATTCTCCAAAAAGGTGTTAATCTCATTTTTAATTTTTGTTTCATTTTAAGTTTATTATCTGCTAGTTTATTTGTCTAAGTTTTGAGGTTATTTGGATTCTGCTTTAAAGTTTTATATTAATCTGGTCTTTGTTATTTCTTTTTATTATTTCAGATTTTGTAGTTGAATTGGTTATCAGTTTTATGTATCTGCTTTTCAATTGTGTAATTAATATTACTGTTGAGTTTTTGTTTAGTTTAGTATCTATGTTTTCAGATCTGCTTATTAGGATTGTAGCTTATTTGATTAAACTTATTTGCATTTTATTTTGGTTTGGTTTAGTGTAAATGCTTAATCCTGCTTTTGTTAAGTTTACAGTATTGTTGATTGGTTTACAATCAGTCCAAAAAATTCCAAGTAAAAATAAAATAAATAGCTAAAAATTTGGTCTCTGCTGGGTATCGAACCCCCGACCTCTTGTTCGCCTGCCAAACGACACAACCATCTCTTCCATTCTTTCTTTTGTGTATTACTTCATGTCATAGAATTAATATAGCTTTTTCCTTTATAAGCTGTCAGTTTTGTTTATTTAGTTTTTAATACAAGTTTTAGTTTTATAAATTTAAATTTAATTAAAAGTTTTATATTAATTTTTTTACTTTTAGAAATTTTAAGTATTTTTAAATTAAGTTTAAATTTTATAAATTAGTTTTGTTTTAAAATAATTGTCGTTTAAAAGTTATTATTTTGGTTAAGTTTTGTTAGAAAGTATTTTTCATTTAATTAGATTTACGTTTTATTAAAAGTTCAAATTAATTTTCACATTTGTTTTAATAGTTTTTAAATATAGTCTTAAATAGTTTTCAAAATAGTTAAAAGAGTTTCTATTAGTTTAAAATAGTTTTTATTTAAATTAGTTTTAAATAGTTTTTAAATTTAAATAGATTTTAGCTTTAAAATACAAAAATATATTTTACCAAAAACAAATATAGTTTTACGTTTAATCGGATTTCAATTCGAGTGAGTCGAGGAAAAACGAACTTAATTGGACTTAAAAATCCTAGTATTAAAATGGCGCCACTGCCGCTTCGCTCGTACGATTGACGATTCTTCATGAAGACGTTTGGATTTTGGATCCATTCTCTTTGAACGTTACTTTCTTGCACAAAAAAATCAAAAAAATCAAAAATACAAAAAAATCAAAAACTTAAAAATACAAAAAAATTAAAAAATCACAAAAAGCAAATTCTTTCCTAAGATTTGCACCAAAAAAAATTAAAAAATCAAAAGTAATACTTTTTCCTAAAAGTATTACACCAAAAATATTACGTATTAGTGTTATTTTTCTTAGTTCGATTTCTTTCGATTTTTATTGTGAATATATATTTTTCTAAAAAAATACAAAAAATTGATTTTCTTTTACTATATTATATTACGTAGCACAATAATTTACCTACTTTTCAAATAAGCCTTAGTTGGGATTTCATCACCTAACTATTGTATTCGCATCCTAAACGAAATAAAAAGGCAAATTAGATAAATACTAGTAAGACGTTTGAACTCGACATATACAAACTATAAGGTGGGTGTAAGGCGACGCGCTATAAAAGGCCGTCTAAGGAAAAAGGTTTTTAAGTGCTTTATGCCACCTCGTTTCCCCGCTTGCTTGTGCGTATATTGAGAGGGACGACCGATTATTGGTTTGCCAACTCAAGTAGTACTTAAGTATATATTTTTTGTAGCTTTTTACTATTGCACCTCGAGAGGGAAAATCCTTTTCCTCTCAAAGTCGACCGAGGTCACCTACCTCATTCCAAGTTTTAATTGTATGCGCACTCGCGCGCATACATACATACCTATTGGTGTACCAAATTCTTCCAATTCTTTCAAAAAGAAGAAGAAGAAGAAAAACAAAAAGTCCGTCATTCAAGCCGATCCCGTTGAAGGAAACGGATAATCGACCAATGATTGAGATTCTACAATCTCACGTTGAAGGAAACGATGACGCGATTGTGGTGCCGGATATTGGAGCTAATCATTTTGAACTTAAAACGGGTTTTATTCAAATGGGTTCCGCTACACCATTTTTAGGCCGTACTAATGATGATGCACACGCTCATATCAAACGTTTCATACAATTAGCAAATACCGTCAAATACAATGGGGTGCCACAAGAGGCAATTCGTTTGCAACTCTTTCCTTTTTCCCTCGAGGGACAAGCCCATTTGGCTTGATAAGGAACCACCTCAAAGTATTACAACATGGATTGATTTAGAGACCAAGTTCATTAACTACTTTTTTCCACCATCACAGACCACATCTTTAAGGAATGAAATCATTACCTTTGAACAAAAGTATGGGGAAACTTTTAGTGAGTCTTAGGATCGATTTAAAGAGCTTTTAAGAAAATGTCCACAACATGGTTTCACTAAAGTGCATCAAATAAATACGTTTTACAATGGTTTAACTCTAAATGACCAAGACTCACTTAATAGTGCCGCGGGGGGCAATATTCTTGTGAAATCAATGAACGAGGCTTGGGTCATAATTGAAAACAAGGCTAAAGTATAAACCAAGAGTGTTAGGGCCACTATCGCGAGTGCTAGTTCTAGTGAGAGTGACAAGAGAATCGATAAACTCACTTCGCTTGTTGAATCACTTGCTCTAAAAACCGAAACCCTAAATGGTCAAGTGAATGCCTTGAAAGAAACTAGTGAAACGTGTGAGACTTGTGGTGGACCACATTCATATTTCAATTGTGACAAGGTTTACAATAATCAACAACAACAAGTTTGTGCTTTTAATGCTAATGAAAGGGTTCCATTTAAACCAAATGTTGATGTTAACCATTTGTCTTACAAGAGTACTAATTACTTGGCTCCCCCGGGTTTTGTAGCTCCACAAAGACCACCCCCACCCACCCAAAATACCCAATACCAAAATAGGAACCAAGGTCCTCAAATGGGTAATTTTCAAGGGAATGCAAATCAAGGGAATTTTAATGGTCAAAATCAAGGGTTTCAAAATAACCAAGGTTTTTATAATAACAACGGTTTTCAATCTCAATATCAAAACCAAGGTTTTCCTAATCAAGGGGTTAACAATCAAGGGTTTAATCAAATGAACATGCAAAACCCTCAAATGGACTTGGTTCTACAAAAATTGACCGAACATGAGAAAATCATGAAAGCAATGCAAGAATCTACTAGACAAATGCAAGAGTCCAACGATAATAGATTTTTGACAATGATTCAAGACCTTAGACCCCAAGGAGCCTTACCATCCAATACCGAGATTAACCTTCGTGCTAATGTGAGTGCTATCAATACTCGAAGTGGAGCCACTTTAGTGGGACCTTCCATCTCTTCGCCCATAAAGGAGAGACAAGGCCCGGAGGTCATAATGAGTAATCCTACTCCCCCTTCGGTGATTCCTCCCACTACCACTCCTAGTTCTATTTCTCCCTTGCCGAAAGAGCCTATCCCTACGGTTGTTCAAGAAGCGAGTCCTTCTCCTTCTCAACCTTCAAAGTCTAAGCCTAATATTCCTTATCCTTCTAGGTTAGACAAGGCTAAAGTGCTCACCAAAGATGACGTTCATGTCTACAACTTTTTGAAAATGATTTCCAATGTCAATGTTAACATAAGCCTTATTGAAGCACTTTCTCAAATGCCAAAATTTGTGAAAATGTTTAAGATTTGCTTAATAAGAAAGAAAAAATGGTTGAGCTCGTGAACACCCGTTTAAATGAGAATTGTTCCGCGATTCTTCTCAAAAAGCTTCCCGAAAAGCTAGGAGATCCCGGACGATTCGTGTTACCTTACTCGTTTCCTCAAATCGATGATTGTATGGCTTTAGCGGATCTCGGCGCTAGCATCAATCTTATGCCACTTTCGGTTTGGAAACAATTGTCCTTACCTGACCTTGTACCAACTCGTATGACTTTACAGTTAGCTAATCGAACTCTCGCATACCCCGTTGGTATTGCTGAAGATGTTTTTGTTCGAGTTGGTACATTTACTTTTCCCGTGGACTTTGTCGTCATCGACTATGACATGGATCCTCGTATTCCGTTAATACTTGGTTGACCATTCTTACGATCCGGAAGAGTCTTATTTGACGTGGCCGAAGGGGAGTTAATTCTTAGGGTTCGGGATGAACAACAAGTTTTTAAAATGGGTAAAATCACAACAAAATCAAATGGAAAAGAGTCGGTCAATATGATTGATGTTCTTAATTATGATAATGAAGAGATTTTTATTAATCCTTTTGGAATTGAAAAGTCTAATCAAAATGATTTTGTGATAAATTCATCCCTTCCCTTAGAGCCTCAACTTTTTGAAACTCCTATTTGTGACACCTATAGTGATGACGCTTCTTCAAGTGATCACACTATCTTCGGTTTAGACGACCTTCCTTTTGACCCACCCATTTTTGATCAACCAATCTTTGATAGTTACGATGTTGACACTTCTTTAAGTGATCTCGTTAACTTTGATGACCCACCCCATGATCTTAATACACCTAATATCCCTATGAGTGATTCTTCCATGGAAACTCCTTTTGACTTTTATACTCCAATTTTAGAAGTCATGACTTTTGAGGAGGATCCTCCACTCTTAGAGATCATTCCGACTTTAGAGGTTATTCCATTTGAGGAAGATTTAGATATCTTTCTAAATACCTATTTTCCTCACGAGGATGAGTTTTCCTATGACTCCGATGATACTTATGTTTTCACATCGAGTTTGGAAGAGGATGACCTTCACACTTTGGATTTTGATGATATTTTGAGCATAAATGTCAACAACTCTTGCTATTTTCCCGTTAAGGAACCTGTGTTTGTTCCCGGAATAGAGACTTTTGTGCTTTCATAGCTTTATCAACATACTACCCTTTCATTTAAGAGATCATTGCCTAAGGATACCCCACTTTTCTTTGACTTGCGTACCACCTCGGGGTTTATTTCCTTTTGTGATGGAAATTATGTGTTTGACCCGGGTCTGTAACACCCCATTTTGGAAATGGAAATATCACAGCAATTATGGCGTGTCATCAAAGCATACAAGGAAAAATGTCTAAACATTACTTGACCATAAAAGGAAAATACCGGAATCAAACATCGGTAGTCCAAAAGTAAAGCTCATCACACACAAACATAGTATAATAAAGGAAAGGACTAAATAATGTCCAAAGAATAAGTATCATAAGAAAGGAAATGCATAAAGTAAAGAAGGCTAGACAGCTTCCAGTCCATATGCACGTACTCTTAGTGTCTACGAGCGTCCTTGAGTACCTACCGTTTTGGGAACATAGAAAGGAAAACGGCTGAGCAAATACGCTTAGTGCACGAATGTACAATAAGGCATGAATAGGATAAGCATATAACATAATAACAGCGGAAGAAAACTAAGTCCCGAGTAACCTGGTTAAGTCTCAAATAAACTGGTTTAATAGTTTGAAAGTCTTATGTTTATCTTATAAAACTGTTTGTCATATTTTACCATTAGCCAATATAGGTCATGAAAATCCACCGTGCATGAATAATTGGAGGGGTGACCTCATCATGCAAATTAGAGGGGCTGCCTCTAATTTAATATACTGGTTTTTGGGTAGGAGGGATCAGCTCCTTGTGAAGGATGCAAGGCACACACCACATTCACCATGAAATCCTGAATACAAACATGTAACTAGGATGCACCCATACGCCCCACATGATAAATATAAATAAATGGCCAAAAGCTGAAGGGACGCCACGAGCAATCACTCCGCCGTGGTGATGTCATAACATCAGTGCCTCTAATGTTATGGTTATGGTACCTTCATAACTAGGTGAAACTGGTCATGCATGTATATGGCTATAGGTAATCTTAATTAAACATAAGAAATCAAACACGTAACTTATACTACGGGAAAACAGTTGGCTGCATACGAGGAATCCTAATAAGGAAAGAATGTCCATACTGAAAGGATGGGAATCCGTACCTTATGTCCAGTGAACGAAGAAGATGAACTGAGAGGAATCCTAATTCGGAATCACTAGTGCTACATAAATACATACATGAATAAGTATCTGCTTACTAAATACGTAGCTGGTTCTATGTCATGTCTTAGCTTATTTTATGTATTCTTACCATGTTTTACTGTTTTAAAGCCTTAAACTGTGTTTATCTTACATTCTGTTTAATCTGATTAAGTATTTCTGGTATTATTATACTTACTGTGTAATAATAAGTAACTTTCCAAAATAGCAGGTTTCCTAAAATATAAAGTTTCCAAAAATAGAAAGTTACCAAAAATAGAAAGTTTCCAAAAACAGAAAGTTTCCAAAAATTGAAAGTTACCAAAAATAGAAAGTTTCCAAAAATAGATTTACTGCTTAAAATAGATAAGTTTCTAAAAATAGAAAGTTTCCATAAATAGATTAGCTGCCTTAAATAAATAAGTTTCCATAAATAGATTAGCTGCCTGAAATAAATAAGTTTCCAAAAATAGAAGGTTTCCATAAATAGATTAGCTGCCTTATTTAATTAAGTTTCTAAAAATAGAAGGTATCCATAATTAGAAATAAGCTGGTTAAATAAGCTAAGTATATAAGCCTAAGTGTTTTCATGATTATTTTCTAAGTCATATGATATAATGTATAGTTAATAATTATTTCATGTAATTAAATTAAACTATAGGTTAAAATATTTAACTAAATTATAACATGTTTTTAATTAAACAAGTTAAATAGTAGGTTAAAATATGTATTATTATATATTAATAATATAACCTAAGTCTTGTTAATTAATTAATTATATCCATGGTTTTAAAATAATTAATTAATTATAAGTCTTAAATATATAAATACTTAGGTTAAAATAATTTCATGATCATTAAAATTAAATAACCTAAGTCATGTTATTAAATTAGTCATATCATTTTATTAATTTAATTTTTAATATAAGATCATAAAAAACTAAACATATACCATGAACCGGATCTAAGCTAAAAACAATGAACCGGACATGAAATCGGCACCGTACCCCGAACCAACCCGGGGTAACCCGTGTTTTACTGCTGCCGTGGGACCCACACGCACCAACCAAGACCATATGGTCTTGGTGGTGGTCGGCTTGGCAAACCGAAACCCATTTGGGTTTGGTGCAGCCTGCGGCCAAAACAAACACCCCTTAAAACACCCTTTTGATTTTATTTAACACCAAATCATGTTAGATCCATGTTTAATTATTAAGTTTTTGTAAACACATAACATGTTCTTGATTTATAAAAAGATTAAATCAAAAGAAAAGATTTAAAAAGGATTTACCGAATTCGTGGATCAAAAGGATGAAGTACTAACACGATCAATCACCAAAATTCCAGGATCCAAGATCACAAACCACTCCTTATGGTGGTTGTAGGGTGGAGGCACAAAGGAGAAAGGGAAGGAGGGTTTTTAGGGTTTTCTTAAAAATCTTCTATAAAATTTTATGAGTAGTGAAAATCCCCGAATTCCCTTTTAGTAAATTTGACAAATGGGCTTGGCCCATTTGCCCTTGTAGCCGCGGGTAGGGGCCCCACTTGGGGTACCCGTACCTTTTTTCCGTGTCTCGTTGTTAAGTTAAACGTTTGTGATTATTTGTGTTCGTGTTTTAAATGTTCTCGTTACGTAAATACCGTGATCTAATATATTTAATTACGCTTGTAATAAATATATATACGTAATTAATAATAGTTCGTGTTTTAATTACGTTCATGATTTCATGATCGCATGTTCGTGATTAATTTCGTCAAATAAATATTACGTGATCGTGCATAGTAAATACTTATCGTGTTCTAACACGTACGTAATACGTAAACTCCTAACACATAATCGTAATCATGCTATATTAGGAAAGTTTTAATCTAGTACGTACGATCCTAAGGGTACTATGCATGGTAAAAGCATGCGGGTTTTACAGATTCTCATGGGGTATGCCTTATATGACTTTGTTTCACATTTATCGTGGAGAGATTTTCCTCCCTTGGAAATCTCGGTTTTTCCATGATTTTCCCATTTGAATGATGACATTCGGGAAATCGAGTCGAGCTAGAGACTCATGATGAAAATTCTAGCATCGTTTAACTAGGTTAGATTTTTACATTTTCCATCCTTTCCACCTTTTTCACCTTCACCCATTTCCACCAATAAGTGTAGGGGGAGCCATGTAGGTTGTTTGTTTTGTGTTGTGAGTATGCAGGGACATGTGCTTAATGATCCACTTTTGGTACTTTTGACGCGACCCATGTTCCCGTGTTTCCCGTGTACCCGATTCCTTCGATAAGTTTTTGCTATTGTGATTCAATCTTGTTTATAAATAAAACAAATAAATGTAATCACTTTAGTTGTCCATTCCTTCGCTCGATTTTAAACAACGTACTCAATGTCCTAAGTGTAGGGGAGTTTATTCTCCCACATGCTTAAACATTAAGGACAAGGTATATATTAAGTGTAGGGGGGATTTCTATCGAAATTTTAGTGGGCTTTTCCATGAATTTGACCCCATTTAACCGGAAAATTTAAAAAAATTTCAACGTTTTTCAAATTTTTGATCTATTTTGGCCTAGTAGTATTTTTATTAATTTTTCTTTTGTCATCGCATCGTATTTATATTTACTATTTCAAGAATAAAGTCAAAAAAAAAATAAATAAATAAATAAAATGGTTTTAACAAGTTTAGATATCTTCGATATATTAGGCCCGTCGTGAATATTTTGACTCAACCCGAGTTTACTTATCTAAGTTTACTCTAGCTAGTATCCTTAACCATATGGACCTTAATTGGTTGATTAGGCTAAGCATCCACGAGTCTCATTCCTTGAGATTTTAAATTGTGGAGAACGAGAGATGATAGAGTTGATAATAAGTTTAAGGGTTAATTTTTGCTTATATGAGTTTTTGTTGCTCTTTCTTCCCGCTTGTATATTTAATTGCTTAATAAATGAGGATTTTTGCGGTGTCGATTCGATATCTTAACTCTTAGCCAAATCTTTATTCTCCTTGTAATTAAAGCATGAACACATTAAGGGTGCCAGCGTTGTGGACTTCCGACTAAGGTGGCTTATAACCACTAAGTAGGAGGTATTCAGACCATGGGACCGCGGAATTTGGCCTACTATATATATCATAATAAAAAAGAATAAGATTAAAACATGACCTCAAGGAGCCTTAGGGTGTGGGGAATGTAGCACGAACCTTGTCATTAGAGCCTTAGGGTGTATGGCATGGTAAGTGTTGAATAAAAATTGATCCAAAAATCAATTCCCTCGTTTATCGTTCAAGGAGCCTTAGGGTGTGGACAATAGACGGGGAGCATTTTTACATCTTAAAGAGCCTAAGGGTATATGATGTGAACTTGCTAAACTCCACATAAAGGCCACATGACTTTGGAGGAAATAATTAATAAGTAGTACTATTTGGCCAAATTTTGGGTCCGGGAATTTATTCCCAAAATCGTGTTAAATCATCCTTGATGTGGGCTTACTTTAGTGACAACGTATTTTAGTACGAGGTTAGGTTTTGAGTGTCGGGTTTGCACCGTTTGGCCTTCATTATTGGAATAATAATTATCAAATAAGTCAAATGAGCCTACGGGTGAATGACAATAAATAAAATCTAGAGATACAAAGTAGGAATTGGAGAAAGAGTTTACACAATTGTCTTATATAAGTGGTTTTAACTTGAGGACTTATGGTAAACAATGATCTCGTTTTTAAGCTTGGTATGAGGAACGTGAAACTTGAGGGTGATTTATATTCATGACACCAAAGCCCTAATTCAAATCATATATTTCTTTACGAGTTTCTTCCATCAAATAATTTCCATCGTTATAACTTTTGTTTCCTTTAAAGTTTTTATCTTTATCGTAGTAGTGTTAGTATATCTTAATAAAGGCAAAGATGAGAAAATGTAACTTATGCTTTAAAATAATGCATTGCATGGGGTCATTGCAATGGTCAAGTGTAGGGGATTTAATAAGTGTGTAAACACTTATCCTTTTTCCACTAAAATCAAGGAAAAACAAGACCTAATCATGTGTTTAATATCATAAAAGTCGGAATTACGCGTGGTTTTGTGTTTTTGTGTTAAATAGGTACAAATGATCAAAAGAAGAGAAAACATGGATTTTCACGGTCAAATGTTGAAGAAAAGTCCAAAAAGAGACGAAGACAAAGTCAAAAGACCAAAAGTGTGCCCAAGTTCACGAAAACCGGCTAAACCGACACGAGGTTGAAGATAATGAACAAGAAAGCTGAAATCGAGCTCGTTCTTAGTGGATTTAATATTATTTGAGTTTAATAGGCCTTGTGGGTCCCACATTTGCTTATTGGGCCCACAAGCCCATTTGGAAAACTTAATCATATGCTAAATGGAGATAAAGGTCCAATTAAAAGCCCATTTACTAACCTATTTTTCACGGATGAGTCAGGAAAATTGGGCCTCAAGCACATTTGAAAGATTCACAATGGAACGGATGAAATTGTATTCACTTGGTCAATGAAATGATCAACAAATAAATCCCACTCTCATCTCACAAACGCAACACCCCCAGTCAACCCTAATCCCACTCTCACCCACGTGTCTATTTTTACCCAACCACAAAATAAATAAATACTTTTCCCCACTTTTTATTTACGTTACAAACAAAGTTTTTCACCCACTTCTTTCTTCTCCACAAAAAACGCAGACTCCCCCCCAAACCCTAATTTTTTACCATGAAAAAAATTAACTCACCCAAAATTGGGGGTTTTACCCAATTCGTGTGATTCACACGATTTGGTATTAAATCCCCATGAAAAATGGAGCATGCACTCATGGTGGTCTTCTCTTCTATCTCCTGACGTGGTTATTTCCCTTATTTTGATTGGCCAAAACACCTTCACCATCCCAATCCCTCCAATAATCATTTGCCACATCACCTCTTAACAAACACAACAAACACAAATTTATCCACCTTGGCAATCCGTGGCTCAAGTGGTGTTTTCCAGCCGTTGATGAAAAGAGAAGAAAGAGAAAAGATGATGGACGATCCTGATTGAAGACCTTGGGCACCAAGGAAATAGTTTTAAGGTTTCCCTATAAAACCCCTTTATGTGTAATTTATTCATGAGAACTTTTTCTTTATATTTAATTTTCTGAAAATTAGATTTTAGATTAGGTTTATTGTATTTTTAATTTTCCAGTCTTGTAAATTTTAATTAATTAATGAAAAGTTGGATTTCAATTTATTTCGTCTCTTTTTAATTCCTGTTAAAGTCTGATTTTCATCTTTAAATCCTGTTTTTTATATTGTTTATCATTATTATTATTCGATTAATATAAAAAAAATAAAAAATAAATAAAATAAAGGAAAGAGTGATAGTTATTTTCCCCACTGGGAAAATATTAAAATAAATACATGTTCGAGAGTTTCTGTTTGGATCGAAGAGTGCTGATTGGTTCGAAGTCGACGTTGATTAACGATGATGTTTGATTCGTTTTTTCGGTTCACAAGGTGGCTCAGCACCTTACCTTCGGCTCAAAGGATTCTCCAAAAAGGTGTTAATCTCATTTTTAATTTTTGTTTCATTTTAAGTTTATTATCTGCTAGTTTATTTGTCTAAGTTTTGAGGTTATTTGGATTCTGCTTTAAAGTTTTATATTAATCTGCTCTTTGTTATTTTTTTTCTTATTTCAGATTTTGTTGTTAAATCGGTTATCAATTTTATGTATCTGCTTTTCAATTGTTTAATTAATATTACTGTTGAGTTTTGTTTAGTTTAGTATATATGTTTTTAGATCTGCTTATTAGGATTGTAGCTTATTTGATTCAGCTTATTTGCATTTTATTTTGGTTTGGTTTAGTGTAAATGCTTAATTCTGGTTTTGTTAAGTTTACTGTATTGCTGATTGGTTTACAATCAGTCCAAAAAAATTCCAAGTAAAAATAAAATAAATAGCTAAAAATTTGGTCTCTGCTGGGTATCGAACCCCTGACCTCTTGTTCGCCTGCCAAACGACACAACCATCTCTTCTATTCTTTCTTTTGTGTATTACTTCATGTCATAAAATTAATATAGCTTTTTCCTTTATAAGCTGTCAGTTTTGTTTATTTAGTTTTTAATACAAGTTTTAGTTTTATAAATTTAAATTTAATTAAAAGTTTAGATTAATTTTTTTACTTTTAGAAATTTTAAGTATTTTTAAATTGAGTTTAAATTTTATAAATTAGTTTTGTTTTAAAATAATTGTCATTTAAAAGTTTTTATTTTGGTTAAGTTTTATTAGAAAGTATTTTTCATTTAATTAGATTTACGTTTTATTAAAAGTTCAAATTAATTTTCACATTTGTTTTAATAGTTTTTAAATAGTCTTAAATAGTTTTCAAAATAGTTAAAAGAGTTTTTATTAGTTTAAAATAGTTTTTATTTAAATTAGTTTTAAATAGTTTTTAAATTTAAATAGATTTTAGCTTAAAAATACAAAAATATATTTTACCAAAAACAAATATAGTTTTACGTTTAATCGGATTTCAATTCGAGTGAGTCGAGGAAAAACTAACTTAATTGGACTTAAAAATCCTAGTATTAGTTATCCCAATGGTCATGTAATGTTTTAGACATTTATCCTTGTATGCTTTGATGACACACCATAATTACGCGTGACATTTCATTATCAAATGAGGTGTTGCATTGTCCGTAGATAAGGTTAATCTTAGGTTGAGGCATTTAGCCGCATATGTGATATTTTGAGAGCAACCATGTAGGGATATTAGAATAGTAATGTCAATAATATTTATCCTGGAGGTATATATTTTTTTACAATTTCATATATGTAAGTTGTTAGTATTTACGTTCGTTGAAGTGTTGACCTTGCCTTATCAACTTGATCCTTGTTCATAGACTGTAAAGAAACAAATATTATCTGAAATCTCAAATTTATTTTCTGTCTGTTTAAATTGTTCATTTAGTTTGGGGCTTTGTATTTCAGTTTTGCGTCTTGTTTGATGCTATGAATTTGTTGATGTAGTTGGTGGACAAATTTCATTTTGGTTTTGTTTTGTAGGTAAAGGTTGTTTATTTTAAAACATTATAATATTTTATCATATTAGGTTATGCATTCTCTTATTTTAAAGGTTGTTTATTTTAAAACATTCTCATATTTTATTTTAAAACATTTTGGTTTTGTTGTTTGTAGGGTTAACAAGTATCTGCTTTAAAAAACACTTTACTTTAGAATTGTTTGGATCATTTATGTTGTTTTAATTTGAATGGGGATAAAGTAAGAAATAGATATAAAATGTTGTTATGTGAAGTATCTATTGAGCTTTTAAGATGCCAGTATTTTAGGATATAATGCAAAGATGTGAATGGAATGGGAGTTCAAAATTTGTAAAGGTTTTACTGTAAATGAGATTTTATGTACCTATTTATACGGGAGTATGGTGATAGCTGCTCATATTCTTGCTTTATTTTTTTATACCTCGTTTCCCTTCTATGACAAATTCAAGGATTTCCAAAGTTGTTTTGAATGGCCTTAAGGAGGTCACAAGTGATAGTGGAATTGGTTGAAGAAGAAAGATTTGCTACTACTATGCGTGGGCAAGCCAAGGATGTTCAGGCTCTTCTCGCAAATATTGGTCTTTTGATATGGGATATGGAGCATGAAGAAGAACTGGAAGTTGTTGTTAAGCATATATGTATTTTGACTTATTGATCAATGTAAGATAAGAAACAATCAAGCTACTACTTGAATAATTTTTACATGCAACTCATTTTGAGTTTTTTATTTACCTTGAAACAAGCATCATAATTCACATAAGCATGATGCATTGTAAGAATTCACAATGCGACACAAATTGGTTGCTTTAGAAACGGTTAATCATGCTCACTTATAAAATAGGAGTAAACAAAACAATTAACGATAATTTCTTGTCAAAATTCACCATTGTTCATGACTCGCTAAAATCAAGTTTTCGACAGTGGTTTCCGTATTATTGACTCGTCCTTATCGAACTAAAGGTTTATGTTTTTACTTATTTTATTTTTGAGTTCTCAACTTCTGTAAGTAAGATTTTGCTAAGAATGGTTTGAGAACAAATAAGGTAGAACACGGATGCATTATTTTCTTCCTTAGCCACCAACGCTTATTGATGTGCTGGTATAGTTTCAAGATGAATCTTATCAACTAAAAAGGAACATGCTGACATAAAACACTTACCACAATAACACATATTGTTAGTTATGTGTCTGATGTAGTAAAATCGTACACTTTTAGGAAAAAGCGTATAAATGGCAAGTATTAAGTTCTACGATTTAGAAAAACCGTAAAACCGATATTGTAAGGTCGTTCTCGAAGGAGGTGTATGATTATGTGCCAATAATATAAAACCAAGTTTGGATTAGTAACGTTTTTTGATGTGAGAAGAAAGAAAAATTAAAAGACGAGTTACGCTAAAAATTACACTACGACGCAGAAAACGTAAAAATGTAAAAATCGACGAAAAATAACCTTTATCTAAAAATTCCCAAAAAATTAATTTAACTTTCTAAAAATATATATAGGGTCTACAAATCAAGAAAAATTGTTGAAACTTTTTTAGTTAATTAATATTAAATTTTTAAATGATAATAATTAAAGGCCTAAAAATTAAATAAATCATAAAAAGCTCAAACCAATATTTTATAATTTGTAAACCTAAATATATTTAATAAACACTAAAAAATATTTTTCCAAATTTTTTTAGCAATTAAATCTGTTTTTTAAGTCCTAAAAACAATTTTTATATTAAAATAATTATAAAGAGTAAAATAATAATGGGAAAGATCTAAAACTTTTTTCAAAAAATTCTAAAATACTTAAAAAGACTTGGGAAAAATAAAAAATGCTAGAAAATGTGATTTTATACCTAATAAGACATAAATAATGGGCTGTTTGACTTTATTTGGTCAAATAGTGGGTATTTTGGCTTGTTTGAAGCTGTTTTGTGAGTATTTTTAGGCAAGAAGGGCACCCTACAATCAGTGGATTGTAGGGAGTCAATAAAAACACACAAACTCAAACAATCAAGGAAAAAATCACCCACAAGTCACCAATATCACAAAAAAAACAGAAAATGATAAATCGGCAATTAAAGTTAAATCAGGATAATGCTGTGATTCGGCTCAAAACATTTGTGTGAAACTTTTCTTTTTGGAAAAAAATCTTAACACATGTTATTAATAGGGTAAAATAAACAACTTAACCAACTATAGCAACTATTGATCTCAACTGAAGTTAAATTTAAAATGAATCTAAGTGTGACAGATAGAAAGAGATGGTTGACGACACGAGAATGATCGATTGTTTGGAAAAAGCAAATACTAATTTAAAAAGAGAGAAGCGGATTCGCAGGTTGCTGAAGGCATTAAGTTGTTACAACATATACATGTAGACGACATAGAAAAACTTGTGTCTACACGGTTATTGTTAAGACAGACCAAACATAATCTAAATGATAAATCGGGTTTGTTTTGAACTTTGCCGCCATGGACTATGGATTTCACAAAGCAAAAACTCACATAGGGTGATTAGTGTACGCTGGTCGTGGTATTTCAAACAAAGAACCTGTCATCTTAGGAGTCGTGTGTTTGGTTTGTGTTCTGCTTATGATGTTGTTTTACATAATCATAATAGTCGACAAAACAACTCTTTTATAATGTAATTGTCACAATAATTGTCTATGTAATAGAATGTCGACATTAATCTAGTGAATAATATGTCAAGTCATATATCATGCAAACACTGGTTATCTAGACTAACAGATAAGATGGAAACTTAATTTGCTCAAAGTTATAATAAGTACCTGGCTTGTTCAATCTAATGGTCCTTGGTTTTCTTTACTCTGACACTTTACTTGTTAGTAAGTACATTCGATCAAAAAACACTAATAGGTTTACGTTCCACATATAGTGAAAAGTTTTTGAAAGAAGAGAAAGAAAAAAGAAACTAAACGCGAGCACGATCCAAATAACAATCTTTAGCAGCCGCATTGGCCTATATATGACCTGCAACATTGTTGCATCCTTAATAGGCAAACCATATAAAGACACCCGCCTTTATGTACCCTGTGGCTTCCTAAAAGATTACCAACATGAATTACTAACTCAAACATCTAGTCTAACATCAAACAGGCCGACACTAACACATTCAAAAAAAGTTTCATACAATTACAAGGCCACAAGCCATTTAAAACAAACTTTTTATCACTTCTCAACAGCCGAACAGTAATTTGTGCATAGGACCATAATCTGACACGACCAATAGAGTTAATTAAATTAAAAATCAGGACATACCATTACGTCTAGCAAACCAACATACTTAATTAAGATACTGAACAATACCTTTTGAAGTCCCCTCTTGTTAAGTCTTTCGACCAAATTACCATAATGACCTACCTGAGCATCGATTCCAAACATGAAACTACTTCCACATCCTCATCATGCCCCATTGTTAAAGCCTATTTCCACGTTCTCAACCCGCGCCACTATTAAATTTTATTTTCTATCGTATACATTCCAACTGAATCTTACCCATTGCATGGTCTAAGATGTGGGTCTTAGTCCTTACATGTTTGGTACCCGAGACACCCTGAGTCTACGCGCTGCAATATTCTTATTTAACATCCATGTTTTATTTTCTCCTCAACATAATCACCTGAAAATCCATACACACAAGCAGTAGCTACACAACAATGAAGCACCAGAAACCTTTATTAGCTCCTCAATTATTCCCTACTACATAGCGACCATTAACAAAAAACTTCACCGCTTTTGAGGCAGTACAATAAACAATTCTATGAGAATCATATTAGCGTTATTCAAAGCATACATTAAAAATCGAAACACTAAAAAAATGTTTAGAAAAGTGAAAGACAACAAAATACTTATCGAACCACACCCATAAACGCGCTAAAAAAGAAACTTAGAGTTTATATCAAACTAATTCCGACGATGTTTGATACCGTAGTTATATCATACCCAAGTTCTGTTAGATATACAGTGAATCCAGTAGCATGTTCTATCATGTTAAAGGAACTTGTAATCAACAACGCCAAATAGGCAAACATAACTTCCAACAGGTTAATTCTATATATCTTGTCTGCTTACTAAATGCCATCATAATGCGTTCTTAACAGTGAGGTTAATCATATTGTCTACCTTTATTTTTATTTGCTGACATTCATATCTTAACTTATCTAAATTCAACAATAAATCTAAATAACAAGAGCTCCAAAAAAACTAACACCTATGTAAGTCAACACCTACTTAACTTTTGTAGTAGCCCAATGCAAATTCACCTAGTTCTTATTCATGTAGTAACCTCATATACATGAAAAATCTTGCTATTCGTCTTGCCTAAACTTAGACAACCTCTTTGTTAACGTCCATTTAACTACTTGCTAGTTTGTAACACATTCATGCCATTCTAAAAAAACAAACGAAATATATTTTACCCATTGTACTTTTTGTCTGAAGGATATGTACAAACACATTAAAAGGCATTAAAATCTTAAAAATAAGCAGAAAAACTTTTAAGCTGTCAAATACCTATGTCTAATCTCAACAAAATAATACATTTGTGAAAACAGAATGATTATTCTCATTCAACACTAATCCACCCCATCTTCAATCTACCTCATCACACGCCATGTTTGACTCCAAAGATTTACCAGTTTACCGAGCGTTGATATATGGACCTAATTTGCAGGCCTAAAAATAGATCTAAGCACGTGTCATTTTGTGATTAGTGAAATGCAGGGGACCCACTATTTCTATTTTGTATTTCTTGATTTCAGCCACTTGTCTCAAATCAATCATGTGTTTAGGCCTCCTTTTAGACTTGCGAATTAGGTCCATCAATCATTTTTTCTTACCATAAACATCGTAACGGCGTCTAACAAAAAATTATTCATAACGAATACACCATTTGCATCCATTTCCCCTTAACTTGAAAAATCACAATAAGCAAACATAAAATCCAACGTTTAATTAAGATTAATAAACTTACCATTTGACGAGAATCCATCATGATAATGAAGCCTAAAATGAAAATTTGATAGGATTAATAAACTTATCTTTGCCCGACTCTACGCATTAACATTTTCCGTTCTAAAAATAATAAAAAAACTTATCTTTTGACGAAAATGTATGAGTCCTCCCTCAAACGTTTGATGGTCCACAACACACAAAACTGTATCCACGATTAGTTTATTGTAAAACCCGTGATAGCAACCATACCTAAATCCAAAAGGAGAATGACAAAGAAACGAAGGGTGGAGAGATGGTTTCCAGAAACATAATACATAGATTCAAACACAACAACCGTTACCCCAAAAAAATACTGGGATTAGTCGGCTCGCAATGTCAAGTTGAAAACCAGGTTAACCAAAAAAATACAACGACCGTTATATATCACCACGTAAAAAATAAGAAGAATTGAAAGCATGTGTAACTCATGCCTACATAAAAAAAAGCTAGTGAAACAAATAGAATAAACGTCCGAGACACCTTTCATCCTTTAAGTCCGCGTATTTTAGTTGAACTTGGCCCACTTCTCCAACACGCGAGCAGGTACAAAACTATATAAATACAAACACGCATATAAAACATAATTTTGTTTTTCGTTATCAACAGCTTCTTTCTGTATCTTTGTTCTTCGCTTACATATAAACGAGTACTAAGGTAACACATTTTAACCCATATTAAGGCTCTTTTTAATACTCTAGCTTGTACTTGTTATGGTTCGCGTGTTGTTGGATTATATACGTTTTGCTTTCTGTGTTTACGAGATCAACCGTATTAAGGCTACTGTTAAAACTCTAGCCACATCCCGATCATACCTAACCTGGACTAACCTGAACATGACCAACAAACTGAAAGTTTATGGACATAAGATTAATAGTCGTGTGATAGGATCGAACTCGGGATTACAAGATTGCACACAATACGTAAAGGGTTAATTTTATTTATTAAATATATTTTATATATTTATTAAATCAAACCAAACTTAACTAAACAATGGTTAATTAAATTAAAAGTTAAGTTAAATAATCATTAAGGAATTATATGAGAAAAAGGAAAGTTGGAAAAGTTCCAGAAACCCCCGTGGGTTCTACCGACCGTCGGCTAGGGGAGGGGCAAAGGGAAACAGTTTTGTTTCCTAATTAGTGTGTTACTTGGAAAACAAGATTTGCTAAGCCCTATATAAACACATTAATACCCTCATAATTTTTTGTCCCTTCTTTCCCTTCTCTCCTTGTGATCGCCGAACAAACACACCCTTAGGGTTGTTTGATTTTCAATTTTGCTAAATTCCACAAATATTGAAGTTCCGGTTTGCAAGTGCTAGACTCACGGTTAGCCCGTTGCATTACGTGTGTACAAGAGCGTAATATAGTTTTGCTTTAAACTATATCTTGGTATAATTCTTCACAAACCCTAATTGGTGATTCGTCGGTGTTCTTGTGGATCTACGCTAGGATAAAGGTATGTAACCCTAATCGATTAATTATAATTGTGTTATTAATGATCTTGTTAAATCGCTTCCGCTATAACGTGCTTTGATCTTTGTTATGATTATATAATTGTTATGAATGTCATAAACCTTCAGTGGTATCAGAGCCGTTTTAACATGTTATAATTATCGAAATCTAAAAGTTTTTTAAACTAATAGTGATTTGAGGTAAAATTCCATGTTATTTTTAAGGTTTTAACAAAAATTAGGGTTTTGTTTTTTATTGTTCTTTTTAAATCGGCTTGGCCGAATTTTTTTATAAAAAAAAAGTTTTTTTTGTAAACTCTAAAATTACATGGTATAAACCTTTAGATGTTTGCATGAATTAATTGTTTTGTCATGTATGGTTACGATCCGTAGTGTTTTTATTGTAAAGAATATGTGAGAGATCCGTGATGAACGTGCATGTTTTTTCACGGATCAATGGGATTTTATATGCTATTTGCTTTATTTGATTCAAAGTTTTAAAAATAGAGAAGACTTTTATGTTTATAAAAACCCTAAATTTTATGTTCTTTGAATCAATTGTTATGCATGTGGCTATTTGATTTAGTTTTTTTTGTACCTACTTGTTTTCATATGTTTTATACTAGTTGTATGTTGTAAACAAGGGTAATTTTTTCCTAGAAAAATTAATATGGACTAAATCATATAAAAATTAATGAATTGTTTTGAGATTTAATTTACATATGATTTGCGTTGTTTGGAATTGCAATAATAACTTAACGGCCTACTCAATTTTGACAAACTATAAAGTGGGTATAACGCACCGCTGGTCATGTACCCGGTTAAGGAAGGAGGTGATATGCTTCAGCACTGACCAAATTCCCGGCTTGCCTGTGCGTCAAAGTTGGAATTACTATGGTTATTATTCTTTAACCTCAACTTGCAAATATATGAGGAAATTTTAGTCTCCTCAAAAGGTTTACTAAAAGTTTTATTAAACTGATGCTATGGAGATGTATGCATGCTTCTCCATACATGATTTTGACACCAAAATCAATACCCTTAAAATTTAAGTCTTATGCCATCTAATTGACAAACACTTGAAGTTATAATTGTCGTTAAATGAGATTTTGGACGACTTTGTAATGGAGAGAAAACTTCATGACTGAATAAGATTGCACATGAAGGTTTTATGTTCTTTAGATTAGTCGACTTGATTGAGTTACTCAGTGAGATCTGGAAACTTAAGGCATAAAGTAGGGATGAAACATGTTTACGATGCAAAGAGACTTTTGGCAACGTAAATCCCTAAAATATCTAGAAATTGCAAATTTGTTTGTCAATTATTGTTCGACAAGTTACCGTGTTTAATACATTTATCACTAGCAGTCAACTGATGTGATAAGTTTATGTCAATATAGATTCTAGTTTCAAGTAAAATACTATGGTTTTGTTACCGGGGTAATTTTATTTTCTTGAATGGTATTATCAAAAATACTAATGTTTGAACTTATTTTTGTAGAAATGGCTCAACCCGAACACAATATGACTATGAGTTCTGTGTTCAAAGGTTTCTTTGAGCGTCCCGAAATTACTAGCCCTAATTTCAATGATTGGTATCGCTCACTAAGAATAGTTATGAGAGTAGCGAGTACTATAGATATCTTGACTACTCTTTATCCGGAGGATCTTGCTGAAGGAGCATCTAATGCGCAAAGTCTTGAACACGCTGCTAACGTAAAGAAGCACTCTGAGGTGACTGCTTTAATGTTAGGAAGAATGGCTTCTCCATTTCAACAGAACTATGAGCTATGTTCTCCTAAGCGAATGCTTGATGAGCTCAAGGCTATGTTCGAAAACCCGCAAGCTGTGGAAATCTACGACTTGGTAGATGCTCTCCATAGTTGCAAGCAAGCTCCTGGAAAGTCTGTAAGTGCCCATTATTTGGAGATGAGGGGTTATATGGAACAGCTCATTGCACTAGTACAACCCTTTGATCATAATATGGCTATAAACTTGATCAATAGGTCCCTTAACAAGGACTTCAATGATTTTGTTCGTAACTATAATATGCATTGCACAGGGAAGACAGTGAATGATTTGCATGCAATGCTCATTGACTACGAAAAGGGGTTAAAGGACAAGGCATCTACTTCTACTCCTCCTGTGCTTTATGTACAAAAGTGTAGAGTGACTAAGGCAAAACCGAACAAGAACAACAAGAAAGGCAATGGCAAAGGAAAGGGTGATAAGGGCAACCAAGTTGCGACTTACTCTAAACCCAAGCAAAACTTTGTCAAGAAGAATCAATCTCAGTAGGATGAGACTTGTTTCCATTGCAAGGCAAGTGGACATTGGAAGAGGAACTACCCTCTTTATCTCGAAGAGTTGTGAGAAATAAAGAAGAAGGCTGAGCTTGGTGCTGCAGCGTCTTCAGGTAACTTATATTTGATAGAGTTATTTAATCCTACATACAAATCAAATTCCTGGGTATATGATACGGGGTTTGGTATTAACATTTGTAATACTATGCAGGGATTTGAGTTGGAGAGGAAGCTTACCTATGGGGAACAATTTCTACATGTGGGAAATGGCGCACAAGTAGCGGTTGAAGCTATAGGAACATTTAATCTAATTTTACCTTCGAGTCTAGTACTGAGATTAAATAATTGTCATTTTGCACCTAATATTGTTAGGGGTGTTATTTCCTTTTCGTGTATGTTGGATCTTGGATTTATTCACACTATTGATAAAAATAGAATTTCTGTTTTCAAAGATGGCTTATTCTATTTTGATGCAAACTCTGTGAATGGTGTTTTTGAAATTAACATGCATGATAATAATTCCAAGAGAAAGATTACTTTTGTGTTTAGCATGAATAAGAAGAGAAAGTTAGACAAGAACTCTTCTTATCTTTGGCATTATAGACTTGCCCATATTGGGAAGACTCGCATACAAAAGCTTCAACGTGATGGTCTTTTGGAAAATATCAATGATGAATCATTTGATAAATGTGAGTCTTGTATCTCTGGAAAGATGACCAAGAAACCTTTTAATAGAAATACATACTGATGTGTGTGGACCACTTAGACATGTGTCAAGGAAAGGTGTTAGCTACTTCTTAACATTTACTGATGATTATAGTCTTTATGGATATGTTTGTTTACTTAAGCATAAACATGAGGTATTTGAAACATTCAAAGTGTTTAAAGCGGAAGTAGAATTGCAACTAGGAAAGAAGATTAAAGCTCTTCGTTCGGATCGAGGTGGTGAATATTTAAGTCAAGAGTTTAAAGATTATTTAAGTGAAAATGGAATTGTTCAGAAACTCACTTCTCCATATACTCCAAAACAAAATGGTGTATCCGAAAGGAGAAATCATACATTATTAGATATGGCGCAATCTATGTTTAATCTTACAACTTTACCTTCATCCTTTTGGGATTATGCTTTAGAATCTGCTGTTCGTATTTTGAATATGGTTCCCACAAAGAAGGTTGCATATGAACTATGGCATCGCAAAAAGCCATATTTGTCTTATTTAAAGATTTGGGGTTGTGAGGCGTATGTGAAATATGACTCTGGAGACAAACTCTAACAATGCTCTATAAAATGTATCTTTGTAGGTTACCCTAAGGAAACTATGGGTTACTACTTTTATTATCCGGCTGAGAACAAAGTTGTTGTGGCTCGATATCGAGACTTCCTTGAAAGTGATCTTGTAAATCAAGAATTCATTGGGAGAGATTATGATCTTGAAGAAATTCAAGAAGATACATTGCCTTCTAAAAATACTAGCGAAGAAATTCCAATAGAGCCAAAAAGTCTGGGAGCTCCACGGGAATTAATTCCTCCACGTAGTTCTAAGAGAACCGTACGTGCGCCAAGCAAACTATGTCTTAACATAGAGGATGATGAGGAGGAAGTAGGGATCTTGGTGAACCTGCTAACTATCGATCCGCAATGCTTGATCCAAAAAAGATTAAATGGATAGTTGCGATGAATGAGGAAATGAAATCCATGAAAGTCAACGATGTTTGGATTCTTGTTGATGCACCTAAAAATGCTAAAGTAGTGAAAAATAGGTGGATTTTCAAGAAGAAAACTGACATGGATGGTGAAGTACAATCCTATAAAGCACGCTTAGTAGCTAAAGGTTTTACTCAAACTTTTGGCGTAGACTACGAGGAGACATTTTCTCTTGTAGCAGACTTACGAGCTATTAGGATTCTCATAGCTATAGAAGCATACTATGACTATGAGATATGGGAAATGGATGTTAAAACTGCCTTCTTGAACGGTTGCTTAGATAAGGAAATCTATATGCAACAACCGGAAGGGTACGTTGATCCTAAATATCCAAAACGCGTGTGCAAACTTCAAAGATCTATTTAGACACGAGAAAACGTATGGATTACCCCATGTGGGCCCATATACCCGCGGCTGGAAAAAAGACAAAGAGCCAAGCCCATGCAAATTTTACTAAACAAGAAATAAAGGGAAAACTTATTTTCATAATTACAAAAATTAGAAAATAATCAAAACCCTAATCTCTCTTACTCCTTTCCTTGGCCGCCGGGTAGAACACACACACAAAGGTGTGTTGGTTGATTTTAGTGATTGATTTATTGCAAGGGCGTTAGTGTGTTCGTTCTCCTATGATTCACGTAATCGGTAAACCCTAAAACCCTTTTCTTTTTATTGTGTTGATTAATTGATCTCATGAAATCATGAATGGTTTAAAAACAATTTAATAATCATGTAATTAAACATGGGGGGTAAAATAAATCATGGTTAAGGGGTGTTTGTTTTTGGCCGACGCATGAACCGAGCCCCACGGGGGTCTCGGCTTGGTATGTTTGGTGTGGTGTGGTGTGTCTCGGCAGCAGGAGGAAAAGGGAACCCCGACCTCGGTCGGGATATGTTTGGTGGCTCTCGGATAAGAACAAAAACCACCACCGGCTTATGCCGGTGGCTAAATAAAGAAAGCAGGGGGAACCCCCATGTCGCGGCAACAAGGGGAACCACCGGCTAGCCGGTGGGAACTTTTGCTAGTCGGCGGCTAGCCAAGGCTAGGGGTGTGTTTTGTTTCCGGTTCACGAGTTAAAACCGGTACGGTTCACACATGTTTAGATTAAAACACGGGTTCGGTTTATGGGCCATTTTTGCAAGTTAATTATTTCACAAGGTTAATTATTTTTACAAGTTTATTTTAACAAGATTAAATTAAATTAATTAAAACATGTACATGATTAATTTAATTTATACATGACTTAGGTTATTAATATTATTATTAATACATTAATTTTAACCTAAGTAATTATGATTTTAATTAGACTATATAATTAATTAATTATTGGAATCATGACTTATAATTAATTAATTTACATGACTTAGGTTATATTATTAATAGATAATAATACAGGTTTTAACCTAAGTATTTTTACCTTTATTTAATTAGATCATGTTATATTTAATTAAATGCTTTAACCTATAGTTTATTTAATTTACATGAAATAATTAATAAACTATACTATTTAATTACATGACTTAGAATACTAATCAGTAAACACTTAAGCTTATATAATTAGCTTAATAATCTAGCTTATTTCTATTTACGGAAACTTTATATTTTTAGAAACCTAATTAATTAAGGCATCTAATCTATTTACGGAAACTTTCTATTTTTAGAAACTTATCTATTTTAAGCAGTAAATCTATTTTTGGAAACTTTCTATTTTTGGAAACTTTCTATTTATGGAAACTTCCTATTTTTAGAAACTTTTTTATTTAGGAAGCCTGCTATTTTTAGAAAGTTACTTATTATTACACAACAAGTATAATAATACATGAAATACAAGAAATATGTAAACAGAATAGACAGAATACATGATAAACACAGTATAAAGCTTAAATCAGTAAAACATGACATGAACATATAAAACAAGCTAAGACATGATAAAAAACCAGTTACGTACTCAGTAATTAGATACTTATATACGTATGTGTTTATGTAACATTAGTGATGCCGAAGTAGGACTCTCTTCCGTTCGTCTTCTTCGTTCACTGGACACAAGGTACGGATTCTTCGTCCTTTCAATATGGACATTCTTCCTTATTAGGATTTCCCGTATGCAGCCAAATGTTTTCCCCCTTATATGTTTTATATGTTTTTGAAATGCTTATGTTTAATTAGATACCTAAAGCCATATACATGCATGACCAGTTTCACCTAGTTATGGAGGTACCATAACCATAACACAGGAGGCACCAGTGTTATGACTCCACCACGACGGAGTGATAGCTCGTGGCGTCCCTTCAGCTTTTGGCCATATTATTATTATCAGGTGGGGCGTATGGGTGCATCCTATTTACATGTTTTCAGCAGATTATTCAGGTGAATGTAGTGTGTGCCTTGCATCCTTCACAAGGAGCTGATCCCTCCTACCCAAACCAGTATATTAAATTAGAGGCAACCCCTCTAATTTGCATGACGAGGTCACCCCTCCAAGTATTCATGCATGTTGATAATTCATGACCTATATTGGCTAATGGTAAACATGTTAAACAGTTTTTACAAGATAAACATAAGGCTTTTCAAACTATAAAACCAGTTTTAATAAGATATAACCAGGTTATTCAGGACTTAGTCTTTTCCGCTGCTTCATGCTTATATGCTTATATTATTCATGCTTTACTTGTATATCCATGCACTGAGCGTTATGCTCAGCCGTTTTCCTTTTCATGTTCCCAAAACGACAGGTACTCAGGGACGCTCGTAGACTTTAAGCGTACGTGCATATGGATTAGAAGCTTCCTAGCCTTCTTTACTTTATGCATTTCTTTATACTTTGATACTCATTTACATGGACATTAGTCCTTTTCATTTACAGTACTTATGTTTGTGTGTGATGAGTTATACTTTTGGGGTACCGATGTTTGATTCCGATATTTCCTTTATGGTCATGTGATGTTTTATACATTTATCCTTGTATGCTTTGATGACACGCCATAATCACGCGTGACATTCCATTTATCAAAATTAGGTGTTACAATTATGGTATCAGAGACAAGGCTTCGACCTGTAGGCTCTCAAAACACGACCTGTGATTAGTGGGTAGTCACTATGGTCTTCCTAGAACTGACAGTCGGTTTTCATGCATTCATCATTTTCATGCATACATATATATGTCATTGTCGCAGGTTTATGACTAAGTAATGGTTGGTACAGGACTGGCCCTATTTAGTCGCATGTGTTTTATTCGAAACTTTTAACTTTGGGACCGACCCATTGGCGTCCCCTCGCCATGTCTTTTGTTTTGAGTGAACTGACCATAGGCGTTCACTCTCGCGCATACAAAAGTTTTCACAAAACTGCATCATGCATTAATGTATTAGTTTTTTCCTGCATAAAAATTTTTCTCATGATTTATTGGAATAATTGTTTTTTCATGTATATAGTTTATGTTTTAATCAGTTTAATCATGTATTTTATGTTATTCTGTCAGATGGTTCTTATACGCGAGCAGGAACAACTCAATGCAGCAATCCAAGCTGCAATGCAAGCTATGCTTCCTTAACCGAGGAACGAAATCAGGGCTGAGGTTCAGGCTCCCAACAACCAGCAGCAACACCCAGTACCTCCTCCTCCTCCTCCAGCAACATTGGTCACATGGCTGGAGAGATTCAATAAGCTCCGCCCTCGAGCTTTCGAGAGAACAGATAGCCCCAGTGAAGCTTAAAGCTGGTTGGCTCACATTGAGAAGATCTTCGATGCTATGGGCTGTGACCCCGTCTTCAAGTCGAGGTTGGATTGCTACCGATTCGAAGGTAATGTACTATCATGGTGGATGGCACTGAAGCAGTCTGATGGAGGTGATAATTGGGTGGCTGATTTGAATTGGGCTCAGTTCAGGGATTTGGTGATGGGACATTTCTTTCCCAAGGCTGAGCAAGACAAGCTAAAGAGGGAGTACAATGGAATCCGACAGAGAGCTGGGGAGAATAGCAACGAGTTCATGCAGCGCTTTCTTCGCTTGGCTGGTTTCCTTGGTGCAGCAGCAGGTACTCCTGAAGAGCAAGAACACCACTTCAGGTGGGTTCTTTGTACATCGGTCGCAAACAACTTGGTGTGTGCTACGTTCAACACGGTAGCACAAGTGGCCGATGCAGCACGTAAGCTGGAGATGCTGTAGGAAAGAGATGAGTTCGGGGAAGCAGAGAGACCCGATAAGAGGTAAACATTCGTATTCAAACGGTGACCAATCCATATTCTTTCAGTATATGTAAATATTTCATCTCTTTCAAACTTTATCTTACAGGCAGAAGACTGGGGACCGGTCTCAGCCGGCTACTCAGCAACAACCTAATCAGCACAAGGGAAACAGTCAGACTCACGACCGTTCTGCTACGGATAGGCGTGGCGGTAATGATAATTACCGTAACAACGCTGGACACTCCAACAGCAGCAAGTCCTTATACTTACTCATTTTTCTTATGATTACATGTTATAATTCTTAATTCTGACACATTAGCAAATCTTCTACCAGGAATCATGGTAACGGGAGGGACCAGAACTAGAGAGGTTCACAGCCTAACCGTCAAGCTATCACTGGTATTCAATCTTACGATTTATCCGCATTGTCCTTTGTACCTTTTACCATGTCTCATGTATATTGTTCTTATCAAGATCTTAGCCAGTCAGGACACCTGTTGGAGGATCTACTCATCGTCTTTGCTCTACTTGCCACCGTAGGAACCCAGGGCCATGTCGCCGTGACAGCAACGCATGCTACAAGTGTGGTCTTCCTGGCCATCGCATGAAGGATTACCGCAAGGGCGAGATGGAGGGTACATCGGGACATGCTGATACCAAGCCGCCTCCTACTAGTGGACGCGTTTACACGACATCTCGCGATAAGACCAACAAGTCTACAGGTACCATCACTAGAATCTTGTATATATATGGTCAAGCTACATGTGTTCTGTTTTATACGGGTGCTACTCACTCGGTCATTTCTACTTCTTATGCCAAGAATGTTAGGATACTCCCCATGCCACTAGAGAATATACTGAGTATTTCCACGCCTTTGAGAGACTCTATAAGCATAACCCATGTGTACAAGATCCTTCCCCTAGAGTTTGACGACAAGATTCGTCCTGTTGACGCACTTCCGCTGGACATGAATGATTTCGACATGATTTTGGGCATGGATTGGCTATCCAAGCATCATGCTACCATAGACTGCCATTCATATCGAGTCATCTTCGGTGATGTTAATGCACCAAAGTACATTCACAACGGGTTCGTACCCGGAAGGTCTGTACAAATCATATCAACCCCGCAAGCACGTGCATTACTTTCACATGGCTGTGAGGGTTATCTAGCTAGTGTTCATGACATGGATGCTGAATCCCCATCAATTCAGGATTAGTCGATAGTGTCAGAATTTCCAGATGTATTTCCAGAAGAGCTTCCGGGCATACCACCTGCACGTGAAGTAGAATTTAACATCAAGCTCATCCCAGGAGCTGAGCCGATTTCCAAGGCTCCTTATCGCATGGCTCCCATAGAGTTGAAGGAGCTGAAGGATCAATTGCAAGAACTTCTGGAACGAGGTTTTATTCAACCGAGCGCATCTCCATGGGGCGCACTGGTCTTATTCGTCAAGAAGAAGGACGACAGTATGCGTCTTTGCATAGACTATCGCGAGCTCAACAAGATTACCATCATGAATAGGTATCCACAACCACGGATTGACGATCTATTTGACCAACTCCAAGGGGCCAAACATTTCTCCAAGATTGATCTTAGGTCGGGCTATCATCAGCTACGGGTTAAGGAGCAGAACATCGCCAAGACTGCTTTCCGTACACACTATGGCCACTACGAATTTGTAGTCATGCCATTTGGCCTTACCAATGCTCTAGCAGTGTTCATGGATTTGATGAACAGAATCTTCCATGAATTTCTGGACAAGTTCGTCATTATCTTTACTGATGACATCCTAATTTTCTCTAAGTCCAAGGAGGAACACGAAGACCATTAATAAGTGTGAAAACACTTATCCTTTTACCACTTATTTCCAATAATAACAAGACCAAAACGTGTATTTTATGTCGTAAAAGTCGGAATTATGCGTGGTTTGTATTTTTATTGTGTTTTAGGACCAAAAGATGAAAAAGGAAGAAAACATGGGCTATCACGGGCTTTTATCGAAGAAAACGAGAAAAGACAAAGTCAAAAGATCAAGAGTGAAAAAGATAGGAAGTCAATGGACCTATTTGAAGATTTATCGAAGAAAAAGGCTAAAGACGGAAGACTTATATATGTCGAAGAACTCAAGTCTATTTAACGAGAGATTAAAAGACGAGTTGGAAATATTCAACCGACAAATCTCAAATTCAAAGTCGGAAACGTTTATTTAACTTAAGTAACGAGAAGACTAAGAAGAAAGAAGAAAGCCCGCTTACAAGCCCACATCCAACTACTATATAAAGCCCTTTCCATCAAAAAATTAGTCTAGTCTTTATTTTTCTTTCATTTTGTAGTTTTTAAATTGTAGAGAGAGAAAGCTTAACTTTCTCTCACTAGAAAACTTTCAATCCTTGTTTTAAATTCTTGTTTTCAAATTTAATCTTTACATGTTTTAGCTTAATCTTTGAGTTCATCTAAATCTTCTCTTAATCTTTGTTTAAGTTTGTGTTCATCACCATCTTAATCTTCTAAAACACACGTTTCATTTTCTATCAAAATCTTGATTTTGATTTCGTGTTCTATAGTTTTATGTGTTCTTAAATCCGTTTAATCTGTTTGGTTAGATTAATCTCGTTAGAATTGGTTTGATCTTTGTGATTTTCGTGTATTAAGTTGCTAGAAATCGTCCTTGATTCGTTTCCTAAAAAATAGGCTGTGCGTTTTGGCTTCTAGCTAAAACTGCGTTTTGAATAGTTCTTCACTATTGCGAAATCTCTCCATTTCCTATGTTGCGAAATCATTCTTCTTGCGTATTGCGAAATCCATCATTTCGCATTATTGCGGAATTCCTTCATTTTGTAATTGCGGAATCTTGCCCATCTTCTATTGCGGAATCTTGGATTCCGCAACTATTGCGGATTTATTAGTTTTGGGTATTGCGAATTCTTGGCAATTATTGCGGAATTGTTACATAGAAATTGCGAATTGTGGCATAGCAATGTTGCGAAATCTTGGATTAAGATTGCGGAATTAATTCCGCATTATTATTGCGGAATTGTAGTCTCTATAATTGCGGATTTTTGTTACTTTTATGTTGCGTATTTAATTCAATTTTTAGTATTGCAAAATAAATTAGTTTTAATTTAAATTTTATTTTAAAATTTTTTTTTCCGCCAATTTCTTTAAGTTTCGTTTTACTTATTTCGTTTTATTTTTCGTAAACTTTACTTTAATTTATCTTTTCTTAATTTCTTTTTAAAAGTGTTTTATTCTATAGTTTTCATTTCTTTACGTTTTAACTTAGCGTCATTTAATTTTTAAGTCATTTAATTTTAGTTTAATCTTTTCTCGCTTTATTTTTTTTACTTTAAATACTCAACGACGCCTTTACTTTTAATTAGTTTTAGACAACTAAACCTCTCCTATTTTTCCTCCAACAACGACTGAGTCGCACTAATTAACGGTAATCAATTCAAAAAGATCGGAACAACGAATTTTCATACGAGGCTTAAAAACCTAGTATTAAATGGCGCCGCTGCCGGCTCTTTTCGTTAAGATTAACGGTTTTTAGTGAGGGACGCGTTGGATTTTGGGATCCGTTCTTTTAGGAACGTTATTTTCAAGCACTAAAATTTTCAAAAATCCTAAAAAATATAAAATTTTCAAAAATACAAAAATATTAAAAAATTATAAAAAAACATTTCTTTTAGTTTTGCACCAAATAGATTATATATATATTCTCTGTTTCTTTGGTATCTTTTTTGTTTTACAGGTGTATGCGTACTAGATCTTCAAATTATTCTGAGCCCGAGACTCATGAAGATTTAGATATGGTTGGTGTGCATAACAACAATAACAATCCACCTCTACCCAATTTGAATAACAATAACAACAACAATGTTCCCCTACCTGATTTACGAACAATGGAGGAACTTTGTCAACCAACCATGAACGGACGCGGAGGACCGATTGCGCCGATGCAAATTACGGCTTCTGAATTTTCGTTGAAGCATCACATGATCCAGCAAGTTCAAAACGCTTGCCCATTTAGCGGATTACCGGATGATGATGCCAACAAACATCTTGACAAGTTCATTACCGTCACCCAAAGCATGAAAATTCCCGGTGCTTCCATGGATTTTCTTCGCCTTGACCTTTTTCCACACAATTTATCCCATCATGCCGAGAAATGGTTTGATCGTCTTCCCAAAAACTCAATTCATACATGGAATGACATGACTCAACGCTTTTTGTCGCGCTACTTTCCACCATCTATGGTCACTAGTCTTCGCAACCAAATCAGTGGATTTACTCAAGAACCTGATGAGTCGCTTTTCGATGCTTGGGAACGTTATAATGTCTTGATCGACCGTTGTCCGAACCATAACATGCTCCCCGTCACATTGATTGATACCTTCTACAATGGTTTAACTTTTCGTGATCGTGATACGATTAATGCTGCCGCCGCTGGTACATTCATGAAGAGAAGACCTGAGGAGTGTAGAGAGCTGATTGAGAACATGACCACTCACCACAAAAATTGGGATTCATCTGCATCCTCAAGATCAAACTCGAGAGTCAATGTTTCTTCTACTTCTTCAAACCCTGATATTACCGAAATGTCCCGCGCAATTGTCGAAATGAGCAAAAAGATTGAATTTTTAGCCACTAACCAATTTCCACAAGCTAAAGATGTAGCCACGTCTTGTGAGATTTGTGGGGATTCTTATTCATACACCGGTTGTCCTTATACTCATGACAATCCGGAAAATGTGTATGCCGCCAACGGTAACTTTTCTATGGGAGGCTATCAAGCACGTCCTCAAGGTGACCGCAATTTGCTTAGTTATCGTTCGAATAACTTTCTTTCACCATCTGGTTTTCAATCCCATAATAGAAGACCACCACCTCAATTAAACAACACATAATACCCACCAAGGAACCAAGGCCAAAGAAGTAACTACCAAGGGAATTCTTCTAATAATCAAAGGAATTATAACTCAAATCAAGGTAATCTTAATAGTCAAAATCAAGGGGCTTTTAATGGGCAAAACTAAGGGTTTCAAAATAACAACTTTAACCTAGGTTTTTATAATAACAATGCTTATCAACAACAATATCCAAACCAAGGTTTTCAAAATCAAGGGCAAAACACGAATTCCCCTTCAGTGGACTTGGCTCTTCAAAAGTTGACTGATAAGTTGAGTGAACATGAGAAAATCATGTCTGCTATAAAAGAATCGAGTGATAAAAAATTTATGCTAATGTTTCAAGCCATTAATCCCCAAGGCCCACCCCAAGGTACTCCCTTCTAACACCGTGACCAATCCTAGGGCCAACGTTAATGCCATCACTACTAGGAGCGGTAAGATCATCATTGAACCTTCTTCTTCACCAACTAACCAAGGACCCGAGATTCCTTCTACTTGTGATATACCACTCGTTATGCCTTCGTATGCACCTTATGTCCCACCGATACCTCAAGTTTATACCACACCTTCGGTTCCAAAACCGGTCCCTCCACCTTCTACTTCCACCCCTTCACCACCTAAGGATGTGAGTGAGAATTCCATTCCAAAGCCTTCATCTCAACCCAATATACCTTATCCCTCAAGGTTGAGGAAAGAGAAGTTGAAGAACAAGGATGATATTCAGGTTTCTAACTTTCTCAAAATGTTTAAACAACTGAATTTCAACATCTCCTTTACTGAGGCTCTCGCTCACATGCCTAAATATGCTAAGATGTTTAAGGATCTTTTAAGTGATAAAGAAAAATTGCTCGACATCGCCAATACCCAATTAAATGAGAATTGTTCAGCCGTTCTTTTGAGAAAACTTCTAGTTAAGTTAGGATATCTCGGTCGTTTTCTCATTCCTTGCAACTTCCCCTGGGTAGAGAATTGTATGGCCATAGCCGATCTAGGTGCTAATATCAACTTAATGCCTCTAAGCGTTTGGAAACAATTGTCTCTACCCGAGCTAGTCCCCACACGAATGACTTTGGAATTAGCTAACCGTACGGTTGCTTATCCAGTGGGGATAACCGAAGACGTCTTCGTTGGTGTCGACAAATTCACCTTTCCGGTGGATTTTGTTGTCGTTGACTACGAGATGGACCCCCGTGTTCCATTAATCATTGGACGTCCATTCTTGAGGACCGGTCGCACTCTCATTGATGTAGCCGCGAGCGAATTAATCATGAGAGTTGGTGACGATAATATCGTTTTCAACATGGGTAAACTTTCTAAGCAGCCTCCTGAAAATGAGAGAGTTAATTTCATTGACGTTCTTGATGAAGCTTGTGAAGAACATTTCAAAGACGCTTCTAAAAGTGGTTCTTCTTCTCCACCCATTGTTGAGACCGTTGCCTCTATTGCTCCACCACTAACTCCATTTGGAGAAAGTGATTTCATTTTCAAAGAATTTGAAGCAACTTTTGGAAATGTGGATTTACAATATGATGATTCTCCCTAAAATTGGGATGAAGACATTCGTACTATTAAGAAACTTCTCAATGACGACCATATTTCTCCACAGTCTCCTAAGGATATCTCTATCGATGATCCGAATTTGACTACGCCTTCTATCGAAAATCCTCCGGATTTAGAGCTTAAGGACCTACCGTCTCATCTCAAGTACGTTTTCCTTGAAGACAACAAGAAGTCACCCGTCATCATCGCAAAGGAATTGAATTAGGAAGAAAAATCTCGACTTATCGCCGTGCTAAAGAATCATAAGAAAGCGATTGCTTGGAAAATCTTCGATATTCGTGGAATTGATCCTCACTTTTGCACACATAAAATTCTCATAGAGGACGACTTTAAACCCACTATTCAAAACCAAAGAAGGGTGAATCCCAAGATCCATGATGTTATCAAAAAAGAGGTTATCAAAATTCTTGATGCGGGCATGATCTATCCTATCTCGGATTCACCATGGGTTAGTCCCGTCCATTGTGTGCCTAAGAAAGGCGGAATCACCGTTGTGCCCAATGAAAACAACGAGTTGATTCCTGCTCGTCTCGTTACAGGGTGGAGAGTTCGTATAGACTATCGCAAACTCAATGATGCTACGAGAAAGGATCATTTTCCCTTCCTTTCATGGACTAAATGCTTGAACGTCTAGCGGGTAATGACTATTACTGCTTTTAAGACGGTTTCTACGAGTATTTTCAAATTCCCATCGATCCCAAAGACCAAGAAAAAACCACATTCACTTGTCCATATGGAACATTTGCTTACAAAAGAATGCCTTTCGGCTTATGCAATGCTCCTGGGACTTTCTAAAGGTGTATGATGGCTATCTTCCATGACATGGTTGAAGAAACTATGGAAGTCTTCATGGATGATTTCTCGGTTTATGGTGATTCTTTCTCTTCTTGCCTTGCTAATTTGGAACGCGTGCTTAAGCGGTGTGAAGACACTCGCCTTGTTCTAAATTGGGAAAAATGCCATTTCATGGTAAAAGAAGGCATTGTTCTTGGACACAAAATCTCCAAAGCCGGTCTTGAAGTGGACCGTGCTAAAGTGGATGTCATAGCCAAATTACCTCCACCTTCAACCGTGAAGGGTGTGAGAAGTTTCCTTGGTCATGCGGGCTTCTATCGTCGATTCATTCAAGATTTTTCTAAAATCGCTCGCCCGATGACCCACCTCTTGGAAAAAGATACTCCTTTTATCTTTTCTAAAGAGTGTCTTGAATCCTTCAATCTTCTTAAGGACAAGCAAACTAAGGCACCGGTCTTGGTTACCCCTAATTGGGAGCTACCTTTTGAATTGATGTGTGATGCTAACGACTTTGCTATTGGAGTGATTTTGGGCCAAAGAGTGAACAAACACTTCCAACCAATCCATTAAGCTAGCAAGACAACAACGGGGGCTCAATTGCATTATACCACTACCAAAAAAGAGCTTTTAGCTGTAGTGTATGCTTTTGAGAAATTCCGACCCTATCTTGTCCTTTCCACCACCATTGTGTAAACTGATCATTCCGCGTTGAAGTACTTATTAACTAAGCAAGATTCTAAGCCAAGACTTCTTCGCTGGGTTTTGCTCCTTCAAGAATTCAACATTGAAATTCGTGAGTAGAAGGTAGCAGAAATCCTAGCCGCGGATCATCTAAGTATACTTGAGGATCCTTATCAAGGGGATCATCCGAATCAAGAGATCAATGACTCTTTTCCCATTGAGGCCTTAATGTCTATCAATTCCAATCTTGATGACACCCCGTGGTTTGCGGACATTGCAAACTACTTAGCGGGTGGTATCCTGATCAAAGGGTTAACATCCCAACAAAATAAGAAGTTCTTTAAAGATATTAAGACTTACTTTTGGGATGACCCTTATCTCTTCAAACAATGTGCTGATCTGATTATTCGTCGGTGTGTTGATGGACCCGCAGCTTTCGACATTCTCAAAGCTTGCCATAAAGGACCCACCGGTGGTCATTTTGGTCCAAATTACACCGCGAAGACAGTGGTGGTTGTGAACTTTCTCAAGCAACTTTTTGCTCGATTCGGTGGTCCTCGTGCTATCATCAGTACCCGCGGGACTCATTTTTGCAATGATCAATTCGCAAGAGTCATGGCTAAGTATGGTGTTAATCATCGTCTTTCCACCGCTTATCATCCTCAAACCAATGGTCAAGCCGGGATATCTAACCGTGGATTGAAGCGAATTCTTGAGCGTACTGTGGGAGAGCATCGTGCCTCGTGGGCCGATAAGTTAGATGATGCTTTGTGGGCTTTCCGTACCGCTTATAAGACCCCGATTGGTTGCAAGCCTTATCGTCTTGTGTATGGGAAAGCATGCCACCTCCCTATTGAGCTGGAGCATAAGGCATACTGGGCCTTAAAGTGGGCTAACTTCGACATCAACAAAACCGGCGATCTTCGAAAGATTCAACTCAATGAGCTAAATGAACTAAGGAATGAAGCTTATGAGAACTCGTTGATTTACAAGGAGAAGACCAAGATCATCCATGATTCAAGGATTAAGACCCGAGAGTTCCACGTTGGTGATCAAGTTTTACTCTTTAACTCTTGGTTGAAGATCTTCTCGAGAAAGCTGAAGAGCCGCTGGTCTGGTCTATTCACCGTCGCCAAAGTCTTCCCCTATGGCAACATTGAGCTTTCTCAGCCAAATAGGCCCAATTTTAGGGTGAATGGCCAACGCGCGAAGTTGTACTTTGGTGAGGACATCTCTCATGAGATGATTCCATCCCTCACCACGTTTCCCTTGAACTAGTTCTGGGTCGATTCAGGCTCGTGACTCAGTTAACAAAAACAAGTGATTCTCGGGAGGCAACCAGTTGATCTATCCTTTACCGTTTTCATAATAAGTGTAGGGGGAGCCCCGTATGTGTTTGTTGTCTTGTTTCTTGTGCTGTGCAGGGATTAAAAGCTTCAAAGATCCACTCTCGATGACTTTTGACGAACCGTGATCCTGTGTACCCTTCTTCCTGGTTCTATCCTAAACTGTCGTGATTCCATATTTCATATCTTATATGTTCACATTGAAATCACTTTAGTTGTCCTTTCCTTAGCAAGATTTAAACAAAGTGCACAATGTCATAAGTGTAGGGGAGTTTACTCCCACATGCTTAAACATTGAGGACAATGTCTATATCAAGTGTAGGGGGGCTTCTATCTAAGTAAGTGGTCGTTTCCATGAATTTTCCCTCATTTTAACCGAAAAACTTGATTTTTCAACATTTTCAAAATTTTTAATCTATTTTGGCCTAGTAGTTTTTCCTTTATTATCGTTATTTACTTTCCTTTCTAGAATAAAAAGTTTAATAAAGTGGTTTTAAATTTTTCAATTTCGTGAATATTTTGACTCAACCCGAGTTTACTTATCTAAGTTTACTCTAGCTAGTATCCTTAACGTGTTTAAGTCAAGTTTTGCTAGGCTTTTATATAGGGAACTTTAAAACGCGAAAGTCTTAACTCTCACGGGTTAAGAACAAGAACTTTTCGCAAGTTCCTATAATTGATCCTAGAGAGTTGTTTATCAAGGGAACTTTAAAATGCGAATTCTAAACTTGAGAAAGTCTAAGAGTTTACAAGATCCTATAGATGACTCGAAAACCCAAAACTTTGATTTGATTAACGAAGCATCCACGAGTCTCATTCCGTGAGATTTTAAATTGTGGAGAACGTGAGATGATAGAGTCAATTATAAGTTTGGTATTCTTTCTTGAATTTATGTGAGTTGATTATAAGCCTATTCTCCCATCGCTTGCTAATAAATTTATCTGCAATAAATAAGGTCGTACGATTTGAAAAGTTACTTAGCTTCTAGCCCAAGATCGTTTAAAAGTTTCTCGGTATTAATTAGAGTTCATAGCCAATGCATAACTTATTGAAGCGGGATGCGAAGATTGGCGAGTCCGAAAAGGCCCTAACAAGGCATGAGGGCTACATTTTGTTTCTAAAGATCCAAAGTGATGTGAAGAATCATTTATCAAAAATCAATATGAAGGATCGAGACACACGGGAAAAAGCAAAAACTCCCCTAAAGATCATGGAGAAGTCTATCCGAAAAGACCCTAACAAGGTATGAGGATAAATAGATCCAAGTCCTAAAAGGAGGCGGATCGTTGTATATCAAAGTCCAAAATAAAGATTGGAGAAAAATGAAGAAGTCGTGGTCCAAGTATGAAGAATCTCTCAAAACTTCAAGTGAAGAAATTCCTATTATGAACAGAAGACCATAATTTCAAGAACGTCTCTCAAGATTTGAAGTATGGAGTCGCTGCCAAATATCGGTCCGAGAAAGGTCTCAAATCGTGAAGCGAGTTATGCCAAGATATGAACTTTATGAGGTCCCGAGAAGCAGTTTTAAAAGATTTTGTCCTTTAGCTAACTATTGATTAAATCATCCCACTTTATTTTCAGCCTAAATAACTATCGAAATAAGTCAAAAAATGCATCCTCATGATCATTCAAGACAAAATTAAAATATAAGAGATACACCTAGGAATAAGGGAGTCTAAGTAAATAACTGGGCCACATGAGTTCATGTTAGTTTGCTAACTTATAATAACAATGATCTCGTTTTTAAGCTTGGTATGGAAAATGTAAACCGTGCTTTAAAATTAATGCATTGCATGAGGGCATTGCAATGGTCAAGTGTAGCGGATTTAATAAGTGTGAAAACACTTATCCTTTTACCACTTATTTCCATTAATAACAAGACCAAAACGTGTATTTTATGTCGTAAAAGTCGGAATTACGCGTGGTTTGTGTTTTTATTGTGTTTTAGGACCAAAAGATGAAAAAGGAAGAAAACTTGGGCTATCACGGGCTTTTATCGAAGAAAACGAGAAAAGACGAAGTCAAAAGATCAAGAGTGAAAAAGATTTGAAGTCAATGGACCTATTTGAAGATTTATCGAAGAAAAGGGCCAAAGACGGAAGACTTATATATGTCGAAGAACTCAAGTCAATTTAACGAGAGATTAAAAGACGAGTTGGAACAACAGACAAATCTCAAATTCATAGTCAGAAACGTTTATTTAACTTAAGTAACGAGAAGACTAAGAAGAAAGCCCGCCTACAAGCCCACAACAAAACAAGCCCACATCCAACTACTATTTAAAGCCCTTTCCATCACAAAATTAGTCTAGTCTTTATTTTTTCTTTCATTTTTTAGTTTTTAAATTGTAGAGAGAGAAAGCTTAACTTTCTCTCACTAGAAAACTTTCAATCCTTGTTTTAAATTCTTGTTTTCAATACATGTTTTAGCTTAATCTTTGAGTTCATCTAAATCTTCTCTTAATCTTTGTTTAAGTTCGTGTTCATCACCATCTTAATCTTCGAAAACCCACGTTTCATTTTCTATCAAAATCTTGATTTTGATTTCGTGTTCTCTAGTTTTATGAGTTCTTAAATCCCTTTAATATGTTTGGTTAGATTAATCTCGTTAGAATTGGTTTGATCTTTGTGATTTTCGTGTATTAAGTTGCTAGAAATCGTCCTTGATTCGTTTCCTAAAAAATAGGTTGTGCGTTTTGGCTTCTAGCTAAAACTACGTTTTGAATATTTCTTCACTATTGCGAAATCTCTCCATTTCCTAAGTTGCGAAATCATTCTTCTTGCGTATTGCGAAATCCATCATTTCGCATTATCGCGGAATTCCTTCATTTTATAATTGCGGAATCTTGCCCATCTTCTATTGCAGAATCTTGGATTCCGCACCTATTGCGGATTTATTAGTTTCGAGTATTGCGAATTCTTGGCAATTATTGCGGAATTGTTACATAGAAATTGCGAATTGTGGCATAGAAAAGTTGCGAAATCTTGGATTAAGATTGCGGAATTAATTCCGCATTATTATTGCGGAATTGTAGTTTCTATAATTGCGGATTTTTGTTACTTTTAAGTTGCGAATTTAATTCAATTTTTAGTATTGCGAAATTAATTAGTTTTAATTTAAATTTAATTTTTAAGTTTTATTTTCCCGCCAATTTCTTTAAGTTCCGTTTTACTTATTTCGTTTTATTTTTCGTAAACTTTACTTTAATTTATCTTTTCTTAATTTCTTTTTAAAAGTGTTTTATTCTATAGTTTTTCATTTCTTTACGTTTTAACTTATCGTCATTTAATTTTTAAGTCATTTAATTTTAGTTTAATCTTTTCTCGCTTTATTTTTTACATTAAATACTCAACGACGCCTTTTCTTGTAATTAGTTTTAGACAACTAAACCTCTCCTATTTTTCCACCAAGAACGACTGAGTCGCACTAATTAACAGTAATCAATTCGAAAAGATCGGAACAACGAATTTTCATACGAGGCTTAAAAAACCTTGTATTAACCATCTTCGTACAGTACTAAAAATTCTTCGCCAGAAGCAGCTGTATGCTAAATTCTCCAAGTGTGAGTTCTGGTTAGACAAGGTGGCATTCTTAGGTCACATTGTATCAGCAGAAGGAATCACGATGGATCTAGCAATGGTCGAGGCTATTACCAAGTGGCCAAGGCCAACATCAGCGACTGAAGTCCGCAGTTTCCTAGGCTTAGCTGGTTATTACTTTAGGTTCATTGAGAACTTTTCCCGCTTAGCACTGCCATTGACCAAAATGATGCGGAAAGGGGAGAAATTCGTCTGGACTGAAGAACGAGAGAAGAGTTTTGAAGACCTAAAGCAGAAGTTAGTACTTGCACCGATTCTTACTCTCCCATCTGGCACAGGTGGATTTCTGATCTACAGTGATGCATCGGGGAAGGGACTTGGCTGTGTTCTCATGCAACATGGGAAAGTGATCGCGTATGCTTCACGGCAGCATAAGCCTTATGAGGAAAATTACCCTACGCATGACTTGGAACTTACAGCAGTAGTGTTTGCATTAAAGATATGGAGGCACTACTTGTATGGAGAATCATGTAACATTTTCACGGACCACAAGAGCTTGAAGTATATATTCACTCAACGTGAATTGAATATGAGACATAGGAGATGGTTAGAGCTGTTGAAGGATTATGACATTAATCTGTAGTATCATCCCGACAAGGCAAATTTAGTGGCGGATGCCCTTAGCAGAAAGTCTGGAATGATAAACGACATTAAAATTGAGGAGGAAATCATAAGAGACTTGGAGCGACTAGACATAGAGATCATGGTATGTGGACAACATGGTTACTGGGATAATCTTAGAGTAGAACCTGAGTTACTCTCTAAGATCAAGGAAGCTCAGAAAGATGATGGAGAAATCTGGGCGATAATCTAGAATTTGGAGAAGCAGAGAGAATTTTGAGTAGATGCAGATGTTATCTTATGGCAGGGCAAGAGACTTTGTGTTCCTGATGATCAAGAACTCCGGGAAGCATTGTTAGCTGAGGCTCATAGCTCCCCATTCTCTATTCATCATGGTTCGACCAAGATGTACCATGACATAAAGCAGTACTTTTGGTAGAGTGGTATGAAATAGGATGTTGCTACTTACGTCTCCAAATGTCTTACCTGCCAGCAGGTTAAGATCGAGCATCAACGATCTGGCGGTCTTCTTCAACCGTTAGATATTCCAGAGTGGAAGTGGGACAAAATCACCATGGATTTTGTTACTGGTCTTCCACCGACAAAGAAGAAGCACGATGCAATTTGGGTTATCGTTGACCGACTTACCAAATCAGCTCATTTCTTACCGATCCACAAGGAAGATTCAGTCAGTAAACTCGCCGATACTTATAGGAGAGAGATCATGAGACTCCACGGTGCTCCATCCAGCATCGTCTCAGACCGAGATCCTCGGTTCACTTCGTGATTTTGGCAAAGTCTACAGAAAGCTTGGGGGACAAAACTTAAGCTTAGCACGGCTTTTCATCCTCAAACAGACGGGCAGTCGGAGCGAACGATTCAGACATTGGAAGACATGTTGAGGTCATGTGCGTTGGAATGGACGGGTGATTGGGACGATTATATCTGTTTGGTGGAGTTTGCATACAGCAACAGTTGGCACGCAAGTATCAAGTGTGCTCCTTTCGAGATGTTGTATGGCAGAAAGTGTCGCGCCCCAATCTGCTAGGATCAGGTTGGTGAGCAAACACTTGAAGGACCAGAAATGATAGAGCTGACTAATAAGAAGGTCGTAGTAGCTAAGCAGAAACTGCAAGAAGCACGGTCACGTCAGAAGAGTTACGCATACAAGCATCGTAGGGACTTACATTTTAACGTAGGAGATCACGTTTTCCTTAAGGTTTCGCCGCCACGTGGTGTTAGACTTTTTGGAATCAAAGGGAATCTCAGTCCTCGGTTCATCGGACCGTTTGATGTCATTGAACGAGTCGGTAAAGTATCTTACCGTTTAGCGTTACCTCTGCAGCTTTCTCATGTTCACGATGTTTTCCATGTGTCCTTACTCAGAGGGTACAAGTATCATCCCCTTCACATGGTTCAGTATCCACTGGAACAGATTCATGAAGGTCTCACTTTCATAGAAGAACCCGAACAAGTTCTTGACAGACAAGAACGAGTCATTAGAAGGAAGACGATTCCATTCGTCAAAATCCTTTGGAGGGATCATACAAAGCGGGAAGCCACTTGGGAAACAGAGGAGTCTATCCGGGCCTCTTACCCTCATTTCATATTTTGAATTCGGGTATGTTCTTCTTTTCCAGTTTACTTTATCTATAATTCGGGGACGAATTATTCTTTTTAGGGGAGAAGAGTTGTAAAACCCGCGTGCTTATACCATGAATAGTACCCTTATGATTGTACGTACATGATTAGAACTTTCCTTTTATAGCTCGTTTACATTTCACGAACAAGATTTACATGTATTATGTACGTGTTATAACACGATAAGTATTTAATACGTGTTAAGACACGATAGATATATCAATAATAATGATAATCACGAACATACGAACATGAAATCATGAACGTATATAATCACGAGCTTAGTATTACGTATTATGTATATTTATTACGCTCATGAATAAATATAATAAGACACGAATGATAACTATTTAAATCAAGTAAAACACGAACATGAGAACAAACTAAATATTAGACATGAGAAAACGTATGGGTTACCCCATGTGGGCCCATATACCCGCGGCTAGAAACAAGACAAAGGGCCAAGCCCATGCAATTTTTACTAAACAAGAAATAAAGGGAAAACTTATTTTCATAATTACAAAAATAAGAAAATAATCAAAACCCTAATCTCTCTTTCTCTTCTCCTTGGCCACCGGGTAGAACACACACACACAAAGGTGTGTTGGTTGATTTTGGTGATTGATTTATTGCAAGGGTGTTAGTGTGTTCGTTCTCCTGATTGACGTAATCGGTAAACCCTAAAACCCTTTTCTTTTTATTGTGTTGATTAATTGATCTCATGAAATCATGAATGGTTTAAAAACTAGTTAATAATCATGTAATTAAACATGGTTGTAAAATAAATCATGGTTAAGGGGTGTTTGTTTTTGGCCGACGCATGAACCGAGCCCCAAGGGGGTCTTGACTTGGTATGTTTGGTGTGGTGTGGTGTGTCTCGGCAGCAGAAGGAAAAGGGAACCCCAACCTCGGTCGGGGTATGTTTGGTGTTTGGTGGGTCTCAGCTAAGAACAAAAACCACCACCGGCTTATGCCGGTGGCTAAATAAGGAAAGCAGGGGGAACCCCCGTGCCGCGCCAACAAGGGGAACCACCGGCTAGACGGTGGGAAATTTTGCTAGCCGGCGGCTAGCCAAGGCTAGGGGTGTGTTTGGTTGCCGGTTCATGGGTTAAAACCGGTCTGGTTCACACATGTTTAGATTAAAACACGGGTTCGGTTCATGGGCCATTTTTGCAAGTTAATTATTTTACAATTTTAATTATTTTTACAAGTTTATTTTAACAAGATTAAATTAAAATAATTAAAACATGTACATGATTAATATAATTTATACATGACTTAGGTTATTAATATTATTATTAATACATGAATTTTAACCTAAGTAATTATCATTTTAATTAGACTATATAATTAATTAATTATTGAAATCATGACTTATAATTAATTAATTTACATGACTTAGGTTATATTATTAATAGATTATAATACATGTTTTAACCTAAGTATTTTTACCTTTATTTAATTAGATCATGTTGTATTTAATTAAATGTTTTAACCTATAGTTTATTTAATTTACGTGAAATAATTAATAAACTATACTATTTAATACATGACTTAGAATATTAATCAGTAAACACTTAAGCTTATATAATTAGCTTAATAATCCAGCTTATTTCTATTTATGGAAACTTTCTATTTTTAGAAACTTAATTAATTAAGGCAGCTAATCTATTTATGGAAACTTTCTGTTTTTAGAAACTTATCTATTTTAAACAATAAATCTATTTTGGAAACTTTCTATTTTTGGAAACTTTCTATTTTTGGAAACTATCTATTTTTGGAAACTTTCTATTTTTAGAAACTTTTTATTTTAAGAAACCTGCTATTTTTAGAAAGTTACTTATTATTACACAACAAGTATAATAATACATGAAATACAAGAAATACTTAAACAAAATAGACAGAATACATGATAAACACAGTATAAAGCTTAAATCAGTAAAACATGACATGAACATATAAAACAAGCTAAGACATGATATGAAACCAGTTACGTACTCAGTAATCAGATACTTATATACGTATATGTTTATGTAGCATTAGTGATACCGAAGTAGGACTCTCTTCCGTTCGTCTTCTTCGTTCACTAGACACAAGGTACGGATTCTCCGTCCTTTCAGTATGGACATTCTTCCTTATTAGGATTTCCCGTATGCAGCCAACTGTTTTCCCCAGTATATGTTTTATATGTTTTTGAATTGCTTATGTTTAATTAGATACCTAAAGCCATATACATGCATGACCAGTTTCACCTAGTTATGGAGGTACCATAACCATAACACTGGAGGCACCAGTGTTATGACTCCACCACGACGGAGTGATAGCTCGTGGCGTCCCTTCAGCTTTTGGCCATATTATTATTATCAAGTGGGGCGTATGGGTGCATCCTAGTTACATGTTTTCAGCAGATTATTCAGGTGAATGTGGTGTGTGCCTTGCATCCTTCACAAGGAGATGATCCCTCCTACCCAAACTAGTATATTAAATTAGAGGCAACCCCTCTAATTTGCATGATGAGGTCATCCCTCCAAGTATTCATGCACGTTGATAATTCATGACCTATATTGTCTAATGGTAAACATGTTAAACAGTTTTTACAAGATAAACATAAGGCTTTTCAAACTATAAAACCAGTTTTAATAAGATATAACCAGGTTATTCAGGACTTAGTCTTTTCTGCTGCTTCATACTTATATGCTTATATTATTCATGCTTTGATGACACGCCATAACACCTCAGAGGGTACAAGTATCGTCCTTGTAACACCCCATTTTGATAAATGGAATGTCACACGTGATTATGGCGTGTCATCAAAGCATACAAGGATAAATGTATAAAACGTCACATGACCATAAAGGAAATACCAGAATCAAACATCGATACCCCAAAAGTAGAACTCATTACACACAAACATAAAAACTGTAAATGAAAAGGACTAAACAATGTCCATGGAAATGAGTATCAAAGTATAAAGAAATGCATAAAGTATAGAAGGCTAGGAAGCTTCCAATCCATATGCACGTACGCATAAAGTCTACGAGCGTCCCTGAGTACCTGCCGTTTTGGGAACATGGAAAGGAAAACGGCTGAGCATAACGCTCAGTGCACGGATATACAAGTAAAGCATGAATAATATAAGCATCTAAGCATGAAGCAGCGGAAAAAACTAAGTCCTGAATAACCTGGCATATCTTATTAAAACTGGTTTTATAGTTTGAAAAGCCTCATGTTTATCTTATAAAAACTGTTTAACATGTTTACCATTAGCCAATATAGGTCATGAATTATCAACGTGCATGAATACTTGGAGGGGTGACCTCGTCATGCAAATTAGAGGGGCTGTCTCTAATTTAATATACTGGTTTGGGTAGGAGGGATCAGCTCCTTGTGAAGGATGCAAGACACACACCATATTCACCTGAATAATCTACTAAAAACATGTAACTAGGATGCACCCATACGCCCCACCTGATAATAATAATATGGACAAAAGCTGAAGGGACGCCACGAGCTATCACTCCGTCGTGGTGGAGTCATAACACTAGTGTCTCCAGTGTTATGGTTATGGTACCTCCATAACTAGGTGAAACTGGTCATGCATGTATATGTCTTTAGATATCTAATTAAACATAAGCAATTCAAAAACATATAAAACATATGTTGGGGAAAATAGTTGGCTGCATACGGGAAATCTTAATAAGGAAGATTGTCCCTACTGATAGGACGGAGAATCCGTACCTTGTGTCCGGTGAACGGAGAATATGAACGGAAGAGATTCCTACTTCGGTATCACTAATGCTACATAAATACATATGTGTATACGTATCTGATTACTGAGTACGTAACTGGTTTTATATCATGTCTTAGCTTGTTTTGTATGTTCATGTCATGTTTTACTGATTAAAGCTTTATACTGTGTTTATCATGTATTCTGTCTATTCTTATTAAGTATTACTTGTATTTCATGTATTATTATACTTGTTGTGTAATAATAAGTAACTTTCTAAAAATAGCAGGTTTCCTAAAATAGAATGTTTCCAAAAATAGAAAGTTTCCAAAAATAGAAAGTTTCCAAAAATAGAGAGTTTCCAAAAATAAATTTACTGCTTAAAATAGATAAGTTTCTAAAAACAGAAAGTTTCCATAAATAGATTAGCTGCCTTAATTAAATAAGTTTCTAAAAATAGAAAGATTCCATAAATAGAAATAAGATGGATTATTAAGCTAATTATATAAGCTTAAGTGTTTACTGATTACTATTCTATGTCATGTAGTTAATTAGTATATTTTATTAATTATTTCATGAAATTTAAATAAACTATAGGTTAAAGTATTTAATTAAATATAACATGATTTAATTAAATAAAAGTAAAAATACTTATGTTAAAACATGTATTATTATCTATTAATAATATAACCTAAGTCATGTAAATTAATTAATTATAAGTCATGGTTTCAATAATTAATTAATTATATAGTCTAATTAAAATGATAATTACTTAAGTTAAAATTCATGTATTAATAATAATATTATTAACCTAAGTCATGTGTAAATTAAATTAATCATGTACATGTTTTAATTAATTTGATTTAATCTTGTTAAAATAAACTTGTAAAAATAAGTAACCTTGTAAAATAAATAACTTGAAAAATAATCCATGAACCGAACCCGTGTTTTAATCTAAACATGTTGTGAACCGGGCCGGTTTTAACCCGTGAACCGGCAACCAAACGCACCCTTGGTCATGGCTAGCCTCCGGCTAGCAAAAGGTCCCACCGGCTAGCCGGTGGTTCCCCTTGCCGCCGCGGCTTGGGGGTTCCCCCTACTTTCCTTATTTAGCCACCGGCTTAAGCCGGTGGTGGTTCTTGTTTTAGCCGAGACCCACCCGAGCACCAAACATACCCCGACCAAGGTCGGGGTTCCTTTTCCTCCTGCGGCCGAGACACAAAACCACCACAACGAGACCTGGAGGTCTCGGTTGGTGCGAAACAAATCAAGCCGAGACCCCCCTTGGTCTCGGTTCATGCGTCGACGAAAAACAAACACCCTTTAACCATGATTTATTTTATCCCCATGTTTAATTACATGATTATTTACTTGTTTTTGAACCATTCATGATTTCATGTGATCAATTAATCAAAACATAAAAAGAAAAGGGTTTTAGGGTTTACCGATTTCGTGAATCAAAGGAGAACGAACACACTAACACCCTTGCAATAAATCAATCACCGAAAATCAACCAACACACCTTCGTATGTGTGTTCTACCTGGCGGGCAAGGAGAGGAGAAAGAGAGATTAGGGTTTTTGATTATATTCTAATTCTTGTAATTATGAAAATAAGTTTTTCCCTTTTTCCTTGTTTAGTACAAATTGCATGGTCTTGGCCCTTGTTTTGAGTTCTAGTCGCGGGTAGGATGGGCCCACATAGGTAACCCATACATTTTCTCGTGTCTAATATTTAGTGTGTTCTCATGTTCGTGTTTTACGTGATTTAAATAGTTATCATTCGTGTCTTATTATATTTATTCATGATCGTAATAAATATACATAATACGTAATACTAAGCTCGTGATTATATTCGTTCATGATTTCATGTTCATATGTTCGTGATTATAATTATTTTTGAAATAATTACCATGTCTTAATACGTATTAAAGACTTATCGTGTTATAACACGTACGTAATACTTGTAAATCTTGTTCGTGAAACGTAAACGTGCTATAAAAGGAAAGTTCTAATCATGTACGTACAATCATAAGGTTACTATTCATGGTAAAATCATGCGGGTTTTACAGCTTGTAACAATGGTAGGTATGATTGTCACGATCAAACCACCATGGGAATTGTTTCTAGGAACAAGCACACAAAGAACATACATGTATGGTTAAATGATCACATGGACATCATGATGTTTAGTTTGGAAAACATATTAAAAATAATCCTTTCGACCTATAGAACCAATAATAAGACACTAGTGATTTATAAATCAAGTATACATAAGTCTCAATCAAGTGGTCACTCATGAGCCTTATGCCTAAACCAACAACAACAAGAATCCTTTTGACCCATAGACTTGGTGTTATCAATTTGATAAGTTCCAATTACTTGAAAGATGATTAGAACAATATATTCAAAAGACTCCTTTCGACCTATAATCTAGATTAAACCATTACTTGTTATGTTTATTAAGTCTCTTGCACAATCGTCACAAAGCGCAAGACCAAATCATTAGTCGGTTAACGAATTGAAATCAACGATGTTGAGAATAATTCCGACATATAGACTCAACAATGATTGACCAAATTGACAAACAAGAACAAGTTCCAATTCAACTAAATATAATGTTATCACCATAATCCAATGACAAGAACTAATAGAATCCAAACATCCATATATCACAAGTTTTCATATAAACAACACAAGTATCACAACATTCACAATATCATAAAACACAAGAATCACCATGAACATGATCATAAACTTGATTTAATAATAAAGAAGAAGTTACCAAACATTAGAATCCATAGCAACAAAGTATCCAAATGATTCTAACCAAATGAACAACCAGAATACAATTCGTCCTACCAATAGCCTTCATGGACATCAACCTCTTGGTGCGAGTATAGAGCCTTTTAGGGTGTTTGGGAATGAGGATTGTTTGAGATTGAATTGTTTATGGTGTGTGGCTTTCATCTCTACTTCTCCCATGTCTTATAACATGAACATGGTAACCAATTCCACCCCTCACCACTTGGGTGAGGGGTGATATCAAAATCATAGAAATATGATGGAGATGGTAGATGGGATTTGATTCAAGGATTGAGTGATGATTATAAACACTACCCCATGGGTCTTATTTATAGTTGAATTATGCTTGGCCACCAAGCAATTTTCTTTGGCTCCAAGGGTTGTAAATGAGGGTTTAATGAAGCTTGGAGGAGAGGGAATAGAGTTATTGTCGGATTAGAGAGCAAGGAGAAGTGAATGTGATGTTAAATGTGACTTTTCATAACCAGACTATCAAAATGCTGCCGACAGAATGAATCTTGTCGGTGGCAACATGATGAAGTTTTGTCGACGGCAGAAAGATCTTGCCGGTGGCAACTGGGTGTAGTTTTTCTGGTGGCAGAAATAAAGTTGCTGGTGGCAACTGGGCCAGCTTCCCTTATTTCTTCTTTGGTCCATTTTCTTTGTTTCTTCCACTTTCTTTCTTCCAAACTTTCCAAGACTCTTTATCTTTGTATTATTTATCATACGAGAGCTACACTTTCATGTCTCGTTCATTCTTTCACCTCCAATACTCGTCTTTTCTTCATTTCTCGTTATGTAACCATTGATGAACCTACAATAGCAAATAAGCTTCATTAAGTATCATATGTTCATACTAATCATATAAATATATGCATAAACACCACGAATACGCTCCTAGAAATATGTTAGATTTGAGCGTTATTAAATCCCCTCACACTTAAATTCTACTCGTCCTCGAGTAAGGAAAAGAAAAACTTTGCTGGCCCTCAAGCAAATAAAAGAAAACTATAGTTATAAACAAAATACCTACGTTCTAAAAGAAAATAATTTTTTTTCTAAATTCTATGAAAAATTGAAAATCTTTTTGGCCTTTATAAGAAAATTGGCTAAAGGTGTAAACCCTCTCACACTTAAGAGTTTGCTTGTCCTCAAGCAAGTAAAATAAAATATTTTTGGGATTTTTTATATACAAAATCGCTAAAGATGAAAACTCCCTCACACTTAAGAGGTTGCTTGTCCTCAAGCAAATAAAAGAAAATATTTACCACATGGTGCATGAAAATTGTTTAGAAAAATAAGATGCAAATCTACCAAATACAAACAAGATTAAACCAAATGTCATGAGAAACAAGTGTACACATCTAAAGAGGACTTTTATTCAGGTTACAAGGCTAAGGCTTTGGGTTAATGGGTATGGATAAGACATCGGAATTTTATGAGAGGTGTATCACGAATATACAAGTTAAAAGTCTAAGTCCCATGTTGCTAGTTACCGAACAAATCACAAGCCCAAAAATGATCATAGCTACGAGCTTTATTCAACACATAACACACACATATCACGTCTTAGCACATTGGTTAATCGATATCTAAACATACTTCATCTTCATAATATTGTCATCATTTTTTTTTACTTTTTTTTTTCTTCGATGACTTATTTTTTTTCTCTTTTCTCATCCTCCTCTTTTTTTTCATTTTTTTATCATACATCACAGGCTCCCCTCACACTTCGCTTAAGCGCACACCACAAAAAATACAAATAAGAAGCCGACCCTCTCCATCTTTGTTGGAATGGCACACACATATAATGAAGTGTGACAACTATAAATCATCAAAAACGATCCAACACTCCATTCAACTAGCAACCCACCATTTAGACTTTGACATGGGTTAGGCTAAGGTTTAAGGTTAAATATTTTTTCTTTTTAGTGGATTTAACAAAAACAAAAAGAATGGTTCAACGGGTGTTCTAAGGGTATCTAGCACTAGACGAGAGTGCTAACAAAAGGGTTAATTTGGGGATTAGCTAATAGATGTAACAAGCTAAAAAGATAATTGAAAAAGGCTATTTGGGTTTTATTCATATGGTTGCCTCTTTGTCACGTATATACACTTATATCACACAAGTGTGATCTTACTAAGTTTTTTAATTTTTATTATTTTTTTATTTTTTTGAAATATTATAATGTTTTTTATTATATATTTTTTTACCATGTGGATGATTATTGAAATATATTTACATACAAATGTGTGAAAACATTTAAATCATAAGGGAAAACAAGTACACAAACTCTCCCTCTTTTTTTTCTTTTATTCTTTTTTTTAAATAATTTTTTTTAATAATCAGCTCAAAAATTTATATTTTGAAATTCGTTTTCGTTTTCTCATTTATTTCCCCTCACACTTAAGTTTTTGATTGGACTCAATGTGAAAATAAACTTCAAAGCATGAAAAGTAGGGTAAATAAATAAATAGTCCAAGAGAAACGAAACTTCCCGGGCTAAGAGATTGCAATTGATCTCCATATAATAAGATGCCAAGTTAGGAAGATCAAGCGATTTCGTCTCCAAAACGAGTATTCACATACAATCCATCAATCTAACCAGTCCATCCCCCATAAACTTTATTGAACCTGCAAAATAAACTAACTACAAAACACGTTAATTTACTAAACACACTTTCGTAGGCAACACGAGTGCATTTAGCATATGCAACAAGCCTTTAAAGCCCTCGGTATCCCAAGTGGACGAGTTATTGTCTCGTGAGGGTTTCCAGCGAACACACCCACAAAGTTCATACATTAACCACATGAACGCGCACAAGACAACAAACACAAACAAGAACAAACATTATGCATATATAAACATCACACATAAGACAAATAAAAACAATCTACACACTTAGAAACATAACATGATTCTAAAAGAACTAAATATGAAAAACTAATATTTTTTTATTTAATTGAAACAAAAACAAATAAAAGGAGTTTTGTACCAAATCTATTAAAACGGATGGTTTTCTAGACTTCAGGTTCTATCCACGGGGTTTGGGAATTAACCGGAGCGAATAGAAATACGAACAAGGTACAAAATGATTAGAACCGGGTGGTTGGGCGGGATATAAGCTATATTAATAATTGGTTCGAAACTCGGTTAACGGATGTTTAGACGAGTGTAAAACACAATTAGGAATGGTTTTGGTTAAGGCTTAGTTTAAATAAAAGAAGATAAAAAGGAAAAAAAAATTGGAAAATTCAAGTTGCAGCCGGCAAAAAAATGTTGCCGCTGGCGACTCGACATCAAAATGTGTTTTGCTGACCGGCGAAAAAAATTTTTTTTTACACAATGCGTTTTAACAACCGCCAATTATTATTTTTTTGCAAACATACTTATAACATAAAAGCTAAGAAATTTTGTAAAAACACTTTTATTCAAATGATTAAAACACATAAGAAATAGCTTAATCCAAACACACCCTTAAGAGTAATAAGACATCTTATGCATAAAAAAAAGAAAATAAGCACAAAAACTAAAAGGACATACTAATAAGCAAGAAATACAAGTAAAACCATTTAGCACATCTTATTATAATAACAAAATAATACACAACACAATACACATATAACACATAACATGAAACAAATGACAAAAACTAGAATTCTAACTTTTTTTTATTTTTCATGTATTTTCCATTTATTTCAAAACAATTTTTTTTAATTTTTAATTTTAGCAAATATGACTTAAGGTATCAAATACCTCTTATTTTAACTAAAGGAGAATTTTTGAAATGATCAAAATCGTTAGAAAATGATAAATCCAAACGCCCCCTTATACTAGGAAAAAGAAGAAAAATATGCGTACAATGGAAAATGCAAACAAGCACATAAGAACACAAGCACATAAACACACAAAAACACTTAAACAAATGACACATAACAAGACACAAACTCACAAAACAAGAAAAACACAAACAAACAAACACAAAAAATTCATGTGGTCAAGTAGTTCAAGCCATCAACTATAGTGATTCAGGACAAGGTTTTGGGGTTTTTGAGAACAAGTACTTTAGAACACATTTAGCAATCAATCATTGAAACAAGTAATTTTGAGAACACAAGAGAGGAAATCCCAACACCAAATATATGATTTTGGCGCCAAGATCATTTAAGCAATTTTTGAGAATTAAGAGATTTTAATAAAATGGTGTTCTAACCGTTGTCAAGGGTTAGAACAAGAGCAATCATTAAAGAGCAACGAAATTTAGAGCAATTCAAAGCCTCCAATTGAGTAGTCAACCACCAACCGAATTCCCCCTATGTGAAATTTGTCCCCCTATGCGGATAAATGGGGTATAACAACTCTTTCGGGTCAAGTATTAATTGGTAACAAAACGATTAATCAAACAAACAAGCAAACAAACAAAACTAACAAAAGAGTACAAACTAGCAAGTCCGCGACAGCGGTGCCAAAAAGTTGATGTGTTCGGACAGAGATATTTAAAGAATGCAAATATAAATCCCCGGCAAGAAGCAAAAAACTTGATGTGCTCTCCACACATTGGGTTTTAAATTTATAAACAAGAATTACCGATATTAATTAGGAACAAAAATTCGAGCAAGTATACTCTAGTCATGTTGCAATTAGGTTGGTAAGTCAAGGTCGTCCCATGGGACTTGGTTATACTCAAGTGTTATTTGCTTGTAACAATGGTAGGTATGTGAAAACAACCATCCTTTTACCAGTTAATTATAACAATAACAAAGCCAAAACGTGTATTTAATGTCGTAAAAGTCGGAATTATGCGTGGTTTGTGTTTTTGTTGTGATTTAGGTCCAAAATGTGAAAAGGGAAGAAAACATGGGCTTTCACGGGCTTTTATCGAAGAAAAAGACAAAAGACGAAGTCAAAAGATCAAGAGTGCTAAAAGAATGGAAGTCAAAGGCCTATTCTGAAGATTTATCGAAGAAAAAGACCAAAGACGGAAGTTTAAGGAAGTCGAAGAACCAAATCTAATTAATGAAGAAATTAGAAGACGAGTTCATTTTATCGATCGACAAATCCCGAGACAAAGTCGAGAATGACGAGTTTATTGTCAAAGACGAAAGACAAGAAGACAAAAGAAAGAAAGAAGGAAGCAACCTACTCCTCCCTCTCCCCTATAAATAATGACCCTTAACCTCATTTTTGAGGTGTTAGCTAAATTCATTTTTAGTTCTCCACTTTATTTTTCAGCACTTTTCATACTGTCTTTCATTATTGTCCTTCCTTTCTGCAAATTTATCTTGTAAGTTTTTAATTTGTGTTGAATCTTTATCTTTAATTTCAAGCTTTTACATTAATCTCATTCTACCTTTCTTGTTTGTTTAATCTTTATGCTTATTTGCTTATTGATATGCTTATTTGATTTTTCTTTATGGTTTTATTGTGTTGATGTTTTAGCTTATTGATCTTATAGCTTATTGTGTGTTTGGCTTATTTTATTTAAGTGGTTTTAAAAGTGATTTTATAAAAATTTGATTTTAAATATCTAGATTATTTAGTGATTTTAAAAGTTTTTAAATTGTGGCCTATTTGCTTTTTCCTAAAATTTGTTTGGTTAAGTTTTTAGTTAAGTGCTTATTAGTTTTTTTAGCTTATTTTCATATTCTGCTTATATTAGTCTCTTATCCGGGTAATTATAAACCCTTGTTTCCCGAATTGAATACATACACAATATTCCAGATAATGAGCAATATGATTATTCATGATAGTGTTTAGATCTCTTTTCCTGAATTGCACCTAGACCCATATTCAGGATAAGACCCCAAAGTCAACATTCAGGATAAGACCCCAAAGTCAACATTCAGGATAAGACCCCAAAGTCAACATTCAGGATAAGTTAGCAAAGTCAACATTCAGGATAACAAAGAGAAAAACAACATTCTGAATAAGTGTTTTTTTTATTGATTTTAAACATTATTTTTCCCCCCATTTTATTTAGTGTTATTTTTAATTGCTTCGTCTTAGTTTAATTTTAAAGTTTACATTTTTTAGAAAGTTTTAAGTTTTCATCTTTTACTTTTTTATCAAGTTATAATCTTTCGTCATTTACTTAATTTTCTTTTAAAGTCTTATTTTTAGTTTAATATTTTCAAGCTTTTATCTTTATTCCGTTTAAGTCTTCATTTAAGTTTTAATCATTTATTGCTTTTATTATTTTGTCATTTAAATTAAAATTTTTATCTTTAATTATTTATAAACAACGACAACCTTTTCTTTTATTCACCAAAGACGACTGAGTCGCACTTTCAACTGTAATCAATTCGAATCGAGTCGAGACAAAACGAACTTTGAACTAGTAGAATCTTTATATTGAAATGGCTCCGCTGCCGGCTCTTTTCGTGAATATTAACGGTTTGTTGTGAGAGACGCGTTAGATTTTGGGATCCGTTCACTCGTGAACGTTATTTTTCGTGTCAAAAATTTTCAAAAATCCTAAAAATCAAAAATTTACAAAAATCCAAAAACATTTTAAAAAACCCATAAAAAGCATTTCTTATTCAAAGTTTTGCACCAAAAATATTTTCTTTTCACGTTAACCATTATTTTTCTATTTCTTTGCTATCTTTTTCTTTTGTAGGTGTATGCGTACTCGCTCATCGTCTAATCTTGAGCCCGATACTCGTGAAGACTTAGATATGGCCGGTGTGCATAACAATAATAATCCACCACACCCCGGTGTGAATAATAACAACATTCATCCTCAACCCAACCTTCGTACGATGGAGGAGCTATGCCAACCAACAATGAATGGACGCGGAGGACCGATTGCGCCGATGCAAATCACGGCTCCTGAATTTTCGTTGAAGCATCACATGATCCAACAAGTTCAAAATACTTGTCCATTTCGCGGATTACCGGATGATGATGCCAACAAACACCTCGACAAATTCATTACCGTCACTCAAAGCATGAAATTGCCCGGTGTTACCATGGATTTTCTTTGCCTTCATCTATTTCCACACACTTTATCCCACCATGCCGAAAAATGGTTCGATCGTATTCCTAAGAATTCAATTCATACATGGGACGAAATGACTCAACGATTTTTGTCGCGCTACTTTCCACCATCCATGGTAACGAGCCTTCGTAATCAAATCAGTGGTTTCACACAAGACCCTGATGAGTCTCTTTTCGATGCTTGGGAAAGTTATAATGTCTTGATCGATCGTTGCCCTAACCATCATATGCTCCCCGTCACCTTAATTGATATTTCTACAACGGTTTGACTTTTCGTGATCGTGATACGATTAATGTTGCCGCCGGTGGTACATTTATGAAAAGAAGACCTGAGGAGTGTAGAGAGCTTATAGAGAACATGACCACTCATCACAAAAATTGGGATTCATCCGTATCTTTAAGAAATAATCCGAGATTAAATGTTTCTTCTACTTCATCAAACCCCGAGATAGCCGAACTCACCCAACTCACCCGCCAACTAGCCGAGATGAACAAAGATTTCTTAACCATGGCTACGAATCAACTTCAACAAGTTAAAGCTGTAGCACTTTCTTGTGAGACTTGCGGTGGTCCTCATTCATACACTCATTGTCCTTCTACTTATGACAATCCAGAAACGTGTATGCGGCTAACGGTAACTATTCAACGGAAGGCTATCAAGCCCGACCTCAAGGTGATCGTAACTTGCTAAGTTACCGTTCCAACAACTTTCTTTCACCACCCAGTTTTTCTCCTCAAAACCACAACCCAAACAACTTAAATACAAGAAATCCAAACCAACCTCGAGCTTCTAATCCATATCACCCACCCGCTCACCAAGCTCCACCCCTTACTCAACCCACGGCATTTAATCAAGATGTTGAAACTTTCACGAGGACTCATGGAGAGGTGGTGAAAAACCTTCAAAGCCAAATTATTAACTTTAAAGGTGATATCACTAAACAAGGGAATGATATTCGAACCGAGCTTAGAAATGATATGCAAACTTCTTTAAGCAATCAAACGAATGATTTGAGGAATATGATGGCTAGTTTCTTCCAAAACACTCATTCCTCTGCTTCGGGCTCTCTTCTTTCGAATACCGTGACCAACCCAAGAGCTAATGTGAGTGCTATTACTACACACAGTGGAGCAACTCTAGTAGTACCATCTACCCCTCCCACAGTTACTCAATCTACACCTCCTCCACCCCCATTTATTCCTCCTACTTCCACGCCTAGTACTAGTTCTACATTACCGTCTCCACCTCTTACGGAAGAAGTACCAAAGACAAAACCTTCATCATCCCCACCTTCTACCTCTAAACCTTCTACCTCTCAACCCTCAACCTCTACATCTACACCTACTACACCTTCACCTTCTACACCTACACCTCCTAAGCCCAATATTCCTTATCCATCTCAGTTAGACAAGTGCAAATTGCTGACCAAGGATGATATTCAAGTGTCAAACTTTTTGAAAAAGATTTCTGGAGTGATGATGTAGGTTTTTCGTACACGTTTTAGGAAAAACGTGTATGAGTGGCAAGTATTAAGTTGCACGCTTTAGGAAAACGCGAAACCGAATAAATTCCAAGTTCTTTCTCGAAGGAGGTGTGTGGATTAATGTGCCAATTATATAAAATCAAAGTTAGATTAGTGACGTTTTTTGGTTTAAAGAGAGAAAAAGTAAAGACGAGCTACGACTACGATTACGCTACGACGTTGACGTAAAACGATGACGTAATTACGTAAAACGCGACGAAATTAAAAACTAAACCTAAAAATCAATTAAAAATTAAAACTAAGTCTAAAATAATATAAATAAGAATAAAAATCCAACAGTATATTTTAAAACCTTTTATTAATTGAATATTCAATTTTTAATGCCAATTAAAGCCCTAAAATCAAAGATAAATAGCAAAATGTCCAAAATAATATTTTATTGAACTAATAAGTCACTTATATTATTTAAAGACTAAAAAGTATTTTTCCTAAATTTTCAAAACTACTTTTCTATTTTTTAATCACTAAAAACTATTTTTAAACTAAAATAATCATAAAAAATAATAAAATAATGCTAAAAATAATTTGACAATTTTAAAAATCCTAATTTATACTAATGAACAGTAGAAAAATGGAAAAGTTTGAAAAATGTAAAATTTTGCACTAAAAGACAAAAGTGGTTATAATTAAAACCGTAATTAAACTAAATTAATTATAAAAATTAATAAAAAATGTGAACAGTAAAAACTTTTTTTAACTAAAAATCTTAAACTATTTTTCTAAATATAAGAAAAATTTGAAAACTGAAAATATTGAATTTTACCACCAAAAGACAAAAAACAGAAAATTAAAAAGTAATTTTAAAAGCAATTTGATCTAAAAAATATGAAATGAACAGTAACATAAAAATTAATTAAACAGAAAAATAAAAAATTAAATAAGAAAAATAACAAAACTGGTTTCAAGTCCTAATTCCTATTTTTCACCACTAAAGACAAAAAAGTAAGTTTCTGATAGTGACACTTGAGTCACTTTTGTTTTCTAGCAAAGCAGGGGGAACTTTAACACAGGCAGTGGGAACTTGGTTCCCACTAGTAGAACAAAAAACAAGGTCTGGTGACCTTATGAGCTATATCTTGAGATTGGCTTTGTTTTGTGGACAATGATTGGCACCCCTACACTCAGTGGAGTATAGGGAGTCTATAAAAAATATAAAAAGCACAACTACAACACAAAAATCACACAAAGATTGCCTAATATAGTCATTGTATGCTTATGGGGGGACTGTGGTACTTTTGCTGAGAAACTAGGTATTTACACGACTTATGGGTGCTTGTATCTTGTTCAACTCACCCCCAAATCAAAACTTAAGTAATGCAAAATCCTAGATTACACCTTCCCCTAACAACTAACAAGAATAGAGAGCACAATCATAAAAAATGAGAGAGAAAAATGGGCTTCCTAATTTTAGACTACTTTGGCCAAATTTTAAAGTATGCAAGTTACTTTCTAACACTCAAAATATCAAAATAATTACTAATAACCTAGAACACTACTATATATGGTGTGCTTAAACAGGTTTCAAGCAAGAATCTTTCAACACCCCAACTGTAAAACCCAAATCCAAACACTCCTACGATTCATAAAAATGGATTTTATCAAAGAGAATCTACTTAAAACGCCTAAAAGCTGAGTGTCACTTGCTCTAACATGCATCAAAAACATTAACAAGCATAAACAAACCAGTAAACTAACACCAAAACAAGATTCACACGAATTCGCATATTTTCACATAAAGTACTCAAGAACATGGTCAATGGGGTTCAAAGCCCTATACCTTGGCTGATGCCTTCCAATGGCTTGTTAGTGAGTTTTTATGTCGGCTTTTGAAAGCTTATGTGAATGTGTAGAGATGTCCCGTTGGTGGAATGTCCTTAGAGACCCAAGGACTAAATGTTCTTCAAAGGAATAAAAGGTTTGGAGTTTGATCTTGATTCTTGTTCTTCAAAACTGCACAATCATAGACAACCAAGCAGAAAAACTCCAAGTAGCAAGAGACTACAAGCTTTTGGGCTTGTAGCTTTTGCTACAGTGAAAGATTAGTAAAAAAAAGGAAAATTAGGATTTTTGTGAAAAACCTTTAAACTAAAAAAAATCTGTTTGAAACCAAATGAAGTTTTATCCAAAGCTCAATAACCAGTTAAATTAAACATAGTAAGTCTACTTTCACTTCCTTACTATGTTAAATGCACGTTTATGAAAAACTTTTTCAGAAAACAAACTAACTAAAAAAACGAATTTCTGGAAACCATTGAAAAGTGAACAACCATGGTGAATCTTTAACTGAATTTGCAGGAAAAATAATTAAATTTAAACTAGAAAAATAACTTTAAAAAGGAACACAACACTTGTAGATTTTATAAATTCATACTCTAAATATTCATAAAAATAAAAAAAGTACAAATGTTGGAACGAGACTTATATGGGTACAGGCACCCATATTTATATAGAGCTAAAGATGATTCTAGAAATCAATAAAAAATTACAAATCATACTAAACCCTAATGCTGAGTTGCCCAGAATACCCTTGGAATCTTGACTGAAATTTGGTCAAAAGTTGATCATGTGATGTGCAGCTGTCATTGAATCGATCTTGAACGTTTATTGAAGCCTTTGTGAACAAGAAAATGATTTTGGAGCGTTGATGGACAGAGGGATTCCTTTGTTGCCATTTTTGGACAAGACAACCTTGTCTGTGAGGGTCCCAGGGGTCACGGTTTTGTGTTTTGGGGGGTGGGTTTGATTAAGGTGACCTTTAATTAGGTATCTCGAGATTAAAGAGTAAAAACCCTTTATTTTGCGTCCAATTTAATCTGGGGTTATCTAGGGTTTAATGGGGAAGAAGGGGGAAGTTTAATCTGGTTTAGGAGAGGGGTTGGTTTAAAAAATGTGTTTAGTGGGGAACTTAATAGGTTTGACTCGTTTGACCCAGTTTATTTAATAAACTGGGTATGTGAGGTGTTGGGCCGGGTAAAAGGGTTTTAGGTGGGCTTATGGTGGGTTAAATTCGGGTTTGGGTTATGTTTTTGGCAAAAGGACCCCCTGGACTTCCCTAATCTTGGCATATCAAGTTATCAACAGCTCTTCCCTTAAACCCTTTGTTAAAACTTTGGTCAACTTGTCATTTGTGGCACAATTGAATCAAAATACTTTGGACAAGGACCATTTGTGCAATATTGGTATTTTCAAAGGGCATTTCTTGACATATCTTCAAACTTTAGGGACCCCATTCATATTTTTGGATATTTGAGGGGTATAAAGTGTCATTCTTCAAAAGTTGAGGGACCAAACTTGTACAATATTCAAACTTCAAGGGCATTTTTTCAAAATTCATTCTTCGGGCCCGGTTCTTTGTGCGACTTCGTTTCCCGTGTTCGTTTTTGCTTGATTCCTTTGATCTTTTGGTAAATTCATGATATCCGTACCTAAAATACACAATGAACAAACACAAGCATATATTTGGGTATTTTGATGATATTTTAAGCGTTTTAAGCCCGATTTGGACGATGAGACTATGTATAAATACAGTCTCATCACTCCCCCATACTAAACCATTGCCGTGTCCCACGCAATGCTAGAATTAAGTATCATAGCACTTCCAAAATTCATTTTATGATGATATTTATTGAAGACAATAAATTTAAATAAACTACTACACGCGTTTTAGACATAATGTATTGTTTTCATCACGAAAAAGTGACTTTTGGGATCATAGAACAAGAACACGTGAATGCTTCGTTAGAAATACTCTCGTCGTCCTCGATTTTCACCCAATTCCATGCTAAGCGTGTAACGAGATCATTGTTATTATAAGTTAGAAACACGAACACATCTCATGAGTTTTAATTACGAACCTAAACTCCCTTATTCCTACTTGGTATCTCTTATATTTTATTTTGTCTTAATGATCACGAGGATACATCATTGACTTATGCGTGAATAGAGATTAAGTCTAAAAATAGAGTTTTAACGGTGTAACCAAAATCATTAAATTAATAATTCATCCTAATAGACAACGATGTCAAAAAAATTAAGTCAACAAGAAGGATCGATAAACACGATTTTATAACGGTTTTGAACATGAGACTTATTACCAAGACTTTTATACGCCCCCTAACGGAAGCGCCTTATTATCATTGGTTTACCTCCATCTTTTATTCAACTTCGCCATGAAGCTTTTATTATGACTTCGGTCTTGCCTTGCCTTTTATTATCTGCCTCATCGGTGGTTTTATTAGCCAAAGACGTATATCCTCACGCTAAAGCGAATTTTGGATCTTTAAAGCTTCAAAGATTAAGGCTTAATTCACTTTCGATTTGGGCATAGATTTTTCGGCCTTGTGAGCTTCAAATTTTTGCTTAATTTAGGTGGGCACTTGAAATCTTATTATTAGGTGAAGCTTTCAATTATTCGGGTGCCAATACTTCAAAACCGTGACACTGGCGATACCTTAATGTTTTCCTAATTTAATTACATGGAAGCTACTAAACCAAATTAGAAACCAACAATAGTGACTAAACCGCTAAATAAATATTTATTAACAATTTATTATACAAAAGCGTGGGGAGAATAAGCTAATAATTACTACACATGAGATCGTGACGATTACGAGACTTATAAATAACTCTATCATTTCTCGTCCTCATTTAAGAGACTTAGCCTAAAAAGTTAAGGAATCGAAGCTAAGTGCTCAACACGCACGGTCGAGTCAAAAATTACTCTTATTCTCACCATCGGAAAACTTACATCCGTGTCTTAAACACTTACGAAAAACTACAAAAAATTTTAAATTTCGCCATTTTTAGCCTTATTTTGCAACAAAACGATAACAAAAAGATGAATATTGGATTGCGTGGTGACGTAAGCAAGGTGAAGTATCTACTCACCCACCCATACTAAAACTAAACATTGTCCTCAATGTTTCGAGTCTAGGGGTGAAAACACCCCCATACTAGAGAGGAAGTCGAATGCCTAATCTCGAGCATGGAAAGGGTAAAACGAATAACCTAAAAGCCGTTTATGAATTATGCTAATAAGATAATCGTTAGAACATAAAAGGATATCATCGGATATCGGAATCTCCAAAGGCAACGATCGAAGCTCGAGTGCTACGTAAAACGAACAAGAGAGGCTTCAATGATGACGATGAACCTAATAAATCACAATCACAAACAACCACGAAACAAAGGTTGGAAGAGCACAAGTCCCCTCGTTATATTAAACTAAGAAAGCGATAATATTTACAAGGATAAGCATGAGAATCCCCCACGAGGCACCTTGTTTTTTATAACCGAGTCAAAAGCTCGACTCGAATCCTCATAAATGTGATCATTTAGGGATAATCATGGTATGGTCATTTTTAGTGGGGCTTACATGATAAACAAGGCCCAAAAGTACATGGAGTACTTTAAAAACCCGATACACGAATACCAGGGTCGAAGATGGCGTCCTCGTTTTCATGGGCTAAACGAAATAACGCCACTTCAACATGTGCTAGAACCCCAAAGGGGTAGAAGAAAAGAGATGAGAAGTAGAAAGGTGGGGCAATAGGTAAGTCAACATGATGAGCTACTCGAGGTAAACTCACACCAATCAAACGAATATATTTTCCATTTATTGCATCGGTGGAAGACCGAGATTTCTCTTTACAAGCAATTCCAGGATAGTAAATCTCGTCCTCGGTGGAGAAATGTGAGGGAACATAAGGGGCTTCCCCAAAACTAGATCCACACCAACCATCGTCCAAAGGAGTAGACGAGGTGGTAGCACTCATATTACGCGGTGATGACGAAGTTAAACTTGTAGAAAAATCTTTTAAAACATTTTAAAAATCTTTTCCTTTTTCATCGTTTAAAAACTCTTTACGAAAACCCGATTTGATAATGTCGAAAATATTTGGCGTGTCAAATTCAAAATTAGCCGCGCTAAAAATCCTCACATTTAAGTCGCGGTTAGGGGGTGGTGGATTGTATAAATTCTCAAAACGTTGATCAACAAAGAACACCGCCCCCTCAGGGTCTACATACTCGTCATCCTCATGAACGTCGATCTCATCGATTTCTTCATCAAAGATAGGCTTGTCAAACCAAGGTTTGTCATTCCCCTCCTTGAGTATCTTAGAAACTCTCTCGAAAAGATCACGATCAAGTACGAAACCATCATCCATTTGTAGGTATTGTTGATAAGTTAAATCCTCACGAATGTGGTAAACGTAATTCTCATTTGAGGAGTGTTGATTAGGTAACTCCTCGAGAATTGGATTTTTGGTGGTCACATGAGTTGGTTCATCATCGAAAATAAGACGTTCCAACTCATTTAGTTCATCCTCGATGTTGGAAAGATCGACCTCACTCGTAGGTGGAAGTGAAGGCATAAGAGCTAGCTCTCATTCAATGATTTCCTCAATCTCGGGATCAAACTCATAATCATCGTACTTCACATGTTTCTTTTTAGGAGAATAAAAAATTGCATGTGGATTTCGAAGTACGTGATCAAGCTCGGCAAAATCGCCATCGTCATCGTCAAAGAAAGAGTCGATGTAAGCATTCACAACCATGGTCTTACAAGTCGAATGACTATGCTTAGGTGACTTTTCTAAGACGAGAGGATAATATCGATAAACCCTTTAGCCTCAACGGGTGTTGGGCTAGGAAAAGGAGGCACTTCGATGGAGTTAGATGTTGAAGCCTCCAAGACGTGGTCCTTCGAAGGTGGTGAAGACGAGCCCATTTTGGTCATTGTCGTGATGGCACTAACGTCGCCCTTCGGAATTGGTGTTTTACTTGTTTCGCTAAATACATCCCAAAGTGAGTTTTCATCCATAAATTTACACATACCCTTTTGAATTAGGTATACGTACTCTTTATCATTAAAATCATCATCTTTAAAACCGTTTTTCTTAATTATTTCAAAACATGCATTAAGCCTCATTCTTTCCGCTAAAGTGAACATTTTGAAATCATTAGGATTTGAATCATTAGGTTTTGAAACCTCGGTTTTTTCATTATCATTAAACACTTGGGATTTTCTAGCGAAAAAGTCCATTTTGTCGTCCCCATATCTCATAGTAAGTCTCCCCTCGTGAACGTCGATTACGGTTCGAGCCATCAATAAGATTGGTCGGCCTAAAATAATGAGACATTTAGGGTCACACTCGTAATCGGATATAACGAAATCCGCGGGAAAAACAAACTTTCCAACTTTGACATAGACATCCTCGGCTATTCCAATTGGTATAAGTGGAGTACAATTTGCAAGCTCGATTGTCATGTTCGTAGGGGTAAGTGAAGGCAATCTCATCAATTTCCATAGAGAATGAGGCATGAGATTGATGCTAGCACCTAAATCGGCAAGGGCTAAACATCCCTCAATCTCGGAAAAATCACAAGGTAATAGAAATTTGCCCGGATCCTCTTCCTTTCTCAGCATACGCGTTTTGGGTTTTTTAAAAAGGATCGATGCACAAGTTTCTTCTAGGGTTACTTTGGTAAGGTAGATAAAGCTCTCTTTTTGAACCGTGGATGGAATTTGAGGTACACGAGGGTGTGCACTCCTTTCCTTGGTCGCCACGTTCACCCTATCGACTTTTGAACAATAAGACGTCTTAGAAGTCAAGGGTTGAGAAGAAGGAACAACTCGAAATCCTTCAACGTTAGGGGTAATCACACGACCTTTCTCACGAGACGAGGCGGCTTTACATTGTTCCTTCGGATTTGCAACGGTGTCACTAGGTAACGAACTCGATGACGCACCCGAGGACTTGTTCATTATGGCCGAAAACATCTTTTAAATGTCAATTTGTCCTTGCTCAATCTTCGTGTTTTGCAATTTCAAAGTATTAGAAAAGTCATTTTTCAAAGTACCAATTTCTCCCTCTAATCGTCTCATATTAGCCTCATTCGTTTTCATGTAATTTTGAAAATCGTTTGACGAACTATTTTGATTAGAATTAAAGTTCCCTTGGTTTTGATTAGTTCTTTGAAAATTGTTTTGATTCCCACTTGAAAAATTGTTTCCTTGATTGTTGTTTGAAAAATTCGAGTTTTGATTATTGTCTCGATTTTGCCAATTCAAATTACGACCTTGATTATAACCTTGATTTTGATTCGAAAAATTTCCTTGTTGATTATTTCCTTGAAAATTGTTTCGGTTTTGAAAATTGTTGCCTTGATTATAATTTCCTTGTCGTGATGGACCCACGTTATTTTGATTTTGAAAATTGTTGTTTCCATTTAACGCACTCACATTCGACGTTTGGCCATCCGTAGCCGCACACTCGTAATAATTATGAGGTCCACCACAAAACGTACACGAAACCTCAACCGCTTTCACCGTAGCGGGAGCGTCTTTCTTTTGCATTTCAACGAGAAAAGACGTAAATACATTCGTCAACTTGTCGACTTTTGCAACAACTCTCTCAATGTCGCGATTAGAACTACTAACATTGGCGACATTGGCAACACTCGGTGCGTTGCAGAGTTGGTAAACCTTGGATCGTTTTTCGATAATTATCAATGCATCTTTCGGAGTCTTACACAAAAGTTGCCACCGGCGGCGGAATTCAATGAATCTTGTTCTTGAAAATTAAGACCGTTGTAAAACGTATCGATTTGGTGCAACTCGGAAAAACCATGGTGAGGGCATTGCCTAAGCAATTCCTTAAAACGATCCCACGCGTCTCTAAAAGATTCATTCGGTTTTTGCTCAAATTTCGTAAATTCATTCTTGAAAAACGTTGTCTTAGACCGTGGGAAAAAATAATTAACGAACTTGGAAACGAGATCCTTCCACGTAGTTATGGAATTAGGTGGCTCTTTCTCGTACCAATCCTTGGCGGCACCATCGAGCGAGTACGGAAAAAGCATAAGCTTGACGACATCGGTGTCGACGTTCTTAAACTTGCTCGTGGCCAAAAGACGATCAAAATTCCGAATATGGTCGTGAGGATTATCGGCTTCACGACCTCGAAACTTCGTAGCTTGAATCAACGACAACATTCCGCTCTTTATCTCAAAATTCTCCGCTTCGTAAGCGGGAATTACGATCACGTCTCCATAACCCTCGGTGGGCGCTTGGATCAATTCCATCATCGAACGATTGTCGGCCATCTCCTCTACGGTTTCTTCAACAACGATATTAGGAACGTCGGTTTCTAATTCTCATCTACGTCGTCGATTCCTTCGATTACGATTGCGTCGATTCGAAGCTTCGCTAGAATTGGAATAATCCTTCGATCGAGTGCGCATGCACTAAGCGTAGAATGGGTGGTAGCAAAGAAGATTCTTTTTTCGGTTTTTCGGTTTTTCTATTTTTCAATTTTTTTGGTTTTTGATTGTTTTTTAATTTTTTTGGATTTTTGTTGTATTACGTAGACACAAATCTACAAATCTCTCCTCGAATCGATCTTCTCGATTAAAGGAGCCTCAAGGAATGAAAACGATCATGTGGAGTGAACACCTTCGATGACTTTAGAACGTTGGTGGAACACCAAAACGTTCAAGAGGGTTTAATCTTGAAAACAAGCAAATATAATATACGTAGATAATACTTGGGCGGCAAACACTCGATTAGTCTTCTTTCTCAAAACACGCACAAGCAAGCGGGGGAAACGAGGCGGCGCTAAGCACTTAAGAGCCTTTTTCCCTTAGGTCGTGAAATACAACCGCCTTATACCCACTTTATAGTTTGTGTTAATTGAAATTAAGCCTCACGAAAGTATTTATCTATTTTGCCTTTAAACTTTTTCTTTGGATTCGAATACAATGATCGAGTGATGAAATCCCAAATCAAGGTAGCGTTTTCACGCTTTTGGAGTACTTGTATATTTATTGTTCTACGTAAGTACAATATAGTAATATATTCACAAAGAAAAACGAAAACGATAATGGATATCTACAATATAGTAAAGATTGGTTTGTGTTTAATTTAGGAAAATTAAACACGATTTATTTGGATACTATAATATAATAGAGAAAAATAACAAAAATGAGTATTTACGATATTTACGCTTTCTAAAAATTGAAAAGCAAAAACGCACTACTCACAAAAACACGATACTAATAATGGCACACTAAAAACACCTCCCCGGCAGCGGCGCCAAAAATTGATGTAGGTTTTTCGTACACGTTTTAGGAAAAACGCGTATGAGTGGCAAGTATTAAGTTGCACGCTTTAGGAAAAACGCGAAACCGAATAAATTCCAAGTTCGTTCTCGAAGGAGGTGTGTGGATTAATGTGACAATTATATAAAATCAAAGTTTGGATTAGTGACGTTTTTTTGTTTAAAGAGAGAAAAAGTAAAGACGAGCTACGACTACGATTACGCTACGACGTTGACGTAAAACGATGACGTAATTACGTAAAACGCGACGAAATTAAAAACTAAACCTAAAAATTAATTAAAAATTAAAACTAAGTCTAAAATAATATAAATAAGAATAAAAATCCAACAAATATATTTTAAAACCTTTTATTAATTAAATATTCAATTTTTAATGCCAATTAAAGCCCTAAAATCAAATATAATTAACAAAATGTCCAAAATATTATTTTATTGAACTAATAAGTCACTTATATTATTTAAAGACTAAAAAGTATTTTTCCTAAATTTTCAAAACAATTTTTCTATTTTTTAATCACTAAAAACTATTTTTAAACTAAAATAATCATAAAAAGTAATAAAATAATGCTTAAAATAATTTGACAATTTTTAAGATCCTAATTTATACTAATGAACAGTAGAAAAATGGAAAAGTTTGAAAAATGTAAAATTTTGCACTAAAAGATAAAACTGGTTATAATTAAAACCCTAATTAAACTAAATTAATTATAAAAATTAATAAAAAATGTGAATAGTAAAAACTTTTTTAACTAAGAATCTTAAACTATTTTTCTAAATAAAAGAAAAATTTTAAACTTGAAAAATATTGAATTTTACCGCTAGAAGACAAAAAACAGAAAATTAAAAAGTAATTTGAAAAGCAATTTAATCTAAAGAATATGAAATGAACAGTAACATAAAAATTAATTAAACAGAAAAATCAAAAATTAAATAAGAAAAATAACAAAACTGGTTTCAAGTCCTAATTCCTATTTTTCACCACTAAAGACAAAAAAGTTAGTTTCTAATAGTGACACTTGAGTCACTTTTGTTTTCTAGCAAAGCAGGGGGAACTTTAACACAGGCAGTGGGAACTTGGTTCCCACTGGTAGAACAAAAAACAAGGTCTGGTGACCTTATGAGCTATATCTTGGAATTGGCTTTATTTTGTGGACAATGATTGGCACCCCTACACTCAGTGGAGTGTAGGGAGTCTATAAAAAATATAAAAAGCACAACTACAACACAAAAATCACACAAAGATTGCCAAAAACAGTCACTGTATGCGTATGGGGGGGACTGTGGTACTTTTGCTGAGAATTTAGGTATTTGCACGACTTATGGGTGCTTGTATCTTGTTCAACTCACCCCAAAATCAAAACTTAAGTTATGCAAAATCCTAGATTACACCTTCCCCTAACAACTAACAAGAATAGAGAGCACAATCATCAAAAATGAGACAGAAAAATAGGCTTCCTAATTTTAGACTACTTTTGCCAAATTTTAAAGTATGCAAGTTACTTTCTAACACTCACAATATCAAAATAATTACTAATAACCTAGAACACTACTATATTTGGTGTGCTTAAACATGTTTCAAGCAAGAATCTTTCAACACCCCAACTGTAAAACCCAAATCCAAACACTCCTTAAGATTCCTAAAAATGGATTTTATCAAAGAGAATCTACTTAAAACGCCTAAAAACTGAGTGTCACTTGCTCTAACATGCATAAAAAACATTAACAATCATAGACGAACCAGTAAACTAACACCGAAACAAGATTCACACGAATTCGCATATTTTCACATAAAGTACTCAAGAACATGTTCAATGGGGTTCAAAGCCCTATACCTTGGCTGATGCCTTCCAATGGCTTGTTAGTGAGTTTTTATGCCGGCTTTTGAAAGCTTATGTGAATGTGTAGAGATGTCCCGTTGGTGGAATCTCCTTAGAGACCCAAGGACTAAATGTTCTTCAAAGGAATAAAAGGTGTAGAGTTTGATCTTGATTCTTGTTCTTCAAAACTACACAATCACAGACAACCAAGCAGAAAAACTCCAAGTAGCAAGAGACTACAAGCTTTTGGGCTTGTAGCTTTTGCTACAGTGAAAGATTAGTAAAAAAAGGAAAAATAGGACTTTTGTGAAAAACCTTTAAACTAAAAAAAATCTGTTTGAAACCAAATGAAGTTTTATCCAAAGCTCAATAACCAGCAAAATTAAACATAGTAAGTCCACTTTCACTTTTTTACTATGTTAAATGCACGTTTATGAAAAGCTTTTTCATAAAACAAACTAACTAAAAAAACGAATTTCTGGAAACCTTTGAAAAGTGAACAGCCATGGTGAATCTTTAACTGAATTTGCAGGAAAAATAATTAAATTTAAACTAGAAAAATAACTTTAAAAAGGAACACAACACTTGTAGATTTTATAAATTCATACTCTAAATATTCATAAAAATAAAAAAGTACAAATGTTGAACGAGACTAATATGGGTACAGGCACCCATATTTATACAGAGCTAAGATGATTCTAGAAATAAATAAAAAATTACAAATCATACTAAACCCTAATGCTGAGTTGCCCAGAATACCCTTGGAATCTTGACTGAAATTTGGTCAAAAGTTGACTATGTGATGTGCAGTTGTCATTGAATCGATCTTGAACGTTTATTGAAGCCTTTGTGAACAAGAAAATGATTTTGGAGCGTTGATGGACAGAGGGATTCCTTTGTTGCCATTTTTGGACAAGACAACCTTGTCTGTGAGGGTCCCAAGGGTCACGGGTTTGTGTTTTAGGAGGTGGGTTTGATTAAGGTGACCCTTAATTAGGTATTTGGAGATTAAAGAGTAAAAACCCTTTATTTTGCGTCCAATTTAATCTCGGATTATCTAGGGTTTAATGGGGAAGAAGGGGGAAGTTTAATCTGGTTTAGGAGATGGGTTGGTTTAAAATGTGTTTAGTGGGAAACTTAATAGGTTTGACTCGTTTAACCCAGTTTATTTAATAACCTGGGTGTATGAGGTGTTTGGCCGGGTAAAAGGGTTTTAGGTGGGCTTATGGTGGGTTAAATTCGGGTTTGGGTTATGTTTTTGGCAAAAGGACCCCCTGGACTTCCCTAATCTTGGCATATCAAGTTATCAACAGCTCTTCCCTTAAGCCCTTTGTTAAAACTTTGGTCAACTTGTCATTTTGTGGCACAATTGAATCACAATACTTTGGGCAAGGACCATTTGTGCAATATTGGTATTTTCAAAGGGCATTTCTTGACATATCTTCAAACTTTAGGGACCCCATTCATATTTTTTGATATTTCAGGGGTATAAAGTGCCATTCTTCAAAAGTTGAGGGACCAAACTTATACAATCTTCAAACTTGAAGGGCATTTTTGCAAAATTCATTCTTCGGGCCCGGTTCTTTGTGCGACTTCGTTTCCCGTGTTCGTTTTTGCTTGATTCCTTTGATCTTTTGGTAAATTCACGATATCCGTACCTAAAATACACAATGAACAAACACAAGCATATATTTGGGTATTTTGATGATATTTTAAGCGTTTTAAGCCCGATTTGGACGATGAGACTATGTATAAATACAGTCTCATCAAGTGAACATCACCATTAGCCTTGTTGAAGCTCTTGCCCAAATGCCCAAATTTGTTAAGATGTTTAAAGATTTGCTTAATAAGAAGGAAAAAATGGCAGAGTTTGTCAACACTCGATTAAATGAGAATTGTTCTGCAGTCCTTCTCAAAGAACCTCCAGAGAAACTTGGAGATCCCGGTCATTTTGTGTTACCTTGTACATTTTCCAAAACTGAAGAATTTACTGCCTTAGCCGATCCCGGGGCAAGTATAAATTTGATGCCATTAAGTGTTTGGAAAAAGTTATCATTACTCGATCTCACACCAACAAAGATGACTCTTGAGCTAGCAAATCGAACTCTCGCTTACCCCGTTGGTATTGCCGAAGATGTATTTGTTAAAGTTGGTACCTTCACTTTTCCGGTCGATTTTGTTGTCGTTGACTATGAAATGGACCCTCGTATTCCGTTAATACTTGGACGGCCATTCTTAAGAACCGGAAAAGCTTTAGTCGATGTTGCCGAAGGTGAACTAATTCTACGAGTCGGGAATGATCAACAAGGTTTTAAGATGGGGAAGATCACAAACAAATCCAATGGAATAGAATCGGAGAAAATGATTGATGTGCTTCAAGACGAGCTTGATACAACTCCTTTGGAAAGAACAAAGCTTGATGATTTTACCGTCTACAACAATCCTCTTTTCGAGCCTATCTATGATAATCCACTTTTTCAAGAAAATGTGGAAGATTATGAAGATCCTCCTCCCACTTTGGATGCCCCACCAATATATGATGCTCCACCAATCTATGATGCATATTCTAGTTCCAATGTGGATGATTATGATGATTTTTCTTCAGAGTATACAGACATGCCAACTTATGATGACTTTGATGATGTTGATACTCTTTCAAGTGATTGTTCAAATGATATTTATCCTAATGATGATTATGCTCCTATTTTTGATGAAGATCCTCCGCCAATAATGCTTGATCCTACTTTGGATGATTACTCATTTGAGGAAGATTGGATACTTTTCTAAATACATACTTCCCCAATGAGCATGATTCTCCTCCTTTGTACTTCGATTAAGGTCTCTATCCTCCTTCGGATATTACGAAACCCGTTTCAAAGGAGAAGAAGCTGGACGACATCGATATACGTAGTACCTATGTCTTGACACCTCTCTTTCCACCTTCTTCGGATGAGATTGTACGGTTTATGGGCGAATCTTCAAGGTCTACTGAGTCTAAGTATTATTTTATCCTAAAGGAAAAGGTGTTCGATCCGGGTATCACAATTTTTAAGCCATCTCAGTATCCATCTGATGAAATAAAAGGAAAGACTTTTGGAAACAATGGAGATATGCTTGCACTTCATCACACTTTCTACCACTGTGCTCAACAAATGCTTAAGGGAACCTTGCCTACTCTTCTTTGGCTTGTCTTGTTCACCTTAAGCTTGTGCTACTTGATGGATGAAAACCATGTATTTGACCCCGGTGGATGTTCTTCAAACTTCTGACCATTGTAATCAAGGTCGAGTTAGTCTCACGACTCGGTGAACAAAAACAAACGCTTCTCGGGAGGCAACCCAAGTATCTATCCTTTTTATCCGTTTTTATAATAAGTGTAGGGGAGACCCTAGTATGTGTTTGTTGTTTTCTTTCTTATGATGTGCAGGGATTCGAGCTTTCAAGATCCACTTTTGATGACTTTTGACGACCCGTGATTCCGTGTACCCGTCTTCCCGGTTCTATCCTAAACTCTTTTGATTCACTATTTTATATTCTTTAATATTAAAATAGAATCACTTTAGTTGTCTCTTCCTTAGAAAGATTTAAACAACGTGCACAATTTCCTAAGTGTAGGGGAGTTTACTTCCACATGCTTAAACATTGAGGAAATGTTTATATTAAGTGTAGGGGGACTTCTATCGCAGTTAAGTGGGATTTTCCTTGTATTTGTCCTCATTTTAACCGGAAAATTGATTTTTCTACATATTTCAAAAACTCTTGATCTGTTTTGGCCTAGTCGTATTTACCTTTGTTATAGTTTTTTTCTTTCATTGCTAGAATAAATTTTTAATAAAATGGTTTTAATGAGTTTAGATGTCTTTGATATATTAGGCCCGTCATGAATCTTTTGACTCAACCCGAGTTTACTGATCCAAGTTTACTCTAGCTAGTATCCTTAACGTGTTTAAATTAAGTTTTGCTAGGCTTTTATATAGTGAACTTTAAAATGCGTAAGTCTTAACTCTTACGGGTTAAGAACAAGAACTTTTCGCAAGTTCCTATAATTGATCCTAGAAATTCGTTTATCAAGGGAACTTTAAAATGCGAATTCTAAACTTGAAAAAGTCTAAGAAGTTGCAAGATCCTATAGATGACTTGAAAACCCAAAACTTTGATTTAATAAGCTAAGCATCCACGAGTCTCATTCTTGAGATTTTAAATTGTGGAGAACGAGAGATGATAGAGTCAATTATAAGTTTGGTATTATTTCATGAATTTATGTGAGTTAATTATGAGCTTTTTCTCCCATCGCTTGTTAATAATTATAATTGCAATAAGTAAGGTCGTACGATTTGAAAAGTTACTTAGCTTCTAGCCCAAGATCGTTTAAGAGTTACTCGGTATTAATTAGATTTCACAACCAAGGCATAACTTATTTAAGCGGGATGCAAAGTTTGGCGAGTCCGAAAAGGTCCTAACAAGACATGAGGGCTACATTTTGTTGCTAAAGATCTAAAGTGATGTGAAGAATCATTTATCTAAATCAATATGAAGGATCGAGACACACGACGAAAAGAAAATACTCCCCTAAAGATCATGGAGAAGTCTATCCGAAAAGACCCTGGCAAGGTATAAGGATAAATAGATCCAAGTCCTAAAAGGAGGCGGATCGTTGTATATCAAAATCCAAAATAAAGATTAGAGAAAAATGAAGAAGTCGTGGTCCAAATTTGGAGAATCTCTCAAAAACTTCAAGTGAAGAAATTCCTATTATGAAGAGAAGACCATTATTTCATGAACGTCTCTCAAGATTCAAAGTATGAAGTCAATGCCAAATATCGATCCGAGAAAGGTCTCAAATCGTGAAGCGAGTTATGCCAAGATATGAACTTTATGAGGTCTCGAGAAGCAGTTTTAAAAGATTTTGTCCTTTAGCTAACTATTGATAAATCATCCTACTTTATTTTTGGCCTAAATAAGCTATCGAAATAAGTCAACAATGCATCCTCGTGATCATTCAAGACAACAATAAAATATAAGAGATATACCTAGGAATAAGGGATTCTAAGCGAATAATTGAGCCACGTGAGTTTGTGTTAGTTTGCTAACTTATAATAACAATGATCTTGTTTTTAAGCTTGGCATCGGGAACGTGAAACTTGAGGACGATTAATATTCATGACACCAAAAGCCCTAATGTAAATATTAGATTTCTTTACTTATTTTCTTCCTTCAAATATTTTATTATTTTCTATATTTTTAAGTTTCCTTAGTGTCTAGTATTTAATAAAGGCCAAGGTGGGTTAATTATGATGGAAAATGTAAATCTTACTTTGTAATTAATGCATTGCATGAGGGCATTGCAATGGTCAAGTGTTGGGGATTTGATGGGTGTGAAAACACCCATCCTTTTACCACTTAATTATAATAACAACCAAGCCAAAACGTGTATTTAATGTCGTAAAAGTCGGAATTATGTGTGGTTTGTGTTTTTGTTGTGATTTAGGACAAAAATGTGAAAAGGGAAGAAAACATGGGCTTTCACGGGCTTTTATCGAAGAATAAGACAAAAGACGAAGTTAAAAGATCAAGAGTGCAAAAAGAACGGAAGTCAAATGTCACACCCCACCATGGCGGAATATGGGACGCGACGCATGGATATCATCACAACAATAGCGTGTCCATAGAGAGAACTATATGAATTAGAAATGTCATAAAAGGTGACACAAATCTCATGACAATATCTCATCAATGCATGAGTCTAGGTAAGTAGGTAACAATCCTACCTCTTACCCAAGACAAACAAATAACACAAACAAATCAACATATAGGTTCATAGTATCACTTATTGAAACAAACAGAAAAATAAACTAAGAAGGAACGAGGATCTACTTCTAAATGCATTCCTACGCGACTCCAATCCTAGCCACATATGTTCTCAGGCTTAACCACTTTATCACCTGAAAGAGACACTAAAACACGTCAACATAATGTTGGTGAGAGTCATAGGTTTAGACTCCAACCGAAAATATATTATAATAAGCTGTGAACAACCATAAACCACTAAACATATGGACAATGTGCTACAAGTATGCATTAACAACTAACATTCAAGATCAATCATTCCAAACCAAATCCAAGGCTCCCAGCCTTACCAAACACCATGGTACCATAGGCGCCTATACACCTATGTACCAATCCTAAGGCCCCGCCTTGTCATTATCCATTGGTCCTATAGATGCTCACACATCTATGTACCTCCCCAAGGCCCCTCCTTGTCAACATCCCCTTGGTACCAAGTCAAACCACAATAAATGAGACGGTACGTGTCCCCCGATCCAAATCATAAACACAATCAAGAATCACATAGCAGTTAATCACATAAGTGCACACACAAGTCCATCACAAACCATAAAAACATTCACAACATTAGTTACAAAACCATACAGTGTCTCTTGCATCCCATCTGGAAGTGAAAATCATTAGAAGATATGGGACTATGAAACTCACCTGATTGAGCTTTTCCAAAAATCCGCGTACTAGCAAAAAGCTAACAAACAAAAGCACACAATCAAAACATGAACCAAACACTAAGATGGCTCATCAACCCATGGTGGACATTTAACCTTCTCCTATATATATACCTCATTTATATGCTTTAAGCATCTCATTACACCCCTCTATAAAGCCCTTAACTTAGTTTACTTCATAACCTGTCTCGTTAACATTTTACCCAAAACAGTCCCGGTTTTTAGGTCTCCAAACTATAAGCCAAACGCCCACCTAACCATACCCATGACCTTTGTAAAGGAAACCCTATGCCCTTACATATGTCATATAACTCCTCCCTTTTGCCCCAACCTTAAAGCTACTGTTAAGGCCCGGATATATATATATATATATATATATATATATATATATATATATATATATATATATATATATATATATATATATATATATATATATATATATATATATATATATATATATATATATATATATATATATATACTTCTTCCTATCCGCATATTACTGATTTTGAACATACAAAAAGTTTGTTATGATTAGGGGGTCTTACCCTAACCTATTTCCTTAGCCACCCTTAAGGTACCTTATTTAATATATAAACCAACTACCATGCTCATTAGAGGGCTCAAGTGTACTCCTAAGTACCACAATCACCTTAAAACACTAAATTAAACCGGACTGATATCAAAACTGTTTTGACCTCCGACTGTGGTAACCTATTTTTGACCCACCTCCCGACCTCCAATTTAGTTCTAGTTTCTTTCACTTGAAAGCCAACTCAATTTCCTTTCCAGGGACATAAGATTCGAAAATTAAAAGTTTGTAAAACTCTATTTATGATCAAAACAATGACCAAAAAATTCTGCCCAGTTTTTAAAAAAGAATTTAACATAATTAACCAAATTAATTACCCTCATCATGTTTAATCATTAACCTTAATTAATCTAATGTAACACCCCCACAATTGCTATGCGCAGCGGAACTACAACATTGGGTGCTACACCGTATTCATTGCACACAAGATATATCAAACGACGCTAAAAAGACGTCAACTTAAAACTTGAATTTAAAAATTGTTAGATGATACATGTCCACGGTTTTTCCAACCCCAATTTGGTACAACAGAGTTTAGCGTTTTCGGTCCCCATGAATCTCAACCCAAGAATTTCAGTTTCACAACAACATTACATTAAAACTTAAAATTTGTTTAAGTAGAAAAGGGAGGAAAAACAAGCGGACTCCAAGCCATACACACAACGTCCATCCCATGCATGCTCCATTCTACACTTCAGCGGTTACCTGAAACACATGCCAAAAATTTGGTCAACGAAAACGTTGAGTGGAATTTATAGGTTTTACAATTCATTTGAATGTATATAAAATAAAAACCATTCGTGATCATTTATAGACTTGTCGATCAAACAATCTATAATCAGGATACTGACAATTGTGTTTAAGCTCATGACACTAATCCGTTAACTCAATCACCCGCGTAATAATTACCGGCGTGATTCAGATGAAACCAGTGCCCCTTCTAAAGGCATCAGTTGCAATTATACCTTATCTCTCATACAAGATAATCTACCGCAGAACTTACTCAACGTACAGCTTCTCGGCTAGCATTGGGTCGTTAGCCCCGTAGTACTACAAATTGTATAAGCGGCTATTTCCCCCTACTCGAGGGCAGGAGAATAGTTAATAGTTCATGAATTTAGGGTCTTTTGCAACTTGGTACTCAACACAATTTCTAAGGCAACATTCGGGTCTAACAATCATTCATGATATACGTTCCTTTAAAAAACTAGCATGCATTTCCCTCGCGGGTAAAACAATTTGAAATAAATATAAGCGAGGCTATAAATTCACACCTTATATATTAAGTAGTCGGGAGTTCGAGAGATGATCACTGACGACGATACGGATGCCCGGGTAAATCAACACCTATCACAAATAACGCGTAATGAGTAATCTCATTTTAAATACCTTACGGTACTGTATAAAATACATATATACTAGTCACTTAGGACAATTATAACTCACACCAAAAACAAAACAACAAGCATCACTCATTTTACACCATTCGTTCTCATTATTTACGCTATCCATTTTTATCCATTTCCGCCGGTACTCACCGAAAGTACGGGCTGTTTTACCATATTTAACCATACTTATAAAATTTGACAAAATTCTCAAAAATCCTATAAGACCTGTAGATAACATGTTTTTAATCCCAATAAAAGTTTTTACTTCTACGACTCGTTACTCAACGCTTTTTAAAAACTACATTTTACGGGCTGAAATTGTACTTCGACCAACTTTGACCTCTTTGACCCATTTGAAATGCACCTTTGACTTCTTTGACTCCTAAGTCAACTTATAGACTCATTTACACAGGTTTGTGACCAAAATTTGACCCTTGACCATTTACCAATTCATACTTGTGGTCCTCGGGATTTGACTAAAACTATACATAAATTCGGATTATGAAAGTTCTCGTCTCCCGGTACTCGATCTTTAAAACCTCATAACTTTTAGCTCGTTTTGAGTCACGGGCTCTACCTTATACCAAATTAAAGACAAGAAGACCCTCTATAACTAAATTTAGTTTTCAAGACCTGTAGGAAAAATAATTTTTATGAAAAGGCCTCAAAGTTTCTGCCTAAATTTGACTACTCCAAAATCATGCTTAAACTCGATTCCAAGCCTACTAATCACCACTAGGCATCATCCTAAGCTTCCCTAATCACAACCAAACACAAATTTTCAGTCCTACCCCTATTGATCATCAATCCTCATAAAACCCAAATCCTAAAACAAGCATGCAATGTGTTTAAACAATTTAAAAACACTAAAAACACCATTTTAAACACAACCCCACAACACATTTCATCAAACACCTTGAACACACCCAAAACCCCAAAAATTTCGTGGGTTTTGGTGACCAAAACACCCAAAATAATCAGCCCCAATTTCGTTTTATGAATGAATAAACATTATCAATACACCAATTACACAAATTCATGATTTAATTGAATCAAAACGTATTTTTGAAAAACCTTAAATTTTTGGAAAAATTAAATGGATGCATGTGTGTTTTTGTTTGTGGGATTCACTTACAAGTTTATATGGGAGATGGGTCTTTGATTGGATTTGTCAAAAACCCCCAAAAATTGGTGGTGGTGGTTTTGGTGTGGGTGGCCGTCGGCTAGAGGGAGAGAGGAAGGAAGTGTTTGATTTTTTTTTGTTACATGTTACTATGTGTTTGTGTTTATGCCTTTTTGTGGTATTGGGAGGGACCAAAGTGCAAATAAGGGTTTCTTTTGGCCTTAAGTTAAAAACGTCCTTAAAACTTTGCGGGTTCGACTCACTAGTCAATTTTGAAAATTTTACGGGAGTCGGAAATCATCCCGAACCTTCCAAAATATTTTTGGGATACTTTAAATGTACTCGGAAGGCTATAAAAACTCACCCGACTCAACTTAACACGAACCGTAAGTAAAATTCTCGAAAATTACATTATCGATAAATCGTCAATAATTATGAAAATTTGGGCATCCATCGGTATCGTAGTCGTTATCGGTTTTCTTAAATCGTCAAATATATAGCAAACGAAATTTCTTAAAAATTTCAAAAATATACGTAAAATAGGATTAATAAATGACGTTGGGCTCGGGATATCAAATCCACAAGTGAGCCACAACTCCAGAGAGATGCTCATACTGAACAGCTCTTGAGACAATAACTTAGCATCATACGGCACTTTCACGGGTGTTACATCCTTCCCCCCTTAATGGAGCGACGTCCCGGCGCTCTCCGGTTCTTATACTCGCATTTTGTACTACTAGGAAGATAAAGGTACTTCTTCCTAAAGAGGTCTTCATGTTCTGTTCTGGACTTCGGTTCACGTCTGGTGTTCCATCACACCTTCACCATGAGTATTATACCTTGCTTCAATCTCTTAACATCTCGAACCTTGATCTCCACTTCAATTTCTCAAACCCTTCCTTCGGTTATTGACACGTCTCTTCTCACAGCTTCTCGCGGTCAACAAGTGATTCTCAATCTACACCATCCCCTCCGGAGTCTCTCAAATCATTTCAGGTCCATTCAACTGACTTTTTCCTACTTCATTTCATCCAACTCGCGGTCTATATTTTCATCAACATAATTCTTCAAATGTCGCAGCTTCCAAGCTAACATGGTAAATGTCGTCGTACAAAGGTACTACCAACGGCAATGGTCGATCTCAACAACTACCAAAATCAATCACACACGCTCGGAGCACGTCTTCCAACGTTCGAATCATCCTTTCACTTGGTTCGTTGTCTCATACAAACAATTATTCATAAATGAAAATCGCACGGGTCACACATAACCCCATCGAAAAACGTTCAAAATATAAAAGACGAAGTAATTTATACTAATCGTACAAAATCACCTTATCGCAATATTATATACATACAACCCTAGTTCGTCAAAAACGAATTCATTGATACGGAAATCATCCGACGCATACATAACTCTCTCGAAAACGTCACAATCCAACCAAATATAAAATCCATTATGAAACACATACCACCAAATTACAACATGTTTGCAACAGGTTTGCAACATAGCCAAACCATGCCAAACCAATCAGTTCAATCAGTTAACCCACGCTTGCTAATCCGCCAAGCCAAGATAAAACAAGAATATTGACATAATTCTCGGATGAGTCCAGTCAAAAGAAAATTGCAAGTTAAAGAAGTTTCAAGAGCTTGCTAGCTATGGATGCATATCCAAAAAGAAATAAAATACTTACACGTGTCATCGTGGGGTGCTCACACACGGATCCATACCCAAAAGATACTACAAGAACACCATCTTACTTCCGTCCCAAACGTGGTCAAAATCTTAATAAATATCATCGTTCACGATAAAAAAAAATACATTACATGGCACGTGTTATCCATGATCGGACTTCATTGGACAATGTCGTCTCAAGTTCTCACAACTTACGATCACTCGACCAGATTACTTACCACACAAATACATAAAAGGCAAGGGTTTACCACAAAAACATCAACTAGGGATATCTATCGTTTAACCATCGATAATCAAGGATGGTTGAGTCAAGCAAAGAGGATTCCTCACTTAAATAAACGAAAACGACAATGGAATTGTCTTCCAGTTACTGATGCACAGTTTGTAAACTTCAACAATTTATCGCGTGTCATAAAACATATCAAAAGAACAAGAAAGAAAATATATAAGGTACGATACATTTGATGTAGGAGAAGTCTTCGTTATTTCCCTTAGAGTTATTCGAACTCTGATTTCTTCTACTTCGGCATTTTTCCATCTTTATTAAAACTCTTCTCCCGGTGACGATACGAGCCCCTTTGGTATTACATCAACACCCTCGTGATTCCGATGAAATTTGCACGTTACACACAACTCACAAAAACATTTTCCAAAGAAAAAAAAAAAAAAAAAAAAAAAAAAAAAAAAAAACTACTCGGTCACAGTGACTTACCAAGTCAACACCAAACGAAAGAAAAGATTTCAAGGAATACAAGAAAAATTCAAAAATTGTCTTTAGGAATCAAAGAAAATGCGATTACTTGCATAAGGATCCACCATTTTTAAAACGTTCTCTTCCAAACATTTATCAAAAACACTACCGGTTTTTAAAGACGACCAATTTATTTGAAACTACATCGCCCTTCCAAAACTATGCATAACTAGCTAGATCATGCATACTTGAGGATCAAGCAACAACAACCAACAAAACAGGACTCTTCCCGAATTATGCCTAGTTAGCTAAGCTGTGCATAATTGAGGATCGAGTGACAACACAAACATTATTATTACATACCAAACACGACTATGGAAGTTTTCGACCTAATCTTCAAAATAATTAAACCATTTGAAATGAAATTTGAAATGGGAAAATATTGTTACCATCGTTTTAAGAAACACATCCAACATTTTTCGTTCACTTTGGAAACATACCTTTTGCTTTGCCTTTTTATGAGAAAATAAATAAATAATTAAATAAAGGAATCGACACCATTTACATTTGGTTCAACAAACCATTTGACACACTCATACATATTTTCAAAATAGACTATTCACAAAATAACGGTAAGGTGGTTCATGATTAAAGATCATTGCAAGCACAACAAGTAATAAAATCAAAAATCAATGGGATCGAACGAGGTAAACGAGCAATATAATTTCCAGCTAAAATTAACTACATCAGAAACGAAAATACTTCAAATATATGACAAAAGTCTCGGGATAACAACAGCGATCTACGAATACATGGAGTAAAAAAAAATTGAATATCAGCACAAGCGCCAAAAATAAAACAACAATCATAATTCCCATCGTCTCGAGTTGCACACACATTCCACCAAGAGTATACGGGGAGAGAAGAATAACCACTTGGTTAAATAGAAACAATTTCACTAGAAAGATCGAGTTCTTTCACCTCTACAATTTGGTAAAGCGGCTTCGCCTCCTCGCTTTTGTTCAATATAAATAAATAACCAATTTAATGAAGATTTAAAGCATCATTCAAGTAAATACAGAATTTTAGGTTCCATTAACCGTAAGAAGAAAAGTTACGGCGTCCATGAACAGGACAAAAATACACCGGGTGACATACCCTCATCATCAAGTACTAGCGGAGTAGCAAACCAGAAATAAATATAATAATAATGGTTTCATACCATGGAAAATATTAAAATGAACAGTCACATGACGACTCAAGTTTAGATACAGACTCCTAAAATCAAAGGAGGGATGTCGGACGATCGAACCATCGTGACTCAAAACATTATATATACATCTTTATTAAATAATATTCAAGTAGGCGTGTGTTGTATAATCCAGTTACGTATAATAATTAGTGTTACCTTGTACATTGTAAAACCGAACATTTACACATTTTCAATTTGTGTTACACCATTAAATAATTTATACCTTTCACTTCTCAATCTATACAAAGTTTTCATTTCTGGAAAAATTTCAATCTCTCGGAAATTATTAACATTAGTAGATGCGGTGACTCGGTTATCATAATTGACAAATCATTAGGTTTGAAAATCTCCATACTTGTGTCAAAACCTCATTAATGTTCATATCTTAAGTACCAAAAACATACGTAGTAAGAATTTTCCAAGTTTTACGTTTTTATTATTACGACTTATATTATCACAAATATACACGTATCCAACACGACTCAACCTAGTCCCATTAACTCTTAAAAATTCAACCTTTGACTTTTATTACACACATGTTTTCCCCAAAACTGTTTTGTTAAATCATATTCGCGTAATTCGACTCAAATGATAAAGAGGTTTCACGTGGTATTATCTCGGATACTTACTGATTTTAGTCGAGACTTAAATCTCAATAATAATAATATAATAAACAGTCAAAATGCTTATCTCAATAATTTTAAAATATATAAAATTCAACTTTTAATCCTTAGCCCATTTTCAAATGATTTTAAAATTAACACATCTCGTCGCGGAATAAAACAAAAGATTTTTCAAACGATTTTAAACAAGCATCATCAAATTACACATATTGATTCTCTATAACGACAATTAAACAAACAAATGATTTCCAATGACGTTCCATCAATGTTTAAAATTTTATTTCAAGCATTATAATTTCATACTTAAAGTGTATATTCCGATTTTATCCTGGTTTATTTACTACAACGAGTGACGAGTTCTAGTTTACACCAATGCATACGTAAACATAACCTTATGTTTAAAATAAACCAATTTTTACAAAGTTTCTACCTCCAAAATATATGACCAATTTTTCTACTCTATATTACAAATTATGCCAAAAGTTTGCTACATTGACCCGAAAATTAATTCATACTAAATCCGAAGCTACATATACTCAATAGTCATCTCGCAAATTTTATTATAACTCCTTTCTCGAACTAATTTAAACAAATTCTTAACAAGTCCATCACAATCTTTTAGTATCAAATTTTAATATATGAAAACAAGGATTTTACGAGTAATAATAATTACTTATTACGATTTACCAACCAAGGTTGAAGGAAAATAATTTCACAATGTCCATTTATTCTCTACACGAATTTTACTTGTTACAAAACACATCATATGTCATTTTTATCCAAAAGTTTCATTCACCAAATATTAAATATGTAAAACACTTTATGTTTAAATCATTCAATCAACAAAGTTTTATGCTTATTTAACTCACACAATTGACGGGCCTCGTCATGTAAAATATTAACTTCAAAATAATGAGACAACAAAACAAAATGAAATAAATGGAACGAGAATACGTATGTCAACTAAATGTTGTTATCGGCCTCGGATGAGTCTCGAAATCGTACTCCACAAAATTAACACAAAAACCAACCAAATTCCAAGTTATCGCGCTTGATCACAACGCCAGTCTATTTTAAAACACATCTTTAAAATTCAAGTAGAATAGTAAACAACGATTAAATGGCAACACACCTCAACCACGTTTCATAATATACACACATGATTCGCCGCCCCAATGTACGCATCGTCGATTATACTTCGTCTATGTTATAGTTACGTGAACTAACATATCAAACCCATTAGGAATAAAGGAAATAAAGTAATACGTAAGTAAATTACGTTTCAAAAAAAAATGTCCAAAATGACACATCACGGTGTGATAACGACAATCGAGATCGACCTAGTCGATATAAAATATGTTACGAAGCATCATTTACGTATCTAGAGTATCAAACGAGGTTCATATTTGGTTATTCAAACAATAAATTAATTATCAAGATTGATAATTTGCGGTGAGGCCGAATTCTCAACAAAGCCGCATTATAACTTGTACGATAATCACTCAAGGACCATTGCTTCACGTGCAATGCCTTTAAATACCATAGTATATACATACTTATACGTACAACCACTCCTACATACACGTAGGATTACAACGCAGTGTTGCCATGTAATGCAATGTAGCCCGTTATGCCAAATACATGCAACCTATAATATAATCTTACAAGAATTTGTAAATTACGATAATAAGTACTCAACGTACACAACAATATGTCTCAATATATCAAAGTATTTACTTACTAAATACTTAGGGAATTCATATTAGTTTGAGGGATACATCTAAAATATAATGCAATGCTAAAGAAATCTTACCGGAGCCATGCAGGATAGTTGTGTGTGCTTGGACCATTTCTTACGACACCAAAAGTTATAGTTTAGGATTTTCAAAAACGACCTAGTTCTCTATAACTCATGGCTCTGATACCAATCTGTAACACCCCCACAATTGCTATGCGCAGCAGAACTACAACATTGGGTGCTACACCGTATTCATTGCACACAAGATATATCAAACGACGCTAAAAAGACGTCAACTTAAAACTTGAATTTAAAAATTGTTAGATGATACATGTCCACGGTTTTTCAAACCCCAATTTGGTACAACAGAGTTTAGCGTTTTCGGTCCCCATGAATCTCAACCCAAGAATTTCAGTTTCACAACAACATTACATTAAAACTTAAAATTTGTTTAAGTAGAAAAGGGAGGAAAAACAAGCGGACTCCAAGCCATACACACAACGTCCATCCCATGCATGCTCCATTCTACACTTCAGCGGTTACCTGAAACACATGCCAAAAATTTGGTCAACGAAAACGTTGAGTGGAATTTATAGGTTTTACAATTCATTTGAACGTATATAAAATAAAAACCATTCGTGATCATTTATAGACTTGTCGATCAAACAATCTATAATCAGGATACTGACAATTGTGTTTAAGCTCATGACACTAATCCGTTAACTCAATCACCCGCGTAATAATTACCGGCGTGATTCAGATGAAACCAGTGCCCCTTCTAAAGGCATCAGTTGCAATTATACCTTATCTCTCATACAAGATAATCTACCGCAGAACTTACTCAACGTACAGCTTCTCGGCTAGCATTGGGTCGTTAGCCCCGTAGTACTACAAATTGTATAAGCGGCTATTTCCCCCTAATCGAGGGCAGGACAATAGTTAATAGTTCATGAATTTAGGGTCTTTTGCAACTTGGTACTCAACACAATTTCTAAGGCAACATTCGGGTCTAACAATCATTCATGATATACGTTCCTTTTAAAAACTAGCATGCATTTCCCTCGCGGGTAAAACAATTTGAAATAAATATAAGCGAGGCTATAAATTCACACCTTATATATTAAGTAGTCGGGAGTTCGAGAGATGATCACTGACGACGATACGGATGCCCGGGTAAATCAACACCTATCACAAATAACGCGTAATGAGTAATCTCATTTTAAATACCTTACGGTACTGTATAAAATACATATATACTAGTCACTTAGGACAATTATAACTCACGCCAAAAACAAAACAACAAGCATCACTCATTTTACACCATTCGTTCTCATTATTTACGCTATCCATTTTTATCCATTTCCGCCGGTACTCACCGAAAGTACGGGCTGTTTTACCATATTTAACCATACTTATAAAATTTGACAAAATTCTCAAAAATCCTATAAGACCTGTAGATAACATGTTTTTAATCCCAATAAAAGTTTTTACTTCTACGACTCGTTACTCAACGCTTTTTAAAAACTACATTTTACGGGCTGAAATTGTACTTCGACCAACTTTGACCTCTTTGACCCATTTGAAATGCACCTTTGACTTCTTTGACTCCTAAGTCAACTTATAGACTCATTTACACAGGTTTGTGACCAAAATTTGACCCTTGACCATTTACCAATTCATACTTGTGGTCCTCGGGATTTGACTAAAACTATACATAAATTCGGATTATGAAAGTTCTCGTCTCCCGGTACTCGATCTTTAAAACCTCATAACTTTTAGCTCGTTTTGAGTCACGGGCTCTACCTTATACCAAATTAAAGACAAGAAGACCCTCTATAACTAAATTTAGTTTTCAAGACCTGTAGGAAAAATAATTTTTATGAAAAGGCCTCAAAGTTTCTGCCTAAATTTGACTACTCCAAAATCATGCTTAAACTCGATTCCAAGCCTACTAATCACCACTAGGCATCATCCTAAGCTTCCCTAATCACAACCAAACACAAATTTTCAGTCCTACCCCTATTGATCATCAATCCTCATAAAACCCAAATCCTAAAACAAGCATGCAATGTGTTTAAACAATTTAAAAACACTAAAAACACCATTTTAAACACAACCCCACAACACATTTCATCAAACACCTTGAACACACCCAAAACCCCAAAAATTTCGTGGGTTTTGGTGACCAAAACACCCAAAATAATCAGCCCCAATTTCGTTTTATGAATGAATAAACATTATCAATACACCAATTACACAAATTCATGATTTAATTGAATCAAAACGTATTTTTGAAAAACCTTAAATTTTTGGAAAAATTAAATGGATGCATGTGTGTTTTTGTTTGTGGGATTCACTTACAAGTTTATATGGGAGATGGGTCTTTGATTGGATTTGTCAAAAACCCCCAAAAATTGGTGGTGGTGGTTTTGGTGTGGGTGGCCGTCGGCTAGAGGGAGAGAGGAAGGAAGTGTTTGATTTTTTTTTGTTACATGTTACTATGTGTTTGTGTTTATGCCTTTTTGTGGTATTGGGAGGGACCAAAGTGCAAATAAGGGTTTCTTTTGGCCTTAAGTTAAAAACGTCCTTAAAACTTTGCGGGTTCGACTCACTAGTCAATTTTGAAAATTTTACGGGAGTCGGAAATCATCCCGAACCTTCCAAAATATTTTTGGGATACTTTAAATGTACTCGGAAGGCTATAAAAACTCACCCGACTCAACTTAACACGAACCGTAAGTAAAATTCTCGAAAATTACATTATCGATAAATCGTCAATAATTATGAAAATTTGGGCATCCATCGGTATCGTAGTCGTTATCGGTTTTCTTAAATCGTCAAATATATAGCAAACGAAATTTCTTAAAAATTTCAAAAATATACGTAAAATAGGATTAATAAATGACGTTGGGCTCGGGATATCAAATCCACAAGTGAGCCACAACTCCAGAGAGATGCTCATACTGAACAGCTCTTGAGACAATAACTTAGCATCATACGGCACTTTCACGGGTGTTACATCCTTCCCCCCTTAATGGAGCGACGTCCCGGCGCTCTCCGGTTCTTATACTCGCATTTTGTACTACTAGGAAGATAAAGGTACTTCTTCCTAAAGAGGTCTTCATGTTCTGTTCTGGACTTCGGTTCACGTCTGGTGTTCCATCACACCTTCACCATGAGTATTATACCTTGCTTCAATCTCTTAACATCTCGAACCTTGATCTCCACTTCAATTTCTCAAACCCTTCCTTCGGTTATTGACACGTCTCTTCTCACAGCTTCTCGCGGTCAACAAGTGATTCTCAATCTACACCATCCCCTCCGGAGTCTCTCAAATCATTTCAGGTCCATTCAACTGACTTTTTCCTACTTCATTTCATCCAACTCGCGGTCTATATTTTCATCAACATAATTCTTCAAATGTCGCAGCTTCCAAGCTAACATGGTAAATGTCGTCGTACAAAGGTACTACCAACGGCAATGGTCGATCTCAACAACTACCAAAATCAATCACACACGCTCGGAGCACGTCTTCCAACGTTCGAATCATCCTTTCACTTGGTTCGTTGTCTCATACAAACAATTATTCATAAATGAAAATCGCACGGGTCACACATAACCCCATCGAAAAACGTTCAAAATATAAAAGACGAAGTAATTTATACTAATCGTACAAAATCACCTTATCGCAATATTATATACATACAACCCTAGTTCGTCAAAAACGAATTCATTGATACGGAAATCATCCGACGCATACATAACTCTCTCGAAAACGTCACAATCCAACCAAATATAAAATCCATTATGAAACACATACCACCAAATTACAACATGTTTGCAACAGGTTTGCAACATAGCCAAACCATGCCAAACCAATCAGTTCAATCAGTTAACCCACGCTTGCTAATCCGCCAAGCCAAGATAAAACAAGAATATTGACATAATTCTCGGATGAGTCCAGTCAAAAGAAAATTGCAAGTTAAAGAAGTTTCAAGAGCTTGCTAGCTATGGATGCATATCCAAAAAGAAATAAAATACTTACATGTGTCATCGTGGGGTGCTCACACACGGATCCATACCCAAAAGATACTACAAGAACACCATCTTACTTCCGTCCCAAACGTGGTCAAAATCTTAATAAATATCATCGTTCACGATAAAAAAAAATACATTACATGGCACGTGTTATCCATGATCGGACTTCATTGGACAATGTCGTCTCAAGTTCTCACAACTTACGATCACTCGACCAGATTACTTACCACACAAATACATAAAAGGCAAGGGTTTACCACAAAAACATCAACTAGGGATATCTATCGTTTAACCATCGATAATCAAGGATGGTTGAGTCAAGCAAAGAGGATTCCTCACTTAAATAAACGAAAACGACAATGGAATTGTCTTCCAATTACTGATGCACAGTTTGTAAACTTCAACAATTTATCGCGTGTCATAAAACATATCAAAAGAACAAGAAAGAAAATATATAAGGTACGATACATTTGATGTAGGAGAAGTCTTCGTTATTTCCCTTAGAGTTATTCGAACTCTGATTTCTTCTACTTCGGCATTTTTCCATCTTTATTAAAATTCTTCTCCCGGTGACGATACGAGCCCCTTTGGTATTACATCAACACCCTCGTGATTCCGATGAAATTTGCACGTTACACACAACTCACAAAAACATTTTCCAAAGAAAAAAAAAAAAAAAAAAAAAAAAAAAAAAAACTACTCGGTCACAGTGACTTACCAAGTCAACACCAAACGAAAGAAAAGATTTCAAGGAATACAAGAAAAATTCAAAAATTGTCTTTAGGAATCAAAGAAAATGCGATTACTTGCATAAGGATCCACCATTTTTAAAACGTTCTCTTCCAAACATTTATCAAAAACACTACCGGTTTTTAAAGACGACCAATTTATTTGAAACTACATCGCCCTTCCAAAACTATGCATAACTAGCTAGATCATGCATACTTGAGGATCAAGCAACAACAACCAACAAAACAGGACTCTTCCCGAATTATGCCTAGTTAGCTAAGCTGTGCATAATTGAGGATCGAGTGACAACACAAACATTATTATTACATACCAAACACGACTATGGAAGTTTTCGACCTAATCTTCAAAATAATTAAACCATTTGAAATGAAATTTGAAATGGGAAAATATTGTTACCATCGTTTTAAGAAACACATCCAACATTTTTCGTTCACTTTGGAAACATACCTTTTGCTTTGCCTTTTTATGAGAAAATAAATAAATAATTAAATAAAGGAATCGACACCATTTACATTTGGTTCAACAAACCATTTGACACACTCATACATATTTTCAAAATAGACTATTCACAAAATAACGGTAAGGTGGTTCATGATTAAAGATCATTGCAAGCACAACAAGTAATAAAATCAAAAATCAATGGGATCGAACGAGGTAAACGAGCAATATAATTTCCAGCTAAAATTAACTACATCAGAAACGAAAATACTTCAAATATATGACAAAAGTCTCGGGATAACAACAGCGATCTACGAATACATGGAGTAAAAAAAAAATTGAATATCAGCACAAGCGCCAAAAATAAAACAACAATCATAATTCCCATCGTCTCGAGTTGCACACACATTCCACCAAGAGTATACGGGGAGAGAAGAATAACCACTTGGTTAAATAGAAACAATTTCACCAGAAAGATCGAGTTCTTTCACCTCTACAATTTGGTAAAGCGGCTTCGCCTCCTCGCTTTTGTTCAATATAAATAAATAACCAATTTAATGAAGATTTAAAGCATCATTCAAGTAAATACAGAATTTTAGGTTCCATTAACCGTAAGAAGAAAAGTTACGGCGTCCATGAACAGGACAAAAATACACCGGGTGACATACCCTCATCATCAAGTACTAGCGGAGTAGCAAACCAGAAATAAATATAATAATAATGGTTTCATACCATGGAAAATATTAAAATGAACAGTCACATGACGACTCAAGTTTAGATACAGACTCCTAAAATCAAAGGAGGGATGTCGGACGATCGAACCATCGTGACTCAAAACATTATATATACATCTTTATTAAATAATATTCAAGTAGGCGTGTGTTGTATAATCCAGTTGCGTATAATAATTAGTGTTACCTTGTACATTGTAAAACCGAACATTTACACATTTTCAATTTGTGTTACACCATTAAATAATTTATACCTTTCACTTCTCAATCTATACAAAGTTTTCATTTCCGGAAAAATTTCAATCTCTCGGAAATTATTAACATTAGTAGATGCGGTGACTCGGTTATCATAATTGACAAATCATTAGGTTTGAAAATCTCCATACTTGTGTCAAAACCTCATTAATGTTCATATCTTAAGTACCAAAAACATACGTAGTAAGAATTTTCCAAGTTTTACGTTTTTATTATTACGACTTATATTATCACAAATATACACGTATCCAACACGACTCAACCTAGTCCCATTAACTCTTAAAAATTCAACCTTTGACTTTTATTACACACATGTTTTCCCCAAAATTGTTTTGTTAAATCATATTCGCGTAATTCGACTCAAATGATAAAGAGGTTTCACGTGGTATTATCTCGGATACTTACTGATTTTAGTCGAGACTTAAATCTCAATAATAATAATATAATAAACAGTCAAAATGCTTATCTCAATAATTTTAAAATATATAAAATTCAACTTTTAATCCTTAGCCCATTTTCAAATGATTTTAAAATTAACACATCTCGTCGCGGAATAAAACAAAAGATTTTTCAAACGATTTTAAACAAGCATCATCAAATTACACATATTGATTCTCTATAACGACAATTAAACAAACAAATGATTTCCAATGACGTTCCATCAATGTTTAAAATTTTATTTCAAGCATTATAATTTCATACTTAAAGTGTATATTCCGATTTTATCCTGGTTTATTTACTACAACGAGTGACGAGTTCTAGTTTACACCAATGCATACGTAAACATAACCTTATGTTTAAAATAAACCAATTTTTACAAAGTTTCTACCTCCAAAATATATGACCAATTTTTCTACTCTATATTACAAATTATGCCAAAAGTTTGCTACATTGACCCGAAAATTAATTCATACTAAATCCGAAGCTACATATACTCAATAGTCATCTCGCAAATTTTATTATAACTCCTTTCTCGAACTAATTTAAACAAATTCTTAACAAGTCCATCACAATCTTTTAGTATCAAATTTTAATATATGAAAACAAGGATTTTACGAGTAATAATAATTACTTATTACGATTTACCAACCAAGGTTGAAGGAAAATAATTTCACAATGTCCATTTATTCTCTACACGAATTTTACTTGTTACAAAACACATCATATGTCATTTTTATCCAAAAGTTTCATTCACCAAATATTAAATATGTAAAACACTTTATGTTTAAATCATTCAATCAACAAAGTTTTATGCTTATTTAACTCACACAATTGACGGGCCTCGTCATGTAAAATATTAACTTCAAAATAATGAGACAACAAAACAAAATGAAATAAATGGAACGAGAATACGTATGTCAACTAAATGTTGTTATCGGCCTCGGATGAGTCTCGAAATCGTACTCCACAAAATTAACACAAAAACCAACCAAATTCCAAGTTATCGCGCTTGATCACAACGCCAGTCTATTTTAAAACACATCTTTAAAATTCAAGTAGAATAGTAAACAACGATTAAATGGCAACACACCTCAACCACGTTTCATAATATACACACATGATTCGCCGCCCCAATGTACGCATCGTCGATTATACTTCGTCTATGTTATAGTTACGTGAACTAACATATCAAACCCATTAGGAATAAAGGAAATAAAGTAATACGTAAGTAAATTACGTTTCAAAAAAAAATGTCCAAAATGACACATCACGGTGCGATAACGACAATCGAGATCGACCTAGTCGATATAAAATATGTTACGAAGCATCATTTACGTATCTAGAGTATCAAACGAGGTTCATATTTGGTTATTCAAACAATAAATTAATTATCAAGATTGATAATTTGCGGTGAGGCCGAATTCTCAACAAAGCCGCATTATAACTTGTACGATAATCACTCAAGGACCATTGCTTCACGTGCAATGCCTTTAAATACCATAGTATATACATACTTATACGTACAACCACTCCTACATACACGTAGGATTACAACGCAGTGTTGCCATGTAATGCAATGTAGCCCGTTATGCCAAATACATGCAACCTATAATATAATCTTACAAGAATTTGTAAATTACGATAATAAGTACTCAACGTACACAACAATATGTCTCAATATATCAAAGTATTTACTTACTAAATACTTAGGGAATTCATATTAGTTTGAGGGATACATCTAAAATATAATGCAATGCTAAAGAAATCTTACCGGAGCCATGCAGGATAGTTGTGTGTGCTTGGACCATTTCTTACGACACCAAAAGTTATAGTTTAGGATTTTCAAAAACGACCTAGTTCTCTATAACTCATGGCTCTGATACCAATCTGTAACACCCCCACAATTGCTATGCGCAGCGGAACTACAACATTGGGTGCTACACCGTATTCATTGCACACAAGATATATCAAACGACGCTAAAAAGACGTCAACTTAAAACTTGAATTTAAAAATTGTTAGATGATACATGTCCACGGTTTTTCAAACCCCAATTTGGTACAACAGAGTTTAGCGTTTTCGGTCCCCATGAATCTCAACCCAAGAATTTCAGTTTCACAACAACATTACATTAAAACTTAAAATTTGTTTAAGTAGAAAAGGGAGGAAAAACAAGCGGACTCCAAGCCATACACACAACGTCCATCCCATGCATGCTCCATTCTACACTTCAGCGGTTACCTGAGACACATGCCAAAAATTTGGTCAACGAAAACGTTGAGTGGAATTTATAGGTTTTACAATTCATTTGAACGTATATAAAATAAAAACCATTCGTGATCATTTATAGACTTGTCGATCAAACAATCTATAATCAGGATACTGACAATTGTGTTTAAGCTCATGACACTAATCCGTTAACTTAATCACCCGCGTAATAATTACCGGCGTGATTCAGATGAAACCAGTGCCCCTTCTAAAGGCATCAGTTGCAATTATACCTTATCTCTCATACAAGATAATCTACCGCAGAACTTACTCAACGTACAGCTTCTCGGCTAGCATTGGGTCGTTAGCCCCGTAGTACTACAAATTGTATAAGCGGCTATTTCCCCCTACTCGAGGGCAGGACAATAGTTAATAGTTCATGAATTTAGGGTCTTTTGCAACTTGGTACTCAACACAATTTCTAAGGCAACATTCGGGTCTAACAATCATTCATGATATACGTTCCTTTTAAAAACTAGCATGCATTTCCCTCGCGGGTAAAACAATTTGAAATAAATATAAGCGAGGCTATAAATTCACACCTTATATATTAAGTAGTCGGGAGTTCGAGAGATGATCACTGACGACGATACGGATGCCCGGGTAAATCAACACCTATCACAAATAACGCGTAATGAGTAATCTCATTTTAAATACCTTACGGTACTGTATAAAATACATATATACTAGTCACTTAGGACAATTATAACTCACGCCAAAAACAAAACAACAAGCATCACTCATTTTACACCATTCGTTCTCATTATTTACGCTATCCATTTTTATCCATTTCCGCCGGTACTCACCGAAAGTACGGGCTGTTTTACCATATTTAACCATACTTATAAAATTTGACAAAATTCTCAAAAATCCTATAAGACCTGTAGATAACATGTTTTTAATCCCAATAAAAGTTTTTACTTCTACGACTCGTTACTCACGCTTTTTAAAAACTACATTTTACGGGCTGAAATTGTACTTCGACCAACTTTGACCTCTTTGACCCATTTGAAATGCACCTTTGACTTCTTTGACTCCTAAGTCAACTTATAGACTCATTTACACAGGTTTGTGACCAAAATTTGACCCTTGACCATTTACCAATTCATACTTGTGGTCCTCGGGATTTGACTAAAACTATACATAAATTCGGATTATGAAAGTTCTCGTCTCCCGGTACTCGATCTTTAAAACCTCATAACTTTTAGCTCGTTTTGAGTCACGGGCTCTACCTTATACCAAATTAAAGACAAGAAGACCCTCTATAACTAAATTTAGTTTTCAAGACCTGTAGGAAAAATAATTTTTATGAAAAGGCCTCAAAGTTTCTGCCTAAATTTGACTACTCAAAAATCATGCTTAAACTCGATTCCAAGCCTACTAATCACCACTAGGCATCATCCTAAGCTTCCCTAATCACAACCAAACACAAATTTTCAGTCCTACCCCTATTGATCATCAATCCTCATAAAACCCAAATCCTAAAACAAGCATGCAATGTGTTTAAACAATTTAAAAACACTAAAAACACCATTTTAAACACAACCCCACAACACATTTCATCAAACACCTTGAACACACCCAAAACCCCAAAAATTTCGTGGGTTTTGGTGACCAAAACACCCAAAATAATCAGCCCCAATTTCGTTTTATGAATGAATAAACATTATCAATACACCAATTACACAAATTCATGATTTAATTGAATCAAAACGTATTTTTGAAAAACCTTAAATTTTTAGAAAAATTAAATGGATGCATGTGTGTTTTTGTTTGTGGGATTCACTTACAAGTTGATATGGGAGATGGGTCTTTGATTGGATTTGTCAAAAACCCCCAAAAATTGGTGGTGGTGGTTTTGGTGTGGGTGGCCGTCGGCTAGAGGGAGAGAGGAAGGAAGTGTTTGATTTTTTTTTTGTTACATGTTACTATGTGTTTGTGTTTATGCCTTTTTGTGGTATTGGGAGGGACCAAAGTGCAAATAAGGGTTTCTTTTGGCCTTAAGTTAAAAACGTCCTTAAAACTTTGCGGGTTCGACTCACTAGTCAATTTTGAAAATTTTACGGGAGTCGGAAATCATCCCGAACCCTCCAAAATATTTTTGGGATACTTTAAATGTACTCGGAAGGCTATAAAAACTCACCCGACTCAACTTAACACGAACCGTAAGTAAAATTCTCGAAAATTACATTATCGATAAATCGTCAATAATTATGAAAATTTGGGCATCCATCGGTATCGTAGTCGTTATCGGTTCTTCTTAAATCGTCAAATATATAGCAAACGAAATTTCTTAAAAATTTCAAAAATATATGTAAAATAGGATTAATAAATGACGTTGGGCTCGGGATATCAAATCCACAAGTGAGCCACAACTCCAGAGAGATGCTCATACTGAACAGCTCTTGAGACAATAACTTAGCATCATACGGCACTTTCACGGGTGTTACATCTAATCATTATAATATCATATATATACAGATTTTAATTTAAACCCGAACCTAAATCAATCATAAGATGATTGAGAAAGAATTAAAATACTTTAATTAAAAAGGGTTATAAAGATTTACCTTTGATTTATGAAAATCCACAAATTTATGTAGAAGCCCTACTTTTTTTATGTGACCGTCGACTCTAATAGTTCTTCAGGGATTTATGAGAGTTATGATATAATAAAAGTCCTTATATAGTTTTTCTCCAAGAATCCTAGCCCAATACAACCCACCTTCCTTTTTTCTTTTTTTTTTCTTTTTATTCGGCCCTAACCGACCCATATATATATTCTTCTTTTTTTCTTTTTTTATTACTTATTATGTTATTAATAATACCTTAATTTACCTTAATTTATTTCATCTCCTAAAACCTCCAAAACCTCAAAACCGTAAAACTAGTCAAATTTACGCGTTTATCGTAAAAGACGTAAATTATACGGTTTTAAAAAAAATCTTAAATTTTGAAATAAACTTTATAACTAAGTCCTAAATGACTTAAAACCATCCCGAAAAATACTCACATGACTAAACACCTTACCCGAGACCTCTAAATGCTAAACCCCAAATCGTAAAAAAAAATACGATTTACTATAATACTTATACGTATACGTAAACACCAAAATAACACCATTTCATTTAATAGTCACTAATTGTGAGCTCATGAACATGAAATAACCGTTCCTCGATTTACTTATGAGTACTTTATACCCATATACGATGTCCACACCAACCTCATTCACACAAAATAAACATGTAAACACGCTAATCATATAGTCACACATAAATTAACCTAAAAATAGGACCAAGTGACGAACCTCAAAACCACGGTTGTCACATCACTCCCTCCTAATAGAAATCTCGTCCCGAGATTTACTCCTTAGGATCGTCATTATCAATTAGCTGAGGATACTTGCTCCTCATAAATCCTTCCCGTCCCCACGTGAACTCTAGTCCACGTTCCAAATTCCATCTACCCATAACTACGGTATATTACCCTTTTTATCCAATGTCCTAGCTTCACAACCCAAAATCTCTATCGGCTCTTCGATTAAACGAAGACTCGTGTCCATACTAATATCATCTAACGGTACTTGCAAGTCAGTTCTTGCTAAGCATTTCCTCAAGTTTGATACATGAAATACGTCATGCACACTACTCAATTCCTCCGGTAATCTCAACCTATACGCCACTAGCCCAATCCTTTAAAGGATTTCAAATAGACCCACAAATCTAGGTGATAACTTCCTTTTCCTTTCCAAACTGCATCACCCCTTTCCATGGTGAAACCTTTAGCATAACTTTATCTCAAAAATCAACGGCTTACGCCTCTTGTCCGCATAGCTCTCTTGTCGGTTCTTTGCTATTTTCAACCTCTACTTAGTCACTGCCACCACCTCCATAGTTTTCTGATCCACCTCCGGTCCAATACGTTGGTCGCTTCTAACTTCATCCCACTGTAACAGTGATCCACCTCATCTCCTATGAATTAACTCCAGCAGTTTCTACTATAATTCCTATCACCATACCTAACGGCTTCTATCCTCTACGGATTTTCCATCATTCAGAAGTTCTCCCAACCTTAAACACATCCAATGGTATATGCAAGATTGCATAACCAAAAGCTTCCCATAATATTCACAAGAAACATGTCATACCCACCACCTCATCCTTGATTTCCCATGCTCGGCACCAAGTAACTAACCATCCTTCATACTAACATGTGTTACACCTTTTCTCTAGGTGGACGTTCCATTGTTCGTGACTACTAACCTCTTGCTCTAACGGTTTCTCTTCAATATCACCCCACTATCTTCACAACCTTTTGCTCCCTCGAATCATTCTTCCTCCATACTACTTTTCACTTGTCTCTCCACAATCTTAATTTCCATACCATCTTATATCCTGTCTTCAGCCTATAATTTAGGTGTTTCCTCCTTTATTCCTTACATCCTCATCAATGAGGAATATGCCCCTCTCACCGGTGACTCTCTCTTTGTAGGAGAATTCTTCCTAATATAATGTCTTCTCCAACTATCTCCAAATCTCACGCCAATGCTCTAGGCGTCTTTCTCAATTACCCCTATAGTATGCTCATACCAAACACTAGTCTATCAATGGTATACTATGCTTGCTTCCCATCGTTTCTTCCCTTGCCATAATCCTTCATAAGGCATTACATACATATTAGGCTAACTTTTACGCAAAACCCTCTATTCCATCACATCCGTACGCAATCCTTCCAACTTCTCAACTACGTGACTTCTCATTCCTCTTGAAATATGAGATGAATTAGGCAGTCTATCGACTATCACCCAACTCTCGTCGTACTTATTCCTCCACCCATTATGTATCCCTTTCACCAACTTCGTCCTTACATCGCCCTTTCTAAGCTACTCCTATCTATTTAGGAAGTATAGTCTACGTCCCTTTTCTCCATATGATTGTCCAAGCCACGCAACATACATGTTGACGCGTTCTCTGCTTTAGAAAACTCAACTCGTGCAACCTACATCCTTCATCCAAACCACCCTAATACGTCATCCATATAGTTCAAGTTCGTCTCAGCTTCACTTCATTCTTCTTATTCCATGTCTCATCAACCATGCTTGCCTTTCCCAGATGGTACTTGGCCTTGCAATTTTCTTTCATCACTTAACTCCACCCATCACCTTTTCCAAATGTTCAATCAAGATGACTAAATATGTTTTGGAGACGTTCATGATCTGCATAGATCATTCTCTACGTCTCGTACCCCAAATGCCTCTAGCATTCTAGGCAGATATAACAATCTAGCTCCACTAACTAAGTCTATCTAGTTCTTCCAAATCTTTAGTTCCCACAACGTATAAACAACCTCCTTTCTTTGTCGTTCTCGTATACAGCCAAATCCTTGCTCCACGTATCGTCATGCTTCGCGAATTCATCCAGTCCTTCCGATAATTCCAAGATCTGCTCATTATCCAATCCACCTCTTCAGCCTCCAAAATGCTTCCTCACCCTTCTTCACTTTGCCCCTTGCTGGTTCCACGATATGCCATCATCTCTGACTACTCGTCCTGGACAACTTAATCCTAAAACTTACACTTGAAAATCTCACGTATAATTCCCTTTCCTAACAACTCCAAAACCAACACATAATTTGCCTCACTCTCCTTCTTAGATTTGAGTAGATCAAGATGTCGTCGATGCTCCTGATGACAACTCCTTTATATATTGTCATGCACCCCGGTTCATTGACTCCATGAAAACTGCTAGCGCCTCGGCGAAGCCAAAATCATAACCGTATACCCAAAGCGTTCATACAACATCCTTAGCAGTTTCAACTACGTCCTCCTTGCACCCTCTCTTAGAAGCAATACGAATAAATTTCTACCTCGTTCTACTCGCGAAAATCTACACGTATTCTAAAAGACCAATACTTCCTCTTATCAGACCACTCAACCGCTTTTCACAGCCAATCTACTACTAAGCAACTTAAATTTTATCTTGCATCCGTTGCAATTTCTAACAACTCTTGCTCTTAAAATCATTCCATCAACAATTTCCTTGGAAAGGCACTAACTACAACTCCTCTCACTTCTCCTACTTGCTCTATTTATGGTTCTACCTCACAGTAATAGGCAAGCCTACTAAATCTCAGGAAATTTTTGGAAAACTTACATGCCTTACGAACAATCATAAATACCTTTGAGGTATTATATCCCCTTCCAACACTCTGTATGGCGCGTTACTTGTGCCAATATCCATACATTATACAAATCTCTATTCATCTCCCTTGGCACTCCTAAGAGACCTCATGACCACATTAGTTCGTCTACGAACTTTTAACTCTTTCATCCCCACTAAGGGCATTCCGACCATTCTATCAGGGCCACCTACTTAATCGTGTAGGCGCGACAAAGTCTTTCATATGTCAACCTCAAGGCTCCCAAATCAATATGAACCCAAAACTACATCCTGAATCCACTAGATACGATCAACGAATCAAACCCACGGATAACTAACGACATCACATGCATGAGTTAAAACAGACCAAAACCACAAAAACTCAAAAGGAAAACTCAAACATGTACAAATTCAAATGACTCATGACAACGAAAAATGATCCAAGAAACACTTTATGGCAACCAAAACATCTTATGCCCCACGACATATTATTTAAACCGTGCACAAGATCGACTTTTCCAAAAGAATATTTTTTTTCTTTCCTCACCACATCTATGTGACTCAAACAATCTACAAACAACCTTCTAGACGATCTCAAAACTCAACTTAAAGACTAGGTATCCCGTGCATCCCAAATCATAAAAAAACTACTATTCAAAACTCAACCTTGAATCCGTCACTTGTACCAAATTTCGATCAAGCTATTGACACCCCATGACTATACATACCAAATATTTGAAAAGTACATTCCGAGTACATAATTTTAGGCTTTTGAATCACCCAAAAAGCTTTAAAAACGAACCAGTTATGACCAAAACAGTTTTATACTAGTTGTTTTTTTTTAAAACTAAAGAATCCTCTTAGTAATTAACGTAATCCTTTTTAAATGAAAATAAACAAATGTATGTGAAATTTTTATGAACTTTGTTTAGTCTTGCATAAATAATTATAAATGACGTATATTGATTAAGCTCACTTATATAAACTATTTAAGTAGAAAGAAATTTTATTTCGCTTTATTTTAAAGAAAGTCTTTTAGAATTTGAAATAAATAAGTGTTGATTAAAAAAAATCGTATGTTACATCTTGTTTCAAACACGACTCCAACACCTTACCCTTATTTTACCGAATACAACCAACTATCTAACTCTATAGTAGATTTCCATGTCCCTTTTTTTTTCAATATATACCGACCAAAAGAAATGTAAGATCCAACATAAAAGATTTCATTATCTCAAAAGAAATCCCAAGTTATTTCAATAGACTTAGAACCAATAACACCATTTTAAAACGTACACGTGAAATACGAAACTCAAAGAATACGCTACAACGGAGGTTTAATATAAAAAAAAGCGAGCTAGCCACCCTCCTAAGGATACAATCGATAATTGTAGGGGATCATACATATATAGGCATATCGGGATACATATACTTAAATCCGTCTAACGTCTACTATACAAGCATGTACTAACCCTCTTTCATGCAATCATACTTAGGAATCCATTGAAGTTGTGGTACGTGTATAACTATGTTGGCCACTATACTTATACAATTACCCTTCCCCAATGCACTCCTTCCTATGATGACACTTATAAGAATTAATACAACACATAACACATATATCCATCTACTCACATAAGCTCATAACCACATAACCAAAAAAATCCAAAACTCCGTCCATTAAAATAACATAGTCAAACTCTTGAAATACATAAATCCATAGTCTAGCTAAAACAGCATATACTAAATCCAAAACAAAAACATAATCAGTTATAAGTCATGTCGGCCATAAGAGTGGAAACAGCTTAAAATCCTTCATATCCACCAACTCCTAATAACTCGAACCACTACATGATTCTTAGGGAACATGACTTAAACATCAAAAGAAAAACACTATACCTCAGGTACATAAAATAACCAAACAAAAGATAGAAACTACCATGTACCAAATTATGTACTTTAATGTACAATTTAAGGAAAATACGACAATGACTAGCGTGGATGATTATGGTTCAACCAGCACTAGTCACACCCCGAAAAGAAAATAACATGTGGCTAAGTATGAACTACTATAGTTCAACCCATACTAGTCAAAACTTAACAAACATCGGAAGTAAAAACCAATAACATCCAGAAAACTTTAATTAATATAAAATGCACAGATACTCGTATGACGCCTATATGGAGGGACCCTTAAGCAATAGACTAGGCTACTAGACTAGGCAACCTAATTCTTTATAACCATTAGATCTGATACCATTCTGACACACCCTACCAAGGCGGAATATGGGACGCGACGCATGGATATCATCACAACAATAGCGTGTCCATACAGAGAACTATAAGAATTAGAAATGTCATAAAAGGTGACACAAATGTCATGAAAATATCTCATCAATGCAGGAGTCTAGGTAAGTAGGTAACAGTCCTACCTCTTACCCAAGACAAACAAATAACACAAACAAATCAACATATAGGTTCATAGTATTACTTATTGAAACAAACAGAAAAATAAACTAAGAAGGAACGGGAATCTCCTTCTAAATGCATTCCTACGCGACTCCAATTCTAGCCACATATGTTCTCACGCTTAACCACTTTATCACCTGAAAGAGACACTAAAACACGTCAATATAATGTTGGTGAGAGTCATAGGTTTAGACTCCAACCGAAAATAGATTATAATAAGGTGTGAACAACCATAAACCACTAAACATATGGAAAATGTGCTACAAGTATGCATTAACAACTAACATTCAAGATCAATCATTCCAAACAAAATTCAAGGCTCCCAGCCTTACCAAACACCATGGTACCATAGGCGCCTATACACCTATGTACCAATCCCAAGGCCCCGCCTTGTCATTATCCATTGGTCCCATAGATGCTCACACATCTATGTACCTCCCCAAGGCCCCTCCTTGTCAACATCTCCTTGGTACCAAGTCAAACCATAATAACTGAGACGGTACGTGTCCCCCGATCCAAATCATAAACATAATCAAGAATCACATAGCAGTTAATCACATAAGTGCACACACAAGTCCATCACAAACCATAAAAACATTCACAACATTAGTTACAAAACCATACAGTGTCTCTTCCATCCCATCTGGAAGTGAAAATCATTAAAAGATATGGGACTATGAAACTCACCTGATTGAGCTTCTCCAAAAACCTACGCACTAGCAAAAAGCTAACAAACAAAAGCACACAATAAAATCACGAACCAAACACTAAGATGGCTCATCAACCCATGATGGAAATCTAACCTTCTCTCATATATATACCTCAGTTATATGCTCTAAGCATCTCATTACACCCCTCTATAAAGCCCTTAACTTAGTTTACTTCATAACCCGTCTCGTTAACATTTACCAAAACAGTCCCGATTTTTAGGTCTCCAAACTATAAGCCAAACGCCCACCTAACCATACACATGACCTCTGTAAAGGAAACCCTATGCCCTTACATATGTCAGCTAACTCCTCCCTTTTGCCCCAACCTTAAAGCTACGGTTAAGGCCCGGATACATATATATATACTTTTACCTATCCGCATATTACCGATTTTGAACATACAAAACGCTTGTTATGATTAGAGAGTCTTACACTAACCCATTTGCTTAGCCACCCTTCAAGTCTCTTATTTAATATATAAACCAACTACCATGCTCATTAGAGGGCTCAAGTGTACTCCTAAGTACCCCAATCACCTTAAAACATTAAATTAAACCCGACTGATTTCAAAACTATTTTGATCTCCGACTGTTGTAACCTGTTTTTAACCCACCTCCCTACCTCCAATTTAGTTCTAGTTTCTTTCATTTGAAAGACAACTCAATTACCTTTCCAGGGTCATAAGATTAGAAAATTAAAAGTTCATAAAACTCTATATATGATCAAAACAATGACCCAAACATTCTGCCCAGTTTTTAAAAACGAATTTAAAATAATTAACCAATTTAATTACCCTCATCATGTTTAATCATTAACCCTAATTAATCTAATCATTATAATATCATATATATATACATATTTTAATTCAAACCCTAACCTAAATCCATCATAAGATGATTGAGAAAGAATTAAAACACTTTAATTAAAAATGGTTATAAAGATTTACCTTTGATTTATAAAAACCCCCAAATTTATGAAGAAGCCCTATTTTTTTTTATGTGACCGTCGACTCTAATAATTCTCCAGGGATTTATGAGAGTTATGATATAATAAAAGTCCTTATATAGTTTTTCTCCAAGAATCCTAACCCAATACAACCCACCATCCTTATTTTTTTTTATTCGGCCCTAACCGACCCATATATATATATATATATATATATATATATATATATATATATATATATATATATATATATATATATATATATATATATATATATATATATATATATATATATATATATATATATATATATATATATATATATATATATATATATATATATATATATATATATATATATATATATATATATATATATATATATATATATATATATATATATATATATATATATATATATATATATATATATATATTCTTTTTTTATTACTTATTATTATGTTATTAATAATACCTTAATTTACCTTAATTTATTTCAGCTCCTAAAACCTCCAAAACCTCAAAACCGTAAAACTAGTCAAATTTACGCGTTTACCATAAAAGACGTAAAATATACAGTTCTAAAAAAATATTAAATTTTGAAATAAACTTTATAACTAAGTCCTAAATGAATTAAAACCATCCCAAAAATACTCACATGACTAAACACCTTACCCGAGACCTCTAAATGCTAAACCCCAAATCATAAAAAAAAATACGATTTACTATAATACTTATACGTATACATAAACACCAAAATAACACCATTTCATTTCATAGTCACTAATTGTGAGCTCATGAACATAAAATAACCGTTCCTCGATTTACTAATGAGTACTTTATACCCATATACGACGTCCACACCAACCTCGTTCACGCAAAGTAAACATGTAAACACGCTAATCATATAGTCACACATAAATTAACCTTAAAATAGGACCAAGTGACGAACCTCAAAACCAGGTTGTCACATCAAAGGCCTAATCTGATGATTTATCAAAGAAAAAGACCAAAGACGAAAGTTTAACGAAGTCGAAGAACCAAATATAATTAATGAAGAAATTAGAAGACGAGTTCATTTTATCGATCGACAAATCCCGAGACAAAGTCGAGAATGACGAGTTTATTGTCAAAGACGAAAGACGAGAAGACAAAAGAAAGAAAGAAGGAAGCAGCCTACTCCTCCCTCTCCCCTATAAATAATGACCCTTAACCTCATTTTTGAGGTGTTAGCTAAATTCATTTTTAGTTCTCCACTTTATTTTTTAGCACTTTTCATATTGTCTTTCATTATTGTCCATCCTTTCTGTAAATTTATCTTGTAAGTTTTTAATTTGTGTTGAATCTTTATCTTTAATTTCAAGCTTTTACATTAATCTCATTCTACCTTTCTTGTTTGTTTAATCTTTATGCTTATTTGCTTATTGATATGATTATTTGATTGTTCTTTATGGTTTTATTGTGTTGATGTTTTAGCTTATTGATCTTATAGCTTATTGTGTGTTTGACTTATTTTAATTAAGTGGTTTTAAAAGTTATTTTATAAAAAGTTGATTTTAAATATCTAGATTATTTAGTGTTTTTAAAAGTTTTTAGATTGTGGCCTATTTGTTTTTTCCTAAAATTTGTTTTGTTAAGTTTTTAGTTAAGTGCTTATTAGTTTTTTAACTTATTTTCATATTTTGCTTATATTTGTCTCTTATCCGGGTAATTATAAACCCTTGTTTCCCGAACTGAATACATACACAATATTCCGGATAATGAGCAATATGATTATTCAGGATTATGTTTAGATCTCTTTTCTCGAATTGCACCTAGACCCATATTTAGGATAACACACCAAAGTCAACATTCAGGATAAGACCCCAAAGTCAATATTCAGGATAGTGTTTAGATCTCTTTTCCCGAATTACACCTAGACCCATATTCAGAATAAGACCCCAAAGTCAACATTCAGGATAAGACCCCAATGTCAACATTCAGGATAAGACCCCAAAGTCAACATTCAGGTTAAGACCCCAAAGTCAACATTCAGGATAAGTTAGCAAAGTCAATATTCAGGATAACAAAGAGAAAAACAACATTCCGAATAAGTGTTTCTTATTGTTTTTAAACTTTATTTTTCCCGCCATTTTATTTAGTGTTATTTTTAATTGCTTTGTCTTAGTTTAATTTTAATGTTTACATTTTTTGTAAAGTTTTAAGTTTTCGTCATTTACTTTCTATCAAGTTTTAATCTTTCTTCATTTACTTAATTTTCTTTTAAAGTATTATTTTTAGTTTAATCTTTTCAAGTTTTTATCTTTATTCTGTTTAAGTATTCTTTTAAGTTTTAATCATTTATCGCTTTTATTATTTTGTCATTTACTTTATATTTTTTTATCTTTAATTAGTTATAAACAACGACAACTTTTCTTTTATTCACCAAAGACGACTGAGTCGCACTTTCAACTGTAATCAATTTGAATCGATTCGAGACAAAACGAACTTTGAACTAGTAAACTCTTTATATTAATGATTGTCATGATCAAACCGCCATGAGAATCGTTTCTAGGAACAAGCACACAAAGAACATACATGTATGGTTAAATGATCACATGGACATCAGGATGTTTAGTTTGGAAAACATATTAAAGGTAATCCTTTCAACCTATAGAACCAATAATAAGTCACTAGTGCTTTATAAATCAAGTATACATAAGTCTCAATCAAGTGGTCACTCATTAGCCTTATGCCTAAACCAACAATAACAAGAATCCTTTTGACCCATAGACTTGGTGTTATCAATTTGATAAGTTCCATTTACATGAAAGATGATTAGAACAATATATTCAAAAGACTCCTTTCGACCTATAATCTAGATTAAACCATTACTTGTTATGTTTATTAAGTCTCTTGCACAATCTTCACAAAGCGCAAGACCAAATCATTAGTCGGTTAACGAATTTAAATCAACCATGTTGAGAATAATTCCGACATATAGACTCAACAATGATTAACCAAATTGACAAACAAGAACAAGTCCCAGTTCAACCAAATATAATGTTATCACCATAATCCAATGACAAGCACTAATAGAATCCAAACATCCATATATCACAAGTTTTCATATAAACAACACAAGTATCACAACATTCACAATATCATAAAACACAAGAATCACCATAAACATAAACATAAACTTGATTGAATAATAAAGAAGAAGTTACGAAACATTAGAATCCATAGCAACAAAGTATCCAAATGATTCTAACCAAATGAACAACCAAAATACAATTCGTCCTCCCAATATCCTTCATGGACATTGTTGTCCTATAGATTACGTGATGATTAAACATGAAAGAAAGGTAGAAAAATGATGAGTTCTAGAGAGAGAAAGTAGTGAGAGAAAGTAAAGAGAAAATGGTTGGAACTTTTGGAGGATTAGATTAGTGAGAGAAAAATGAAAATGACCAACACCCTTCCTAACATGCTAGGAAGTGTATATATAGTCCACCCACATGCGGGCTTGTTTATGGACTATATTCTAATGGGTCGGGCTTTCCTTTTGGACTTTAGTTACTTACTAATGAACTTTAGCCTAAAGTTAAGCCCGTATAACACGACTAATCTACTACCTATTACAACGTTCTAAAATACGATACATAATAAACATATGACCGAGCATTCTTGTTTGACTCAATATTTTGAGGATAACAATCTCCCCCAATGAGAGGTCATTACCCTTTATGAGAAGTCATTGCCCTTTGTCATTTGGATATTTGTAGAGATTACTAATCTCGCCATAAATGAGCCTTGAACATGTAATAGTATTCTTGTTTCTTCATGCTGTGATCTTTGAGCCTTTATCATTGTCACACTATTAATTGTTGAATATGTCTTTAGGCATGAGTATGTGGTTTTGAATCTTTGACTTTGCTGAGTACACCGTGACGCCACCTTCTCGAGACAAAACATAGACATGTACTGAATGGCTTTGACATTCGTCCTAAATCGGTAGCGTTTTACCTCCAGTCGGTGAAGACCGTTATACGATATTAAATACCGTACCTGTGATTAGGTAGATTCAATTAAGAATCTCCTTGACAGGGTTTCGTGGCTGTACTAGCCATTCTCTTTGCTCGACCGTTCTCAAAGCAAGACTACAAATATAAAGAGTGAATCAATTGGATAAATATCCGCTTGATTAAAGTCCTCAATTCAAATTCCTGGAACAAGTGTCATTCTTAAAGAATCTTACCATTGTTGCTTTCCAGTTGACACAGGCTTGATTCATAAGAATCTCACAAGTCACCTACCGTAGCGCTGTTTGAGGTTGACGCTAGAAGGATTTCCATTCATCACTGTGAATATTAATGAATATCACTCTAAATGTTCTGGCAAGACCATAAAGATATTGCGTAGAAACCTGAAACGAGTTTGAATCAATTTAGAATCAAACCACTGTTGCTTTTTAGTTTTACATATGTTTAATTCATAAAGAATCTTGCATATGGCCTACCGCAGTGTTGTTTGATGTTAACACTGAAAGGATTTCTACTCATCATTATGAATACTAACTAGTATCACTCTGAGTGTTCTAGCAATATCACAAGGATATAGCGTAGGACTCTCTTTACCGTCATTCCGTGTGTCCTAATGAGATTTGATTGATCTCTAAGCTCTAGACTTGATTTGTGCACTTTTAGTGGTCGGAGGCTGGAGCAGATGCCACCTATTCAATATCAACTATCTCAGAGTGAGAAAGTCAATAGAAGTCATGTTGATCTCCATAACAATAAAACAAACTTCTTTTGAGAGAATCCTGAGTAGATAGGGAGGGGTTGTGCATTACATTACTGGGTTCAGGATGAGTTGTCTTTATGATGTGTTGACCCGGTTCCTGTCTAAGTTGTATGGAGGGCTTCTTTGTTTACACCCTTTATCCTTACATTTCTTTTTCATTCTTCAACCCCTTCAATACTTACCAAGACATCATTACTAGCACCTTGTTGTGATTGTTCCAGTGCTAGCATCACTACTTAGTCACCATTCAGCTACGTTCACATTCTACTCCATCTTTCCTAAGGACTTCTAATAATCTATTGGATTGTCCCTGGGAAGATCCCTCTGGTTCTGGTTGGATCATAGGACTTAAACCTAACCACCCTTTTGACACCAATAACGTCGTGAATTAAAGATGTTGTGGGTATTTGATCGTAACCATGAAAAACCACTTCAAATGTCTAACAAGGTGTTTGAAAAACATTTAACACCTTGATAGTTTTGTCGTTTCAGAAATGCTCCTCCTTCACTTGTGCATCGATAATCGAAAGTCTTTCGCACATGTAGGTAAGAGTTAAAGTTCTTGAGTCTTATATAAGATAACATTTTAATCACATTTTCTCCCCTATCTCTAATATATAAAATCTGTTGATATTAGAGATACCAAATTTGATTAAAATATATTTTGAAATATAGTCTTGAAAATCTTCAGGAGAAAGATGTGTCAATCTTTGCATGAAGTTGAAATGCTCCCCCTCAAAAATTGATCCAATTGAATTGTCATTGTGATGATGTGATTCACATTTCGCTTTTTGAGGATGGGAGTTTGTTGAACACACAATTTTTGAAAGATTTTGAATAATCATTGAAAAATTCTTGAAAAAATTGTGTTCAACGCTTTTTGAAAAATCCTATTTCTTTTTGGCGAAAAGGTTTTTCTAAAGCATAAACTTGAGTTCATAGACTTTGAATGTCTTGACGAATCCACTCAAGTGTAAGAATATTTCTCTTCTTTTGCTGAGGGTAAGAGCACGAAATCGTACACTCTCCCGTGAATATTGATCCGGGTTGCAATCTGAAAGTGATTACAAGCCATTGTGTTGAGCTCAAAACGTTGAATGTTTTGTGACAAGCTCAACCCAAGATAGATTGCTCTACCCGTTGTTTGGAAATATTGTCCAAAATAGAAAATTTCCTTTATTAAAAGAATAAATGACATGTTTTGAAAAAGTATTTACAACTTTCATTCGAGCTTTATGTACACACCCGTTTCGTTATTGAGCGACATTTCTAGGCACGTCCATATTATCGATACTGAAAGACATGTCGAGAAGAATATTTTTGGATTTTGATAGATTTTTTTTTATTTTGTGTTTTGTTTTTATATCTTTTATATTTTTGTATTTTGCTTTTTCAAAGATATTTACAGGTAGATGTTTGATAGATAAATCAAGCAGGAACCTTTGCTAGAATCTCCAGGTCTGCTGGAGTCAAACATCTCATACCAATTTGCCTAACGAGGTACTCGAACCTATCTTTCGATAGAGCTTTTGTAAACAAGTTGTCTAATTGGTAATTCGTTCCAACAAAGTATAGTTTAACGATACCTCTTTCAACTTGTTCCTTTATGAAGTGGTATCGGACGTCAATGTGCTTCGTGCGGGAATGTTGTACCGGATTGGAGGAGATGGCCATGGCCGACTTTGAGTCACAGTACATAGGTACTTTATCAAAGTGGAAGCCATAATCCGTGAGTTGTGTTCTCATCCAAAGAACTTGAGCACAACACGCAGATAGAGACACATACTTCACTTCGGTTGATAAAAGTGATGTGCAATCCTGCTTCTTGGAAGACCATCTCACAAGCTTATCTTGACCTAGAAATTGTGCACCACCAGAAGTAATTTTTTGTGTATCAAGACACCCTGCATGATCAGAATCTGAATAGGCCGTTAGAAAGAAACCGGGTTCCCTTGGATACCAGATTCCCAAATGAATGGTATTCTTTTCAGTGGGTCTTGCTTGATATCGTGCATAATAACACGTAGCATGTGAAATATCAGGTCTGCTTGCTGTCAAGTACATGAGGGAGTTGATCATGGAACGATATCTCATTTGATCTATGGCATTTCCCTCCAAGGCAGCATCTAGAGATGTGGTTGATAATGGTGTCCCAACGGGGTCACATGAAGTCATACCATGCTTTTTGATTATCTCTTGACAATAATTAGCTTGGTTTATAAAGATACCACTTGGGGATTGGTAAACTTGAATTCCTAGAAAGAATTATAGTTCTCCCATCATTGACATTTCAAATTTGTTGTGCATTACTTTTTCAAACCATTTTGAAAGTTTTGGGTTTGTAGACCCGAAAATAATGTCATCAACATAAATCTTCACAAGAAAAATGTCATCCCCATATTTATAAGTGAACAAAGTTAGATCAATGGAATCTTTTGAGAAACCTTTGGATACCAGAAATTTCGAGAGCTCGTCGTACCACGCCCTTGGAGCTTGCTTGAGTCCATATAGTGCCTTGTGGAGACGATACACCTTGTCAGGATAATGAGGATTGACGAATCCTTCCGGTTGCGTGACATAGAATTCTTCCTTCAAAGGATCGTTAAGAAATGCCGTCTTTACGTCCATTTGATAGACAGTAAATCCCTTATGTGTAGCATAAGCAAGGAAAATCCTAACCGCTTCCATACAAGCAACTGGTGCAAAGGATTCGTCAAAATCAATTACATCTTTCTGGCCATACCCCTTACTAGCCTAGCTTTGTTCTTGATGATCGTGTTTTCTTCATCCATCTTGGTTTTCCAGATCCATCGAAGGGAATCACATCGTATGGTCTGTCAACAAGTTCCCAGACCTTAATTCTTTTAAATTGTTGAAGTTCATCCATCATCAATTCAATCCAAGCATGACCAACCATGGCTTCTTTGATGCTTTTCGGTTCATTTGTACTCACGGCGAGTGCGAACATATAAACATCGCCATCGGTGGCTAGTTGTCGTCTTGTACGAACATGCTGTAAAGGGTTTCCAATTACTTTAACCAAAGGATGTTCTCGGGTCCAATGATGTGTTGAAGGATGTCATTGATAGAACGTATGCATATTTGACGGATCAACATGGCGAGTAGAAGACTCTCCAGATTCGTGTACCGATGTACCGAATGGGTTGTGAAAATCGTCATCGCCAGATAATGCATCGTCTTCTTGATTTCTGTTCTCTAGAGCAATGACAGTAGTTGTGGATGTTGTAGGATCGATTGTTGAAATGATATTCTGAGGAGGTAAATCTACAGCAACTCGTGTTGAAGTGGATGGAGTTGTATCCTTTTGTTGACGATGATCGGTATTATCATTCTTATCATGAGTGACAGCGGAAGACTTTGATACAACATGTTTCTCCCCCGTGAAATATTCATCAAACATTGGTCCATATAACATTTCCAACTCTTCAAGTGTCGTGTCTACTGTCATATCTGCTCTAACATGTTCAGGAACCAGCTTTGAACTTGACGGTTCATTGTTGTGGTATTGAGTTCCGAGTTCCGTGCGGTTGTGCACAGGAGTCTTTTGTCGTTGTGGATCGGGACTTAAACTGCTTTGTTCAAGTGCCATTTCTTGCAATTCGTCGAATCTGATATGAATAGTTTTGACTATCAATTTTGTTCTCTTGTTGTACACTCTGTATCCCTTAGACTGAGTTGCATATCCCACTAGAATGCATGCATCACCTTTCCCTTTCATCTTGTCCAGATTTTCACCATCTCGAATTATGTAACACGTACATCCAAAAACATGAAGTTGTTTGAGTGAAGGTTTGCGATCATTAATTATGTGATATGGTATCCTTTCGTGTCTTGGGATAATTAAGGAACGATTTTGTGTGTAACATGCAGTTGATACGGCTTCGGCCCAAAACAATAATGGTAGTTTTGAAGCAGATAATAATGTTCGAGCAGCCTCAACTAAAGTACGGTTTGGTCTTTCAACAATGCCGTTTTGTTCAGGTGTTCTAGCAATAGATGTTTCATATTCAATCCCTTCGGCTTCAAAATACTTCTTCAGATTTGAATTTAAGAATTATGTGCCTCTGTCAGTACGTACCACTTTTACTTGAGCTTGAAGACCACGTTGTATCAGCTTAAGGAAGTTAATGAGAACCTCGGGTGTTTCATCCTTGAACCTTAAGAAGAGTGTCCACGTGTACCTTGAGTATTCATCGACAATTACCATAACATATTTCTTCCCATTGATGGTTTGAACACGCATGGGGCCACACAGATCTATATGAAGAAGATCTAATCGTCCTTTAGAGATTGGTGTAGTCTTTGTATTGAAACTACTTCGTTTAGCTTTACAGAGCTCACAAGAAGAACAAAGATGATCTTTGATGAATTTCAAGTTAGGAAGGCCTAGCACAATATCTTTCTTGGAAAGCAAGTTGATGGTATCAAAGTTAAGATGAGATAAACGTTGATGCCATAACCAAGCTTGAGTCGTTGAAGCTTTTTCCATGAAACATATTGGAGTTGAAGATGTGGAGTCTTGTAGTGAAATAGTGTAGGGATCAGTATCCCGTGTTCCGGTAAGTAAGTCATTCCCATCATAATCACGAACAAAACATGTCTTTGTTCTAAAAGCAACCTCCAAATCCGCATCACAAAATTGACCAACCGAGAAAAGATTATGATTGAGTACTTCAACGTAGTAAACCCTTTTGATAGTTATATTCCCCTGAACCAGGTCTCCATATCCTAGGATCGTTGCAAATTGATCATTTCCGAATTGGACCGTACCCAGGAACTTCTCCACGAAGTTAATTAGAAGCTTGAGATTCCCCGTCATGTGCTTCGTGCATCCGAAGTCCAGTATGAAGAGAATTATTTCGATCACCTGCAGAAGATTTAGAACACGATGGAGCATTTGCTAAATTGGATTCTATGTTAGTTGTGATTTCCGATTCATTAGTTTCCCTAGTTTCATCACTTAGAGGCACACTAACGCACATAGTCACATTTTCTGTCCTAACCTTAGGCATCCATTTATATCCTGGAGGACATTGATTAGCAAACCACCGTTTCCAAGACTTGCTAGCAGACTCATATAATTCCCTAATTCTGCTTCTAGGGTTCTTAGTGGTAGAGTCTGATGCAATACTTTTCTCGGGGAAGGGGGGGGGGGGGGGGGGTTGCACCAGAATTGTTCACTTTGCATTTGGGTTTTCTAGCACTAATAGGCATCATAGTTTGCTTCTTAGTTTTAGTATCTACGCCTTTGACATTATTCGAAACACACATAACATGATTAGCATTAACACACTTTCCACATTTCACACAAACAAACTTAACATTCAAAGCATTCAAAGTCGAATCAGTCAAATCGTAATTACACGCGATTACAAACATTTTATTCTTAGAAACATTGAAAATCCTAAAGTGGTCTTCTACTGTCTTCATCTTCCATTGACTTTTGTTTTGCCAAACCTTTTCATTCATGCGAGTGATCTTATGCTGAGGCCGGCTAACACTATCAGTGAGGAGTACTCCTGTAGTAAAAGACACACGTCTATTAGTGTTGCTAGAAGTCTGAGGTGATTGATTTTCTTTGATGTGTGTGGATTTAGTGGCCAATCTATACATCCCTGGTTTAATCATATTTATGTTCTTAATTCCTTGTGATCGAATATGTTTTTTGGGAGTATTCTGTGGTAACCTATCCTTCCCATCCGTCTTGGGGGCAAACCCAGGATTTGCAAATGCAGAATTAGAGAAAACAGATGGTTTTCCCAAGACAGAGGGTCTAGTCACTTTGTGTGCATTGGGTTGTCTTACAACAGGTTTCTTAACACTAGGTTCCACAATTTTCCCACCCAACTTAGCAACGAGTTTCTTCAACTCTTCTATCGTTATTTCCCTGTCTTGTAACTGAGCTTTCAACTCATTAATTTCCATACTCTTTTCATTCATTTCTCGACACATTTGGGAAAGTTTTTCTTGCAATTTATTATCATGTGGAAAACTTCCAATGTCTTTTTCTAAAGCATGTTCAAGACAATGACAATGTTTTTTAAGGAAATCAGTTTTGTGTTGAAGTAACTCAAAAGCCTTTTTATCAACATTTTCTTTACGTTTTGATAGCTCAAGTTCATGACGCTTACATTCTTTGATCTTATCAAGATATTTGCATGCAACATCAGAATATTCATCGATATCAGCACAAGATTGAAGAGTAACACACAAATTATCTTTGGAGAGACATTCTTCTAAGAGTAGATCATATTCGTTTGAAAAATATGATTTGTCATTTGGAAGTTCGTCAATTTCTTTTTCAAGAGACTAAACATATTTCAAATCATCAAACATTTCAGACCGAATCAAGTTTTCAAACTCAAGAACATGTTCTTTTATTATCTTCGTATTTGGTATTAAAGGTTCTTTCAGAAGCACAGTTATGTCGTGAGGAATTTCTGTTTTGCACTTATCCTTTGGACGTTTTTCCCAATCGCTTTCAACAATTGATTGAACATTATCAATGTGGTGTTTAAGAAAACCAAGTGTTTTTCTGCTTTTGCCATTAGAAGCATCAAGAGGCAAATAGTTAATATATTTAAAAACATTAGTTTTCCTCTTAGTGGCAAAAGCTTTCTTCCATTGAACTCGTCTTTGTTTGCATTCTAAAAACAATTCCTCACGAGACTTCTGTTTTTGTGGAGTAAAAAGACCATAAAGACTGTTTTCATAAGCATAATTATATGATGTCACAAAATCTTTATTGACCGGTGATCTACTCTCCTCATCCCAAAGGGACGTCTCTTCCTTATCGAGGTTAGCTACTGGGCAATCATGATCGGTCCATCGGACTCATCAAGATATAAGTGAGGGTTAGCAGCTTGAGCTTGTTCGAGGTACTTGGGGGTCGCAAAGCTAGGTTGACCCTTGAAAAACGACCGAGGTGCTATCATTCTAACGATTTGAATAGAGTCATGCGTTTTATAAACAACTTTTTTCAAAAAATCGACTTGTTCTTCGAGATCCTTAACTTTTTCAGTATCTTTGCCTTGTCTATTTTTGAAATCTTGTTTTAATTATTCAACCTCTTGTTTCTTTTCGTCAAGAATTTTAGTAGAATCGGTGGTATTCATAGAAAACCTCTGTTCAAGTTCATTAATTTTTTTTTTGTGGCAAGGTACGTTTTTTGACGTTCATCACTTAATAAGACATTAAAATGTCGTTTTTCTTTAGTTAACAAAGCAAGAGCTTCGTTGTATTTGTTTTCAAAATCGTCCCTTTTAACGTTGGTGACACGACTTTTGTACCCATCAATCTCTTTGGTATTTTGAAGAAGCTCAGCCCTATAACTATCAATATTCTCACTAGATTTTATAAGAGCGGCTTTACATTCTTCAAAGTTTTGAGTGAGCGTTGCGTTTGCCTTCTTTAATTTCTTTTGACTCTTTCTATTTTCATTGACATATTTTTGTAAACTAGCAATTAAATTAGCAAGCACGACACGCTCCTCATGATCATACTCATTTGCATGTTGATCATCCTCAAACTCATTATTGCACATGTCTGATGAATCGGGTGTGGTATTGCTATCAATTGTTTCCATCATACACGTGTCAGTAATTGTTGTTGGTAGATCACTATGCTCATGTGTATCACCAAACACATTATATTCATCATCATGTTGTACCTTATCAATTGGCTCGGTATCAAAGATAGGACCATTGTCATCTTCAGTGACGTTAAGGACCTCATGAATTTTTACCATGTATGAATAATGTGCCTTGAGTTCTTGGTCGCAGAGTTCATCATCTGTGTCGTCAAGCATTTCTCCTTCCTCAACTGATAACTTGATCCCAACTTCCATTTTCTTGCATAGCATCATCTTTTCCTTATGATAACCATAATCTTTGACCCTCTTTGGCTGTCTACATTCTCTAGCCAAATGCCCATAACCTCGGCAGTTAAAACACTGAATCCCAGTTTGTTGCACAACTTGAGTACCAACAGTTTCTCTATTTCCAACAACAGTTCCAACCCTCTGATTATCATACTTTGCAGGTTGTCGATCATACTTTGGAGCACTCTCAGCACGTCTTAGTGTGTCATACCTTGGAGGACTCTGAGCATAGTTGTTCCTCGTGTTAGATGATGTTCTGAGGTTGTTGTTGGTAGGTTTGTAGATTTTCCTGTATTGTTTCATAATAAAAGCCATTTTTTGCTTGAATTCCCTATCCTTTTGAGCAAGTTCTTCATCACTGTCTTCTTTGGATGATTGCTCAGGTGTGGGTGATGGTGCTCTTGCAACTTATTTACCTCGGAATCTTGTTGGAGCATGTGACTTAGAGACAGTGGATGATCGTGGTGATGGTGATTGAGTGGAGTAGGTCTTTGGAACACAAGAATGATAATCTGGGTAATGTTGAGTGGTAGACACCAAAGCAAGTGGATTTGAAACCTTTGCAGCATGTTCAGCTCGAAGTTCATTTGCTTCATTTTGAAATTGTTTCAAAATATCAAAGAGCGTGTGATATGAAACTTCATCTAAGTTTTTTTGTTGTTTCACCAAGCTGACAAACCGTGTCCACTCTGGTTGAAGTTGTTGTATAATTTGGACATTGACTTGCATGGTGGAAACTTGCAAGTTATTTCGGGTCATGTCATTCATCATTTTGTAGAATCAAGAGTAATAAGAATCAACTGATTCCACATCCTTTGATGTAAACTTGCCAAAATCCCAAAACATCTTAGTTTTCATGTCTTTTTTGTTAAGTGATTCACCTTGTTGCAATCTTTCAGTAGCCGTCCACATATCTTTAGCAGTAGAACATGCATCAACCATGGAATAAATATCATCTCCAATGCCACTGAGAATTAAGTAGATTGCTTCCTTTTCTTCATCACACCAAGCACGGTTCTCTGGTGTGAGATCGTTTCTTTTTTCATCACGTTCATAAGCTGGTTGTTCTCCAGTTGTGTCTCTGGCTGGTTGTGCACGAACGTTTATCCTTGCAAGTTTATAGGGTCCATCAAAAATGCATTGTGATACAAGCATTTTGCTATGGGTTCTAATTTCTCTCTCAGTCCTCTCGAATTGATCTCGGCCTTAAGTGGAGTGATTTGTTTTTGGTTACTAAAAAGGGGGTTTTAGATTTCTAATCTACTAAAAGTTTAAATGTATTGAAATGAAAATTTAAATCTAAAACAATTAATTTAATGAAAAATAATTAGAACTTGAATTAAAAATACTGGAATTAAAGTTAAGCTTAAACTTAGAATATGAAATGAAAACAGATAAAAAGAAACAAAAAGTAAGATTAAAAGGAAGATGACTGATTCGGAAGATTTAACCTTGATTCGGAACTTTGTTCATCCGGATCTTTTCACTCGGAACACCTTGATTCGGAACTTTAATCGGAAGTTAATTCGGAAGTTTGTTCGGAAGTTTGGTTCATGCGGAACTTTATACTCATTCGGAACTTTTAAGAAATACTCATTCGGAACTTTGACAACAAACATTCATTCGGAACTTTTGACTCATCCGGAACATTGGTTCATTCGGAAGATTAGGTTCATCCGGAACTTTCAATTCGTTCGGAAGTTTTCAACTGATTCGGAACTTTTAAACCAAAACTCATTCGGAACTATAGATTGACTCGGAACTTTTGAAAAAGAAACTCATTCGGAACTTTTAATATTCATCCGGAACTTTCTTAGTTCATTCGGAAGATGATGCTCATTCGGAACTTTTAGGTTCACTCGGAACTTTTGTGTTCATCCGGAAGTTTTGTGTTCATCCGGAAGTCTGGAAACACAGATACAGTAACAATACCCGAAGAACAAGGAAGATCGAATTTAATCCAAAAATCACCAAGTTTTTCACCAAATCTTAAATAAAACTAAACACAAAGCATCTACTAACCATAAACTACAAATCCTATTAACAAAAACACAAATCCCAACAACTTTTGAGGATCAAACTCAATAAAATAAGAACTTAAGAACTTGAAGATAAAGATGATGATGAACAAGATGAAATGGAAAGATTAAACAAGAACTTGTATTAAATGATTAATGTTTTAACAAGATAAAACAAGGATTAAAATAACAAGATTGGAAAAACAAAGATCAAAATCACCAATCACCCTAGTGGTGACGGTGATGATACGAACTAAAAGGAGAGAAAAGTGGGGGAGAAGAAAAAACTAAAACTAACTGGCTAAAATGTGTGAGGGTGGACTATTTATAGGCTTGTTTGTTTTGGTTGGTGAGTGGGCTTTCTCCCGTTCTTCTTGTCTTCTCGTCTTTTCAGAAAAGTTGACGTTTTTGATTTTGATTCGGGATTTGTCGTCGATTAAATTCAACTCGTCTTTTAATTTCTTCGTTTAATAGACTTGAGTTTCTTCGACTTATGTAAATCTTCCATATTTGGTCCTTTTCTTCGATAAATCTTCGAATAGGCCCAGTGACTTCAAATCTTTTGCATCTTTTGGAAAATAGACTTTATCTTGAGTCCTTTTCTTCAGTAAAACCCGTGCAATCCCATGTTTTCTTCAATAATCATCCGGTTGGCTCTGAAAACACAATAAACACAAAAACCACGCATAATTCCAAACAAATGATATTAAATACGTGTTTTGGTCTCGTTTTAGCCAGAATTAAGTGGTAAAAGGATGGGTGTTTACACACCTATCAAATCCCCTACACTTAACCATTTCCATGCCCTCATGCAATGCTTAGTGATAAAGCAAATTTACATTTTTCTCATAATTAATCAACCTTGGCCTTATTCAAATACTACTAAACAAAAATTTAAAGTACTAATAGAAATTAAAACTTTAAAGTAAACTAAAGGATGGAAATAACTTGCAAAGAAATCAAGGACTTACATTAGGGCTTCAGTGCTACGATGATTTATCACCCTCAAGTTTCACGTTCCCCAAACTAAGCTTAAAAACGAGATCATTGTTATTATAAGTTAGCAATTCAAACACTTACACACATGGCTTAATTAAATGCTTAAACTCCCTTATTCCTAGGTGTATCTCTTATATTTTATTTTTGTCTTAGAATGATCATGAAGATGCATTTTTGGACTTATTTCGATAGTCTATTTAGGCTGAAAGCAAAGTAGGACGATTTGATCAATAGTTAGCTAAAGGACAAAATCTCTTAAAACTGCTTCTCGGGATATCAAAAAGTTCATATCTTGGCATAACTTGGTTCACGATTTGAGACCTTTCTCGGGCCGATATTTAGCATGTACTTCATACTTCATATCTTGAGAGACGTGCTTGAGATAATGGTCTTCTCATCGTTCATAGAGTTTCTTCACTTGGAGACTTTTTAGAGGTACTTCAACTTTGTTGACCACGACTTCATGATTATTTCTTCAATCTCTATTTGGGATTTTGAGATACAACGATCCGCCTCCTTTTTGGACTTGGATCTATTTATCCTCATACCTTGTTAGGGTCTTTTCGGATAGACTTCTCCATGATCTTTACGGGAGTTGATTGCTTTTCGTCGTGAGTCTTGATCCTTCATATTGACTTTGGGAATAATGCTTTTCACATCACCTTGGATCTTTAGCAATAAAATGGAATCCTCATGCCTTGTTAGGGCCTTTTCGGACTCGCGAATCTTCACGCCCCGCTTCATAAGTTATGCCTTGGCTATGAACTCTTATCATTACCGAGCAACTTTTAAACGATCTTGGGCTAGGAGCTAAGTAACTTTTCAAATCGTACGACCTTACTTATTGCAGATAATTTATTAGCAAGTGATGGGAGAATAGTCAAATAATTACACCAAGTGAGCTTGTGTAAGAATACCGACTTATAATTGACTCTATCATTTCTCGTCCTCCACAATTTAAAATCTCAAGTAATGAGACTCGTGGATACTTAGCCTAATAAACCAATTAAGGTCTACATGGTTAAGGATACTAGCTAGAACAAACTTGGATAAGTTTATTCAGGTTGAGTCAAAATAAACGCAACGGGCCTAATATGTCAAAGACTTCTAACTAGCTACACCACTTTATTAAAAATTTTGACTTTATTCTGGGATATATACATATGAAAGCAACGGTAAAAATTAAAAATTATGAAGTAATGGCCAAAGTTAATAAGAAATTTGAAAAATGTTGAAAAATAGGATTTTCTGGTTAAATGAAGGCATTTTTATGGAAAAGTCCACTTAAAACTTCGATAGAAGTCCCCCCTACACTTAAGATAAACATTGTCCTCAATGTTTAAGCATGTGGGAAAAGTCTCCCCTACACTTATGACATTGTGCACGTTGGTTAACTCAAGTTAAGGAAGAGACGACTAAAATGATCAATTTCAAATGTGAGTATGAAGAAAATTGAATCACGATAGTTGAGAGATAGAACCGGATTTCGGATAACACGGGAGCACAGTTCTTCAAAGATTCCAAGAGTGCACTTATCCCTGTAATCACATCACCACACAAATACAAACAGCTATGTAGGTCCCCCTACACTTAGGAGGTTAAAACATAAAAGGATAGAAACTCGGGCTGCCTCCCGAGGAGCGCTTGTTTTTTATAACCGAGTCACGAGCCTGACTCGACCCAAAATTAGTTCATGGGGAACGTGGTGAGGGATGGAATCGCCTCCTAAGAGGTTTCCTCACCAAAGTACAACTTCACTCGTTGGCCATTCACCTTAAAATTAGGTCCATTAGGTTGAGCGAGCTCGAGAGTACCATATGGAAATTTTTTGGCAATGGTGAATGGGCCGGACCAACGAGATTTGAGCTTTCCCGAGAAGATTTTCAACCGAGAGTTAAAAAGTAAGACTTTGTCTCCAACATGGAACTCTCGGTTTTTGATCTTGGAGTCGTGGATGAGCTTAGTTCTTTCCTTATAGATCAAATAATTGTCATAAGCCTCATTCCGAAGTTCATTGAGCTCATTGAGTTGGATCTTGCGTAGGTCACCGGCTTTGTTTATATCAAAATTAGCCCACTTCAAGGCCCAATAAGCCTTGTGCTCCAACTCAATGGGGAGGTGGCACGCTTTCCCGTACACAAGACGATAAGGCATACAGCCGATCGGAGTCTTGTAAGCAGTACGGAAGGCCCACAAAGCATCATCAAGTTTATCAGCCCGTGAGGCACGATGCTCTCCCATGGTTCTTTCAAGAATTCGCTTCAGTCCTCGGTTGGATATTTCAGCATGGCCATTAGTTTGTGGGTGGTAGGCTGTGGAAAGACGATGATTTACACCGTACTTAGCCATGACTCTAGCAAATTGGTCATTGCAAAAATGAGTCCTACGATCACTAATAATGGCACGAGGCACACCGAATCTAGCGAAAAGAGCTTTCAAGAAGTTACAAACCACCCTTGCGTCATTAGTGGGTAAAGCTTTGGCTTCAACCCACTTTGAAACGTAGTCAACGGCTAAAAGGATGTATTTGTTTCCTTTAGAAGAAGGGAATGGCCCCATAAAGTTGATACCCCAAACATCAAATATTTCACATTCTTGAATGAAATTCTGAGGTATCTCGTCTTTATGTGTGATGTTGCCTTGTTTTTTGGCAAACATCACATCGTTTAACCATATCGTGAGCGTCACGATATATGGAGGGCCAATAAAATCCTGAATCAAACACTTTTTTGGCGGTGTAGTTGGGACCAAAGTGACCACCGGTGGGTCCTTTGTGGCAAGCATCAAGGATTTCCGAAGCTGCCAGTCCATCAACACATCGGCGAATAATCAGGTCGGCACATTGTTTGAATAGGTAAGGGTCGTCCCAAAAGTAAGTCTTGATGTCGATGAAGAACTTTTTCTTTTGTTGGGACGTCAACCCTTCCTTGAGAATTCCACCCGCCAAGTAGTTTGCAAAGTCCGCAAACCACGGGGTTTCATTCGACTTCGAGTTTATAGACATTAAGGTCTCCAAGGGAAAAGAATCATTGATTTCTTTGTTCGGATGATCCCTTTGGTAAGGATCCTCAAGTCTGCTGAGATGATCCGCGGCTAGGTTTTCTGCTCCTTTTTTATCGCGAATTTCGATTTTAAATTCCTGGAGCAGCAAAACCCAGCGAAGAAGTCTTGGTTTGGAATCTTGCTTTGTCACCAAGTACTTCAGCGCGGAATGATCGGTATACACAATTGTTGTAGAAAGGACAAGATAGGGGCGGAATTTTTCAAAAGCATAGACAACAGCTAAAAGCTCTTTTTCGGTTGTCGTATAATGCAATTGTTCCCCTGTCATTGTCTTGCTAGCGTAATGGATTGGTTGGAAGTGTTTATTCACTCTTTGTCCCAGAACCGCTCCAATAGCAAAATCACTAGCATCACACATCAACTCAAAAGGCAGCTCCCAATTAGGGGTAACCAAGACGGGTGCCTTAGTTAGCTTATCCTTAAGTGAGTTGAAGGCTTCAAGACACTCTTTGGAAAAGATAAAAGGAGTATCTTTTTCCAAGAGGTGGGTCATCGGGCGAGCGATTTGAGAAAAAATCTTTGATGAATCGACGGTAGAAGCCCGCATGACCCAGGAAACTTCTCACACCCTTCACGGTTGAAGGTGGAGGCAACTTTGCGATAACATCGACTTTAGCACGGTCTCAAGACCGGCTTTGGAAATCTTGTGTCCCAACACGATGCCTTCTTTTACCATAAAATGGCATTTTTCCCAATTCAGAACAAGGCGAGTGTCTTCGCACCTCTTTAGCATACGTTCCAAATTGGCAAGGCAAGAAGAGAAGGAATCCCCGAAGACCGAGAAATCATCCATGAAGACTTCCATGGTTTGTTCAACCATGTCATGGAAGATAGCTAACATGCACTTTTAGAAAGTCCCGGGGGCATTGCATAAGCCAAAAGGCATTCTTTGTAAGCAAATGTGCCATAGGGACAAGTGAATGTAGTCTTTTCTTGATCTTGGGGATCGATGGGTATTTGGAAATAACCCGAGAAACCATCAAGAAAGCAGTAATATTCATTACCTGCTAAGCGTTCAAGCATTTGGTCCATAAAAGGTAGAGGGAAATGATCCTTTCTCGTGGCATCATTGAGTTTGCGGTAGTCTATACAAACTCTCCACCCAGTAACGAGACGAGTGGAAATCAACTCGTTGTGTTCATTGGGAACAACGGTTATTCCGCCCTTCTTGGGCACACAATGGATTGGACTAACCCATGGTGAATCCGAAATAGGGTAAATCATACCCGCATCAAGAAGTTTGATAACCTCTGTTTTGATGACTTCATGGATTTTTGGATTCACCCTTCGTTGGCTTTGAATTGTGGGCGTAAAGTCGTCCTCCATGAGAATTTTGTGGGTGCAGAAGTGAGGATCAATTCCACGAATATCAGAAATCTTCCAAGCAATAGCCTTCTTATGATCTTTCAACACGGTGATAAGTCGGGCTTTTTCGTCTTCCTTCAGGTCCTTAGCAATGATGACTGGTGACTTCTTCTCTTCTTCAAGGAATACATACTCGAGATGGGGCGTCAACTCCTTAAGCTCTAAATCCGGAGGATTTTCGACGGGAGGCGTATTCGAAGTCGGAGTATCGATAGCAATGACCGTGGGAGATGGAGGAGAAGGATTGTCTTCGTTGAGAAGATTGTCAAAGAAATTCATGTCTTCATCCCCATCGATAGGAGAATCATTAGTAGCTAAATTCACATCTCCCATGGTGTCTTCAAGATTGTTCCAAAACAAATCAGTATCTCCAAATAGAGACAACGATGAATCAATAGAGGACACAGTCTCAACATTGGGAAGAGAGGTAGGAATACTTTTGCAAGCATCATTAAAGTGTTCTTCACAAGCCTCATCAAGAACGTCAATACAATTAACACTCTCATATGAATAAGGTTGTTTAGACAACTTTCCCATGTTGAAGACTACTTTATCGTCACCCACTCTCATGATAAGCTCACCGGCTTCAACATCAATGAGAGTGTGACCGGTCCTCAAGAATGGACGACCAACAATTAGGGGCACACGAGGGTCCATCTCGTAGTCGACGACAACAAAAACAACAGGAAAGGTGAATTTGTCGACTCCTACAATGACGTCTTCGGTTATCCCCACTGGATAAGCAACCGTACGGTTAGCTAACTCCAAAGTCATTTTGGTGGGGACTAGCTCTGGGAGAGATAATTGCTTCCAAACGCTTAAAGGCATAAGATTAATACTGGCACCTAGATCGGCTAGGGCCATGCAATTCTCTACTCCCGGGAAATTGCAAGGGATAAGGAAACGACCCGGATCACCAAGCTTGGTTGGCAGTTTCCTTAAGAGCACTGCAGAGCAGTTCTCATTAAGTTGGGTGTTGGCAATATCGAGGAGCTTTTCCTTGTCGCTCAGAAGATCTTTAAACATTTTCGCATATTTAGGCATGTGAGCGAGAGCCTCAGAGAAGGTGATATTGAAATTCAGTTGTTTAAACATCTTAAGAAAGTTTGAAACCTGAATATCGTCCTTGCTCTTTTGCTTCTCTTTCCTCAACCTAGATGGATAAGGTATATTGGAAGAAGAGAAAGGCTTTGGAAGAATAGGATCACTCACATCCTTGGGTGGAGGAGGGGTAGAAGGAAGAGGTGGAGAAATCGGGGAAGGAGAAGGATGAGGAATAGGAGCAGGCGACTCGTTCTCCTTAGTCACAACCACCGGTGGAGGTATAGGAAGCTCGGGTTCCTTGGTACCTTTACCACTTCGAGTGGTGATTGCTTTCATCTCCCCTCTTGGATTCGCAACGGTGTTACTCGGAAGAGTACCCGAAGAAGAGGGTTGATTACCTTGGAAGAAACCAGCCATCATGTTCCTCAGATCATTAGTTTGGCTATCCAACGTATTTCGCATGTCGGCTCTCAAATCGTTTCCTTGTTTGACCAAGTCTGCCTTCAAGTTTCGCACTTCCTGTTGGAGATTTTCCACGATCACATCATTGGTCCTCATGTAGGTTGAAACCTCTTGGTGTAATGCAGTGGTGGTTTGGTTGGGAGGAGCATTGTATGCGGGTGGTTGATTAGCAGCTTGTTGGTAAACTTGGTTGTTACGTTGAGGTGGTTGTTGCTGCTTGTGAGGAGGGATGTATGGTTGTCGAGGTTGTTGTTGTTGTTGAGGAGGGCGATTTAGGTTTTGTTGTTGGTTTGGGTTGGTAGGAGGAAAACCAGGTGGTGAAAGATAATTGTTGGAGCGGTAGCTAAGCAAATTACGGTCACCTTGAGGACTAACTTGATAAGTAGGTTGAGGATAGGTGCCATATGCCGCATTCACATTCTCAGCAGGGTAGTCTTAGGTAGCGGTACAAGTGGTGTAAGAGTGAGGACCACCGCATATCTCACAAGGTTGGCTGACAGCGTTAACTTGAGCGTTTTTAGCGTTGTTGCTGTTGTTGTTGCTGACGGTGTGGGTGACAAGCGATTCAAGAAGCGTAGTGATTTTGTCCAATCGCTTGTCGTTGTCACTAGTGCTAGCACTAGCGACATTGGTCCGAACACTCTTGGGTTGCACACGAGATTTATTCTCAATGATGTCCCAAGCAGCATTAGAAGTCTTAGCCAAAAGATTACCCCCCGAGGCACTGTTTAGTGAATCTTGGTCACTCATGCTTAAACCATTGTAAAAAGTATTAATTTGATGTACTTTGGTAAAACCATGTTGTGGGCATTTTCTTAAAAGATCTTTAAAACGATCCCAAGATTCACTGAACGACTCATCGTACTTTTGTTCAAAATTTATGATTTCATTCCGCAAAGCGGTAGTACGAGAGGGTGGGAAAAAGTAATTGATAAACTTGGTTTCCAAATCCGTCCACGAGAGAATACTCTGTGGCGGTTCCTTAGCAAGCCAATAGCGGGCTTGTCCCTCTAAAGAAAAGGGAAAAATTTGTAACCTTATAACCTCTTGTGGAACACCATTGAACTTGACCGTGTTAGTGAGTTGCAAGAATCTCTTGATGTGGTCGTGTGGATCATCAATGGTACGTCCCAAGAATGGTTGAGCGGAGACCATCTGGATAAAGCCTGATTTTAGCTCGAAATTGTTGGCGGCAATTGGAGGTATGACAATTGGGTCAGTGTTGCCATCTACAGGAGCTTGCAGCAGTTCAATCATCGGCCGATTATCCGGAAGGGGCTCATTGTTGTGGTTATTGTTCATGTTGTTGAAAGGTGGGTTGTTGTTGTTATTATTATTGTTTGGAGGTGGTATGTTGTTGTTGTTGTGTACACCAGCCATGTCTAAGTGACCGAGAGGCTCGGGCTCTTGATAAGACGTGGATCGAGTGCGCATACACCTGCAAAAGAACGAACAAAGAAAAACAAAGCAAAAATATTTTTGGTTTTTATGTTTTTTAATTTTTTTGTATTTTTGAAAATTTTATAATTTTTAGGGTTTTTGAAAATTTTTATGAAAAATTAACATTCACGGGGAACGGATCCCAAAATCCAAGTTCTCACAAAAAACTTTTGATCTTAACGAGAAGAGCCGGCAGCGGCGCCATTTGATACAAGCATTTTGCTATGGGTTCTAATTTCTCTCTCAGTCCTCTCGAATTGATCTCGGCCTTAAGTGGAGTGATTTGTTTTTGGTTACTAAAAAGGGGGTTTTAGATTTCTAATCTACTAAAAGTTTAAATGTATTGAAATGAAAATTTAAATCTAAAACAATTAATTTAATGACAAATAATAAGAACTTGAATTAAAAATAATGGAATTAAAGTTAAGCTTAAACTTAGAATATGAAATGAAAACAGATAAAAAGAAACAGAAAGTAAGATTAAAAGGAAGATGACTGATTCAGAAGATTTAACCTTGATTCGGAACTTTGTTCATCCGGATCTTTTCACTCGGAACACCTTGATTCGGAACTTTAATCGGAAGTTAATTCGGAAGTTTGTTCGGAAGTTTGGTTCATGCGGAACTTTATACTCATTCGGAACTTTTAAGAAATACTCATTCGGAACATTGACAACAAACATTCATTCGGAACTTTTGACTCATCCGGAACATTGGTTCATTCGGAAGATTAGGTTCATCCGGAACTTTCAGTTCGTTCAGAAGTTTTCAACTGATTCGGAACTTTTAAACCAAAACTCATTCGGAACTTTAGATTGACTCGGAACTTTTGAAAAAGAAACTCATTCGGAACTTTTAATATTCATCCGGAACTTTCTTAGTTCATTCGAAGATGATGCTCATCCGGAACTTTTAGGTTCACTCGGAACTTTTGTGTTCATCCGGAAGTTTTGTGTTCATCCGGAAGTCTGGAAACACAGATACAGTAACAATACCCGAAGAACAAGGAAGATCGAATTTAATCCAAAAATCACCAAGTTTTTCACCAAATCTTAAATAAAACTAAACACAAAGCATCTACTAACCATAAACTACAAATCCCATTAACAAAAACACAAATCCCCACAACTTTTGAGGATCAAACTCAATAAAATAAGAACTTAAGAACTTGAAGATAAAGATGATGATGAACAAGATGAAATGGAAAGATTAAACAAGAACTTGTATTAAATGATTAATATTTTAACAAGATAAAACAAGGATTAAAATAACAAGATTGGAAAAACAAAGATCAAAATCACCAATCACCCTAGTGGTGATGGTGATGATACGAACTAAAAGGAGAGAAAAGTGGGGGAGAAGAAAAAACTAAAACTAACTGGCTAAAATGTGTGAGGGTGGACTATTTATAGGCTTGTTTGTTTTGGTTGGTGAGTGGGCTTTCTCCCGTTCTTCTTGTCTTCTCGTCTTTTCAGAAAAGTTGACGTTTTCGATTCTGATTCGGGATTTGTCGTCGATTAAATTCAACTCGTCTTTTAATTTCTTCGTTTAATAGACTTGAGTTTCTTCGACTTATGTAAATCTTCCATCTTTGGTCCTTTTCTTCGATAAATCTTCGAATAGGCCCAGTGACTTCAAATCTTTTGCATCTCTTGGACAATAGACTTTATCTTGAGTCCTTTTATTTAGTAAAACCCGTGCAATCCCATGTTTTCTTCAATATTCATCCGGTTGGCTCTGAAAACACAATAAACAAAAAAACCACGCATAATTCCAAACAAATGATATTAAATATGTGTTTTGGTCTCGTTTTAGCCAGAATTAAGTGGTAAAAGGATGGGTGTTTACACACCTATCACATTGCCTTAAAGCATCACCGTTAGGTTTTGTGTCAACATAACGTAGAATACGGGATTGTCATTGATCATATCGACCCGACACAAGCATTGGTGGTCTCTCTTTGTTACCCGCCACCATTATGTTGTTGTTCGTCACACGATATTCTGCAGTAGAATCCATCTCAATATTCTTTGAAATGATGAAGTGAATATGGACCTTAAGTAGATGTGTTGTGATTGTTGTTGTGGTTTAAATTCCCAAAATTTCAATTTTTCTTCACTCCGACAATAAATTCCCCAGTCCGATAAAATGGTAGACCAAAAAATTTTGTAATCGCCAAATTTTGAAATCGAGCTAGAAATGTCCTAAAAACTAGTATGGAAAAAATCTGAATTTACTTGACGGAAAAATTTTAACTTTTTTTTAATCTTCGTGTAAACGATATTCCGAAACTAGTCTAGATAGTGGCTAAGTCTAAAAAGTACTCGAACAAAATTTAGCTAAACATATCATCGGAATGTCCATCGGAATGTGCTATCGAAATGTCCATCGGAATGTTGTCGGAATGTAGTATCAGAATGCTGTCGGAATGTAGTATCGGAATGCTGTCAGAATGTAGTATCAGAATGCTATCAGAATGTATAACTTTCGGAATATGAGCTGTCGGAGTCACTGTCGGAATCACTGTCGGAATAAGAGCTGTTGGAATCCCTGTCGGAATAACCTATCGGAATATTAAAACCCTTTTCTGATGGAATTCTATCGGAATAACTGTCGGAATATTAAACCTTTTTCCGATGGAATTTTGTCGAAATGCTTGTACTTTTCCGAAACTTCAGGTAAAAAATGAGATTTTTGACAAGAAATACGTGATTTTAACCAACCAAGAGCAACCAAATCCCCACCACAACTATATAGGAGATGTAAATCAAGATGTAGAGCACGGAAAGCACAAGAAAATCTTGAATCCGAGATGATTTTAGGAGTAAATCACACGAACCAAGTATAATATCAACAACGAATCACAAAACTACCCCATGGCGATTGATACCAATTGTTGTCCCATAGATTACGTGATGATTAAACAAGAAAGAAAGGTAGAAAAATAGATGAATTCTAGAGAGAGAAAGTAGTGAGAGAAAGTAGAGAGAAAATGGTTGGAACTTTTGGAGGATTAGATTAGTGAGAGAAAAATGAAAATGACCAACACCCTTCCTGACATGCTAGGAAGGGTATATATAGTCCACCCACATGCGGGCTTGTTTATGGACTATATTCTAATGGGTCGGCTTTCCTTTTGGACTTTAGTTACTTATCAATGAACTTTAGCCTAAAGTTAAGCTCGTATAACACGACTAGTCTACTACCTATTACAACGTTCTAAAATACGATACATAATAAACATATGACCGAGCATTCTTGTTTAACTTAATATTTTGAGGCTAACAGACATCAACCTCTTGGTGCGAGTATAGAGCCTTTTGGGGTGTTTGGGAATGAGTATTGTTGGAGAATGAATTGTTTATGGTGTGTGGCTTTCATCTCTACTTCTACCATGTCTTATAACATGAACATGCTAACCAATTCCACCCCTCACCACTTGGGTGAGGGGTGATATCAAAATCACATTAATATGATGGAGACTGTAACACCCCCAAATTTATACAACACAATATAGCGGAAGACTCGTTGGTGTTACGGGATAGCACATTACTCACATCATAGACAATGCTTAAAAATCGCGTCGTTTATTAATAAAGCATTTCCATTCATAAATATCAAAGTTACATAGGTCCCAAGTCATTGTATTTAATACAGGTTTTACAAAGCATTTGAATGGAAATAAGTATTTAGGTGCGGGCCATGAATTCTTGTTGTCTTCCCGAGAATTACCTTCAAGTACCTGAGATAAAACATGTTAAAAGAAAAGGTCAGCGATAACGCCGAGTGAATTCATAGAGTTTAATAAATTCCATCAATATAACTTTGGTATAAAATTATTACCAAAAATCATTTCGTACAAATCATTGTAATAGGCCATAAAATAGCCAAAGTCATTTTTATACAAATCCTTATCGAAAATCATAATATAGGCATTTGCCTTAAAAATCATTATACGAGCCAATGTCGTGAAAACATCATACAATAGGTTTTATAACGTTGTATAGATTAAATAAAAACCGTTATATGAATATGGTTATATAAAACGAAAACACGAACATAATATCAATAGTATGACCCCGTATTGCTAGTCAGGCAATACATCGTAATTCGGTGCGTCTAGTAGTATTTCGTTAACTGGATTATGATAATGTAACACCCCCACAATTGCTATGCGCAGCGGAACTACAACAATGGGTGCTACACAGTATTCATTGCACACAAGATATATCAAACGACGCTAAAAAGACGTCAACTTAAAACTTGAAATTTAAAATTGTTAGATGATACATGTCCACGGTTTTTCCAACCCCAAATAGTACACAGAGTTAAGCGTTTTCGGTCCCCATGAATCTCAACCCAAAAACTTCAGTTTTACAACAACATGACATTAAGCATAAAAATTGTTTAAGTAGAGAAGGAGGGAAAAACAAGCGGACGCCAAGCCGTACACACAACATCCATCCCATGCATGCTCCATCCTACACCTCAGCGGTTACCTGAAACACATGCCAAAAATTTGGTCAACGAAAACGTTGAGTGGAATTCATAGGTTTTTCAATCCATTTGAACGTAAATATAATAAAAACCATTCGTGATCATTTATAGTCTTGTCGATCAAACAAACTATAATCAGGATACTGACAATTGTGTTTAAGCTCATGACACTAATCCGTTAACTCAATCACCCGCGTAATAATACCAGCGTGATTCAGATGAAACCAGTGCCCCTTCTAAAGGCATCAGTTGCAATTATACCTTATTTCTCATACAAAATAATCTACCGCAGAACTTACTATAAGTACAGCTTCTCGGCTAGCATTGGGTCGTTAACCCCGTAGTACTACAAATTGCATAAGCGGCTATTTCCCCCTACTCGAGGGCAGGACAATAGTTAATAGTTCATGATTTTAGGGACTTTTGCAACTTTGGTACTCAACACAATTTCTAAGGCAACTTTCGGGTCTAACAATCATTCATGATATACGTTCCTTTTAAAAACTAGCATGCATTTCCCTCGCGGGTAAAACAATTTGAAATAATATAAGCGAGGCTATAAATTCACACCTTATATCTTAAGTAGTCGGTAGTTCGAGGGATGATCACTGACGACGAAACGGATGCCCGGTTAATTCAACACCTATCACAAATAACGCGTAATGAGTAATCTCATTTTTATATACTTACGGTACTGTATAAAATACATATATACTAGTCACTTAGGACAAGTATAACTCACGCCAAAAACAAAAACAACAAGTGTCACTCATTTTATACCATTCGTTCTCATTACCTACGTTGTCCATTTTTACTCATTCTCGCCGGTACTCGACTAAAGTACGGGCTGTTTTACCTTATTTAACCACACTTATAAAATTTGACAAAATTTCCAAAAATCCTATAAGACCTGTAGATAACATGTTTTTAAGCCCAATAAAAGTTTTTACTTTTGCGACCCGTTACGCAACTCTTTTCCACGACTACATTTTACGGGCTGAAATTGCGCTTCGACCAATTTTGACCTCTTTGACCTATATGAAATGCCCATTTGACTTCGTTGACTCCTAAGTCAACATATAGACCCATTTACACAGGTTAGGGACCAAATTTTAACCCTTGACCATTTACCAATTTATACTTGTGACCCTCGGGATTTGACTAAAACTTTGCACAAATTCGGATTATGAAAGTCCTCGTCTCCCGGTACCCGATCTTTAAAATGTCATAACTTTTAGCTCGTTTTGAGTCACGGGCTCTACCTTATACCAAATTAAAGCTAGGAAAACCCTCTATAACTACATTTAGTTTTCAAGTCCTGGAAAAAAAATAATTTTTATGAAATGGACCAAATGTTTCTGCCTAAAAATGACCATACCAAAAACGCACTTAGACTCGATTCCAAGCCTTCTAACCACCACTAAACATCATCCTAAGCCTTCCCAAACATATCCTAACATCAAATTTCAATCCTACCCCTATTGATCAACCAATCTCAAAATCAAAACTTCAAAGAAATGAACATGCAACTAGTGAATCCTATGTAAAACATCATAAAACAAATAACCAAACATAATAACAACATTCAAAAATCAACAACCACCATGGCTCCCCAAACACCCCCATTGCCGTGGGGTTTGGGTGACCCAATCACCACAACCAAATTAATTTTGGTGGGTTTTCTTGGTGTTCTTGCATCCATTACTCATAAAATCAACATGCATTAGCACATTTAGCCACAAAAACGAATTTGGATCATATTGAAAAATCTTGAAAAATTTTTGTTAGTGCATGTGGGATTTGAGCACATGAACATGTGGGGAATGACCAAACTAGATGTGGTCTAACCTTAGATTTTAGGAAAATCAAGTGGAAAAAGATTTTTGGTGGATTTTTCTTGGTGTTGGGGGTGTCCGTCGGCTTTAGAGAGAAAGGAGGGAGAGAGTGTTTGATTTTTGGTGAAAAGTTTGTATGTGTTTGTGTGTTTGTCACATTTGGCCTTTTTGGTGGGTTGGGAGGGACCAAATGGCAATTTCTAGCTTCTTTTGTCCTTAAATGAAAAACGTCCTCAAAACTTTGCGGGTTCGACTCATTTGTCAATTTTGAAAATTTTACGGGAGTCGGAAATCTTCCCGAACGCTCCAAAATGTTTTTGGGATACTTTAAATGTACTCGGAAGGCTATAAAACTCACCCGACTCAACTTAACACGAACCGTAAATAAAATTCTCGAAAAATTACATTATCGATAAATCGTCAAAAATTATATAAAATTGGGCATCCCTCGGGATCGTAATCGTCATCGTCCTCCTTAAAACGTCAATCGTAAAAATTATAACCTCGAACATCGGCTTCTAACCAAAATACTTATAAATATAGAAATTAAAATTTATTAAAAATTTCAAAAATTAGCGTAATTTAGGGTAACGTGAATGACCTCGATTCTAGGGTGTCACATCCACCCCTCCTTAAAGAGAGCGACGTCCCGGCGCTCGCCTCTTCTTGTACTCACATTTCGTGCTACTGGAACAGATGAGGATACCTTTCCTTGAAAAAGTCCTCACGTTCCCAGGTGTATTCCGGTCCACGCTTAGAATTCCATCGGACCTTCACAATAGGAATCCTACTACGCTTCAACCGCTTGACCTCCCGGTCCATAATTTCCACAGGTTCTTCCACAAAGTGCATTTTGTCGTCTAGTCGAATCTCGTCCAAAGGAATCACCAATTCCTTGTCCGCCAAACTCTTTTTCAGGTTCGATACGTGAAACGTGTCATGAATAGCACTAAGTTCGGTCGGCAATTCTAACTTGTACGCTACTGGTCCAATCCGTTCAACGATCTTAAACGGTCCAATATACCTCGGACTCAACTTTCCTTTCTTCCCAAAACGAATTACACCCTTCCACGGCGATACCTTGAGCATAACCATATCTCCGACTTCAAACTCCAACGGTTTCCTTCGGTTATCGGCATAACTCTTCTGTCGGCTTCTCGCAGCAAGTAGTCGGTTCTTGATCTGCACAATCTTCTCTGTCGTTTCTAAAACCATTTCGGGTCCAGTCAATTGACTTTCCCCTACTTCACTCTAACACACAGGCGATCTACACTTCCTTCCATACAATGCTTCGAACGGTGCTGCTTTGATACTCGCATGATAACTATTATTGTACGAAAATTCCACTAGAGGCAAGTGGCGTTCCCAACTTCCTCCAAAATCGATCACGCATGCTCGGAGCATGTCCTCCATCGTTTGAATAGTTCGTTCGCTCTGGCCGTCAGTTTCCGGGTGATAAGCCGTGCTTAAACTCAGTTCAGTGCCCATCGCACGTTGAAGCGATTTCCAAAATTCCGACGTAAATCTACTGTCGCGATCCGAAATGATCGATAACGGCACTCCATGTCTACAGACGATCTCCTTCACGTACACGCTGGCGAGTCTTTCCATGCTGTCCGTCTTCTTCATAGGTAAGAAATGAGCAGATTTCGTCAACCTATCCACAATTACCCATATCATATCGCTTCCACTAGGAGTCCTAGGTAAACCCGTCACGAAATCCATTGCGATTTTCTCCCATTTCCATTCTGGGATTTCTGGTTGTACCAACAATCCAGATGGTTTCTTATGTTCTGCCTGAACCTTCGCGCAAGTCAAACACTTACTAACGTAACGAGCAATATCCGCCTTCATATTCGGCCACCAATAAACTTTCTTCAGGTCGTGGTACATCTTATCCGATCCGGGATGTATCGAATACTTCGACTTATGCGACTCATTCATAACCAATTCTCGAACTCCAGGCTTTCCTTCCTCAGATGAACACAATGGTAACCAAATCCGATTTTCAAAATATCTCAGTCCGTCAGACCTAATCACGAAAAGAGGTTTCAACATTCGTCCCAAGTTCTCGGCTTCAACATTCCCTTTCATTAGTCCTCTCTCCTGAGCCTTCAGTATGGTTTCGGTTAAGTCAACGCTCTCAGTCATCACTAAAGCTCTAACCCTCAAAGGTTTCTCCCGTTCTTTCCTACTCAGTGCATCCGCTACAACATTCGCCTTGCCAGGGTGGTAGCGAATTTCGCAGTCATAATCACTCAATAGTTCAACCCATCGTCTTTGTCGCATATTCAACTCCTTTTGATCTAAAATGTGCTGCAAACTCTTGTGGTCAGTGAATACAACACACTTTGTCCCATACAGATAGTGTCTCCACAATTTCAACGCAAAAACTACCGCTCCTAATTCCAAATCGTGCGTCGTGTAGTTCTCTTCGTTCTTCCTTAGTTGCCTCGACGCGTAAGCTATCACCTTTTCACGTTGCATTAATACTGCTCCATAACCCTTACGAGACGCATCACAATACACTACGAAGTCTTCGGTTCCTTCAGGCAATGATAAAATCGGTGCGGAACATAACTTATCCTTGAGCGTTTCGAAAGCAAGCTCTTCCTCATTTCCCCATTCATACACCCTATTCTTTTCGGTAAGCCTCGTCAATGGTTTTGCAATCAAAGAAAATCCTTCGATAAACCTTCGATAATACCCCGCTAAACCCAGAAATTGTCGAACTTCAGTCGGCGTCGTCGGTGCTGACCATTCCCTGATTGCTACGATCTTAGCAGGATCTACACGAACTCCCTCACTATCAATCACATGACCTAGAAACTGCACTGATTCCAACCAAAACTCACACTTAGAGAATTTTGCATACAGCTTCTCCTTCCTTAACAACTCCAGAATCTTTCTTTGGTGCTTCTCGTGCTCCTCCTTACTTTTAGAGTAAATAAGTATATCGTCGATGAAAACAATAACAAACTTATCTAGATACGGCTTGCACACGCGATTCATAAGATCCATGAATACAGCAGGCGCGTTCGTCAACCCAAACGACATCACTCGAAATTCAAAGTGTCCATACCGCGTACGAAAGGCAGTTACAGGAATATCCTCCTCTCTTACACGCAGTTGATGATACCCTGATCTTAAATCGATCTTTGAGTATACACTGGAACCTTGCAATTGATCGAACAAATCATCAATCCTCGGTAATGGGTACCGATTCTTAACCGTCAGCTTATTGAGTTCCCTATAGTCGATACACATCCTAAACGAACCATCCTTCTTCTTTACGAACAACACTGGCGCTCCCCAGGGTGATGAGCTCGGCCTAATAAATCCTTTGTCCATCAATTCCTTCAATTGATCTGATAACTCCTTTAACTCAGATGGTGCTAAGCGATAAGGTGCACGTGTAACCGGCGCAGCTCCTGGCACTAAATCAATTCGAAACTCGACCTCACGGTTAGGCGGTAAACCTGGCAACTCGTCTGGAAAAACGTCCGGATACTCGCGAATAACTGGTACCTCTTCAATCCTCGCCTCTAAATCACCATCACTCGAAACCTGTGCCAAAAACACATCGCATCCGCTCTCTACGTACTTCATCATTTTCAAACACGAAATCACCTTCAAACGAGAAGTGCATTCGTCTCCCTTTATCGTCAAAACCCTATTCCTCAACGGAATCTGAACCAATCTCTCACCACAGACGATCGTAGCACTGTGCGCCATTAGCCAATCCATTCCCACAATCACGTCAAACGATCCTAGCTCTATAGGCATCAAGTCGATTTTAAAAGCGTAATTTCCTAACTTCAAGGTACACCCTTTCAGTATAGAATTCGTACTAACAATTTTTCCATCGGCTAACTCAACATTATAACTAGTCGTTAACAACACCGGTTCTCTATCGATATGACGACTAAATCTAACGTCTACAAAACTCTTGTCGGAGCCAGAATCAAATAAAATACTAGCATAACAAGCGTCTAGCAAAAACGTACCGGTAACCACATTGGGACCCTGTGGTTTATCAGCAGTTCCCACTTGATACACAGCAGCCGCATTATTACCTCCCCGCCTGTTTCCTGCCTTCGGGCAATTCGCTTGCACATGCCCTCTTTCTCCACAACTATAACATCCTCTCATCCTGATAGCATTAGCCCCAGTGGCTACTCCTCCCGTTCGACAACTAGATGTCCTATGACCTGCCTTTCCACACTTGCCGCATGCCGGCGGGCAATTTCCAACATGATACAAATTGCACTTACCACAATGGGGATTCACTTTTGCACCTCTAGGGTTCGTCACTGCCCTCATCCCTTTGTTCCTTCTCTGATTAAACTGTTGATTACGGTTCGGCCCATGGTTGTTTCGATTTCTACCTCGGTTCTAGCCTTGGGATTGATTGCCTTGTGCCGCTTCCCATTTCCTTTTGTTGCCCTCAGCAATGTAGTTCTGCTTGTCCTGAAGCTTAACGTCCATCAAAGCGTGAGCCATTTGAACCGCTTCATCAAACGTTCCAGGTTTTGACGAAGTTGTTTCACCTTTGATATTGCTAGATAAACCCTTAATATACTGCTTCATTTTCTTGGCATCATTGGCAAATATGTCCGGACACAAAAGACTTAACTCATTGAATCTCCTGGTGTAAGCAGCTATATCGTTGTTCTTCAAGGTCAAGTGCCTCAATTCGTCCTCCAATTGCCCCAATTCCTCCTCTGGGCAAAACTTCTTAGTCAACAAAGCTTTGGTCGCATTCCACGTCCTTGCATTCGCTACAGCCAATCCAACCGTAGCTACCTGGGTATTCCACCAACTTAACGCATCATCAAGAAACGTAGCAGCTGCAAACTTTACTTTATCCGCTTCTGCACAACCACTGATTTCAAACGTGCTTTCAACCTTTTCCAACCATCGTCTAAGTTCTAAAGCTCCACCCGTTCCACGGAACTGCGTGGGACCGCACTTCATAAAACTAGAATAGGTACACACTCTCGGGGCTTGCTGTCTCCCCGCGTTCCTTCCCTGGTCCTGATTTCTCCCAGCTCGGTCCGCTTGCAACGCATTTGCTATAGCTTCCCGAATCATGGTGTTAACACGATCGGCAGTCAACTTTGGAGGCATGGTGTTATCGAATATCTCTTTCTGCAAGACAAAGAAAATAGAAAAACAATGTAAGTATTCATATCAAGTTTCCCAGACATAAAATACATACAACGACACATCACTACGGAGTTACTAATATTCATCAATTCACACTACAAAAGATCAAATTTAAGACATATCACAGATCATGAAAGGTAACATAGATTGTATTGATAGTTAACCAAAATCGTGACAAGTATTGCCACTACAATCGTTCACCATAAAACTTCAAGTACTTGAGTTTCTCGTCATAATACCATCATACAAAGGTCTAAAATAGTTCTATTACAATGATCAAAGAAAATACAAAACAAGTAACTAGGCATGTGGTGATCCACACGGCCTCTTGGATGGCGGCTCGTCGTCGTCTTCCTCGGTTTCCTCATCACTAATGTCCTCATCCACATCATCCACTTTTCTCTTTCCTTTATCATCTGGCCCACATTCCATTTCCTTTTTCGTCCCTGATGTGGATCCATACTCAATCGCTACCTGATTTCCCACCGAAATACAAGCACCTCCAGTAGGCGGCTGAATCATGAAGTCGTTCGCCTCCATCTCCAAATCGTCCACGAATCTCCAATCCGGGGGCAATGAATCTCTCACACGATGCTCCCAACTCTGCATCCTCGACAACCTCATCTGATCTTCCCTAACACGGTCAAGACTAGCACTTAAATTCGCAACCATTGATCTTAAACTGTTGATGTCACTTTTGTTCACATTCCCGTCATACTCAATTCTCGCAGTCCTTTCCAACAGTCTTTGATCCGCCTTCTCATTCTCGTCGAATCTACTGACCCCCCTTGATTCCACTACATACCTCATGCACATCGATCCTTCCAAACCTCTCACAGTCCGTCGTACGTCATGATAAATCCTCGGTCCGGGACAGCAAATTCTTGGGATGCCTTGATGAAGAGAATTTGCGCTCATTGCACCTTCGGCTCTTCTGGGGATATCTGATACACCAACCAGATGGGAAGTACGCATAGGCAGGGGGCAAGTAGTTCTCCTTCGGTTGGGGTCCTGAGCTTGTACATCGTTCGTCTCAGCTTGTCCTGCAGTTGCTGTTCCAACACTTCCCCCTTCGCGACCTACGACGTAGTCGTTTCCGTTATCGTTAGGCGGTACCTCGGCCATTCCTGCAATAACAGCGAATTTCGGAGGGTACATAAGTAATTATACAATAATTATAAATATATGCATGCAAATGCAATGCAAAGGTGGTACATATGCCCAAAATGTAATAATATGATGCTCATGCATGATTAATACAAAAATTACGATGTCGGATATTTCACGTAAAGTTCAACGTCTACATATAGTAATTCCATACTTATGTAATAATTACCCACATATATACTTTACTCAAAAGTATACGTCAAATGCCATAAATACAACAATAAATCTTACCGGAGCCATGCAGGATAGTTGTGTGTGCTTGGACCCTTTCTTACGACACCAAAAGTTGTAGTTTAGGATTTTCAAAAACGACCTAGTTCTCTATAACTCGTGGCTCTGATTACCAATCTGTAACACCCCCACAATTGCTATGCGCAGCGGAACTACAACAATGGGTGCTACACAGTATTCATTGCACACAAGATATATCAAACGACGCTAAAAAGACGTCAACTTAAAACTTGAAATTTAAAATTGTTAGATGATACATGTCCACGGTTTTTCCAACCCCAAATAGTACACAGAGTTAAGCGTTTTCGGTCCCCATGAATCTCAACCCAAAAACTTCAGTTTTACAACAACATGACATTAAGCATAAAAATTGTTTAAGTAGAGAAGGAGGGAAAAACAAGCGGACGCCAAGCCGTACACACAACATCCATCCCATGCATGCTCCATCCTACACCTCAGCGGTTACCTGAAACACATGCCAAAAATTTGGTCAACGAAAACGTTGAGTGGAATTCATAGGTTTTTCAATCCATTTGAACGTATATATAATAAAAACCATTCGTGATCATTTATAGTCTTGTCGATCAAACAAACTATAATCAGGATACTGACAATTGTGTTTAAGCTCATGACACTAATCCGTTAACTCAATCACCCGCGTAATAATACCGGCGTGATTCAGATGAAACCAGTGCCCCTTCTAAAGGCATCAGTTGCAATTATACCTTATTTCTCATACAAAATAATCTACCGCAGAACTTACTATAAGTACAGCTTCTCGGCTAGCATTGGGTCGTTAACCCCGTAGTACTACAAATTGCATAAGCGGCTATTTCCCCCTACTCGAGGGCAGGACAATAGTTAATAGTTCATGATTTTAGGGACTTTTGCAACTTTGGTACTCAACACAATTTCTAAGGCAACTTTCAGGTCTAACAATCATTCATGATATACGTTCCTTTTAAAAACTAGCATGCATTTCCCTCGCGGGTAAAAAAATTTGAAATAATATAAGCGAGGCTATAAATTCACACCTTATATCTTTAGTAGTCGGTAGTTCGAGGGATGATCACTGACGACGAAACGGATGCCCGGTTAATTCAACACCTATCACAAATAACGCGTAATGAGTAATCTCATTTTTATATACTTACGGTACTGTATAAAATACATATATACTAGTCACTTAGGACAAGTATAACTCACGCCAAAAACAAAAACAACAAGTGTCACTCATTTTATACCATTCGTTCTCATTACCTACGTTGTCCATTTTTACTCATTCTCGCCGGTACTCGACTAAAGTACGGGCTGTTTTACCTTATTTAACCACACTTATAAAATTTGACAAAATTTCCAAAAATCCTATAAGACCTGTAGATAACATGTTTTTAAGCCCAATAAAAGTTTTTACTTTTGCGACCCGTTACGCAACTCTTTTCCACGACTACATTTTACGGGCTGAAATTGCGCTTCGACCAATTTTGACCTCTTTGACCTATATGAAATGCCCATTTGACTTCGTTGAATCCTAAGTCAACATATAGACCCATTTACACAGGTTAGGGACCAAATTTTAACCCTTGACCATTTACCAATTTATACTTGTGACCCTCGGGATTTGACTAAAACTTTGCACAAATTCGGATTATGAAAGTCCTCGTCTCCCGGTACCCGATCTTTAAAATGTCATAACTTTTAGCTCGTTTTGAGTCACGGGCTCTACCTTATACCAAATTAAAGCTAGGAAAACCCTCTATAACTACATTTAGTTTTCAAGTCCTGGAAAAAAAATAATTTTTATGAAATGGACCAAATGTTTCTGCCTAAAAATGACCATACCAAAAACGCACTTAGACTCGATTCCAAGCCTTCTAACCACCACTAAACATCATCCTAAGCCTTCCCAAACATATCCTAACATCAAATTTCAATCCTACCCCTATTGATCAACCAATCTCAAAATCAAAACTTCAAAGAAATGAACATGCAACTAGTGAATCCTATGTAAAACATCATAAAACAAATAACCAAACATAATAACAACATTCAAAAATCAACAACCACCATGGCTCCCCAAACACCCCCATTGCCGTGGGGTTTGGGTGACCCAATCACCACAACCAAATTAATTTTGGTGGGTTTTCTTGGTGTTCTTGCATCCATTACTCATAAAATCAACATGCATTAGCACATTTAGCCACAAAAACGAATTTGGATCATATTGAAAAATCTTGAAAAATTTTTGTTAGTGCATGTGGGATTTGAGCACATGAACATGTGGGGAATGACCAAACTAGATGTGGTCTAACCTTAGATTTTAGGAAAATCAAGTGGAAAAAGATTTTTGATGGATTTTTCTTGGTGTTGGGGGTGTCCGTCGGCTTTAGAGAGAAAGGAGGGAGAGAGTGTTTGATTTTTGGTGAAAAGTTTGTATGTGTTTGTGTGTTTGTCACATTTGGCCTTTTTGGTGGGTTGGGAGGGACCAAATGGCAATTTCTAGCTTCTTTTTTCCTTAAATGAAAAACGTCCTCAAAACTTTGCGGGTTCGACTCATTTGTCAATTTTGAAAATTTTACGGGAGTCGGAAATCTTCCCGAACGCTCCAAAATGTTTTTGGGATACTTTAAATGTACTCGGAAGGCTATAAAACTCACCCGACTCAACTTAACACGAACCGTAAATAAAATTCTCGAAAAATTACATTATCGATAAATCGTCAAAAATTATATAAAATTGGGCATCCCTCGGGATCGTAATCGTCATCGTCCTCCTTAAAACGTCAATCGTAAAAATTATAACCTCGAACATCGGCTTCTAACCAAAATACTTATAAATATAGAAATTAAAATTTATTAAAAATTTCAAAAATTAGCGTAATTTAGGGTAACGTGAATGACCTCGATTCTAGGGTGTCACAGATAAGCCGCATGACATTGTTACCTTACTAAAACCAAAACGGGTAGCTAGCCCGAAACTCAATTTTCCCATCTAAATTAGCGTGTCGTCACAAAGGTCACGCTATGGAAATCTTCTCATACATAAATTCGCTTACCAATCAATGTGGCACGGTAGGGATCAACCGTCAAGGCGCGAACTGGGGTGATCGTCCCCAAATAGTACTACTATATGCATAAGCGTCTACCAAATCCCGATAGTTCACAATTCATGCTAATGGGACTTTTAGTGACATAACCTAACTTTAATAATCCATTTAATTTCATCTATCGGGTCATTTAATCATTTATCGGGTCATACAATCGAGTCATACAATCATTCGCGTCCAAATCAATAAACAAACAATCGGGACAAATGGTGTCCTATTTTATAAAAACTAACATGTTATCTCCCTCGCGGGTTTATAAAACATTTCATAAAAACATTTAAAAGAGTGCGAGGCTATGAACTCACGTTGATGTGGGAAAGCGGGTTGTCGGCAATTCGGATGTACGGTACGTGCTTCAATCACGGAAACCTAGACAAATAATACTCGTCTTAGACTCTTGTCCAATGACTTTATAAAAATAACAATTATGTATACATATGATGATTATATATATATGATGATCAAGTGGGTTTATCTATTCTTATTCACTCATTTTAGTGTTATGTGTTGATAACTTTTACACTAGTTTACTAGTTTTACCTATATACATGTTTTAGGCCCAATAGGCGCATTACAAGCCCAATATATTATATTAGCCCAATTATACTTTTATTATCAGTATCACACTTTATATGTTGGGCCCAAATGGGTTAAGCCCAATAAATAAGTTTATAAGTGTTTTTGCCCATTTTGTTGTATTATTAGTCCAATAATGTTAACTTAGTCCGTTAATGTCCGTATGTTATATAGTTCGGGTTTTATCGGTTTTTACTTGTTATATATGTTTATATATCATTATATGAGTTTATAAAAGTTTAAATTAGGCGGGTCCAACCGTCTAAGTTTTATTTAACAAAAACGTTAATTTTACGGTAATAGCCGAAAAAGTCGTAAAAATCATGTTTATAGTTTTATAACTTATAAAACTTATCAAACTACCATTTTTATAAAATGTCCATTTATTTATCCTTATACATATTTATATAAATGTATTATATGAGTTGGTGGGTTTTAATTCACATTTTATACTATTTTTATTTGAGTGCTTATATAATACTATTATACTTTAATTTCCAAAATCTGATTTTTACTTTCATGTTCACCAAAACAGCCATATCTAGAGTTGTATATGGGGATAGAAGCTCATATTTTTTGACATAAACTACATGATATGTGCTCCATTTAACTCTTCTATAGCTACTGTTGAATCAGCCTCTAAGTATTTTCTAAAAATCGTCCAAAACAATGAACTTATATTTGTACTCTAAACTTGTTTTGATCATATCTCACTCATCCTAATGATTCTATTGCATGGCCAACTCTCACATGTGTACAAGACATATTACATACTGTATATTGATTCTACTTTGCCATTTTATCAGTCTAAAATGCGGTTAGTTACTGTTTTTATACAGCCTACCATTTAAGCAAGATTAACCATTTTTACATATAGTTTTTCATCTTTTTACCCATGATTATCAACACCAAATCCCCACACAATATTTTTATCATCATATATCATCATACATATATACATTTAAGAAGAAAATACATGATTACATAATCAAAATTAACAAAAGGATGGGGAGGACAATCTTTATACCACCAAAGTGATGAAATGATGAGCTTTTGGATGAACAACACATGGTTTTGGGTAACCAATCTTATGAGATATCAACACCACTTCTAGGATCACCAAGTATTTGTAGATTCCTCCAAAAATCAGCCCTTGTTCTTCATGAAAACTCCTTGAGAAATCAGCCCCAAACTCCCTTGAAAACTCCTTTTTACATGTTAAGATCACCTCCAATCTTCATAACTTCAATGGGTTTTCATCATATGTAAATTATACATATGATTTATGGTTGAATCAAGATCAAATGGGGGTTGTTTTGGATGAGTTTGGGAAGAATTTTAGAGAGAGGGAGGAGAGTGTTTAGTGGTTTGCATGTGTTGAAATGAATGAAAATGGTTTGAGGTGGTGGTTTTGATGTTGGTTGCTAGTTTACAAGTAAACTAAGATATGTGTCTTAGATTATCTTGTAAGCTTGACACCACATGGTGTTGTTAGCTTTATTTAGCCATGTGTGGGGGTGGGACAAGTATGTACTTGTTCCATCCCCATTAATTTACAGGTATTCCTCGATTCTAGTTTCCTCGATTTGCGTACCCTCGGGTCGTTTTACGAAAAACGTTTTTATAAATTATGAATCAACGGCACAAAATGAATCTAATAAAAATTGTTTCATCAAAAATGGAGATCGAAAACGTAAATACGTAATCCTAAGGTTTCCGGTGTAGTCGTATAGGACGTTAAATTAAAATCGTAAGTCCTAATCTCTTTTCGTAAATTTGTGAGTTTATGAACCAACACAAATTTAAAACTCCAAAATAATATTCACGGATAAATTTATTTTCTGAAATGTCGGACTTTCACCAAAGACGGTGTATGTAAACGTGAGCACGTAACGTAGAATCCTCCGGTTTAGACGTAGTCGATGCTACTTCAAGACGTAAGTCCAAATTTCTTCCCAAAAATAAGTGAGTTCATAATATAACATTAAAATAATGTTTTGAAATAATATCTTAGAATAGAATATCAACCATAAATTGACGGATTGTCACAGCATTTACCCCTAAACAGGATCTTTGTCCTCAAAGATCATCTTACCTTACTACTCGTTTCTTATAGAGTTAAAGCCATGTGGGTATTTCCTCTACATTCGGTCTTTTCTCACAAGTGTAATTCATTACAATACGCGAGTAACATAACTACGGGAATAAGATCAGGCTTAAGGTTGACTTACTTTCTCTATCCATGGTGTTCACGGGTTTTTGATGAATGCAACTTTTCGCCGATCTAAACTTCATTAAGGAATAGTCAGATTTTCACTTGATAGACATTTTATCAAGTTCGATTTACGAAACTTAATTCACGCAGCACTTGAAGTCCTAGGGTAGATCCAGCTTATATGCCTTTCAAACCAATCTTTTACATCATCTCAATGGTCCCATACAACGGGGACTTATATCCCATGATCTTTTAGATCACCAATTCATTTTTCAATGGTTAAAATCTTTGGCATAACTTCGCTACCCATCTGACACTTCAAGGTCTACATTTCATATTCACATAACCTCCTGCCTACTACTGGCAGTCAATAATCAGATCCTAATTTCAAAAATCATTTCAGGTCTCGCGGGTCGAGTATTTTGTAAGGTTAGGTTCGCCATCATAGGAAACCTTAAACCTAAAATACATGTCCAACTCACAGTGGGTGTATGTTGGATGTCTTCATCTCAACTCCTGCTTACAGATGCTCTAATATATAAATCTTAAGATTCGATCTCGATCCTAATACTATAATTATCAATGATAATCTTTCCAAAGGAAAGCGATTATACAGTTTATTACCAAAGGTCAATCATTCAAACATAAAACAACACTTATAGTATTTTTTATCGTTACTTTACCTCGTCCCTTCGATTGGGATGGTACACAGCACTCTCATCAAGATTCGTTCTCCATGACTTCTGAGCAAATCTCTAGAAATTTGATGCGAAGCGAGGGTCTTGATAGAGATGATCGATACAGGCACACCATGTTTACATAACTCCTTTAAATACAAAAGAGTCAATTTCTTCATCAAGAATCTATCATTAACAGGAATGATATTAGGAGATTTGGTTAGTCTGTCGACGATGACCCAAATCGAATCAAATTCAGATGATGACCTTTGTAATAGCTAGACGTTTACTAATGTATGAGGCGGAGTATGCCTTCATAATTTGCCATTAGTACAACTTCTTCTGATAATGATACATTAAATCAGAAATGACAGGAATAGAATACTTATACTTACAAGATTCCAACATAACTATATCTCACAATCCTCCATATTTAGACAATCACAAGTGGTCTTTAAAACATTTAACGCTATCGGCTTCTCAATTCTAATGGTTCACATTAGCCGCGAACCCCTTTTATTATCTATATTATCCCTTTTACAAACATTAGTTATTTTTAAATTGTTCGGCAATTTATTTTGTACCGTCATTACTAAGGAACACATCCTAATTGGTTCTTTATCTTTTTTTTTCTCATAATGCGTCAGTATTTAGATTCATTAAAAATTTCTTTCTTCACATTTTCTAAGTTTTAGTTTCTTCTCAACTATCATTTTTATCTGTTTTACTCAATCCGACGTCTAAAGCGTTGATAATTATTACAACTAATTAAATATTAAATACTCAATTTTTATGAAACGTAAACGTAAAAATTTTAAATTTCTTAGTTCGACCAATTATATAAAATGTTCAAAAATAAATTTGAATTTAATTAACAAGATTTTTGTTGATTTATAGAAAATATTTAATAAGATCCATAAATGTTCGAAAAATCTTTGTTTATGCTTTGGTCAAAGTTTTCTTAGTTGAAAAGCAAAAATTATCATTTCAAATTTCAAGTCATGATTTAAAAGGTTTCCTCAACCCCTCTTAGGTTGTCTTGAGGTATACACGAACATTTACCCCTAAACAGGAGTTTAGTTAAATGTTCTGGGTATAAGGGAATAATCCCTTAAAAATCCTTTGTCAAAACATTTGTCAAAACACATTTGCACTTTCTTTTGGATAAAACCCAGAATCTTAAAAGGGCTCTTAATTTTTGAAGAGTCAATATGGATTCCATTATCTTCTAATCACACGGTCAAATAATGTAAAGGATTAAGTCTTTAATCTCATGTTAATTATTCAAGGTACATGTTTTTATTGTTCGGCCTATTTAGGGCAGTCTATAAATAATTATTAACTCCTTTCTATTCTTATAAACAAACAAATAGTTCTTAATGATCACACGCATGAATTTATCAAATTACAGTCTACACACGTGATTCACCAATTTTATGAATACTACATGTGTATTAGTCAATCCAAACGACATCACGTGAAACTCATAATGTTCATTACAAGTACCGGATGTAGTGATTGGAATACATAATCTTTTTCGCAGATGCGAAGTTGATGATAACCATGCCATGGATCAAATCTTTAAAACATACGCTAGAACCTTGTAAATGATCGAACAAATCTTCCATTTCGAGTCATGGATATCGTTTTCGATTGTCAATTTACTCAGTTCACAGTAATCTATATATATAAGGAATGATAACACCATAGCTCTTTATGATGACGGGCTCGGTAGAATAAAATCTTTCTCCGACAACTCTCTCAGTTGTACGATAATTCCTTTAATTCATATGGTGCTGACGTACAGTGCACAAGCCACAGACGCAGCACCGAAAATATAATCAATACCAATTTCAACTTACCTTAATGGCAAAAGTCTAGGTAATTTACCAACAAATACCTCCTAAAGTTTCAGATAACAGAAACATCTTTTAATAAATTCATTTTTAAGTTCTTCTAGATTACAATATCTATGACTAGTTCACAACCATTCACGGTATAATTTCAAGTCTAAATGCAGGATATGGTCATCCATCAAGAATTATTTAGATCACTTTTGATAATCAACATGTTATCATTTAGGGGAATTCTAATCGAGTTCCCATCAATTAAGACAATGTCGTCATGTCATAATCAATCAATCCATTCTAATGGCACTACCAACTTTCCAGTTTCATTGCCGTTGATAAGATGTGAACTTCTCAAAAGACTAATAATAACTCATAATCCTTCACAAATTCAAGGATATATGGAGACACAACTACCATTAAAAGAGTAGGGTCAACGCATAATCTACGCGAGAGAATTTCAAATCAGATACAGACGAAAACATTTAACGAATATGAATATATCCCATGTTTTCATAATTTGAGTATGCATTCGAAAGCTCCTCGGATCGTTACCCAGGTCATTTAAATGAAATCAAATCAAAAGAAATGATAGGAACGTCGATACATCCAGTCGGGTATCAACACTCGGTAATCAGATACTTTTCCTAAGAATCTCACTACGAGAGAATTGGACAAGAAGGGAATATCAATTGTCAAATAAGACAATTTCCACAGATGAGTAAATTCGACTCAGAAGAATAGATGCTACAGGCACATATGTAGGTGTCCCTAACACTATGTCCTTATTTTTCACTTCTTGCAGATCTCATAAATTTTAATCTTTCTCAATCTTCAAAGAAAATTTAGTGTTTATTAATCAGTTTTATGGTGACTACTAATCAGCCTTGCATGGTCCATTCTAAATTGTATGTAGGCGCGCAACTATATACAATTTCAAGATTAACGATGCAATACTCAGTTCGTCAAAATTTTATCATCATGTTTATAATAAAAACATTTTCATGCTTAATTCTTAAATAAGAATCAAAAATAAATTTACAAAGATTTTCTTTGTTATGAAAACAATTAAGTTTTCCAAGGTGTTTTATAAACAATCTCATTTCGTTAACAATCACTTATAAATCTTACTTTAAATAATCCTTATGGTGATGAAAATTCAATTTTTCTCAAGGGATACTGTTTTATCTTATAAAGACAATGAGTGATCTGCAAAATAGTGATGAGGAGTTTTTCACCAAGAACTAACTACAATCTAATAGGAAATGAGCTTAGCCAATTAATCATGAGGTTCATGACCTGGATGGCGCTCAAAAAGATTAATCCACAACGTAACTCAATTCGAGATGATTACTTGTTCGATGGTTGCATCACTAATGCGAGCATTAGGATGAAGCAAGAAAAGATAGATAACATCGATACATGTAGGATTTAGCAATCAAAGGTAGTCTTTTTCATTAATCACAAACAAGTCAAATTGTACCGTAACACATTACGTGTCACTATGTCATACAATTTCCAAAACTCATCCTACCAACTGATATCTCAGTTAAGTTAGGGATTTTTAAAAGATACCACGATGAATACTAACCTACAAGAGTTATTAGGTGTTCCACCTGTCCCAGAAGATCCATCGGTCCCAATTTAGAAGGAGATTTCTTCAATTTATTTCTTGGACACTGGGCATCCTCATTAGTGGACAATGGCCTAGGAACAACCCTTAACACGAATCAACAATCAATTAAAACCTAATAATTCAATCACAAAACTTAACGACTTCCTCTTAACAATTTCATATTCCATAAAAGTTAAATTTTACTTTATTCAAGTTTCAATCAACTTATACTCAATTCGATATTCTACCTCATATTCCAATACTTTCAATCTTATTCATAAACCTTAAAAGGGCAATAAAAGCTCAATATGATCAACACTTAATTCCAATCCTATAGCTCTTACAACAACAATTATCAAATAAGTCACTAGTATGAAATGACTCACACATTCAATCAGACTTCTCGGAAAGGTACTAGTGGCATGAGGCTTTTGGGTAATGGTTCCAATGATAGCCTCAAGTGCAACATTCACCCTTTCGATTTCAATTTAAGAATTGGATGGCAACGAATCAGATGACATCTTTCTAGGTGGTAACGTTTTGTCAAACTCCACTCTATAAGGAAAGATCGTCATGACATCGATATCAGATTTAATCTCGCCAATTCTTCTTCAGTATCACAATCAACTAATATCTACATTTCTACGAATATCAACCATTTTGTTGGGATCATAAATATCCACAACTTGGTTTAGATCTAGGATAGCTAGAATTTCTACGATAATAGCTTCGATTAATTAACTAGGGGATTTAGGGTTCCTTGTGACAATCTACGTCGTATAAATACCTCGTATAAATATCAAAATAATCATCAAACAATCATGTAATAAAATTACATCGTATATATATAGAATCCAAGTTATATATATATATATATATATATATATATATATATATATATATATATATATATATATATATATATATATATATATATATATATATATATATATATATATATATATTAAAATAACACTTCTCAGTCTGGCCTTGTTGGTAACTCGATAATTCTTCGGCACCGTTATAGTCGAAAGATTTTTTTTAGACATTTTTAGAAAAATGTTTTTATTTAAAAGATTTTGAAATGTTTTATTCAAAACCTTTGGTTTTAAAAATCTTTCGTTCTCTATAACGAGAGCTCTGGTACCAAACTGTAACACCCCCAAATTTATACAACTCAATACAGCGGAAGACTCGTTGGTGTTACGGGATAGCTCATTACTCACATCATAGACAACGCTTAAAAATCGCGTCGTTTATTAATAAAGCATTTCCATTCATAAATATCAAAGTTACATAGGTCCCAAGTCATTATATTTAATACAGATTTTACAAAGCATTTGAATTGAAATAAGTATTTAGGTGCGGGCCATGAATTCTTGTTGTCTTCCCGAGAATTACCTTCAAGTACCTGAGATAAAACATGTTAAAAGAAAAGTCAGTGATAACGCCGAGTGAATTCATAGAGTTTAATAAATTCCATCAATATAACTTTGGTATAAAATTATTAAAAAAATCATTTCGTTCAAATCATTGTAATAGGCCATAAAATAGCCAAAGTCATTTTTATACAAATCCTTATCGAAAATCATAATATAGGCATTTGCCTTAAAAATCATTATACGAGCCAATGTCGTGAAAACATCATACAATACGTTTTATAACGTTGTATAGATTAAATAAAAAGAGTTATATGAATATGGTTATATAAAACCAAAACACGAACATAATATCAATAGTATGACCCCGTATTGCTAGTCAGGCAATACATCGTAATTCGGTGCGTCTAGTAGTATTTCGTTAACTGGATTATTATACGCCGCATGACATTGTTACCTTAGTAAAACCAAAACGGGTAGCTAGCCCGAAACTCAATTTGCCCATCTAAATTAGCGTGTCGTCACAAAGGTCACGCTATGGAAATCTTCTCATACATAAATTCGCTTACCAATCAATGTGGCACGACAGGGATCAACCGTCAAGGCGCGAACTGGGGTGATCGTCCCCAAATAGTACTATTATATGCATAAGCGTCTACTAAATCCTGGTAGTTCACAATTCATGCTAATGGGACTTTTAGTGACATAACCTAACTTTAATAATCCATTTAATTTCATCTATCGGGTCATTTAATCATTTATCGGGTCATACAATCGGGTCATACAATCATTCGGGTCCAAATCAATAAACAAACAATCGGGACAAATGGTGTCCTATTTTATAAAAACTAACATGTTATCTCCCTCGCGGGTTTATAAAACATTTCATAAAAACATTTAAAAGAGCGTGAGGCTATGAACTCACGTTGATGTGGGAAAGCGGGTTGTCGGCAATTCGGATGTATGGTACGTGCTTCAATCACGGAAACCTAGACAAATAATACTCGTCTTAGACTCTTGTCCAATGACTTTATAAAAATAACAATTATGTATACATATGATGATTATATATATATGATGATCAAGTGGGTTTATCTGTTCTTATTCACTCATTTTAGTATTATGTGTTGATAACTTTTACACTAGTTTACTACTTTTACCTATTTACATGTTTTAGGCCCAATAGGCCCATTACAAGCCCCATATATTATATTAGCCCAATTATACTTTTATTACCAGTATCACACTTTATATGTTGGGCCCAAATGGGTTAAGCCCAATAAATAAGTTTATAAGTGTTTTAGCCCATTTTGTTGTATTATTAGTCCAATAATGTTAACTTAGTCCGTTAATGTCCGTCTGTTATATAGTTCGGGTTTTATCGGTTTTTACTTGTTATATATGTTTATATATCAGTATATGAGTTTATAAAAGTTTACATTAGACGGGTCCAACCGTCTAAGTTTTATTTAACAAAAACGTTAATTTTACGGTAATAGCCGAAAAAGTCGTAAAAATCATGTTTATAGTTTTATAACTTATAAAACTTATCAAACTACCATTTTTATAAAATTTCCATTTATTTATCCTTATACATATTTATATAAATGTATTATATGAGTTGGTGGGTTTTAATTCACATTCTATACTATTTTTATTTGAGTGCTTATATAATACTATTATACTTTAATTTCCAAAATCTGATTTTTACTTTCATGTTCACCAAAATAGCCATATCTAGAGTTCTATATGGGGATAGAAGCTCATATTTTTATGACATAAACTAAATGATATGTGCTCCATTTAACTCTACTATAGCTACCGTTGAATCAGCCTCTAAGTATTTTCTAAAAATCGTTCAAAACAGTGAACTTAGATTTGTACTCTAAACTTGTTTTGATCATATCTCACACATCCTAATGATTCCATTGCATGTCCAACTCTCACATGTGTACAAGACATATTACTTACTGTATATTGATTCTACTTTGCCAGTTTATCAGTCTAACATGTGGTTAGTTACTGTTTTTATAGAGCCTACCATTTAAGCAAGATTAACCATTTTTACATATAGTTTTTCATCTTTTTACCCATGATTATCAACACCAAATCCCCACACAATATTTTTATCATCATATATCATCATACATATATACATTTAAGAAGAAAATACATGATTACATAATCAAAATTAACAAAAGGATGGGGAGGACAATCTTTATACCACCAAAGTGATGAAATGATGAGCTTTTGGATGAACAACACATGGTTTTGGGTAACCAATCTTATGAGATATCAACACCACTTCTAGGATCACCAAGTATTTGTAGATTCCTCCAAAAATTAGCCCTTGTTCTTCATGAAAACTCCTTGAGAAATCAGCCCCAAACTCCCTTGAAAACTCTTTTTTACATGTTAAGATCACCTCCAATCTTCATAACTTCAACGGGTTTTCATCATATGTAAATTATACATATGATATATGGTTGAATCAAGATCAAATGGGGGTTGTTTTGGATGAGTTTGGGACGAATTTTAGAGAGAGGGAGGAGAGTGTTTAGTGGTTTGCATGTGTTGAAATGAATGAAAATGGTTTGAGGTGGTGGTTTTGATGTTGGTTGCTAGTTTACAAGTAAACTAAGACATGTGTCTTAGCTTATCTTGTAAGCTTGACACCACATGGTGTTGTTAGCTTTGTTTAGCCATGTGTGGGGGTGGGACAAGTATGTACTTGTTCCATCATCATTAATTTACGGGTATTCCTCGATTCTAGTTTCCTTGATTTGCGTACCCTCGGGTCGTTTTACGAAAAACATTTTTATAAATTATGAATCAACGGTACAAAACGAATCTAACAAAAATTGTTTCATCAAAAACGGAGTTCGAAAACGTAAATACGTAATCCTAAGGTTTCCGGTTTAGTCGTATAGGACGTTAAATTAAAATCGTAAGTCCTAATCTCTTTTCGTAAATTTTTGAGTTTATGAACCAACACAAATTTAAAACTCCAAAATAATATTCACGGATAAATTTATTTTCTGAAATGTCGGACTGTCACCAAAGACGGTGTATGTAAACGTGAGCACGTAACGTAGAATCCTCCGGTTTAGACGTAGTCGATGCTACTTCAAGACGTAAATCCAAATTTCTTCCCAAAAATAAGTGAGTTCATAATATAACATTAAAATAATGTTTTGAAATAATATCTGAGAAGAGAATATCAACCATAAATTGACGGATTGTCACGGAGATGGTAGATGGGATTATGATTCAAGGATTAAGTGATAATTATAAACACTACCCCATGGGTCTTATTTATAGTTGAATGATGCTTGGCCACAAGCACTTTTTTTTGGCTCTGAGGGTGGTAAATGAGGGTTTAATGAAGCTTGGAGGAGACGAAATGTAGTTATGGTCGGATTGGAGAGCAAGGAGAAGTGAATGAGATGTTTAATGTGACTTTTTATAACCAGACTATCAAAATGCTGGCGGCAGAATGAATCTTGCCGGTGGCAACTTGATGAAATTTTCCCGGCGGTAGAATGATCTTACCGGTGGCAACTGGGTGTAGTTTTGCTGGTGGCAGAAATAAAGTTGTTGGTGGCAACTGGGCCAACTTCCCTTATTCTTCTTTGGTCCTTTTTCTTTGTTTCTTCCACTTTCTTTCTTCCAAACTTTCCAAGACTCTTTATCTTTGTATTATTTATCATACGAGAGCTACACTTTCATGTCTCGTTCATTCTTTCACCTCCAATACTCGTCTTTTCTTCATTTCTCGTGATGTAACCATTGATGAACCTACAATAGCAAATAACCTTCATTAAGTATCATATGTTCATACTAATCACATAAATATATGCATAAACACCACGAATACGCTCCTAGAAATATATTAGATTTGAGCGTTATCGATGTTGTGATTCGACTCAAAACGTTTGTGTGAAACTTTTCTTTTTGGAAAAAATCTTAACACGTGTTATTAATAGGGTAAAATAAACAACTTAACCAACTATTGCAACTACTGATCATAACTAAAGTTAAAATTAAAATGAATCTAAGTGTGACAGATAGAAAGAGATGGTTGATGAAACGAGAATGATCGAATGTTTATAAAAAGCAACTAGTAATTTAAAAAGAGAGAAGCGGATTCGCAGGTTGTTGAAGGCATTAAGTTGTTACAACATAAATATGTAGACGACCAAGACAAACTTGTGTCTTTACGGTTAATGTTAAGACAGATCGAACATAATCTAAATGATAAATCGGGTTTTGTTTTGAATTTCGCCGCCATGGACTATGGATTTGACAAAGCAAAAATTCAAATGGGGTGATTAGTGTACGAAGGTCGTGGTATTTGTTAGAAATACGTTTTACGTATTTAGGAAGATTCGGTCACTCCGACAATATATTAAGTAGTGACTCGTAGTTTAGTTATTTTACATTAAGTAAACATGGAAAGGCCTAGTCCATGGAATGTATGGAAGACCCAATATTTAAGCCCAAGCCCATCATGAGGCTTCGGTATATAAACCCTATCCTTAGATGTAGAGGGTGTGGTTTCATTCATAATTTACACATAGTTCTTCACTTTCTCTCTCTAAAGTGTGTGAAATCTACCAACTCTCTATCTCTTTCTCTCTCTAGAATATACATAGATTTACAATATCCTACAAATGGTATCAAGACCCATGGGATGATTGTATTGTTTATGTGTTTCTTCATATATATTTCGTGTGTTTTTATCATAAATCCCACGTCCAAATTTTTTTTTGTGTTTTTTTGTGGTTTGATCTTCACCAATATCATCTACATATCCGTGCTAGTGATTTGGGTTACTTGGATCGCTAAAAAACGCAAAAATTTTGGGTGTTTGGCTTCATTTTTAGCTTCGAAGTTCGTCATTCTAAAAGTACAAGCAAGATCCCCTTTTTAGCTAAATTTCGGAATCTCAGTCTACTTTGAGGAATTAAATCCCTCTAAATATTGCGGATTTGAATCCATCAGCTTATTGTGGATTTGAATCCATCAGAGTATTGCGAATTTGAATCATCTGAGCTTTGCGGAATTGAAACAGTTTTACTTTGCGGAATTGAAACATTTCCATCTTTGCGGAATTGAAACAGTTTCACTTTGTAGAATTGAAACATTTCCAACATTGCGGAATTGAAACAGTTTCACTTTGTTGGAAATACGTTTTACGTATTAGAAAGGATAGATCACTCTAACAATAGTCTAAGTAATAGCTCGTAGTTTAGTTTTACTAATATTAAACAATTAAGGCCATGCCAAGCCTACAACATGTTGTAGGCCGGCCCAACTTGGAAGCCCAAGCCCATCTCATGGGCCTAGGTATATAAACCCTCTCCTTAGATGCAGAGGGTGGTGTTTTTCATTCATATTTACACATAGTTATTCACTTTCTCTCTCTCTCTAGAAGTGTGTGTGAAATAATCTATCTTTCTATCTCTTTCTCTCTCTAAACATAAGCAAGATTTACAATATCCTACAAATGGTATCAAGAGCCATGGGATGATTGTATTTTTTATGTGTTTGTGTTCTTGATTTTAGTAGCTTTTGATCTATCAAACCCACGTCCAAATTTTTTTTGTGTTTTTTTATGGTTTTTTCTTGATACAGATCTTTTACATAGTTGTGGTAGAGATTTGGTATATTTACTTTGGCTATAAACACAAAAAATTTTGGTGTTTGGATCATTTTTTGGCTTAAAATCTCGAATTTGTTGTGTTTTCTCCGAGAAAAGTGGGAATATTGTACACTATTGTACTATTGCGACAGAAGTACTTGATCTTCCATCAAGGGTTTATGTATTGCGATCCACATTACGATTGGAGTTCTTTTGTGATATTTCGATCCATATTGCGATCCACATTGCGATTGGAGTTCATTTGTGATATTGCGATCCATATTGCGATTCACATTGCGACAGTATTGTTTTTTGTGATATTGCGACAGGGTATTGCGACAGGTTATTGCGATTGGAATTATTGCGATAGGATTTATTGCGATAGGACTTATTGCGATACGTGATATTGCGACAGATTTTGCAACATTGTGATAGAAAGTCTATGCAACATTGCGATAGAACTTATTTGAGGCATTGCGATAGAGTGACAAGTATTCCAAGATTTTTCAAAATCGTGTGATATTTTGTCTTGGAATTTTTGGTTTATCGAGAACATAATTTAGGGGATTTTAACATTATTTCTCGACTTCAACACACAACAACAAACACATTACTTTCTCTCATTGTTCGATCAACATTTGTAAATCTTAACTTATCGACATGGAGTACACATCTCTTACGGATAAGTCCATTCTCTCGGGTACAGATAATCGTCCACCAATGTTGGTGAAGACTATGTACGAGGATTAGGCTTCCCGAATGGAACTTTATATGTTGAACAAAGAGAATGGACATCTCATTTGGGCATCGGTGCTCAATGGACCATTGGTATATGGTACTGTGATGGAAGGTGCAGTTACTCGTCCTCGTACAAAGGGTGAATTGACCGGAGATATGAAGATTCAAGACAAATGTGATAAGTATGCTAAAAACATCATTCTCCAAGCCCTTCCTCTAGATGTCTACAAACTCGTCAGCAAACATAAAGTTGCCAAAGAGTTATGGGATAAAATTCGTGTTTAAATGCAAGGCACCTCGTTAACTAAAAAAGAACGAGAGTGTAAGCTTTATGATACTTTTGATAAGTTTGCCTATGTTCTCGGGGAGACTCTCAATGATTACTATTTGAGATTCACTCTTTTGATGAATGAGCTCAACATCTATGGCCTGGCAATTCCCGCGTTTCAATTAAACACCAAGTATTTGAACACTCTCCCTTCTGAATGGAGCAGGTACGTGACGGCTGTTAAATTGGCTAAGTATTTGCATCAAACAAACGTGGATCAACTTCAAGCTTTTCTTCAACAACATGAATGCCACGTGATCGAGGCTCGGTTGTCAACACCACAAATACGTGATCCACTTTCCATGTATGCTTCTCAACAAATGAACCCCCAACAAAACATGGCTTACACTTATCAACAACCATCATACTTGCAGCTACCACAACAACACACCTATCAGCAACCACAGCAACCATCTTATCAACCACTAATGATGCCACAGCAAGCATTTCAACAAAATGTTCATCAACAGTCTTTTCCACAGCAACCAACACATCAGGCATCTCCATCGCAAGCTATCATTTCTCCAATTTGCTATACTCCTCAGCAAGGATATTTTCCAATTGAAGCACCACAAGCACAAGCCCTCTACTCCAATGAACTTCCACCAATTGAAGCACCGGTCTTTACTCCAAATGATACGCCAACTGATGTTCTAAACCATCTCACTGCCTACTTGTCAAAACTTGTTACAACTAGAGTATTTCCACCAACAAACAATCAGCTCTGCACCTCTTCAAATCCTCGACAACAAGCTACTATTCAATATGGTCAAGTAACAGTGCAATCTATTTAGGGTAGGAAAAATTCATATGGACCTCCTACAAGGACGGTGAACGCTCAAGCTGTGACTTCTAAAGCTAGTGGAAATGGAAGCACTATTGGTCCTCAAAAAGTTGTGACTTGCTACAATTGCCGAGGACAAGGTCATATGGCGAGGGAATGCACTCAGCCGAAAAGGAGAAGGGATGCAACATGGTTTCGTGAGAAGATGTATTTTGTCGATGATCAATCTAAAGGAAAGATCTTGGATTCAGAGGAGTTAGCATTTCTTGCAGACCCAGGGGCAGCAGATAATGAAGGCATTGCAATCGTCTATACTTCAAATGCAGCATATCAAGCAGATGATCTTGATGCATATGATTCGGATTGTAATGACATTCACTCAGCCCAAGCTGCACTCGTTGCTAATCTCTCTCACTACGGTTCGGATGTCCTCAGTAAGGTTCCAACCACATCTAATAATGTTCATGATAATCCACATCACGTTGAGCATGAAAATGACAATCTCGAATAGCATTCGGGAATTTGTAACTCAAATGATGCGGTACCCAATCCAACACATTTGAGTAAACCTCAACCAAATGCTACGACGGGTATGGAATCTTATGATCAACGTGATTTGGTAATGGTGCCTAAACATATTATTGATAACATGAATGTGGTTGTTCGACAAACTATAGATATGAATTCCAACCTAACCGTTGAGCATGCGCTGTATAAGGAAAAGGTCAAAACTTTTGAAATGGTCCCTCAAGTAGAGAAAATAACGTGTTCTGAATTTGACCAATTTCGTTTTGAAAAGATTGAACACTTAAAAGAAATACAATCATTAAAATCTAATCTTTCCAATGAAATAAAAGAAAAAGAGTCGGTTGTAAATGATTTTCAGAAACTTAAATTGGATTTCGAAACTCTCGAGTCTAAAAAGTTTGAATCAGAAATTAATGCTACCAAACTTCTTAAATTCAAGGAACAACAGCTTTTAAAACAATACGCTTCCAAAGAAAAGTTTCGTCTTTTAACTAAATCATTTAAAGAACTCGAACTTAAGCGTCTTCCAGATTTACCACCTAATCCCGGTTATGCAGAAAAAGCTCAGGAATATATTCCTTGTCTTTATGATGTGACCCTAATTGGAAAATCAAAAGAAGCACCTTATGTTCGTAGTACTGAGGGGACACAGTCACTTGCGGAAGAAACTCATTCTAAAATGCTTTCAAAATTCGATAAGCTTGATTATGTTAAGCATAATAAAGATCAATTTTCTAAAAATACCCGTATTCGTTTACAAAAGGAATTAGCTCAATTAACAGTTTTTGTGCCTCAAAGTTTGTCAACAGAAAACCTTCCTAGTACGTCTCCTACACTTGTCAAAAAGGATTTAACTAAATTAATTCCACCGGTAAGTAAGGTGTCAGATAGCTTAAATGCAGTGCACCAACACTTTGCCGATTTTGACAAGGTCATTACGGAACGTACGACGGCTACGGCCATAACAGAAGGTGAATGGAATTTTGAGCACACTAAAGCTGCATTTCGATACGAAATTGTTCCATTTGTAAACAATGTTAAAGCTTGTCTTAGTAATATTGATCAAGATTTTATTTTGGAAATAGAAGAAGTTAGACGTGTTTTTAATGAAATGGATGATGCTTATGAAAACAATTTACTTGAAATAGAACGAGTTTCACGCCAAAATAATCAGCTTCTGAAGCAAGTGATGTCTCATGATATAGTTTCCGTCTGTGTGAATAAAAGTGTTGATAATGATTCTATTGTGCATAATGTTGAATCTGTGGATAATGTGGTAGATAGTACTTGTCACGAATCTGACGCTGAATTTTTAAAGCTTCAAGATTTATATTCTTCTCTTTCAAAACGTTTTGATGAAATTCAAAAACATTGTATCTTGCTTGAATGCAAGCAACAATTTATTCAAGAGATCTTTGAAAAGTCATTCGAAGGTGTTAATATCGATGATGCAAATTTTCAAAAGAATTTTCAATTGAATTTACCATCAAAACAGCGTCAGCCAAGTGACAAGGTTGCTAACACATTACCGATAGACATAGAGAAATATAAGGAGATTAACTTTGTGAACGTACTTGAGGCCGCTGAGAATTTTAAACTTGATCTAGATAATCGAGTTTCCAAGATTTTGTCTAAAGTTGATAACTTAAAACAGAAAAATACACGACTCTTCGATTCAGTAAAGCCCGCACGTGCTAATACCACTGCACAGAATCAATCATTGATTGAACAATTGAATCGAAAGTCAGTGGAAATATCTAATTTGAGGGAACAAATTTGTGATAAAAATCTGGCTTTGACTGAGTTAAAGGAAACACTTCGTACCCTAAAAGGTAAGAATGTTGTGGATAACGCAGCCACTGTCTCAACATCATCCTCTAGTGCCATCAAAACGAACCTCATCGCCGTCACACCATTTAACAAGGGCCCTAGGACTAAACCATCTCAAACATTGGTCACAAAAGATAAGGCAAAATTAAAACTAGCTTCTAATATTCCCGTGTTGCCTTCTACAGGAGTAAGCACCACTACTAAGGCTCAAAGATCTAAGCTTAAAAGAAACAAGAAGAATGATAGGATCTTGCCCCCATCTAGTAGTCAAGTGAAGAAGAAAGTAGAAGCCCACCCTAGGAATGCTATTTCTGTTTTGAATAAAAAGAATCATGTAGCTAAGCCTAAAGGCTCTATGGTTGTGCAACGTTCTAAGCCTACTGTGAATTCTAATTTGAAATGTTAGAATTGCAATAAATGTATGTTTTCTAGTCGTCATGATTTGTGCCTTATTGACCATGTGAATGAGATGAATGCCCGTAAAAATGGTTTAGAATGGAAACTGACTGGTAAAGTGTTACCCTAAGTGGGTTGGATGTGGCGCCTGACTGGTAGAACTTTCACTATAGTAGGAAATGTGTGCCCTTTAACTAGGATCACTACCACTAAAGCGAAGAAAGCGTGCCCTTTAATTAGGAATACCAAGGCTACCAAAACACAAGCGTGTCCTTTAACTAGGAACACTACTGTAGGAACAAAGTGCCCTTTAAATAGGTCTACTCCCATTGTAGTGCCCGATAATATTCCAAAACCTCATAAAATTGGAACAATAAAACTTGTTAGTGGTAAAACTCACATTAGAAAACGCAGGAAATCTAAGGGTCACACAAATGTTAGCAATTCTGATAATACTATATCTGTATCTTCTAGCACTCCAGAACCAATAGTTTCCAATGCATTGTCTACTGTTGTTGAAAAAAGGTGGTCCAAATTGTTCTATGGTATTTGGATCCTGGTTGCTCTAAACATATGACCGGAGATCGCTCTCAGCTCAGAAATTTTGTCAGCAAGTTTCTTGGTACGGTTATATTTGGAAATGATCATATTGCAAAGATAATGGGTTACGGTGAATATCATTTGGGAATGTTATTATTTCAAGAGTGTATTATGTGGAAGCTCTCGGTCACAACGTATTTTCTGTGGGACAATTTTGTGATGCAAACCTAGAAGTTGCTTTTCGAGAGCATACCTGCTTCATTCGTAATTTAGAAGGGGTTGATTTATTGAAAGGTACTCGAGGGAATAATTTGTACACTTTTTCTCTAGAAGACATGATGGCCGCTTCTCCCATATGTCTTCTCTCCAAAGCATCAAAGACTAAGTCATGGTTATGGCATTGACGGTTATCTCATCTTCTTTGACGCTATTAATCATTTGGCGAAAAAACGAACTTGTTCGTGTCCTTCCTAAACTTACATTTCACAAGGACCATTTGTGTTCCGCGTGTACGATGGGGAAGAGCACTAAGAAATCATACAAACCCAAGACTGAAGACACCAACCAAGAGAAACTTTATTTGTTGCATATGGATCTTTGTGGGCCAATGTGTGTTGAAAGTCTTAGTGGTAAAAAGTACTTCCTCGTCATTGTCGATGATTACTCTCGGTTTACATGGTGAAATTTCTCACAACAAAAAATGAGGCACCTAAATTCATCATCGGATTTCTCAAGATGAGTCAAGTGCGTCTCAACACTACTGTCTGACGCATTCGTACAGATAAAGGAACCAAATTTGTGAATCAAATCTTGCGTGATTATTATGAAAAAGTTGGCATATCTCATGAAACATCCGTTGCTCGCACTCCACAACAAAACGGTGTCGTTGAAAGGCGAAATCGCACATTTATGGAAGTTGCTCGAACGATGTTAATTTCCGCAAAGGCTCCATTGTTTTTATGGGCAGAAGTAGTATCCACAACAGTTTATACCCAAAACCGATCACTAATTCAAAAACGCCATGGTAAAACACCTTATGAGCTGCTCCATGGAAAAGTACCAAATTTATCATATCTTAATGTATTTGGTTCTCTTTGCTATCCAAATAATGATGGTGACAATTTGGGAAAACTTCAACCAAAGGTTGATATTGGTATTTTCATTGGTTATGCACCCACAAAGAAGGCATATCGAATCTACAATCATAATTCTTGCAAGATCCTTGAAACTATGAATGTTGATTTTGATGAGCTGACAGCAATGGCTTCTGAGCAAAGCAGCTCTGAACCCGCACTTCATGAAATGGGACCCAATAACATTAGTTCTGGTCTTGTGCCAAACAACCCTACTTCATCATCATTTACACCACCTTCTAGGAATGAATGGGATACGTTGTTTCAACCGTTCTTTGATGAATTCTTTACTCCTCCAAGTATTGTTGGTCCAGAACCTGAGATAATAGCTCCGGTTACCGAAGTTGTCCCTCCAGCAACCGAAGCATAATCGAATACGTCTGCACCTACAATTGGTCAAGATATACCTTCAACAAGTAATTCTCAACCAACACGCGAACCAACTACCCATGTCATGCCTATTTATGATGAAGAGGATGATGATGATCACGACTTGGAATTCGCTTAAATGCGTGAACTTCCATTCTTTGGAAATGATCAAAGTCGGTCCCCACCTTAGAGGAAGCTCCTACTACGGTCTAATCCAATCCACGGATTCGTGAACATGACAGCAAGTGGACAAAGGATCATCCTATGGATTCTATTATTAGTGACCCTAATCATCCGGTATCCAAACGAAGTTAGTTACAAGAAAATGCAATGTTTTGTCATTTTGATGCTTTTCTCACTGAAGTTGAACCTAAGACATGGCAAGAAGCTTTTACTCAATCCTGACGGATAGAAGCTATGCAAGAAGAACTTAATGAATTTGTACGTCTTGAAGTATGGGAACTTGTCCCATGCCCGTATCAAGTGTAGTTACTCACTTTGAAATGGGTTTACAAGGTGAAACTCGACGAGTTAGGTGGAATATTGAAGAACAAAGCTCGACTAGTAGCTCGTGGATACAAGAAATTATTGGGCATCGACTTTATGTAATAATTTGCACCGGTTGCCCGTTTGGAAGCTATTAGACTATTCCTCGCTTATGCAGCCTACATGAATATGATCGTTTATCAGATGGATGTGAAGACGGCATTTCTGAATGGTGAAATCAAGGAAGAGGTCTATGTTCAACACCCGGATGGTTTTGTGAATCCCAAATATCCTAATCATGTGTACATGCTTAAGAAGGCTCTTTATGGGTTGAAGCAAGCTCCACGCGCATGGTATGATCTATTGTCACAATTTCTCATTACGCAAGGCTTCGCTAAAGGCAAGGTGGATCCCACGCTCTTCATTAAGAAACGAGGTAAAGATAGGAATGGTACAAATATATGTTGATGATATTATATTTGCAGCCTCGACCCAAACCTTATCCGATGAGTTTGGGACACCCATGTCTTCCAAGTTTAAGATGTCAATGATGGGCAAGGTATCATTCTTATTAGGTCTTTAGATATCTCAGAGTCCTAGAGTCATCTTTATCAATCAATCCAAGTATGCCCTTGAATCGCTTAAGAAATATAAGATGGAATCTTGTGACCCCGTGGATACTCCAATGGTGGAACGAACTAAGCTTGATGCAGATCCACATGGAGTTTCCGTTGATCCGACACTTTATCGTGGAATGATCGGTACCCTTTTGTATATCACAGCTAGTCGACCTGATCTTTAATTTGCTATATGTATGTGTGCTCGGTATCAAACTCGGCCTACTGAGTTACACTTAGCTAATGTTAAACGGATCTTTTGGTATCTTAAAGGAACCATTAATCGGGGACTTTGGTGTTCGAGGGACTCTTTGATTGCACTTATGGCATATGCAGATGCGGATCATGCAGGTTGTCAAGATACAAGGCGTAGCTCGAGTGGAACTTTTCAACTACTAGGAGATAGACTAATTAGTTGGGCATCGAAAAGGCAGAAAAGCGCTGCAATTTCAAGTACGGAAGCCGAATACATAGCTATGTCCGGTTGTTGTGCTCAAATTCTTTGGATGAGATCACAATTAACTGACTATGGTGTAGGTTTCAACAAAATTCCGATGTACTGTGACAACAAGAGGGCAATTGCCTTATGCTGCAACAATGTTCAATTCTCCCGATCGAAACATATTGACATTCGCTACCACTTTATCAAGGAGCAAGTGGAAAATCGAGTGATCGAGCTTTACTTTGTCCGGTCTGAGTATCAATTGGCGGATATTTTCACGAAGGCTTTAGATCGCGCTCGAATGGAATTTTTGGCCGACAAGCTAGGTTTGTGAACATTCTTGCCCGAGACTCTAAAGGAACTGGCAGATGAAGCCAAAGAATAGTGGTGGTAAACTATTCTATGTATCCTTGGTGATCATCTGTATATATATTCTACAAAAGCAAAATACAAAAATATAAAACCATATAAAAACCATAAAAATTAAAAAAAATTATGAAAAATCCAAAAATATTTTTACTTTATTTTTCAAAGGCATGTCTTTTGGTACGATAATATTTACGGCCTAATAAATTTTGATTAATATCGACACGGCGTCATAAATAGAGTTCGTACAAAAGTTGTAAATATTTCATAAAACATGCCTACATGGCTTGTAGTTATTTCATACTGCAACCCGCTTTTCACATTAAAGTCAAGTATTTCTTATGAAAGATTTGCTCTCAACGGGAATTAATTTTCTCGGGCAAGGTTTACTTGAAAACCTTGTAAGGGATCAAGTTTACTTTATAACTTGGTCTAACACAAATCAATGTACGATTCAGTGCATTTATTTGTTAAGACAAGAGAAGTCTTGTTTTTATGAACTTATCATCTCTACAACCATAGCTATCTACATTTGGTATCTACATACTCGACGATGTGAATACTCAAACAATGACTACAACTCTTTCAATAGAACACGGGTCAACAATTGAGGGGGAGCAATTGTCAAGCATTTTGAATCTTTGATGCCGAACATGCCAAGTTCACAAATTGGTGTCAATACGACAATACCAATCGTACATGTGATGTCAAGAGATGACTTCAGACGTGACGAGGCGACCAACATTTTCCGACAAGAACCATGTGAACTTATCATATGATGTTCTCATCAATCAGGTCCAACCTTGTCAATTTACTCTTTTATGGTGAATATGTGATCATGTTACAAATCGGTATCATTTCTCACAAATTGGTCTCATGAAGATTAAAAGGACTTGCATTTTTCTTCCCAAAACCTTTGTTAAAACTTCATTAAATCAATTGATATTAAAAACATCGATTGGGTTGATATTTTTAATATGGGGGAGAAAATGTGATTTAATATGGGAAATTATCACAAATGGTTTGACTTAACGTGATAGCTCATCCCGACATATGTGAAATGTTTTCGAATATCGTGGCATATGTTAAGGGGGAGCAAAATGGATTTTCTATATCAAAATGGATTTCATGGTGACATATACTTACCCTCAACCCATTTATTTCACGAAGATGGAGATTGTGGTGTCATAAGGATGGTAGGATAGGCTAAGTCCAATGATTCTTCCAAAATCGGAGGAACCTTCACAAGGACATTCCATAGCTAGAAATAGTAGTCCTTAGGAAAGATGAAGAAAGATTGTGAACGTAGCTGAATGCCGACCAAGTACTTAAGTTAGCATTGGAACAATCACGACAAGGTGCTAGTTATGACGTATTGGTAAGCATTGAAGGGGTTGAAGAATGAAAAAGAATTGTAAATATAAAGGGTCTAAAGAAAGAAGCCCTCCTTACAACCTTAGGCAGAAACCGGTTCAATACATATGCTATTGAGATCATTTTAATGATGCTCGATATTGAAGATAGACATCATGGACCCAGTGATGCAATGCACAACGCACCCCAGCTAACTCAGATATCTCTTAAAAGGTATTTGTTTTATTCACCCGGAGACAACACATTATCTATCGATTTATTTACTCCGAATATATTGATATTGAAAAGGTGGCACTCCTCTCCGGCCTCCGTTCACTAAAATCCAATATGCACGATCGAGTCTAGAGCCATTTGAGATCATCAAATATCTCATTAGGACACAATTCCATAATTCCTTACTTCTTCACACTATGTGAAAAGTAAGAAAGATCTTAAGATTCCTACGCAAAATCTTCATGATCTTTCCTGAACATCCGAGTAATACGAAAGTATTTACAATGAAGATGGAAATCCTTCTTGAGTGAATATCAAAAAGCTCATGGTAGGTGATAGGTGTGTAAACACCCATCCTTTTTACCACATAACTACAATAATAATCAAGCCAAAACGTTTATTTTATGTCGTAAATGTCGGAATTATGCGTGGTTTGTGTTTTTGTTGTGATTTAGGACGAAAATGTTAAAAGGGAAGAAAACACGGCATTCACGGGCTTTTATCGAAGAAAAAGACGAAAGACGAAGCCAAGAAATCAAGAGTGCAAAAAGAACGGAAGTCCAAGACCAATTCTGAAGATTTATCGAAGAAAAAGTCAAAAGACGGAAGTTTACTAAAAGCCGAAGAACTCAAGTCTAATTTATTGAAGAATTACTAGATGAGTTTAAAGAAATCCCGAGAAAAAGTCATTAAAGTCGAAGAACTATGAAGATTAAGGACTTAATGATGCAATTAAAGAAAGAAGAAATAGCGGAGGAAGCTTCCTAAGCACCTCCCTAATCCTCCTATAAATAGATGATTAGGATTTCATTTTCATGTTGTTGGCTAAGTGTGACAATTATCTCTTCCACTTTAATTTTTACACATTTAATTACATGTCATTTAATTAATTGTCTTGCACCTTAAATATATTTAATTTCAAGTAAGTTTCCTTTTAAATATTGTCAATTTTTACTTTTATTGTTCATCTCCTATCTACATTTCTTGTTAATCTTTAATTTTTATGCTTATTGTTCATGTTTATGTTCTTGAGTTTTTATTGATTTGATTAAAATGGGTTTTGATTATTTTTATTATTATTGTTAGTTTGATTGTTTTGGATTGTTAGTTTATGATTAGTAGATGTTATTTGGTTAGTTTGATTTAATCTTTTGTTTGATTTTGATTAATTTTGTTTAGATCCGTATTACTTTTTGTTCTCCTTGTTCTTCGATGTTACTGTGTTTGCGAATCAAGGTGGTGTTGGGATTGTTCCGAACAAAGAAAATATTCAGGATAGGTGACATATTCCGGATAAAGCTTTTATTCCGGATCAAGCCAAACATTCCGGATCAGTGGTGTTTATTCGGAATAATTTATTATTCCGAGTGAAGGTGCTCATTCGGAACATTCCGAGTGAAGGAGTTCATTCGGAACCAACTTGCATTCTGATCAAGGTTTGAGGATTTATTCCGGATCAGCAGAATATTCCGAGTCAAGGAAAGTATTTCGGATCAACTGTTATTCCGAACGAAAGGTGTTCATTCGGAACATCTATTATTCCGGATCAAAGTGATTCATTCGGAATATATTCCGAATCAAGGCAATATTCCGAATAAAGAGTTTATTCCGGATAAGTGACATACTCCGGATAAACAATTTATTCCGGATGAAGGTTTTGTTTGAATATTCCGAATGAGGCAAAGTTATTCCGGATAAGTGTTTTATGTTGATTTATTCCGAACGAAGAAGAATTATTTCGGGTGAAGGTGACATTCCGAATGAGTAATTACTCCGAGTGAGGTATTTTCAGGTTATTTTAAGTTTCTGTTTTTAAGTTTTAATTTTTAATTTTTAAGCTTTACTTTTCCCGCCTTTTTACTTAGTCGCTCTTTAAGTTTACTTGCCTTAGATTTATTTTAAGTCTTGCCTTAGTTTAAGTTTTAGTTGCGTTTTAAGTTTGCCTTTAGGATAGTTTTAAGTTTGCGTCATTTACTTTAAGTGCCTTTTAATTTTTGTCACGTTTTAATTTCTTGTCATTTATTTTAAATTAGGTTTAGATTTAAATTACCTGCTTTTACTTTAAAAGTTTTTGCACCTTTTAATATTACTACAACGACACAACTATTTGTTTCACCAAAGAACGACTGAGTCGCATAGTTAACCAGTTATCAATTCGATTAGACCACAACAACAAACAATATATTTTCATACTAGGCAAAAGCCTTTGTATCAAATGGCGCCGCTGCCGGCTCTTTTCGTAAAGATTAACGGTTTTCTGTGAGAGATGCGTTGCTTTTTGGGATCCGTTCACTCGTGAACGTTATTTTCTTGCTTTAAATTTTTCAAAAATCTATAAAAAAATTAAAAATTGTTAAAAATCAATAAAAATTAAAATTTTCAAAAATCCAAAAATAATTTATTTTTATCTTTATAGTGTATATATATTCTCTTTGTTTTTGTGATTTTTTTCTTTTGCTTTCGCAGGTGTATGCGTACTAGATCTTCTAATTATCAAGAGCCCGAGACTCGTGAAGATTTAGATATGGTAGGTGTGAACAACAACAATAATCCACCGCACCTCAATAATAACAACAACAATGTTCTTCCATAGCCGATCTTCGGACAATGAAGGAGCATTGTCAACCTACCATGTTTGGACGACGAGGACCGATTGCACCGATGCAAATCATGGCTCCGGAGTTTTCGTTGAAGCATCACATGATCCAGCAGGTGCAAACTAATCCATTTCGAGGAATGCCTGATGATGATGCCAACAAACACCTCGACAAAGTCATTACTATCACTCAAAGCATGAAGTTGCCCGGTGCCATAATGGATATCCTTCGCCTTCAACTCTTTCCACATACTTTATCACACCACGCCGAGAAATGGTTTGATCGTCTCCTGAAGAATTCCATTCATACTTGGGATGATATGACTCAACGCTTTTTGTCGCGTTACTTTCCAGCATCCATGGTCACGAGCCTTCCCAATCAAATCAGCGGTTTCATGCAAGAACCCGATGAATCTCTCTTTGATGCTTGGGAAAGATATAATGTTTTGATCGATCGTTGTCCAAACCACAACATGCTCCCTGTGACCTTAATTGATACTTTCTACAACGGTTTGACTTTTCGAGATCATGATACGATTAATGCAGCCGCCGGTGGCACATTTATGAAAAGAAGACCCGAGGAGTGTAGAGAGCTTATTGAAAACATGACTACTCATCACAAAAACTGGGATTCCTTCGCTTCTTCAAGGAACAACCCAATAGTCAATGTTTCTTCTACTTCAGCAAACTCCGACATGACCGAATTCACCCGCATGATTGTCGAAATGAACAAAAATATCTTGCTCCTCGCTACAAACCAACGACAAGTTAAAGCGATAGCCAATCCTTGTGAGACATGCGGTGGTCCTCACCCATACACTGATTGTCCTTCTACTCAAGGAAATACAAAAAACGTGTATGCGGCTTATGGTAATTATTCACCACAAAATTACCAAGCCCGACCTCAAGGGGATCGAAATTTGCTAAGTTACCGGTCAAACAACTACCTTTCACCCGGTTTTTCTCCTCAAAACCAAAACCCCAACAATAACTACAATAGAAGCAACCAAATCCCACCTAGAGCTTCTAATCCTTATCACCCACCCACTCAACAAGCCCCACCCATAAATCAAGATGTTGAAGCCTTAATGAGATCCCAAGGAGAGCAAATCAAGAATCTACAGAGCCAAATTATCAATTTGAAAGGGGATATCACCAAGCAAGAGAATGACATTAGATCCGAGCTTCGAGATAATATACAATCCTCCTTCAGTAATCAAACGAATGATTTGAAGAATATGCTGGCTAGTTTCTTGCCCACCACTCAACCCTCTACTTCGAGTTCTCTACCTTCAAACACCATCACCAATCCGAGAGCGAATGTGAGTGCTATTACTACCCGTAGTGGAGTTACTTTAGTAGGACCACCTATCCCACCCCTATCATCTACACCTTCTCCACCACCATTTATCCCCACTCCTCCTACACCTAGTATTAGTACACCATTACCATCTCCGCCTCATCATGACGATGTCCCCAAGAAGAACCCTTCAACATCTCAACCTTTACCTGCTACACCAACACCTTCCACCTATAAACCCAAGATTCCTTATCCATCTCACTTAGGCAAGGCCAAAATGCACACCAAGGATGACATTCAAGTGTCAAACTATTTGAAGAAAGTTTCGGAAATGACCGTTACTTTTCCCCTTGTTGAAGCTCTAACACAAATGCCTAAATTTGTCAAGATGTTTAAGGAATTACTTAATAAAAAGGAGAAGATGGCCGAGTTTGTTAATACTCAATTGAATGAAAATTATTTTGCCGTCCTTCTTAAAGAACTTCCGGAGAAACTTGGAGTTCCCGGTCGTTTTATGCTTCCTTGTACTTTTAACCAAACCGACAAATTTACTGCCTTAGCCGATCTTGGGGCAAGTATTAATTTGATGCCTTTAAGTGTTTGGAAAAAGTTATCATTGCCCGACCTTACACCCACCAAAATGACTCTTGAGCTAGCCAATCTCACTCTCGCTTACCCCGTTGGTATTGCCGAAGATGTGTTCATTAAAGTTGGCACATTCACTTTTCCGGTCGACTTTGTCGTTTGTTGATTATGAAATGGATCCTCGTATTCCGTTAATACTTGGACGCCCATTTTTGAGAACCGGTCGAGCTTTAATTGATGTGGATAAATGTGAGCTCATCTTAAGAGTCAGGGATGATGCACAAGTTTTTGAAATGGGGAAGCTTACAAGCAAATCCTATGGAAGAGAATCAGCGAATATGATTAATGTGCTCGATGATTTTGTCATCTACAACAATCCTCTATTAGATTCTTGCAATGATAATCCAGTGTTTCAAGATGATGTGGATGATTCTCTCTCCAATTTGGAACCTTCACCCATATATGATTCTCCACCGATCTTTGATGATTATGATGATGATTCTAGCTTCGATGGAGATGATTATGATGACTTTACTTCCGAGTATCCAGAGATGCCCACTTTTGATGATTTTGATGAGGCCGATACTCTTTCGAGTGATTCTTCTCATGATGAAGATCCTCCGCCATCACTTGATCCTACTTTGGTCGATTACTCATTTGAGGAAGACATCTCTACTTTTTTTAATACTTACTTCCCTCATGAGAGTGATGCTCCTCCTTTAGACTTTGATGATTATGGTCTTCATCCTACTTCAGATTTGAAGAAAATTCTTTCAAAGGAGAAACAACCGGACGACACCAACATCCGCAGCACGTATGATTTGACACCTCTTTGTCCACCTTCTGAGGACGAGGTTGTGCATTTTCTTCGCGGATCCTCTTTAAATTCTGCTGAGCCTAAGTGCTATTTTCCCTTAAAGGAAAAGGTGTTTGACCCCGGTATCGATATTCTTCAGCCATCTCAGTATCTGTCTGATGAAATAAAAGGAAAAAATTTTGGAACTACTGAAGATATGCGTGCACCTCTTCACCCTTGCTCCCACCGTGCTCTGTCTTTGCTTAAGGGAACCTTGCCTACTCTTCTTTGGCTTGCCTTGTTCGCCTTAAGCTTGTGCTATTTGATGAACGAAAACTATGTATTTGATCCCGGTGGATATGTTTCATGCTTCTTCCTATACTAATCAAGGTCGAGTCAGGTTCACGACTCGGTTACCAAAAATCAAGCGCTTCTTGGGAGGCAACCCATGTATCTATCTTTTAGCTATCTATATCCTAAGTGTAGGGGAGACCCGTTGGTGTTTGCTATTTCCTCTCTTCTCATATTCAGGGATTCGAGCGCTCAATGATCCACTCTTGATGATTTTTGACGACCCGTGATTCCGTGTTTCCATCTTCCCTGTTCTATCCTAAACTCTTTTCTATTCACTATTTTATATTTTCTCAATATTAAAATAGGAATCTCGTTAGTTGTCTTTTCCTTAGCGAGATTTAAACAACGTGCACAATGTCCTAAGTGTAGGGGAGTTTACTCCCACATGCTTAAACATTGAGGACAATGTTTATATTAAGTGTAGGGGGGACTTCTATCAAAGTTAAGTGGCCTTTTCCTTGTATTTGTCCTCATTTTAACCAGAAAATCAATTTTCCGGCATTTTTCAAAATTTTTGATCTATTTTGGCCTATTAGTTTTTCCCTTTGTATAGTTATTTTCTTTATTTGCTAGAATAAATTTTTAATAAAGTGGTTTTAATTTTCAAACATTGTGAATCTTTTGACTCAACCCGAGTTTACTTATCTAAGTTTACTCTAGCTAGTATCCTTAACGTGTTAAGTCAAGTTTTGCTAGGCTTTTATATAGGGAGCTATAAAACGTGAAAGTCTTAACTCTCACGGATTAAGAACAAGAACTTTTCGCAAGTTCCTATAAATGATCCTAGAGAGTCGTTTATCAAGGGAACTTTAAAATGCGATTTCTAAACTTGAAAAAGTCTAAGAATTTGCAAGATCCTATAGATGACTCGAAAACCCAAAACTTTGATTTAATAGGCTAAGCATCCACGAGTCTCATTCCTTGAGATTTTAAACTGTGGAGAACGAGAGATGATAGAGTCAATTATAAGTTTGGTATTCTTTCGTAAATTTATGTGAGTTAATTATAAGCCTATTCTCCCATCGCTTGTTAATAAATTTATCTACAATAAATAAGGTTGTACAATTTGAAAAGTTACTTAGCTTCTAGCCCAAGATCGTTTAAAAGTTACTCGGTATGGATTAGAGTTCATAGCCAAAGCATAACTTATTGAAGCGAGATGCAAAGATTGGCGAGTCCAAAAAGGTCCTAACAAGGCATGAGGGCTACATTTTGTTGCTAAAGATCCCAAGTGATGTGAAGAATCATTTATCAAAAATCAATATGAAGGATCGAGACACACGACGAAAAGCAAATACTCCCGTAAAGATCATGGAGAAGTCTATCCAAAAAGGCCCTAACAAGGTATGAGGATAAATAGATCCAAGTCCAAAAAGGAGGCGGATCGTTGTATATCAAAATACCAAACAAAGATTGGAGAAAAATGAAGAAGTCGTGGTCCAAATATGAAGAATCTCTCAAAACTTCAAGTGAAGAAATTCCTATTATGAAGAGAAGACCATAATTTCAAGAACGTTTCTCGAGGTTTGAAGTATGAAGTCACTGCCAAATATCGGTCCGAGAAAGGTCTCAAATCGCGAAGCGAGTTATGCCAAAATATGAACTTTATGAGGTCCCGAGAAGCAGTTTTAAAAGATTTGTACTTTAGCTAACTATTGATTAAATCGTCCCACTTTATTTTCAGCCTAAATAACTATCAAAATAAGTCAACAATGCATCCTCGTGATCATTCAAGACAATAATAAAATATAAGAGATACACCTAGGAATAAGGGAGTCTAAGTGAATAATTGGCCCACATGAGTTCGTGTTAGTTTGCTAACTTATAATAACAATGATCTCGTTTTTAAGCATGGTTTGGAGAATGTGAAAACTTGAGGATGATGATCATTCATGACATTTCCAAAACCCGAAGGTATGTTTTTGATTTCTTTACTTTGAATGTTTATAATTTTCTATCTCTTTAATAAAGGCCAATATGGATTGATTATGATGGAAAGTGTAATCGTGCTTTGTAACTAATGCATTGCATGAGGACATTGCAATGGTCACGTGTAGGGGATTTGATAGGTGTGTAAACACCCCTCCTTTTTACCACTTAACTACAATAATAACCGAGCCAAAACGTGTATTTTATGTCGTAAATGTCGGAATTATGCGTGGTTTGTGTTTTTGTTGTGATTTAGGACGAAAATGTTAAAAGGGAAGAAAACACGGCATTCACGGGCTTTTATCGAAGAAAAAGACGAAAGATGAAGCCAAGAAATCAAGAGTGCAAAAAGAACGGAAGTCCAAGACCAATTCTGAAGATTTATCGAAGAAAAAGTCAAAAAACGGAAGTTTACTAAAAGCCGAAGAACTCAAGTCTATATTATTGAAGAATTACAAGACGAGTTTAAAGAAATCCCGAGACAAAGTCATTAAATATTGAAGAACTATGAATATTAATGACTTAATGATGCAATTAAATAAAGAAGAAAGAGGGGAGGAAGCTTCCTAAGCACCTCCCTAATCCTCCTATAAATAGATGATTAGGATTTCATTTTCATGTTGTTGGCTAAGTGTGACAATTAGCTCTTCCACTTTAATTTTTGCACATTTAATTACATGTCATTTAATTAATTGTCTTGCACTTTAAATACATTTAATTTCAAGTAAGTTTCCTTTTAAATATTGTCAATCTTTACTTTTATTGTTCATCTCCTATCTACCTTTCTTGTTAATCTTTAATCTTTATACTTATTGTTCATGTTTGTGTTCTTGAGTTTTTATTGATTTGATTAAAGTGGGTTTTGATTATTTTGATTATTATTGTTAGTTTGATTGTTTTGGATTGTTAGTTTAAGATTAGTAGATGTTATTTGGTTAGTTTGATTTAATATTTTGTTTGATTTTGATTAATTTTGTTTAGATCCGTATTACCTTTTGTTCTCCTTGTTCTTCGCTGTTACTATGTTTGCCCAGGTATTCTGAATCAATCATTTGTTCCGAATCAAGGTGGTGTTGTGATTGTTCTGAACAAAGCAAATATTCAGGATAGGTGACATATTCCGGTTAAAGCTTTTATTCCGGATCAAGCCAAACATTCCGGAACAATGGTGTTTATTCGGAATAATTTATTATTCCGAGTGAAGGTGGTCATTCGGAACATTCCGAGTGAAGGAGTTCATTCGGACCAACTTGCATTCTGAATCAAGGTTTGAGGATTCATTCCGGATCAGCAGAATATTCCGAGTCAAGGAAAGTATTCCTGATCAACTGTTATTCCGAACGAAAGGTGTTCATTCGGAACATCTATTATTCCGGATCAAAGTGATTCATTCGGAATATATTTCGAATCAAGGAAATATTCCGAATAAAGAGTTTATTCCGGATAAGTGACATATTCCGGATAAACGATTTATTCCGGATGAAGGTTTTGTTTGAATATTCCGAATGAGGCAAAGTTATTCCGGATAAGTGTTTTATGTTGATTTATTCCGAACGAAGAAGAATTATTCCGGGTGAAGGTCACATTCCGAATGAGTAATTACTCCGAGTGAGGTATTTTCAGGTTATTTTAAGTTTCTGTTTTTAAGTTTTAATTTTTAATTTTTAAGCTTTACTTTTCCCGCCTTTTTACTTAGTCGCACTTTAAGTTTACTTGCCTTAGATTTATTTTAAGTCTTGCCTTAGTTTAAGTTTTAGTTGCGTTTTAAGTTTGCCTTTAGGATAGTTTTAAGTTTGCGTCATTTACTTTAAGTGCCTTTTAATTTTCGTCACGTTTTAATTTCTTGTCATTTATTCTAAATTAGGTTTAGATTTAAATTACCTGCTTTTACTTTAAAAGTTTTTGCACCTTTTAATATTACTACAACGACACAACTATTTGTTTCACCAAAGAACGACTGAGTCGCATAGTTAACCAGTTATCAATTCGATTAGACCACAACAACGAACAATATATTTTCATACTAGGCAAAAGCCTGTGTATCAGTAGGTAACTTGTGCGATTCTTTATGAATCAAGCTTGTGATAACTGGAAAGCAATAGTGGTTTAATTCTTAACTGAACTTAAACACGTTCTAGGCCTCTACGCAATATCTTAGTGATCTTGCCAGAACACTCAGAGTGATACCTTAGTGTTCAGAGTGATGAGTGGAAATCCTTCTAGTGTTAACTTCAAACAACACTTGGTAGGTAACTTGCAAGATTCAATATGAACCAAGCTCATGACAACTGGAAAGAAACGATGGTGTGATTCTTTAATGAGTCAAACTTGTTCCAGGAATCGAAATTGACGGATTCAATCGTGCGGATAATTTTATCCAAATGATTCACTCTTTACGTTCGCAGTCAGCTTTGGACGGTCGATGTAAAATACATGATTTTACCATGATTTTATATAATAGATCTCCACCCAATAATTCTAGAACACATATTCATATGTTATGTTTTATTAAGATGTGAATAAACATGTCTATCATGTAACTATACTTCTACATTCATCTTTGTTGAAAATAACTTCACAACTTAAACCATGAACTCACAACTAAGTAAAAAAAGTAATGAAGTGTGTTTTTAACTATAAACAACACTTAACAAATATGGAAACATACTACACAATGTACTTATAATGTATGTGTGCATGCATATTATAACATGCTTAAACTCTCATGGACTAGCCCAAGGTTGTGCTCTAGCCCAACATAGGCCCAACACAAGCCCACCCTCCCTTTTTGGTTAGCTTAACACGGCACCCCACCTTAGGTGGAAGAAGAAGAGATGCATGGGGAACATAATGGCATACACTTGGAAAGAATACTCTTACCAAGACAAGTCATGCCTTTTGCCCTCCTCTCTCTCTCTCCCCTTTTAGCCGAAAACACACACACATACTCTCATATTCTCTCATGCAATCTAAGCTTGCTTCTCTCCTCCCCTTCTCTCTCAATCATACGGCTTAAAGCCATATACATCCAAAAACCAAGTATTAAATCCACCAAGATCCTTGTCTCATCTTTACTACAAATCACTAGTAGTATCATTCTCTTGGAATCACTATAAACAAGCCCTAGCCAAATCTTTAAGGCCATGGATTGATTTATATTAGGGTTTTCTTCATCATCTTGAGTAGATCTCAAATCTCCTTGTTCATCTAGATCCTCTTTGGTACTTTTAGGCAAGAAAGGTATACACTACATGTTCTTTCATTTCTTCATGCATGCATCATCATACATCTTTAAACACAAGTAAATAACATGTTAAAATCAAGATTTGATAAAGCTATGACCATTATAGGTCACGACATATTCATAAAAATCATGTTCATGATTTAAAATCTTTTAATAAGAAACTTATGACTTGTATGTTATGTTTTTTTTTTAAACTTGATTTAAGAACCATATGAAACCTTTTATAAATCTAAACATTGCACAATTTACGAATCTTGTTTTATGGGACTTTGGTTAACCAATAACCATAGATCTCATGAAATGAGCTTGTGCAACTTAAAGATCATGAAAGCTATGACCTTAAGGGTCACGGCTAATTTAAGTGATGACTATAAGATTGGTTTCTTAAGTTCTGAATTATGGAATATAAAATGTAACATGTTAAATGGAATGTTAAAGATCACAAAATATAAATTATGTGTATGAATATAGTCGTGGGTTACTTATGACCTAAAATGAATTAGATGTACATGCATGCTTATGTTAACCATAGATCTAATGATAAAGACTAACTTGAGTATGTTAAACATAAAAACAAGCTTATAAAATCTTTTGGGAACCTTGGGAAGAGACAATATAGTCGTAGGCTATATGTAGTCACCTTGGTAATATGGGAACCTTGGAAACATGCATGTCACCTAGATAATCATGATCATATTTTGCAACTATATACAAGACTTAAAATTTGCTTAAGTGTTCATCTTGAAATACCAAGATCTAAAAATATAGCCGTGAACTATATATGAGTGAACATGGATCTATGTTTGATTTTTAGGTCTTGACATAGTTTAGATCTTATTTTGGACTTATGACTTATTTTCTTGATGTATACATAGTTGATCTAATTTTTCTAACACTTATAAATTACATGCAACCTTAAAATGAGACTTGAATTACCTTAATATGTTATAACTAATGTAGTCCGTGGGTTATAAGCTCCTACTAGGGCTTATGACCTACTTGTAACCTTATAACACACCTAGATCTAATTTGGTATAACACATAAAACAAATAGTAAGTTTTCTTCATCTATTTAGATTTAGAACTAAATATTAATAAGCTCATAATAAGCTTATAAGAGTATCCTAAGAAGAAACATACATAAAGTATAAAGTAATGTTAATGGACTAATTAAGTCCATAAAATGTTAATCTAAAACTAAATGGACCCAAAAAGCCCATTTGATAAATCTTAGTAACTTAAATAGACCTAAGATTACACTTAGGCCCATTTAACTAGTTAAAGGACTTAAAAATGTATTTAACCCAATAAATAATTTAAAGGCCCATTTAAATAAATTAGTAGACTTGGAATATATTCAAACCCACTAAAATAGCCCATTAGATGTTAGCCCATTTAATAAGCCCATATAAAGTTTGAATGTTAAAATAAAAGTTTTTATAATGAAATATAACTTATAAAAACTTTTTGGATGAAAATGACAATTTATAAAACTTAAGGACTAAAACCGTAACTTATGAAACTTGTTTTGATAAACTAGTAAGCACAAGGACTGAAAATGTAAATATCTAAAAGTCTAGGGTTTAATAATTATTATTCGTGGCAAATTAAACCCTAGGGACCATTTTGGAAAGTTTCTAAAAGTTATTTTATCATTTTAAAACCCTAAGGACTATTTTTGTAATTTACCGAATCTTAAAGAAGCCCTAGGGGCTGTTTTTGTAATTTTAATAAAGTTACAAAACCTAGATATAACTAGGGGGACAAATCTGCCATAAGCCGAAACTTTAACAAATCCTGGGTACTAAATATGTAAAATCCAAAAGTTTCACTTGTGTAAAAATATAGAGGGACTAGTTTTGCCATATCCCGAAACATTACCAAATCCTAACCCTAAAATCTATTTTAATTAAAATAAAACATAATTAAAATACTTAGACCATCAGAATTAAGGTATCAATTCTTAAGTTTAAATTATTTTATTAATATTAAAATAATTTATGGAAACTTTAAGTTAAATAAAATATTATATTTATTTTTCAAAATAAAATATTTATATTTACTTTAGGAAATAATTGTATAAACAATTATGAATATGTATTACTCATACATAAACTCATATACTTTTAGAAATAAAATTATATGAACGTTAATTAAATTAAATGTTACTACGTAAATATATTATAAGTAAAACCCCTTATGTTTACTTAAATATAGAACTTGGTTATAAATTTAATTGGATGTTATTGATACAAGTACTATAAGCGTAGATTAATATTTTAAGTGAAACATTTTCTTTTATGTTTACTTAAATGTAAAACATAACTGTATGTTAAATGATTACTATAAATACATGTATGCTAACTGATATTAATAGTTAAACATTTTATGTTTGCTTAGAAATGAAACTTAAATAAATAAGTTTAAATGAATATTGATGCTACTTGAACTACGGTTATTTAGATAAATACCATAGGATAAATGAACTGAGTAAAATCTGTATAAGCATACATATATGTTCTTTGTACTATCTATTAAGACTGTACTATCTGATAATGCATAACTTTGGCGTGAAATTTAATTGGATATTCGTACTAACCAGCAATTGCCTACTCCCAGGTAAGTTTACAGCCCCATATAAAATTTTGATAAAACTTTCCCTTTGGGAAAGAAAATATGCAAACATATAATGGACACAACTGGATTGTATAAACTTGATTATGATTGATTATTATTGAAACTGTTAAATTGTTGTAAATCGCCTGAACGTTATAAATAGATCTATTAGGGATTGACCATCCCCGTCTGGGTGAGTCATGTTCACTGTGCCTTGGCCGGGACAACAGACGTATACTATGTTGGAACTGGAATGGGTGTCTTTTTGTAAGACACTACGTCCTCATCTGTTGAGGACTATGGAGGTTAAGCTTTAGTTTCTAATAATAAACAAATGTTATCTACATTTTAGTAAGAATGCTTTGTGCATTATTACTTCTATGATTATTGCATGTCCAAACTAATTAATTGTTAAAATCTGTAAATTCACCAACTTTATGTTGACCCCCGTTAGTATGTTTTGCACAGGAATATGAAGTTAGTACGTGGTGTGTGCATGGTCTCCAGCATATTAGAAATCTGCATCATAGGACTCGTCAACGGTTCTATTTGGGAAACAAAAACAATCACCTACTGTCATGTTTAAGACGATTTTTATTTATTTGTTTAAATAAACATGTAATGTGATTTGACTAACTCTTTATCTTATGCTCTATGGACTATATGCTATCGATCCACCCTTGTGAGATTTTCGTGGATACTTCTACATATTTTGACCCTACCCAGTGTGTCACAGAGAATGGTATCAGAGCATTAGTTATAAAGAACAAGATAAATTTTTTAAATAAAATAAAAATAAAATGATTTTTCTTTTATTTAAAACTGGACTATAACTTATAAAAATCTTTTTGGGATTTTATTTTGGGACCGTATTAGTTAAGCATATAGATCTTAGGGCATGTTATGCTATGTGAACTAATTGTATATATATGTATATGTTTACTAAGCTTGATTATTAATACTGTTTAGTGAGATATTGCTATATGTTAGACGTGCTTAACTTGAAAATTTTACACTACATAGTAAAATACTGAAATGAGAATATGGGTAATATGAAACTAAACTTCACACTTACAAATTGATAAATGAAATACTTAAATGATAATATATATATATATATATATATATATATATATATATATATATATATATATATATATATATATATATATATATATATATATATATATATATATAGAGAGAGAGAGAGAGAGAGAGAGAGTAAGGATCCAATGAGAAGAAACTTAAAATAAGAAGTGGTGAGAAGAGATTAAAACCACACGTTTGAGATGCAACGACTTGCATTAGATGCATTTCTATTCATGTAGATGCAGGATCTTGTGTTTCGAAAGTTAATTTGATGTGTAGATGGTACAAATTGATTTTCATGATTTGGGCACGTGTAGAGGAACAAAAATATAGATAAATCATGAAATGCATCTAATATACGTATATGCATCTAATTAAAAGCAATAAAACATGTTATGATGCATTATAATGAATCTAAGATTATAAAGATGCATCTAATTTAAGTGCATGCATCTCGAATGTGCGGTTATAATTTCTTCTTATCCTTCTTATTTTAAGGTTTCTTCTCATTTGATCCTAACTATATATATATATATATATATATATATATATATATATATATATATATATATATATATATATATATATATATATATATATATATATATATATATATATATATATATATATATATATATATATATATATATATATATATATATATATATATATATATATATATATATATATATATATATATATATATATATATATATATAAGTATTAATATTTGTAACCCTAAAACATTATAAAAATTGTTTAAAAATGGATATATTTCATAAGACATGTAATCTAAATAATATTGTTCTTTGTTTGTAAGCTTATACTCAATTGAAACTTAAAAATAATACTATTTCAGAGCATCATGACTCCGCCTACTGCATCCTCGACTCTTCTTCCCAGAGTAGCTCCTACCCCAGTTGTTTGTTCATCTCCACAATCGACGCAGTATGGATGGTTGTCAGCCTCGGATTTAGAGGATGACCCAACTATCGAAGCTGTACTCCCAGAGGACCCACTTCCTATATCTGCATCAGCTATACTGGCCCCGACCTCTATGGAGGAGGACCAGGTTCTTTCTAGCCTACCATCTTCCGTGCCTCCATTCTTATCATCGGGCTATTTCTCCGGGTCCGTACCCGTCTCCACTTATGAGACCGGGGAAGGCTCCGGAGCGAGACGTGACGATTCCCTTCAGGCTCAGATTGCCGCACTGGCTGCACGCCATGAGAAAGAGATATCGAACCTCCGCAATCTAGTGATAGCCGGCCGACAAGGCCACACCGTCATCCATGATCGTATTGACACTCTCTCCCGCACCATGAGAAGAGAAGCCCATGCCACTAAGGGTGTCCAGACCAAGACTGATAAAGCATTGAAGTGGCTCATAGAGGAGAACCGTCGTCTTCACCAACGTATTCAGGTCATGGAGGGTCCTCAGTATCAGACCCATACGGCCCTATCTTCTCAGGAGCAATCGTTGTCTATCTTTTGTGATTTTTCCACCGTCCGACATGACGGGATTACTATAGAGAAGACTCATCTCCGAGGAGCCACCAATAGACTCCGGACCCATTTGCTGACAACATTCCATGTGCTCAAGGAGACCCGAGCGACGATTCGGACATTACAGGGTTCCCGAAGAGCATCTGCAGCTCCACCAGCTTCATCAGCACCATCAGCACCAGCCATGCCTCGTGGATCATCTAGGCAGGACTAGTATAGATGTATCAGACTTCTTGTACATCATGACAAGCTTACGGGTTGTATCTCGGCTATCATGATATGAGACCTTCATACTTTTATTTCTTTTCAAGCTTTTGTTGATGCATTCTTGTGTTGTACCTCTCTTTTCTGGCATGTATTTTTGGGATTTGATGTACTTATGACTATGTGTACCACTACCCATGACAAGGCTAGCTAAGTCTCTGTCCCAGATTTGATATGCTCGATGAATGTTTAATTCCTTATGGAAATTTGCATGCAATCATTCTCTTATGTTATATCTTCTGTGCAAAGTATTATATTATGAAATCCTGACAGGTTATCGAAATTTGTTATGAATTTTATGCATGAAATCATCTCTTGCAAATAATATAAAAACTGCACTAACGTTTGAACTAATAGTCTCATTTTGTGTATGATTATAGACAAATGGTGATTACGCGATCAAACCCCAATAATGCAATCGCTCCCAACACCGCTAACACCGAAGTTCCTGAAGCTACTCATAATGTTACCGCTGCTCAACTCAGAGAGATGATTGGTGAAGGCATTACGGCAGCTATGGCAGCCATAGAATCTAATATGAGCAATGAACTGAACCACAACATGCACAGAAACAACTTAAACAGGGGTTGTTCTTAACCCGACTTCTTGAAATGCAAACCCTCATACTACCGAGGAAAAGTAGGAGTTGTTGAATTGATGCAATGGTTTGAAAGACTAGAGACAGTTTTCCGCATCAGCGGTTGTGCTGACGAGAACAGAGTTAAGTTTGCGATAGGCACTCTGCTTGAGAGCGCCCTTACTTGGTGGAACTCTGTGGTCGCCACCCTTGGACAAGACACTTCCTATACTCTCACTTGGGACAATCTCAAGGAAAGAATGACTGGAAAGTATTGTCCCAGAGGAGAAATGAAGAAGTTGGAAGTCGAGCTATGGGATCTCAAGTGTAAGAACAATGATATCCTTTGGTACAACCAAATATTTCAAGATTTAAGCTTGATGTGCACCATAATGTTTCCTCTAAGGAGTGACAAGATTGAGAATTATGTCAGTGGAATCCCTGACAACATTCATGACAGTGTGCTAGCTTCACGACCCACCATTGTTGAAGGTGCTATGGAATTTGTGACTGAGCTGATCAACAAACGAGCCCGTAATCTTTCCGAGAGGCAAACAGACAACAAGATGATATCCGATGAAAACTCTCGTAGCCAGCACCAGCAGCCTTCCAAAAAGTACAACGTTGGGCAAACAGATGATACTACCCCCGCAACCCGCACCAAGAACTACTCAGGGACAAAGCCCAAGTGTTCAAAGTGCAACTACCATCATGTTGCTGAAGGACAATGTCAAGGATGCTACAAGTGTGGTCAACAAGGCCATTTTGCTCGCGATTGTCCAACCAATGTTGCTAACCCAGGTCGACCCAACACCAATCCTGGAAACAGCAACAAGGGCAAGTCCAATGCACGAGGGAGTGGAAGTGAGCAACAGGGAAACCGAAACCCCACTCGTGGGAGCAGTAGCGGACCAAAGAAAGTTGTGGTATGTTACGAGTGTGGAACCCCTGGGCACGTGAGACCTGATTGTCCCAAGTGGGCCAACTAGAAGAAGGACAACAAGGGAACTCCTTCGCAAGTGTACATGGTCGGCAATGCCCTAACAAATCTAGGTTCCAACATCGTACCTGGTACGTTCTTACTAAACCAATGATATGCATCTATCTTGTCTGATACATGTTTAGACCAAAGCACTACAATTTCTAAATTTAGTAAGGTAATGGAAATCCCTCTGATAGTTCTAGACTCCCTATTATACTATGGAATAGTAGACGGAAAGGTTATGATGGTTAAACACCATCATTCGAGGTTGTTCCTTAAAACTTTCCAATCGCCATTCTGCGTCATTCAAATCCTAGAAAGTCTTGATAGCTATAATGTCGTCATTAGCATGTATAGACTAGCAAGTACCACGCAATTATTCAATATGCCCACAATATGTTCGCATACCCTGGGAAGATGAAACCTTGATTATACTGGGAAGCCATAACCCCGATATAGTTAACACCAGATTTAGTGTCATCTATAGCACCAACAGGCCAGAGAATACTTGGTCCGAAAAAATCCCATTTCCCTAACCTGTTTCTTCCCTGCCTAAACCTGAAAGACACACCCAACTTACAATGGGTGTATTTTGTAGGGTTACTTCCGCCACCTAGGCAACCCTAAACTTGAAAGGCGCATCCAACTCGCAATGGGTTTACTTTGTAGGGCTATGTTTGGCATTCCCCGTAAGGAGATGTTGAATGTCCCATGTTTTTGGACATTCCTCTTTCCTCTTCGGGTCCAATTAGTTCGACAATACCATCACCCACTAGACTCTGGGAGATGTGATTTTTTCCCCTCTTTAAGAAGTCAGAGTTGGTACCAATTTTGAACCAATAATAGCGAGTGCATGACCCTTGTTACGACACCCTGCAAGGCGCGCACATCTTTATTCTTGGTATCTTCTTTTATTTCCACCATTTGATGTACTTCTTTTCCGCGCCCCTCTCGCTCAGCCTCACGGCGAAGGAAGCAGATTCTTTGCAACTTCTTACGAAATCACCATCAACAATAATCTTAACCTCCTTGTTGTGTAGAAACTTTAGTACCAATAACTGATGTTTGTATCCCACAAACTTGAGGTATAATTGTAAGTTCATTCTTAAAAACTGTTGATGTAGGAGGGGTTATAGTTGAAATGTTTTGTTTTACCTTCAACCCCCGATTTTTCCATCCCCGGGTGTGGTGATATAACCTGTATCTCTCATGTGAAAAAGATGTAGATATAGTACATCCCCAGCTCCCCAGCGTACAAATCACGCTGGCAAGTCCTCCTCATATCAGAAACCATTTGCAATGGATTTTTCCTCCTAACCAAATCCACAACGCCATTGGTATTCTCCCAGATCCTGGAAGGGTATGGCTGTGACCCCGTTACGTAGTCCTCGCCTACCCATCCACAACAGCAGTCTCCTTTACAGCTCAATCGGATGTATAGTGCGATACAGATAAAGATCTATTTGCATTCCTCGCCTACCCATCCACAGCAGCAGTCTCCTTTACTGCTCAATCGGATGTATAGTGCAATCCGGATAAAGATCTCTTTGCATTCCTCGCCTACCCGTCCACAGCAGCAGCCTCCTTTACTGCTCAATCGGATGTATGGTGCGATCTGGATAAAGATCTCTTTTCATTCCTCGCCTACCCATCCACAGCAGCAGTCTCGTTTACTGCTCAATTGGATGTATAGTGTGATCCAGATAAAGATCTCTTTGCATTCCTCGCCTACCCATCCACAGCAACAGTCTCCTTTACTGCTCAATCGGATGTATAGTGCGATCCGGATAAAGATCTCTTTGCATTCCTTTCCTATCCATCCACAGTAACAGTCTCCTTTACTGCTCAATCGGATGTATAATGCGATCCGGATAAAGATCTCTTTGCATTGCTCCTATCCGACCATACCAGTAATCTCTTCTACTACTCAATCGGATGAATAGTGCAACCCGGATAAAAATCTATTTGCATCCTCTTCTGTTCACTTATAATGACGGAAGCTTCCATTAATGCCAAATCAGACGTATAAGAATAACCTAGGTATAGACCACTTCGCGTTCATGCCGCCATCCGTACCTAAGAGAGAGAGTCTGAAACGAATCATACTTAGAACATCTTTTACTTAAAAGATGACTACGTTTTTAATATCTTTGAGGACAAAGCTAAAATAACAGGATGTGCTATAAAATCCATGATTTTACCATGATTTTATTTAAAAGATTTCCACCCAATAATCCTAGAACACATATTCATATGTTATGTTTCCTTAAGATGTGAATAAACATGTCTATCATGTAACTATACTTCTACATTCATCTTTGTTGAAAATAACTTCACAACTTAAACCATGAACTCACAACTAAGTAAAACAAGTAATGAAGTGTGTTTTTAACTATAAACAACACTTAACAAATATGGAAACATACTACACAATGTACTTATAATGTATGTGTGTATGCATATTATAACATGCTTAAACTGTCATGGACTAGCCCAAGGTTGTGCTCTAGCCCAACATAGGCCCAACACTATCCCACCCTCCCTTTTTGGTTAGCTTAACACGGCACCCCACCTTAGGTGGAAGAAGAAGATATGCATGGGGAACATAATGGCATACACTTGGCAAGAATACTCTTACCAAGACAAGTCATACCTTTTGCCCTCCTCTCTCTCTCCCCTTTTAGCCGAAAACACACACACATACTCTCACATTCTCTCATGCAATTTAAGCTTGCTTCTCACCTCCCCTTCTCTCTCAATCATATGGCTTAAAGCCATATACATCCAAAAACCAAGTATTAAATCCACCAAGATCCTTGTCTCATCTTTACTACAAATCATTAGTATTATCATTCTCTTGGAATCACTATAAACAAGTCCTAGCCAAATCTTTAAGGCTACGACTTGATTTATAGTAGGGTTTTCTTAATCATCTTGAGTAGATCTCAAATCTCATTGTTCATCTAGATCCTCTTTGGTACTTTTAGTCAAGAAATGTATACACTACATGTTCTTTCATTTATTCATGCATGCATCATCATACATCTTTAAACACAAGTAAATAACATGTTAAAATCAAGATTTGATAAAGCTATGACCATTATAGGTCACGACATATTCATAATAATCATGTTCATGATTTAAAATCTTTTAATAAGAAACTTATGACTTGTATGTTATGTTTTTTTTAAAACTTGATTTAAGAACTATATGAAACCTTTTATAAATCTAAACATTTCATAAGTTACAAATCTTGTTTTATGGGACTTTGGTTAACCAATAACCATAGATCTCATGAAATTAGCTTGTGCAACTTAAAGATCATGAAAACCATGACCTTAAGGGTCACGGCTAATTTAAGTGATTACTATAAGATTGGTTTCTTAATTTTTGAATAATGGAATATAAAATGTAACATGTTAAATGGAATGTTAAAGATCACAAAATATAACTTATGTGTATGAATATAGCCTTGGGTTACTTATGACCTAAAATGAAATAGATGTACATGCATGCTTATGTTAACCATAGATCTAATGATAAAGACTAACTTGAGTATGTTAAACATAAAAACAAGATTATAAAATATTTTGGGAACCTTGGGAAGAGACAATATAGCGGTGGGCTATATGTAGTCACCTTGGTAAAATGGGAACCTTGGAAACATGCATGTCACCTAGATAATCATGATCATATTTTGCAACCATTTACAAGACTTAAAATTTTCTTAAGTGTTCATCTTGGAAATACCAAGATCTAAAAATATATCCGTGAGCTATATATGAGTGTACATGGATCTATGTTTGATTTTTAGGTCTAGACATAGTTTAGATCTTATTTTGGACTTCTGACTTATTTTCTTGATGTATACATAGTTGATCTAATTTTTGTAACACTTATAAATTACATGCAACCTTAAAATGAGACTTGACTTATCTTAATATGCTATAACTAATGTAGGCCGTTGGTTATAAGCTTCTACTAGGGCTTATGACCTACTTGTAACCTTATAACACACCTAGATCTAATTTGGTATAACATATAAAACAAATAGTAAGTTTTCTTCATCTATTTAGATTTAGAACTAAATATCAATAAGCTCATAATAATCTTATAAGAGTATCCTAAGAAGAAACATACATAAAGTATAAAGTAATGTTAATTGTAACACCCCCACAAATGCTATGCGCAGCGGAACTACAACATTGGGTGCTACACAGTATTCATTGCACACAAGATATATCAAACGACTCTAAAAAAAGACGTCAACTTAAAACTTGAATTAAAAATTGTTAGATGATACATGTCCACGGTTTTTACAACCCCACTTGGTACAACAGAGTTTAGCGTTTTGGGTCCCCATGAATCTCGACCCAAGAATTTCAGTTTCACAACAACATAACATTAAAATTAAAAATTGTTTAAGTAGGAAAGGGAGGAAAAACAAGCAGACTCCAAGCCATACACACAACATCCATCCCATGCACGCTCCATGCTACACTTCAGCGGTTACCTGAAACACATGCCAAAATTTGGTCAACGAAAACGTTGAGTGGAATTCATAGGTTTTACAATTCATTTTGAACGTATATAAAATAAAAACCATTCGTGATCATCCATAGACTTGTCGATCAAACAATCTATATTCAGGATACTGACAATTGTGTTTAAGCTCATGACACTAAACCCTTAACTCAATCACCCGCGTAATAATTACCGGCGTGACTCAGATGAAACCATGGCCCCTAATAAGGCATCAGTTGCAATTATACCTTTTCTCTTATCACAAATTATCCGTCCGCAGGGGGTATCAACGTACTAGCCCTCGTCTCGGATAGGGTAGTCAACCCCATAGTACTATCACTTTGTATAAGCGGCTATGTCCCCCTACTCGAGGGCAGGAAAATAGTTAATAGTTCATGAAATTAGGGTCTTTTGCAACTAGGTACTCAACACAATTTCTAAGGCAACATTCGGGTCTAACAATCATTCATGATATACGTTCCTTTTAAAAACTAGCATGCATTTCCCTCGCGGGTAAAACAATTTGAAATAAATATAAGCGAGGCTATAAATTCACACCTTATATATTAAGTAGTCGGTAGTTCGAGAGATGATCACTGACGACGATACGGATGCCCGGGTAAATCAACACCTATCAACAAATAACGCGTAATGAGTAATCTCATTTTAAATACCTTATGGTACTGTATAAAATACATAGATACTAGTCACTTAGGACAATTATAACTCACGCCAAAACAAAACAACAAGCATCACTCATTTTACACCATTCGTTCTTATTATTTACGTTATCCATTTTTATTTATTTTCGCCGGTACTTACCGAAAGTACGGGCTGTTTTACTATACTTAACCATTCTTATAAAATTTGACAAAATTCTCAAAAATACTATAAGACCTGTAGATAACACATTTTAAATCCCAATAAAATTTTTTACTTCTACGAACCGTTACTCAACGCTTTTCCAAAAACTACATTTTCCGGGCTGAAATTGTACTTCGACCAACTTGACCTCTTTGACCTATTTGAAATGCACCTTTGACTTCTTTGACTCCTAATTCCACTTATAGACTCAATTACACAGGTTTGTGACCAAAATTTGACCCTTGACCTTTTACCAATTCATACTTGTGGTCCTCGGGATTTGACTAAAACTATACATAAATTCGGATTATGAAAGTTCTCGTCTCCCGGTACACGATCTTTAAAACCTCATAACTTTTAGCTCGTTTTGAGTCACGAGCTCTACCTTATACCAAATTAAAGCTAAGAAGACCCTCTATGACTACATTTAGTTATCTAGACCTGTAGGAAAAATTATTTTTATGAAAAGGCCTTAAACTTTCTGCCTAAATTTGACCATACCAAAATCATACTTAAGCTCGATTCCAAACCTATTAATCATTACTAGGATTCATCCTAAGCATTCCTAATCACAACCAAACACTAATTTCAGTCCTAACCCCTATTGATCAACAACCTCATTATCTAAAAATCAAAAAAAACAACATGCAATCACATGTACCCATCTAAAACACCAATAAACACAATGCTAAACATAAAACCAATGCTCAAAATCATCAACCACCATGGCTCCCCAAACACCCCCTTGTGCCGTGGAGTTTGGGTGACCAAATCACCACAACCAAATTAATTTTGGTGGGTTTTATTAGTGATTATACTCACACTATACATGAATTTAACATGCATCAATCCAATTGACCTCAAAAACGAATTTGAATGATCTTGAAAATTTTTGGAAAAATTTTGTTAATGCATGTTTAATTTAACCATGGATTAACACTCACCAATGGATTTTAGAAGGTGGTCTAAGGTTAGTTTTTGTCAAAACTCAAAAAAATGGTGGATGGTGGTGGTTTTGGTGGTGTAGCCGTCGGCTAGAGGGAGAGAGGAAGAGAGTGTTTGATTTTTTTTTTGTTAAAGTGTTTGTATGTGTTTGTGTTTGTCCTTTTTGTGAGAATTGGGAGGGGCCAAAGTGTATTTTTGGCTTTCTTTTGGCCTCAAGTAAAAACGTCATTAAAACTTTGCGGGATCGACTCACTAGTCAATTTAGAAAATTTTACGGGAGTCGGAAATCATCCCGAACACTCTAAAATACTTTTGGGATACTTTAAATGTACTCGGAAGGCTATAAAACTCACCCGACTCAACTTAACATGAACCGTAAGTAAAATTCTCGAAAAATTACATTATCGATAATCGTCAATAATTATAGAAATTTGGGCATCCCTCGGGATCGTAATCGTCATCGTCCTTCTTGAATCGTCAATCGTAAAAATTATAACCTCGAACATCGGCTTTAACCAATATACTTATAAATATAGAAATTAAAATTTATTAAAAATTTCAAAAATTAGCGTAATTTAGGGTAACGTTAATGACCTCGGTTCTAGGGTGTCACATCCACCCCTCCTTAAAGAGAGCGACGTCCCGGCGCTCGCCTCTTCTTGTACTCACATTTCGTTCTGCTGGAACAGATGAGGATACCTTTCCTTGAAAAAGTCCTCACGTTCCCAAGTGTATTCCGGTCCACGCTTAGAATTCCATCGAACCTTCACAATAGGAATTCTACTACGCTTCAGCCTCTTGACCTCTCGGTCCATAATTTCCACAGGTTCTTCCACAAAATGCATTTTGTCGTCCAGTCGAATCTCGTCCAAAGGAATCACCAATTCCTTATCCGCCAAACTCTTCTTCAGGTTCGATACGTGAAACGTGTCGTGAATAGCACTAAGCTCGCTCGGCAATTCTAACTTATACGCTACTGGTCCAATTCGTTCAACGATCTTAAATGGTCCAATATACCTCGGACTCAACTTTCCTTTCTTCCCAAAACGAATTACACCCTTCCACGGCGATACCTTGAGCATAACCATATCTGCAACTTCAAACTCCAACGGTTTCCTTCTGTTATCGGCATAACTCTTCTGTCGGCTTCTCGCAGCAAGTAGTCGGTTCTTGATTTGCACAATCTTCTCTGTCGTTTCTAAAACCATTTCGGGTCCAGTCAATTGACTTTCTCCTACTTCACTCCAACACACAGGCGATCTACACTTCCTTCCATACAATGCTTCGAACGGTGCTGCCTTGATACTCGCATGATAACTATTATTATACGAAAACTCCACCAGAGGCAAGTGGCGTTCCCAACTTCCTCCAAAATCAATCACGCATGCTTGGAGCATTTCCTCCATCGTCTGAATAGTTCGTTCACTCTGGCCGTCAGTTTCCGGGTGATAAGCCGTACTTAAACTCAATTCAGTGCCCATCGCACGTTGAAGCGATTTCCAAAATTCTGAAGTAAATCTACTATCGCGATCCGAAATGATCGATAACGGCACTCCATGTCTGCAGACGATCTCTTTCACGTACACACTGGCGAGCTTTTCCATGCTGTCCGTCTTCTTCATAGGTAAGAAATGAGCAGATTTCGTTAATCTATCCACTATTCCCCATATCATATCACATCCACTAGGAGTTCTAGGTAAACCCGTCACGAAATCCATAGCGATTTTCTCCCATTTCCATTCTGGGATCTCTGGTTGTACCAACAATCCAGATGGTTTCTTATGTTCTGCTTGAACCTTCGCGCAAGTCAAACACTTACTAACGTAACGAGCAATATCCGCCTTCATATTCGGCCACCAATAAACTTTCTTCAGGTCGTGATACATTTTATCCGATCCAGGATGTATCGAATACTTCGACTTATGAGACTCGTTCATAACCAATTCTCGAACTCCAGGCTTTCCTTCCTCAGATGAACACAATGGTAACCAAATCCGATTCTCAAAATATCTCAGTCCGTCTGACCTAATCACGAAAAGAGGTTTCAACATTCGTCCCAAGTTCTCAGCTTCAACATTCCCTTTCATTAGTCCTCTCTCTTGAGCCTTTAGTATAGTTTCGGTTAAGTCAACGCTCTCGGTCATCACCAAAGCTCTGACCCTCAAAGGTTTCTCCCGTTCCTTCCTACTCAGTGCATCCGCTACAACATTCGCCTTGCCAGGGTGGTAGCGAATTTCGCAGTCGTAATCACTCAGTAGTTCAACCCATCGTCTCTGTCGCATATTCAACTCCTTTTGATCTAAAATGTGTTGCAAACTCTTGTGGTCAGTGAATACAACACACTTCGTCCCATACAAATAGTGTCTCCACAACTTCAATGCAAAAACTACAGCTCCTAATTCCAAATCGTGCGTCGTGTAGTTCTCCTCATTCTTCCTCAGTTGCCTCGACGCGTAAGCTATCACCTTTTCACGTTGCATCAATACCGCTCCATAACCCTTACGAGATGCATCACAATACACTACAAAGTCTTCGGTTCCTTCAGGCAATGACAATATCGGTGCGGAACATAACTTGTCCTTGAGCGTTTTGAAAGCGAGTTCTTCCTCATTTCCCCATTCATACACCCTATTCTTTTCGGTAAGCCTTGTCAATGGTTTTGCAATCAACGAAAATCCTTCAATGAACCTTTGATAATACCCAGCTAAACCAAGGAATTGTCGAACTTCAGTCGGCGTCGTCGGTGCCGACCATTCCCTGATCGCTTCGACCTTGGCAGGATCCACGCGAACTCCCTTGCTATCAATCACGTGACCTAGGAACTGCACGGATTCTAACCAAAACTCACACTTCGAGAACTTCGCATACAGCTTCTCCTTCTTTAACAACTCCAAAATCTTCCTCAGGTGCTTCTCGTGCTCCTCCTTACTCTTAGAGTAAATAAGTATATCATCGATGAAAACAATAACAAACTTATCTAGATACGGCTTGCACACGCGATTCATGAGGTCCATGAATACAGCAGGCGCGTTCGTCAACCCAAACGGCATCACTCGAAATTAAAAGTGTCCATACCGCGTACGAAAGGCAGTTACAGGAATATCCTCCTCTCTTACACGCAGTTGATGATACCCTGATCTTAAATCGATCTTTGAGTATACACTGGAACCTTGCAATTGATCAAACAAATCATCAATCCTCGGCAATGGGTACCGATTCTTAACCGTCAGCTTATTGAGTTCCCTATAGTTAATACACATCCGAAATGAACCATCTTTCTTCTTCACAAACAACACTGGCGCTCCCCAAGGTGATGAGCTCGGCCTAATAAATCCCTTGTCCATCAATTCCTTCAGTTGGTCCGATAACTCCTTTAACTCAGATGGTGCTAAGCGATAAGGTGCACGCGCGACCGGCGCAGCTCCTGGCACCAAATCAATTCGAAACTCGACCTCACGGGTGGGTGGTAAACCCGGCAACTCGTCTGGAAAAACATCCGGATATTCGCAGATAACAGGTACCTCTTCAATCCTCGCCTCTAAATCACCATCACTCGAAACTTGTGCCAAAAACACATCGCATCCGCTCTCTACATACTTCATCATTTTCAAACAGGAAATCACTTTCAAACGAGAAGTGCATTCGTCTCCCTTCACCGTCAAGACTTTATTCCTCAACGGAATCTGAACTAATCTCTCGCCACAGACGATCATAGCACTGTGCGCCATTAGCCAATCCATTCCCACAATCACGTCAAACGATCCTAGCTCTATAGGCATCAAGTCGATTTTAAAAGCGTAATTTCCTAACTTCAAGGTACACCCTTTCAGTATAGAATTCGTACTAACAATTTTTCCATCGGCTAACTCAACGTTATAACTAGTCGCTAACAACACCAGTTTTCTATCGATATGACGACTAAATTTAACATCTACAAAACTCTTGTCGGAGCCAGAATCAAACAAAATACTAGCATAACAAGCGTCTAGCAAAAACGTACCGGTAACCACGTTAGGACCCTGTGGTTTATCAGCCGTCCCTACTTGATACACGGCAGCAGCGTTGTTACCTCCCCGCTTGTTTCCTGCCTTCGGGCAATTCACTTGCATATGGCCTCTCTCTCCACATCCAAAACATCCTCTCATTCTGATAGCATTCGCCCTAGTGGCTACTCCTCCCGTTCGGCAACCAGACGTCCTATGACCTGCTTTTCCACATTTTCCGCATGCAGGCGGGCAATTCCCGACATGGTACAAATTGCACCTACCACAATGGGGATTCACTTTTACTCCTCTGGGGTTCGTCACTGCCCTCATCCCTTCATTCCTTCGTTGGTTAAACTGCTGATTGCGGTTCTGACCATGGTTGTTTCGATTTCCACCTCGGTTCTGGCCCTGGGATTGATTGCTTTGTGCCGCTTCCCATTTCCTCTTGTTCCCTTCAGCAATGGAGTTCTGCTTGTCCTGGAGCTTGACGTCCATCAATGCGTGAGCCATCTGGACCGCTTCATCAAACGACCCAGGTTTTGACGAAGTCGTCTCACCCTTGATATTACTAGATAAACCTTTGATGTACTGCTTCATCTTCTTGGCATCATTGGCAAAAACGTCTGGACACAAAAGGCTTAATTCATTAAACCTCCTGGTGTAAGCAGCGATATCATTGTTCTTCAAGGTCAAGTGCCTCAACTCATCTTCCAATTGACCCAATTCCTCTTCCGGGCAAAACTTCTTAGTCAACAGAGCTTTTGTCGCAGTCCACGTCCTTGCATTCGCTACAGCCAATCCAACAGTGGCTACTTGGGTGTTCCACCAACTTAACGCATCATCAAGAAACGTAGCAGCCGCAAACTTCACCTTGTCCGCTTCTGCACAACCGCTGATTTCGAAAGTACTTTCAACCTTTTCCAACCATCTTCTAAGTTCTAGAGCTCCACCCGTTCTACGAAATTGCATGGGACCGCATTTCATAAAACTAGAATAGGTACACACTCTCGGGGCTTGCTGTCTCCCCGCGTTTCTACCCTGGTCCTGATTTCTCCCGGCTCGGTCTGCTTCTAGCGCATTTGCTATAGCTTCCTGAATCATTGTGTTTACACGATCGGCGGTTAACTTTGGAGGCATGGTGTTATCGAATATCTCTTTCTGCAAGACAGGGAAAATAGAAAAACAATGTAAGTATACATATCAAGATTAAGATGGATTTCTCTTTCAAGACATAATATAAATACAACGACACATCACTATAGAGTTACTAATATTCATCAATTCACATCACAAAAGATCAAATTTAAGACATATCACAGATCATGAAAGGTAACATGGATTGTATTGATAATTAACCAAAATTGTGACAAGTATTGCCACTACAATCGTTCACCACAAAACTTAAGTCCTCAAGTTTTTCGTCATAATGCCATCATACAAAAGTCTAAAACAGTTCTATTACAATGATCAAAGAAAAAATAAAAGACAAGCAACTAGGCATGTGGTGATCCACACGGCCTCTTGGATGGCGGTTCGTCATCATCTTCCTCGGGTTCCTCATCGCTATCGTCCTCGTCCACATCATCCATTTTTCTCTTTCCTTTATCATCCGGCCCACATTCCGTCTCCTTTTTCGTCCCTGATGTAGACCCACACTCAATCGCTACCTGACTTCCCACAGTAATACAAGCACCTCTAGTAGGCGGCTGAATCATGTAGTCATTAGCCTCCATCTCCAAATCGTCCACGAATCTCCAATCTGGGGGCAATGATGCTCTCACTCGATGCTCCCAACTCTGCATCCTTGACAACCTCACTTGATCTTCCCTAACACGGTCAAGACTAGCGCTCAAATTTGCAACCATCGATCTTAGACTGTTGATGTCACTTTTGTTTACATTTTCATCATACTCAATTCTTGCAGTCCTTTCCAACAGTCTTTGGTCTACCCTTTCATTCTCGTCGAATCTACTGATCACCCTTGATTCCACTATGTACCGCATGCACATCGATTCGTCTCAGCTTGTCCTTCAGTTGCTGTTCCAACACTTCCCCCTTCGCGACCTACAACGTAATCGTTTCCATTATCATTAGGCGGTACCTCGGCCATTCCTGCAATAACAGCGAATTTTGGAGGGTACATAAGTAATTATACAATATTTATAAATACATGCATGCAAATGCAATGCAAAGGTGGTACATATGCCCGAAATGTAATAATATGATGCTCATGCATGATTAATACAAAAATTACGATGTCGGATATTCCACGTATAATTTCAACGTCTACATATAGTAATTTCCATACTTACGTAATAATTACCCACATATATACTTCAACTCAAAAGTATACGTCAAATGCCATGAATACAAAAATAAATCTTACCGGAGCCATGCAGGATAGTTGTGTGTGCTTGGACCATTTCTTACGACACCAAAAGTTATAGTTTAGGATTTTCAAAAACGACCTAGTTCTCTATAACTCATGGCTTTGATTACCAATCTGTAACACCCCCACAAATGCTATGCGCAGCGGAACTACAACATTGGGTGCTACACAGTATTCATTGCACACAAGATATATCAAACGACTCTAAAAAAAGACGTCAACTTAAAACTTGAATTAAAAATTGTTAGATGATACATGTCCACGGTTTTTCCAACCCCACTTGGTAAAACAGAGTTTAGCGTTTTCGGTCCCCATGAATCTCGACCCAAGAATTTCAGTTTCACAACAACATAACATTAAAATTAAAAATTGTTTAAGTAGGAAAGGGAGGAAAAACAAGCAGACTCCAAGCCATACACACAACATCCATCCTATGCACGCTCCATGCTACACTTCAGCGGTTACCTGAAACACATGCCAAAATTTGGTCAACGAAAACGTTGAGTGGAATTCATAGGTTTTACAATTCATTTTGAACGTATATAAAATAAAAACCATTCGTGATCATCCATAGACTTGTCGATCAAACAATCTATATTCAGGATACTGACAATTGTGTTTAAGCTCATGACACTAAACCCTTAACTCAATCACCCGCGTAATAATTACCGGCGTGACTCAGATGAAACCATGGCCCCTAATAAGGCATCAGTTGCAATTATACCTTTTCTCTTATCACAAATTATCCGTCCGCAGGGGGTATCAACGTACTAGCCCTCGTCTCGGATAGGGTAGTCAACCCCATAGTACTATCACTTTGTATAAGCGGCTATGTCCCCCTACTCGAGGGCAGGACAATAGTTAATAGTTCATGAAATTAGGGTCTTTTGCAACTAGGTACTCAACACAATTTCTAAGGCAACATTCGGGTCTAACAATCATTCATGATATACGTTCCTTTTAAAAACTAGCATGCATTTCCCTCGCGGGTAAAACAATTTGAAATAAATATAAGCGAGGCTATAAATTCACACCTTATATATTAAGTAGTCGGTAGTTCGAGAGATGATCACTGACGACGATACGGATGCCCGGGTAAATCAACACCTATCAACAAATAACGCGTAATGAGTAATCTCATTTTAAATACCTTACGGTACTGTATAAAATACATAGATACTAGTCACTTAGGACAATTATAACTCACGCCAAAACAAAACAACAAGCATCACTCATTTTACACCATTCGTTCTTATTATTTACGTTATCCATTTTTATTTATTTTCGCCGGTACTTACCGAAAGTACGGGCTGTTTTACTATACTTAACCATTCTTATAAAATTTGAAAAAATTCTCAAAAATACTATAAGACCTGTAGATAACACATTTTTAATCCCAATAAAAGTTTTTACTTCTACGACCCGTTACTCAACGCTTTTCCAAAAACTACATTTTCCGGGCTGAAATTGTACTTCGACCAACTTGACCTCTTTGACCTATTTGAAATGCACATTTGACTTCTTTGACTCCTAAGTCCACTTATAGACTCAATTACACAGGTTTGTGACCAAAATTTGACCCTTGACCTTTTACCAATTCATACTTGTGGTCCTCGGGATTTGACTAAAACTATACATAAATTCGGATTATGAAAGTTCTCGTCTCCCGGTACACGATCTTTAAAACCTCATAACTTTTAGCTCGTTTTGAGTCACGAGCTCTACCTTATACCAAATTAAAGCTAAGAAGACCCTCTATGACTACATTTAGTTATCTAGACCTGTAGGAAAAATTATTTTTATGAAAAGGCCTTAAACTTTCTGCCTAAATTTGACCATACCAAAATCATACTTAAGCTCGATTCCAAACCTATTAATCATTACTAGGCTTCATCCTAAGCATTCCCAATCACAACCAAACACTAATTTCAGTCCTAACCCCTATTGATCAACAACCTCATCATCTAAAAATAAAAAAAAACAACATGCAATCACATGTACCCATCTAAAACACCAATAAACACAATGCTAAACATAAAACCAATGCTCAAAATCATCAACCACCATGGCTCCCCAAACACCCCCTTGTGCCGTGGGGTTTGGGTGACCAAATCACCACAACCAAATTAATTTTGGTGGGTTTGATTAGTGATTATACTCACACTATACATGAATTTAACATGCATCAATCCAATTGACCTCAAAAACGAATTTGAATGATCTTGAAAATTTTTGGAAAAATTTTGTTAATGCATGTTTAATTTAACCATGGATTAACACTCACCAATGGATTTTAGAAGGTGGTCTAAGGTTAGTTTTTGTCAAAACTTAAAAAAATGGTGGATGGTGGTGGTTTTGGTGGTGTAGCCGTCGGCTAGAGGGAGAGAGGAAGAGAGTGTTTGATTCTTTTTTTGTTAAAGTGTTTGTATGTGTTTGTGTTTGTCCTTTTTATGAGAATTGGGAGGGGCCAAAGTGTATTTTTGGCTTTCTTTTGGCCTCAAGTAAAAACGTCATTAAAACTTTGCGGGATCGACTCACTAGTCAATTTAGAAAATTTTACGGGAGTCGGAAATCATCCCGAACACTCTAAAATACTTTTGGGATACTTTAAATGTACTCGGAAGGCTATAAAACTCACCCGACTCAACTTAACATGAACCGTAAGTAAAATTCTCGAAAAATTACATTATCGATAATCGTCAATAATTATAGAAATTTGGGCATCCCTCGGGATCGTAATCCTCATCGTCCTTCTTGAATCGTCAATCGTAAAAATTATAACCTCGAACATCGGCTTTAACCAATATACTTATAAATATAGAAATTAAAATTTATTAAAAATTTCAAAAATTAGCGTAATTTAGGGTAACGTTAATGACCTCGGTTCTAGGGTGTCACATTAATGGACTAATTAAGTCCATACAATGTTAATCTAAAACTAAATGGACCCAAAAAGCCTATTTGATAAATATTAGTAACTTAAATGGACCTAAGATTACACTTAGGCCCATTTAACTAGTTAAAGGACTTAAAAATGTATTTAACCCAATAAATGATTTAAAGGCCCATTTAAAGAAATTAGTGGACTTGGAATATATTCAAACCCACTAAAATAGCCCATTAGATGTTTAGCCCATTTAATAAGCCCATATAAAGTTTGAATGTTAAAATAAAAGTTTTTATAATGAAATACAACTTATAAAAACTTTTTGGATGAAAATGACTATTTATAAAACTTATGGACTAAAACAGTAACTTATGAAACTTGTTTTGATAAACTAGTAAGCAGAAGGACTGATAATGTAAATATCCAAAAGTCTAGGGTTTAATAATTACTATCCGTGACAAATTAAATCCTAGGGACCATTTTGGGAAGTTTCTAAAAGTTATTTATCATTTTAAAACCCTAAGGACTATTTTTGTAATTTACCGAAACTTAAAGAAACCCTAGGGGCTGTTTTTGTAATTCTAATAAAGTTACAAAACCTAGAAATAACTAGGGGGACCAAATCTGCCATAAGCCGAAACTTTAACAAACCCTAGGTACTAAATATGTAAAATCCGAAAGTTTCACTTGTTTAAAAATATAGAGGGACTAGTTTTGCCATATCCCGAAACATTACCAAACCCTAACCCTAAAATCTATTTTAATTAAAACAAAACATAATTAAAATACTTAGACCATAAGAATTAAGGTATCATTTCTTAAGTTTAAATTATTTTATAAATATTAAACTAATTTATGGAAACTTTAAAGTTAAATAAAATATTATATTTGTTTTTTAAAATAAAATATTTATATTTACTTTAGGAAATAATTGTATAAACATTTATGAATATGTATTACTCATACATAAACTCATATACTTTTAGAAATAAAATTATATGAACGTTAATTAAATTGAATGTTACTACGTAAATATATTATAAGTAAAACCCCTTATGTTTACTTAAATATAGAACTTGTTCATAAATTTAATTGGATGTTATTGATACAAGTACTATAAGCATAGATTAATATATTAAGTGAAACATTTTCTTTTATGTTTACTTAAATGTAAAACTTAATTGTAAGTTAAATGATTACTATAAATACATGTATGCTAACTGATATTAATAGTTAAACATTTTATGTTTACTTAGAAATGAAACTTATATAAATAAGTTTTAATGAATATAGATGCTAGTTGAACTACGGTTATTTAGATAAATACCATAGCATAAATGAACTGAGTAAAATATGTATAAGCATACATATATGTTCTTTGTACTATCTATTAAGACTGTACTATCTGATTAGGCATAACTTTGGCGTGAAATTTAATTGGATATTCGTACTAAACAGTAATTGCCTACTCTGAGGTGAGTTTACAGCCCCATATAAACTTTTGATAAAACTTTCCCTTTTGGGAAAGAAAATACTCAAACATATAATGGACACAACTGGATTGTATAAACTTGATTATGATTGATTATTATTGAAACAGTTAAATTGTTGTAAATCGCCCGAACATTATAAATAGATCTATTAGGGATTGACCATCCCCGTCTGGGTGAATCATGCTCACTGTGCCTTGGCCGGGACAACAGACGTATACCATGTTGGAACTAGAATGGGTGTCTTTTTGTAAGACACTACGTCCTCATCTATTGAGGACTATGGAGGTTAATCTTCAGTTTCTAATAATAAACAAATGTTATCCACATTTTAGTAAGAATGCTTTGTGCATTATTACTTCTATGATTATTGTATGTCCAAACTAATTAATTGTTAAAATCTGGAAATTCACCAACTTTATGTTGACCCCCGTTAGTATGTTTTGCACAAGAATATGAAGTTAGTACGTGGTGTGTGCATGGTCTCCAGCATCTTAGAAATCTGCATCATAGGACTCGTCAGGTGTTCTATTTGGGAAACAAAAACAATCACCTACTGACATGTTTAAGACAATTTTTATTTATTTGTTTAAATAAACATGTAATCTGATTTGACTAACTCTTTATCTTTTGCTCTATGGACTATATGCTATCGATCCACCCTTGTGACATCTCCGTGGATACTTCCGCATATTTTGACCCTACTCGGGGTGTCACAGTCGAGTAAAGAGAACGGGTTTACCCGCGAAATCTTGTCAAGGAGATTTTTAATTAAATCTACCTGCCACAAGTATGATATTTAATATCGTCCAACGGTCTTCATCGACCGGAGGTAAAATGCTACCGAAATAGAATGAAATGTTCAGAGCAATTTCGTTTGTGTCTACTTATATTGAAGCATTTGAAGACGGTGGCATTGCGGAATCCGAGAAGAATTCGTCCCCGCATGCTTATACTTTATGCACTTAATACTTCATCTAATTCTAGAAATCCTTAAAGTCAAGTCTTCCGCTGTATCGAACTCTGAAGCTTTCAAGAATTATGAAGGTATAAGTATGTGGGACATGCGGTCACAAGAAGGCCAAAATCACAGGTGATGGATGCACAAGATCAAGGCAAAAGATTAATGCTAAAGATTGATATCAAAGATCACATCAGCATGTTCACCAGAAAAGAAAAAGAAAAGAAAGACGAAGACTACGAGCTCAAGACAAGCATAGTATGCTAGGTTTATTTTATTATTGTAACTTGGGTAACGCCCTTTTTGGAGTGACCTCCCTTAGTGGGAGATTATTGGAAATACGTTTTACGTATTAGAAAGGATCGGTCACTCCAACAATAGTCTAAGTAATAGCTCGTACTTTAGTTTTTTACTAATATTAAACAATTAAGGCCATGCCAAGCCTACAACATGTTGTAGGCCGGCCCAACTTGTAAGCCTAAGCCCATCTCATGGGCTTGGGTATATAAACCCTATCCTTAGATGGAGAGGGTGGTGGCTTTCATTCATATTTACACATAGTTATTCACTTTCTCTCTCTAGAAGTGTGTGGGAAATCATCTATCTTTCTATCTCTTTCTCTCTCTAAACATAAGCAAGATTTACAATATCCTACATTTCCAACTTTACGGAATTGAAACATTTTCACTTTGCGGAATTGTTACATTTCAAGGTATTGCGGAATTATGCTTAGTGTTTGATTGCGGAATTGAAACCATTCCAGCACTGCGGAATTGTGTCAATTTCACTTTGCGGAATTATACATTTTGCAGAATTGCGGAATCTTACACCTTAGAATATTGTGGAATCTTGTACTTGAGTAGATTGCGAAATTATTGCAAATTATTGAGGAATCGTCACATGATTACGGAATTATATAACTTTAAGGATTGCGGAATTAAATCACCTAATCATTGCGAAATTGTTGGAATTTTTCAAGATTTTTGATAAACGTGATTTAGAAAATATCGTGATAAATTTTGTAGTGGAATTTTTGGTTTCTCAAGAAGACAATTTTAAGGGATTTTAACATAGTTTCTCGACTTCAACACACGACAACAAGCATATTTACTTTCTCTCATAGTTTGATCAACATTTGAAAATATTTACTTGTCGAAATGGAGTACACTTCTCTTACGGATAAGTCCATCCTCTCGGGTACGGATAATCGTCCACCAATGTTAGTGAAAACTATGTACGAGGATTGGGCTTCCCACATGGAACTTTATATGTTGAATAAAGATAACGGACATCTCATTTGGGCATCGGTGCTCAATGGACCATTGGTATATGGTATTGTGACGGAAGGTGTAGTTACTCGTCCTCGCACAACGGGTGAATTGACCGAAGATATGAAGATTCAAGACAAATGTGATAAGTATGCCACAAACATCATTCTCCAAGCCCTTCCTCCAGATGTCTACAAACTCATCAGCAAACATAAAGTTGCCAAAGAGTTATGGGATAGAATTCGTGTTCTAATGCAAGGTACCTCGTTAACTAAACAGAATTTGAGAGTGTAAGCTATATGATACGTTTTATAAGTTTGCCTATGTTCCTGGGGAGACTCTCAATGATTACTATTTGAGATTAACTCTTTTGATGAATGAGCTCAATATCTATGGCCTGGCAATTCCTACGTTTCAATTAAACACCAAGTATTTGAACACTCTCCCTTCTGAATGGAGCAAGTACGTGATGGCTGTTAAATTGGCTAAGGATTTGAATCAAACAAACGTGGATCAACTTCAAGCTTTTCTTCAACAACATGAATGCCACGTGATCGAGGCTCGGTTGTCTACACCACAAGTTCGTGATCCACTTGCCATGTATGCTTCTCAACAAATGACCCCCCAACAAAACATGGCTTTCGCTTATCAACAACCATCATACTTGCAGCAGCCACAACAACACACCTATCAGCAACCACAACAACCATCTTATCAACCACTAATGATGCAACAGCAAGCATTTCAACGAAGTGTTCATCAACAGTCTTTTCCACAACAACCAACACATCAGGCATCTCAATCACAAGCTATCATTTCTCCAATTGGCTATACTCCTCAGCAAGGATATTTTCCAATTGAAGCACCACAAGCACAAGCCTTCTACTCCAATGAACTTCCACCAATTCAACCACCGGTCTTTACTCCAAATGATACGCCTACTGATGTATTAAACCATCTCACTGCCTACTTGCCAAAACTTGTTGCTACTAGAGGTTTTCCACCAACGAACAATCAGCTCCGCACCTCTTCAAATCCTCGACAACAAGCCACTGTTCAAGATGGTCAAGTGACGGTGCAACCCATTCAAGGAAGGTAAAATTTATATGGATCCACTATAAGAACCATGAATGCTCAAGCTGTGAATTCTCAAGCTAATGAAAATGGAAGAACTATTGGTCCACAAAAGGTTGTGACTTGCTACAATTGTAGATGACTAGGTCATATGGCTAGGGAATGTACTCGGCCAAAAAGGAGAAGGGACGCAACGTGGTTTCGTGAGAAGATGTATCTGGTCGATGCTCATTCAAAGGGAAAGATCTTGGATTCAGAGGAATTAGCATTTCTTTCAGACCCAGGGGCAACAGATAATGAAGGCATTGCAGTCGTCTCTACTTCTAATGCGGCATATCAAGCAGATGATCTTGATGCATATGATTCAGATTGTGATGACATTCACTCAGCCCAAGTTGCACTCGTTGCTAATCTCTCTCACTACGGTTCTGATGTCGTTAGTGAGGTACCTACCACATCTAATAATGTTCATGATAATCCACATCATGTTGAACATGAAAATGACAACCTCGAACAGCATTCGGGAACTAGTAACTCAAATGATGCGGTATCCAATCCAACACATTCGAGTGAACCTCAACCAAATGCTACGACGGGTATGGAATCTTATGATCAACGTGATTTGGTAATGGTGCCTAAACATATTATTGAAAACATGAATGCGGTTGTTCGACAAACCATAGATATGAATGCCAACCTAACCGCTAAGCTTGCGCTGTATAAGGAAAAGGTCAAAACTTTTGAAATGGTCCCTCAAGTAGAGAAAATAACGTGTTCTGAATTTGACCAATTTTGTTTTGAAAAGATTAAACACTTAAAAGAAATAGAATCATTAAAAGCTAATCTTTCCAATGAATTAAAAGAAAAAGCGTCGGTTGTAAATGATTTTTAGAAACTTAAATTGGATTTCAAAACTCTCGAGTCTAAAAAGTTTGAATCAGAAATCAATGCTACCAAACTTCTTAAATTCAAAGAACAACATCTTTTAAAACAATACGCTTCCACAGAAAAGGTTCATCTTTTAACTAAATCATTTAAAGAACTCGAACTTAAGCGTCTTCAAGATTTACTACCTAATCTCGGTTATGCAATTCAAACTCAGGAATATATTCCTTGTCTTTATGATGTGACCATAATTGTAAAATCGAAAGAAGCACCTTATGTTCGTAGTACTGAGGAGACATAGTCACTTACGGAACAAACTCATTCTAAAATGCTTTCAAAATTCCGTAAGCTTGATTATGTTCAACATAATAAAGATCAATTTAACAAAAAGACACGTATTTTTTTATAAAAGGAATTAGCTTAATTATCAGCTGTTGTGCCCCAAAGTTTGTCAAATGAAAACCTTCCTAGTACGTCTCCTACACTTGTCAAAAAGGATTTAAGTAAGGTAATTCCACCGACAAGTAAGGTGTCAGATAGCTTAAATGCGTTGCACCAACACTTTGCCGATTTTGACAAGGTCATTAGGGAACGTACGACGGATTTAGCCATAACGGAAGGTGAATGGAATTTTAAGCACACTAGAGCTGCGTTTCGAGACGAAATTGTTCTGTTTGTAAACAATATTAAATCTTGTTTTAGCAATATTGATCAAGATTTGGTTTTGGAAATTGATGAACTTAAACGTGTTTTCAATGAAATGGATGATGCTTATGAAAATGGTTTAATTGAAATAGAACAACTTTCACGTAAAAATGATCAGCTTCTGAAGCAAGTGATGTCGCATGATATTGTTTCCGTCTGTGTGAATAAAAGTGTTGATAAAGATTCTATTGTGCATAATGTTGAATCTGTGGATAATGTGGTAGATAGTACTTGTCACAAATCTAACGTTGAATTTTTAAAGCTTCAAGATTCGTATTCTTCGCTTTCAAAACATTTTGATGAGATTCAAACACATTGTATTTCACTTGAATGCAAGCAACAATTTATTCAAGAAATCTTTGAAACGTCACTAGAAGGTGTTAATATCGATGATGCAAATTTTCAAAAGAATTTTCGATTGAATTTACAATCAAAACAGCGTCAGCCAAGTGACAAGGTTGCTAAATCATTGCCGATAGACATAGAGGAATCTAAGGAGATTAACTGTGTGCAAGTATTTGAGGCTGTTGAGAATTTTAAACTTGATCTAGATAATCGAGTTTCCAAGATTTTGTCCAAAGCTGATAACTTAAAACAGAAAAATACACAACTCTTCGATTTAGTAAAGCCCGCATGTGCTTATACAACTACACATAATCAATCATTGATTGAACGATTGAATCGAAAGTCGGTGGAAATATCTTATTTGAGGGAACAAATTTGTGATAAAAATCTGGCTTTGATTGAGTTAAAGGAAACACTTCGTACCCTAAAAGGTAAGTATGTTGTGGATAACGTAGCCACTGTCTCAGCACCGTCCTCTAGTGCAATCAAAAGGAACCTCATTACCGTCACGCCATTTAACAAGGGCCCTAGGACTAAACCATCTAAGACGTCGGTCACTAAAGTTAAGGCAAAATCAAAACCAGCTTCTAATATTCCTGTGTTGCCTTCTATAGGAGTAAGCACCACTACTAAGGCTCAAAGATCTAAACTTAAAAGAAACAAGAAGAATGACAGGATCTTGCCCTCATCTAGTAGTCAAGTGAAGAAGAAAGTAGAACCCCACCCAAGGAATGTTATTTCTGTTTTGAATAAAAAGAATCATGTAGCTAAACCTAAAGGCTCTGCGGTTGTGTAGCATTCTAAGCCTACTATGATTTTTAATTTGAAATGTTGGAATTGCAATGAATGTATGTTTTCTAGTCGTCGTGATTCTTGCCTTATTGACCATGTGAATGACATGAGCCCGGAAAAATGGTTTAGAATGGAAACCGACCGGGAAAGTGTTAACCCACGTTGGTTGGTTGTGGCGCCCCACTGGTAGAACTTTCACTATAGTAGGAAATGCGTTCCCTTTAGCTAGGATCACTCCCACTAAAGTGAAGAAAGCGTGCTCTTTAATTAGGAGTACCAAGGCTACCAAAACAGAAGCGTGTCCTTTAACTAGGAACACCGACACTACTGTAGGAACCAAGTTCCCTTTAAATAGGTCTACTCCCACTGTAGTGCCCGCTAATACTCCAAAACCTCAGAAAGTTGGAACTATAAAACCTGTTAATGGTAAAACTCACACTAGAAAACGCAGGAAATCTAAGGATAACAAAAATGTTAGCAATTCTGATAATATTATATTTGTATCTGCTAACACTCAGGAACCAATAGTTTCCAATGCATTGTCTACTGTTGTTATTGAAAACAAGTGGTCCAAATTGTTCTCTGGTATTTGGACTCTGGTTGCTCCAAGCATATGACCGGAGATCTCTCTCAACTCAGAAATTTCGTCAGCAAGTTTCTTGGTACGGTTCGATTTGGTAATGATCATATTGCAAAGATAATGGGATACGGTGAATATTATATTGGGAATGTTATAATTTCAAGAGTATATTATGTGGAAGGTCTCGGCCACAACTTATTATCTGTGGGACAATTTTGTGATGCAAACCTAGAAGTTGCTTTTCGAGAGCATACCTGCTTCATTCGTAATTGGAAGGGGTTGATTTATTGAAAGGTACTCGAGGGAATAATTTGTACACTTTGTCACTACAAGATATGATGGCCGCTTCTCCCGTATGTCTTCTCTCCAAAGCATCAAAGACTAAGTCATGGTTATGGCATCGACGATTATCTCATCTTAACTTTGACGCTATTAATCATTCGGCGAAAAACGAACGTGTTCGTGGTCTTCCTAAACTTACATTTCACAAGGATCATTTGTGTTCCGCGTGTACAATGGGGAAAAGCACTAAGAAATCATACAAACCCAAGACTGAAGACACCAACCAAGAGAAACTTTATCTGTTGCATATGGATCTTTATGGGCCAATGTGTGTCGAAAGTCTTAGTGGTAAAAGGTATATCCTCGTCATTGTGGATGATTACTCTCTGTTTACATGGGTGAAATTCTTGCAACAAAAAATGAGGCACCTAAATTCATCATCGGATTTCTCAAGATGATTCAAGTGCGCCTCAACACTACTGTCCGACGCATTCGTACAGATAGTGGAACCGAATTTGTAAATCAAATATTGCGTGATTATTATGAAGAAGTTGGCATATCTCATGAAACATCCGTTGCTCGCATGACACAACAAAACGGTGTCGTTGAAAGGCGAAATCGCACACTTATGGAAGTTGCTCGAACGATGTTAATTAACGCAAAAGCTCCATTGTTTATATGGGCAAAAGCAGTATCGACAGCATTTTTCACCCAAAACCGGTCACTAATTCGAAAACACCATGGTAAAACACCGTATGAGCTTCGACATGGTAAAGTACCAGATTTATCATATCTTCATGTATTTGGTTCTCTTTGCTATCCAAATAATGATGGTGACAATCTGGGAAAACTTCAACCCAAGGCTGATATTGGTATTTTCATTAGTTTTGCACCCGAAAAGAAGGCATACCGAATCTACAATCGTAACTCTCGTAAGATCCTTGAAACTATGAATGTTGATTTTAATGAGCTGACAGCAATGGCTTCTGAGCAAAGCAGCTCTGAACCCGCACTTCATGAAATGGGACCCAGTAACATTAGCTCTGGTCTTGTCCCAAATAACCCTACTTCATCATCATTTACACCACCTTCTAGGAATGAATGGGATACGCTGTTTCAACCGTTCTTTGATGAATTCTTTACCCCTCCAAGTATTGTTGCTCCAGAACCTGAAGTAATAGCTCCGGTTACCAAAGTTGTTGCTCTAGCAACCGAAGCACAATCAGATACGTCTACACCAACAGTTGGTCAAGATATTCTTCAACGAGTAATTCTCAACCAACACCTGAATCAACTACCTATGTCATGCCTATTTATGATGAAGAGGATGATGATGATCACGATTTGGAATTCGCTCAAATGCGTGAACTTCCATTCTTTGGTGTACCAATTCCCGACCCTAATCAAGTCGGGTCGTCCACCTCAGAGGAAGCTCCTACTACGGTCTACTCCAATCCACGGATTCGTGAACATGACAGCAAGTGGACAAAGGATCATCCTATAGATTATATTATTGGTGACCCTAATCGTCCGGTATCCACACGAAGTCAGTTACAAGAAAGTGCAATGTTTTGTCATTTTGATGCTTTTCTCAGTCAAGTTGAACCTAAGACGTGGCAACAAGCATTTACCCAATCTTGTTGGATAGAAACTATGCAAGAAGAACTTAATGAATTTATAGGTGTTGATGTATGAGAACTTGTCCCATGCCCAGATCAAGTGCAGTTACTCACTTTGAAATGGGTTTACAAGGTGAAACTCGACGAGTTAGGCGGAATATTGAAGAACAAAGCTCGTCTAGTAGCTCGTGGATACAAGCAATTATTAGGCATCGACTTTATGGAATCCTTTGCACCTATTGCCCGTTTACAAGCTATTAGACTATTCGTTGCTTATACAGCCCACATGAATAAGATCGTCTATCAGATGGATGTTAAGACGGCATTTCTTAATGGTAAAATCAAGGAAGAGGTCTATGTTTAACAGCCGGATGGTTTTGTGAATTCTAAATAAACTAATCATGTGTACAAGCTTAAGAAGGCTCTCTATGGGGTGAAGCAAGCTCCACACGCATGGTATGATCTATTGTCACAATTCCTCATAACGCAAGGCTTCGCTAAAGGCAAGGTGGATCCCACGTTGTTCATTCAGAAACGAGGTAAAGATATGATTATGGTACAAATATATGTTGATGATATTATATTTGTTGCCTCGACCCAAACCTTATCTGATGAGTTTGGGACACTCATGTCTTCCAAGTTTAAGATGTCAATGATGGGCAAGGTATCATTCTTCTTAGGTATTCAGATATCTCTGAGTCCCAGAGGCATCTTTATCAATCAATCCAAGTATGCCCTTGAATCTATTAAGAAATATAAGATGGAATCTTGCGACCCTGTCGATACTCCAATGGTGGAACGAACTAAGCTTGATGCAGATCGACATGGAGTTGCCGTTGATCCGACACTTTATCGTGGAATGATTGGTACCCTTCTGTATATCACAGCTAGTCGACTTGATCTTCAGTTTGCTATATGTATGTGTGCTCGGTATCAAACTCGGCCTACTGAGTTACACTTATCTACTGTTAAACGGATCTTTCGGTACCTTAAAGGAACAATTAATCGGGGACTTTGGTATTCGAAGGACTCTTCGATTGCACTTATGGTATATGCAGATGCGGATCACGTGGTTTGTCAAGATACAAGGGGTAGCACGAATGGAACTTTGCAACTACTAGGAGATCGACTAATCAGTTGGGCATCTAAAAGGCAGAAAAGTGGTGCAATTTCAAGTACAGAAGCAGAATACATAGTTATGTCCGGTTGCTGTGCTCAAATTATTTGGATGAGATGGCAATTAACCGACTATGCTCTAGGTTTCAACAAGATTCTGATGTACTGTGACAACAAAAGTGCAATTGCCTTATGATGCAACAACGTTCAATTCTCTCGGTCGAAGCATATTGACATTCGCTACCACTTATCAAGGAGCAAGTGGAAAATGGAGTGATCGAGCTTTACTTTGTCCGATCTGAGTATCAATTGGCGGATATTTTCACGAAGGATTTAGATCCCGCTCGAATTGAATTTTTGGCCGACAAGCTAGGATTGAGAACTTTCTCGCCCGAGACTCTTAAAAACTGGCAGATGAAGCGAAAGAATAGTGGTGGTAAACTATTTTCCGTATCCTTGGTGATCATCTGTATATATTGTTTATATTTTTATCCACAAAAGCAAAATACAAAAATATAAAACCATATAAAAACCATAAAAATTGAAAATTTTAGAAAAATCCAAAAATATTTTTACTTTATTTTTCAAAGGCATGTCTTTTGGGACGATAATATTTACGGCCTTAGAAATGTTGATTAATATTGACACGGCGCCATAAATAGAGTTCGTACAAAAGTTGTAAATATTTCATAAAACATGCCCATATGGCGTGTAGTTATTTCATATGGCAACGCGGTTTTCACATTAAAGTCAAGTATTTCTTATGAAACCTTTGGCTCTCAACGGGAATTAATTTTCTCGGGCAAGGTTTATTTTAAAACCTTGTAAGGGATCAAGTTTACTTTATAACTTGGTCTAACACAAATATATGAACGCATCAGTGCATTTATTTGTTAAATCAAGAGAAATCTTGTTTTTATGAAGTTATCATCTCTACAACCATAGCTATCTACATTTGGTATCTACATACTCGACGATGCGACTACTCAAACGATGACTACAGCTCATTTAATAGAACACGGGTCAACAATTGAGGGGGAGCAATTGTCAAGCATTCATAATATTTGATGCCGAAAGTGCCTAGCTCACTAATTGGTGTCAAGACAACAATACCAATCGTACATATGGTGTCAAGAGATGACTTCAGATGTGACGAGGCGACCAACATTTGCCGACAAGAACCATTTGATCTTATCATATGATGTTCTCATCAATCAGGTCCAACCTTGTCAATTCATTCTTATATGGTGAATATGTGATCATGTTAAAAAAGCGGTATCATATCTCTCACATTGGTATCATAAAGATAAATTGGATTTGCATCTTTCTTCCCAAAAACTTTTAAAACTTCATTAAATCAATTGATATCAAAAATATCGGTTGGGTTAATATTTTTAATATGGGGGAGAAAATGTGATTTAATATGGGAAATTGTCACAAATCGTTTGACTTAATGTGATGGCTCATCCCGACATATGCGAAATGTTTTCGAATATCGTGGCATATGTAAAGGGGGAGAAAAATGGATTTGCTATACCAAAATGGATTTCATGGTGATTTATACTTACCCATAACCCATTTATTTCACGACGATGAAGATTGGGGTGATATAAGGATGGTAGGATAGGTTAAGTCCAATGATTCTTCCAAAACCGGAGGAATATTCCCAAGGACATTCCATAGCTAGAAATAGTAGTCCTTAGGAAAGATGGGGAAAGATTGTGAACGTAGTTGAATGCCGACCAAGTACTTAAGTTAGCACTGGAACAATCACAACAAGGTGCTAGTTATGACGTATTGGTAAGCATTGAAGAGGTTGAAGAATGAAAGAGAATTGTAAAGATAAAGGGTCTAAAGAAAGAAGCCCTCCTTACAACCTTAGGCAAAAACCGGGTCAACACATATGCTATTGAGATCATCTTAATGATGCTCGATATTGAAGATAGACATCATGGACCCAGTGATGCATTGCACAACCCATCCCAGCTAACTCAGATATCTCTTAAAAGGTATTTGTTTTATTCATACGGAGACAACACATTATCTATCGATTTATTCACTCCGAGTAAATTGGTATTGAAATGGTGGCATTCCTCTCCAGCCTCCGATCACTAGAAATCCAAAATGCACGATCGAGTCTAGAGCCATTTGAGATCATCAAATATCTCATTAGGACACATTTCCATATTTCCTTGCTTCTTCACACACTGTGAAAAGTAAGAAAGATATTAAGAGTCCTACGAAAAATCTTCATGATCTTGCCTGAACATCTGAATAATACGAAAGTATTTACAATGAAGATGGATTCCTTCTTGAGCGAATATCAAAAAGCTCATGGTAGGTGACTTGTGCGATTCTTTATGAATCAAGCTTTTGATAACTGGAAAGCAACAGTGGTTTAATTCTTAACTGAACTTAAACACGTTCGAGGCCTCTACGCAATTTCTCAATGATTTTGCCAGAACACTCAGAGTGACACTTTTAAGTGTTTACGGTGATGAGTAGAAATCCTTATAGTGTTAACCTCAAACAGAACTTGGTAGGTAACTTGCAAGATTCTATATGAATCAAGCACGTGACAACTGGAAAGCAACGATGGTGCGATTCTTTAATGAATCAAACTTGTTCTAGGAACCGGAATTGACGGCTTCAATCATGCGGATAATTTTATCCAAATGATTCACTCTTTACATTCGCAGACAGCTTTGGACGGTCGAGTAAAGAGAACGGGTTTACCCGCGAAATCTTGTCAAGGAGATTTTTAATTAAATCTACTTGCCACAAGTACGATATTTTATATCGTCCAACGGTCTTCGCCGACCGGAAGTAAAATGCTACCGAATTAGAATGAAATGTTCAAATCCATTTTGTTCGTGTCTACTTATGTTGCGGCATTTGAAGACGGTGGCGTTGCAGAATCCAAGAAGAAGTCGTCCCCGCATGCTTATACTTTATGCACTTAATACTTCATCTAATTTAAGAAAGCCTAAAAGTCAAGTCTTCAGCTGTATCGAACTCTGGTATGTGGGACATGAAGTCACGAGGAGGCGGATATCACAAGTGATGGATGAACAAGATCAAGGCAAGAGACTAATGCTAAAGATTGATATCAAAGATCACATCAACATGTTCACCAAAAAAGAAAAAGAAAAGAAAGACGAAGACTACGAGCTCAAGACAAGCATAGTATGCTAGGTTTATTTTATTATTGTAACTTGGGTAACGCCCTTGTTTGGAGTGACTTCCTTAGGGGGAGATTGTTAGAAATACGTTTTACGTATTTAGGAAGATTCGGTCACTCCGACAATATATTAAGTAGTGGCTCGTAGTTTAGTTATTTTACATTAAGTAAACATGGAAAGGCCTAGTCCATGGAATGTATGGACGGCCCAATATGTAAGCTCAAGCCCATCATAAGGCTTGGATATATAAACCCTCTCCTTAGATGGAGAGGGTGTGGTTTCATTCATAATTTACACATAGTTCTTCACTTTCTCTCTCCAAAGTGTGTGAAATCTACCAACTTTCTATCTCTTTCTCTCTAACAAAGAACTTGTCATCTTAGGAGTCATGTGTTTGGTTTGTGTTCTACTTATGATGTTGTTTTACACAATCATAATAGTCGATAACACAACTCTCTTATAATTTAATTGTTATAATAATTGTCTATGTTATAGAATGTCGACATTAATCTAGTGAATATGTCAAGTAATATATCATGCAAACACTGATTATCTAGACTAACAAATATGATGGAAAATTAATTTTCTCAAAGTTATAATAAGTACCTAGCTTGGTCATGATGGTCCCTGGTTTTATTTGCTCCGACACTTTACTTATTAGTAAGTACATTGAATCCAAAAACACTAATAGGTTTACATTCCACATATAGTGAAAAGTTTTAGAAAGAAGAAAAAGAAAAAAGACACTAAACGCGAGCACGATGAAAATAACAATCTTTAGCAACCGCATTGGCCTATATATGACCTGAAACATTGTTGCATCCTTAATAGGCAAACCATTTAAAGACACCCGCCTTTATGTACCTTGTGGCCTCCTAAAAGATTACCAACATGAATTACTAACTCAAACAGCTAGTCTGACATCAAACAGGCCGACATTAACACATTAAAAAATGTTTCTTATAATTACAAGACCACAAGCCATTTAAAACAAACTTTTTATCAGTTCTCAACAGCCGAACAGTAATTTGTGCATAGTACAATATCAGACACGACTAATAGAGTTAATTAAATTAAAAATCAGGACAGACCATTACGTCTAGCAAACCAACATACTTAATTAAGATACTGAATCGTACCTTGAAAGTCCCCTCTGATGGAATCAGTCCCTTACAAGCTCAGACTCACAACCACGACTACGCCAATCAAAACGACAATATGGGTTTTCAATGCTTATGTTTTATTAATAAGGAAACTGATTACATTAAAGAAGATATAAAGGATGCTTTATATAGACTTTACAAGAAAAACAACATGGGTACTATCATCCTAAAGAACCGGTACACTATGACTACTGGCCCATGCAGTTCTACTATCCTAAATAATAGGTCAAAACATAAATATGACATGCTAGCTATAATAGAGTAAACTCTAGACTTATTAAACTAAGTCTCCATGCCATGCATACGTGAACGTAGACAACCGATTAAACCCAACAATCACCCCATTAATCGGTTGTTGACGTCTTAAACACCTCCTTTTGAACCATCTGGTTTCTCGTCTTTTCCCGAACACACCTGAAGCCATCTCATTGAATGCAACTTCGAGCGTTGAACTAACTGATTCAACACCATCGTCCTTGTGTTGAAGTCTTCCTGCTTTGATGTGTTGGTGTTCCACGAGAGGTACTCATGATGCGTCTTCCTTGCTCTTGCTATGCGCCACTCTTTTATACTTGCTTTCTTTCGTTCTTGACTTTTGCTTATTAGGAGTAGTTGCTTGTGTTCTCTTGCTACCTTTTTTCTTGCTATCTTTCTTCATATCATTCCTGCTAACATTCTTCCTAACGTGCTTGCTAGCATTCTTGCTACGGTCTTGCTTATTTCCTATTCTTGCTCCGGTCTTTTATCTCTTGATCAAGATAAAACTTTGTTCGGTCTTACTGTGAATCTTTGGTCTTTTGATTCAACACACTCTTTCGGTCTTTAGCTATTTAAGCTTTGGTCTAGACAATCCACCCGTAAGGTTATCTCTTTTGGTCTTCGGTCTTCGGCCTTTCGGTCTTTGGAATTTTGGTCTACGACAATTTCGGTCTTCGGCCTTTCAGTCTTCGGCGTTTCGGTCTTCGGCCTTTCGGTCTTCGGTCTTTTGAATCAACGGTATCTTTCACTTTCGGTCTTCTACCATTGAAACTTTGGTCTTTCTTTCTTGGACAACCAACTTTCACGGTCTCGGTCTTGGTTGCCTCATTCGGTCTCGACTTTCTCAGTCTGGGTGTCGCTGGTCTTTTGCGAATCGTCGCCCCACTCGGTCTCACATATCATTATTCGATCAAATCTTGGTGCTTGCTTTGGTCAATGCCTCAGTGCACAAAAGTCATTCTCGGTCATTTCTTTCTTCACTACAACGTGTGATCATAAACCACAACCCTTTCAAGCAACACTCGTTCCCTGCTACATCTGCCCCGCAGCGAAGGGACACACCTCGCTCTAATACCAAATGATGGAATCAGTCCCTTACAAGCTCAGACTCACAACCACGACTACACTAATCAAAACGGCAATATGGGTTTTCAATGCTTATGTTTTATTAATAAGGAAACTGATTACATTAAAGAAGATATACATGAGGCTTTATATAGCCTTTACAAGAAAAACAACGTGGGTACTATCATCCTAAAGAACCGGTACACTATGACTACGGGCCCATGCAGTTCTACTATCCTAAATAATAGGTCAAAACATAACTATGACATGCTAACTATAACAGAGTAAACTCTAGACTTAATAAACTAAAGTCTCCATGCCATGCATACGTGAACATGGTCAACCGATTAAACCCAAGACCCTCTTGTTAACTCTTTCGACCGAATTACCGTAATGACCTACCTGAGCATCGATTCCAAACTTGAAACTACTTCCACATCCTCAACATGCCCCACTGTTAAATCCTATCTCCACGTCCTCAACCCACGCCACTGTTAAATTTTATTTTCTATCATATACATTCCAACTGAATCTTACCCATTGCATGGTCTAGGATGTGGGTATTGGTCCTTACATGTTTGATACCCGAGACATCCTGAGTCTACGCGCTGCAATATTCCTATTTAACATCTATGTTTTATTTTCTTCACAACATAATCACTTGAAAATCCATACACAGAATCAGTAGCTATACAAAAATGAAGCATCCGAAACCTTTATTAGCTCCTTAATTATTCCCTACTACATAGCGACCATTAACAGAAAGCTTCACCGCTTTTGAGGCAGTACAAGAAACAATTTTATGAGAATCGTATTAGCGTTATTCAAAGCATACATCAGAAATCGAAACTCTAAAAAATGTTTAGAAAAGTGTAAGACGACAAAATATATGTCGAACCACACCCACAAACGCGCTAAAAAGGTAACTTACAGTTTATATCAAACTAATTCCAACGATGTTTGATACCGTAGTTATATCGTACCCAAGTTCTGTTAGATATACAGTGAATCCAATAGCATGTTCTATCATGTTAAAGGAACATGTTATCACAACGCCAAATACGCAAACAGAACTTCCAACAGGTTAATTCTAAATATCTTGTCTGTGTACGAAATGTCATCATAATGGGTTTTTAACAGTGAGGTTAATCATATTTCTACCTTTATTTTTATTTGCTGATATTCATATCTTAACTTATCTAAATTTAACAACAAATCTAAACAACAAAAGCTCCAAAAAAACCAACACCTATGGAAGTTAACTCCTACTTAACTTTTGTAGTAGCCCAATGCAAATTCACCTAGTTCTTATTTATGTAGTAACCTCATATACATGTAAAAATCTTGTTATTCGTCTTGCCTAAAGTTAGACAACCTCTTTGTTAACGTCCATTTAACTACTTGCTAGTTTGTAACGCATTCATGCCGTTCAAAAAAAAACAAACAAAATATATTTTACCCATTGTACTCTTTGTCTGAAGGATATGTACAAACACATTAAAAGGCATTAAAATCTTAAAAATAAGCAGTAAAACTTTTAAGCTGCCAAATACCTATGTCTAATCTCAACAAACTATTACATTTGTAAAAACAAAATGATTATTCTCAGTCAACACTAATCCACCCCATCTTCAATCTACCCCATCACACACCATTTTTGAATCAAAAAAATTACGAGTTAACCATAAGAGCGTTGATATATGGACCTAATTCACATGCCTAAAAATAGACCTAAGCCTACGTGTCGTTTTGTGATTGGTGAAATACAGGGGCTCACTATTTCATATTTTCTCTTTCTTGATCTCGGCCTTTTATTCAACCACTTGTCTCATGTGACAACCCTAGATTTTGAGATTTGTCACTTACGACCGTTTGACTTTAATTTTGTTCTTAGAGTGCGTTTATGTGCAATATGTTTATATTTGAGCCTTTGACTAGATGTTGGACATCGTACATGTAGTGCATAGTACATTATTTGATGCTTATATGGGGTTAGTTCGTACTCATTAGTTCACTTGGACGTAGCTATGATGGTATATGGCGTTATTTTAAGATTTTATGTGTACGTATATGTATTATAGTAAATCGTATTTTTACGATTTTTGGTTTAGCATTGTGAGGTCTCGGATAAGGTATTTAGTCACGGGAATATTTTCGGGATGGTTTTAAGTCATTTAGGACTTAGTTATTTAGTTTATTTCATATTTCAAGAGTTTTTATAAAAATGTATATTTTTACGTCTTTTACGGTACATGCGAAAAATTTACTAGTTTTACGATTTTGAGGTTTTGGAGGTTTTAGGGGCTGAAATAAATTAAGGTAATTTAATGAAATTTTATTAATGTATTAATAAGTAATTAAAAGAGAAATATATATATATATATATATATATATATATATATATATATATATATATATATATATATATATATATATATATATATATATATATATATATATATATATATATATATATATATATATATATATATATATATATATATATATATATATATATATATATATATAGAGAGAGAGAGAGAGATGAGATCAATAGAAAACTTTATTTAAATAGAAAACTTAGAAAACCTTTTCTTAACCCTTGGATCAAGGCTCATTTCCCTTCCTTTTTACGCACCAAACTACAGGGGCCTTCTTGTCATTTCTTTTATTTTTCAGGGGCTATTTTTGTCAACACTTCATTCTCATCATATAAAAAGCTTATTGTTTTAACTTTTTTGACTTTCCTTTTCTCTCCACACGACACTCCAGTGCTTATCATCAACCATTCCAATTTGTAGATTAATCATCTGATAACAATTTCTGAAATTGATGATCAAAGTAAGTTATCATCTGTTTTCGATTATATATGTTGTTAGTGTTTTACTTGTACGAATCTTTGTTCATATTAATTAGGGTTTTGATTTTTTGAATTTTGATTGGGTAATCATCATTTTTGTTTTATAGATGAATTGATTTTGATAGGGTTTTGACAAGATGTAGTTTATATATTAGTTATTTGAAGCCGATTTGATGAAAAAAATAATTGTAAAATGTGTTCATAAAACTGCACACAAGGTGTTTGATAAAATGACTCAATGTTATTTTATACATGTGATGCTCTTATTTTTAAATATCCTGGCTACTTGTTTCTGAACCAAGCCTATTCTCAGTTTCTCACTTGGACCAGGTGGTCATTTGTGAAACTTATGTGGAAGTGTTTACCACTATCTTCATAATATGGAGGTTCAAATCTTTCCCTTTTGTAAACGTTGATAATGGGTTTAACTTAATATACTTTATTTGAATTTTGGTTGTTAATTTGGGAGGCTAGTACTGATGTTATGATTTTATATTTTTAAACCCATATTAAGGTAAAAGAAGATTATTAAGAGATTATGTTGAAAAGGTGCAGAAAGATTGAGTGTGAATATGATATGTTTATTGGTTGATTGGTTCGCCAAAGTTTTAGATGAATAAAACCTACTTCCTAAGTCTTTGTATCTCACCATTTCATACATTGACCGACATCTGTATCTAAACGCGCTTAACAGAAAAAGACTTCAACTTCTTGGTGTTTCCTCAATGCCCATTGTGTCGTAAGTGTTAAAATTCAGTTGTTGTATTGAATTGTTTTAGCTCTATAGTTTGATTCTCTTTTAGTAATATAATTGTTAAAATTCAGTTGTTGTATTTAATTGTTTTAGCTCTATAGTTTGATTCTCTTTTAGTAATATAATTGTGTATTATCATGTACAGAAAGTATGAAGAAATTAGTCCTCCAAATACAAAAGATTTACGTGACATAACTGATAATACGCACACGAAGCAAGAAGCAGTGAAGATGGAAGCTGAGGTGCTGAAAACGCCCAAATTTGAAATGAGAAATCCCACAACTAAAACGTTTCTTGGAAGATTTATTAGAATCGCACAAGATTCTGATGTAAGAGCTTACTCTAATTATTGGATTGTTACTTGTTATTTGATATGAAAATGTCATTCATGTGTTGTTTTGAATTTTTGTAGACACCCAATATGCAGTGGGAGTTATTGAGTTATTATTTAGAGGAAATAAACTTGTTAGAATACAGTTGCATCAAGTGTTTACCTTCAGTTGTGGTTGCATCTGTTACGTTTCTTGCAAGATTATCCTCAAACAAAAGTCACATCCATGGGTAACAATAATACTATATTTTAAGTATGCGCGATACCTTTTCTATAAGTACAAAAATGCAACGGGATTCTTATGCATTATTTATATTGGTTTTACACAACGCAGCCTTAGAACACCTCTCAGGATATAAGCCCTCAAATTTAAAAGAATGTGCGCACATATTACATGATTTGCAATCAAGTAGAAGATCTGTGAACTTTGGTATCAATTAGAGAAAAATACAACCATCATAAGGTTTGTGTTATATTATTTTTATAATTCATTTGCATGGTTTTTGTTACCATGGCCAAAAGATCTGAGGAAGTTTTTTATTTTTTTGACAGTTCAGAATTGTGCCACAATTGTCGGCTCCTTTAGTGATCCCAAATTATTTCTTTAATGGCATTTAAAGGTCGTACTCTGTGGTATGGGATAAAGGAAGATTCATGTTTAAATATAGACAGGCCCAAATCTATGGAATGAACATAAACTCTTTTACCGAACAAGCCAATTGTTCCAACAATAGAACACACTTACAGATAAATATAACAAGGCGGAAGGTCGTGTAATAGGAACTCTACATTATACCGCTTGCTGATTCTTTGCCTATGTCCTAGACTAATTTATTATTTATTTTCTGAGGTATGATGCACTATTTTTATAAAAACAGGTGCCATTTTTTAATTGTCTGCGAGTTTGCTGCTGATCTTTTGTAGTATTTTAGTGTTGCTTTTAATGGGTATAAGTTATTTTTTACTGCTGATGTTTGCAGGTGTGCCATCTCAGTTTAGATCATGAAATAAAGTTGTGTTTGGCTGCTGTTTTAAGTGGTATTTAATGGGTGTCTGGTATTTAATGATTTTAATCAGTTTAAAGAAACTCCCTTCCGAATCTCATGCTCATGTTCATTTTCCATCAATCAATTATTTAATAACTTTGATGTCGTACAAGTTTTATGTTCACAATTCTAGTGTAACTTGGAGGGTATAGTATGTAACCATTTGGAAGGTTTTACATACTTGTACTATTCTGGAAGATGCGATTAGGTTCGGTGTTTTTAGCTTACTACGAGATGTAAGAAAATGAGGATATCATGTACCCATCAATCTAGTCAGCAGATATCTTCAAGGAACAATGTAGTCCGAGACTAACTAACTAAATACAGGGTATGATCTTCATATGTTTCTAATTCTGCAAAATTTATGATTTTAGAATTTTGGAAAGATTGGGTTACGTTGGTATTTACCCTCTGTTACAGGTGTTTCTTTCCATCTGATCCTTGTTGATGGACCCAATCCCAGATGGTCCTTTGGTGCCATAAATCGCTAAGACTAATAAGTCCAAATACGAAGCCACTACACGTAGCTTGACGCAGAAGTATGTCATGGGCTGATCAGAGTGTTTTCGAAGTCAGTTGCATCAAAATTCAAGTTTTGGTACTTCAATTGTACTTTTGGTGTTTCAGATTTGTTTGTTTTACTCTGCTAATCTTGAAAGCAGTTGTTTGTGTCTGCACTAGGATTATTAACCTGGTTGATAACATCAAGAAAGGGTAGTCAAAATATAGGACATAAATTACTTGTGTGAAAGTGTTTCATTTCCGAGTGTTTCAAATTAGGAATCACCAGTGAGTAGAAAATTTTGCCAATTTGAGCTATTGGCAGTTGTAGTCGGGAAGTTATTGCAAGTGAGCGAAAGTTATACTTCAAAAATATTATTCCCTAGTAAGATAAACAAAAATAAATACTACAATAATACGACTATGTGAAGTCTGTTATAGAAGTTATTAGGCTAGTATGTCATATCGTTTCATGATTATCAGAGATAATTTACTAATAGCATAAGTAATTGGGATAGTCAACAAGAATATTCATTTACCTAGTTTCAGTCACGGATGCATTATTGGCGGGAAAGTTCCTACATGTTATGAGATTTCAAAGTAGATCATCAAACTTTTTCAAACTGTTGCAGAAACAATCAACAACAGTGATGTTAGGGACCTCCATAAACAGTTATACTTATGTTATAAAAGTTGCAAATATAATCTCCAAGAGCTACTCGTGTACTTATTCACCGGGTTAATCCCTTTACCCAAAAGAAAAGAGTTATCGTGTACTTCTACAGGTTGGGAGACAGTTCGCAATTCAGTGGCAAGGCGTATATACGCTGATCACATCCCCTTCATTCCTTTCATCACGATAGCAGGTATGAAAATGATGCAAGTAGTTGAATACATCAGGTATGAAAATGTTAATAAGACCAGCCGCCTCATTTGAACAAATTCATAATGTAGCATCGTTAGCAGCAGCCCAATAGGAACAACATGTGGATACATTATGGGCTGACAACTCCTTAATGTGTATCGACGGCTCACAGCCTGGGTTAGGTGGTGGTGGTTATGTTTTCCAGTGAGAAGATAGACTTTTTTTTTACCATGAACCACCCCATAGAGAATCACTTATCACATACTTATGAGAAATCCAATTTCATTTAAACAGAAGGTTTCAGAACTGATTGTGGGAGTCAATGGAGCTGCAATTCAGAAACTTCAAGACGAAATAAATGATTGCAAGTGTATTCTTGAGTCTGATGTTTGCTTTAATAAGCCAAAAGAGGTACGTGACTCTGAAAGCTCATTATGATAGTTTTTTTCTTCATGCAGTTAACATTTTAATAAGCTAGAATATGATAATAATCATGAGAAGCTTTAAAAATGGTATGTCAGTTGTAATGGCAAAATGATGTTTTTCTTCATGCATTTATAAACGAATAGATGGTCAAACTAACAAAAGTCAACTTGCATCGAACAGGGAATTGGGCCCACCCGAAGTGACACGAAAGTCAAGAAACTACTCAAGTGATGAATTTTAACAAGCACCTAATAGGACAAAAAAAGTAAAGCTGATCTAAGAGATGAAGATGAACCAGAGTTGAAAATGAATAGATGACGGGGAAGCAGGCGATTAGTTTCATCATATGATTTGGATCGTGGTTACAAATTATTCTCTTTTTTGTTTCTGAATAAAGACTCTAACGAGTGATATAACTGAATGTAATGCAATGTTATTTTGATGTTTAGAACTTATTGTCTAAGCACTAATTGGTATTTAAGATCCTAGATCACAGTTCAATACAAATGTTGAACTTAAAGGATGATCTGATTAAATGTACTTATGGAATAGCAATCTGCCATACTGATGTCCTGATTTATTTATTGTGATACCTTAATTTATACAATGTGATTCCTCTTTTTTTAAGCACAAAATGCTTCACAGTTTTAACTAGTCAAATAAAGTGGACGATATGCAGAACATTGTACCAAAATAAATCTAGCATTCTAATAGAACAATATTCACACTAAAGGTTGGGTCCTCTACATATCATTAAATTATCAATTGTATATTACATAATCTTAATTTAATGCCAACAATCATAGCCGGATATTACACAACACAATTTCGGGAAAAGAACAAAAGGAAACATGCTTTGACCGAAAAGGTCATATAGTTTAGGAAGCAAGAGACTGACATTTACTCCCTTTGCCCATGCTTGAGGTACAGCCACTGCTAATATCTGAGTTACACAACCGAACTTGTCCCTCCTACTACTACTTCACGGCATATTGTCATTAGGCATAAACCTTGGTAACTGATGCATCCCACCATCAGAGTTATTGAAATCCTAGTGATACAGAAGATACCAGCTATAGCTATGTATGATTACAAACCTTGTGATGTTGTGAAGTTGCCCAATTCTCTAGAAAAAGCTTAAAGGCCGAATTTAGAAATGACCTGCACTTGAACAAATAGATTCCCTTTATATAAAAAACAGATGTCGTTTATATAATAAAAAAATGCCTTATGCCTTAAACTATTTTCAAACAGATGCTACTTTCCCCTTCACAAGTTTATATACTAAGAAGTTAATATAATCACCAATCCGACACATTAACTATGAAGTATGGGAATAAAAAAAACATAAATAATCACTTATCTATTTGTTGCATCAGGTGATTCTTATCCCCGCAAACCTACAAACGGAAGATATCCCTATCTAATAGTAAATAAGCCACTAGTGATGAGTTACCATTACTACACAAAGAACATAAAAGTCAATTTCACACAAAACGAATAAAATGCACAAAAATGTATTATGGCCTGCAATATTATAAGGAATGTACTTCAAGTCAGCCCAAGCATGCATAGCCCCACTTGAATATTCGAGTACCAAAATTTATTAATTTCAAGAGCTTCTACTAAGTGTAAAAGATCTGTAGCTGGTGACTGAAGATACCTATTTTGGTGTAGCTCACTTTCCCAGATCCGCAACAATGAAACAACCTACACAATACTTAACTAAATTCAAATTTACCTTTTTATCAAGATCGATAGCTTTGGTACAATCTGCTTCATCTTAAATGAAACTGATTGAAAATAACTCATAAATACGCTTGAAGCCCTCAAGAAGATACTGATCTGCAACACTAATAAGTTCTTGGGCAGTTTCCAATTTCACATCTACAGACCCGGTACATATGAGTCTGTAATCGATGTAGTGCAGGGCGATATTAGATTACACAAACCAGCATACTCTCGTTGTAATAAAACAAAAAGGAAATTATATATCACCGTACCTCACCATTAATTAAAAGATATCATAATAAAAATATAAAACCGATGCCCTAATAAAATATAAAACCGATGCCGTAATAGAATAATAAAACCGATGCCGTAATAAGATAATATAACCGATGCCGTAATAAAATAATAAAATCGATGCCCTAATATAACCTCCATACAAAACACATAAATTGCCTTAATACATTATTATTTTCATTCATTGTCTGCAATATATACTTATTGAGACTTATAGAAGACACCCAATTTGAAGATGCAATGAACCAGGCAACTTAATAAATATTATATAACAGACCCAAACTAAGGTCAGTAGTAACCTATGCATAAAGCACCAAACTAAGGTCAGTTAATTTCTTTGTTGTAAAATTATAAGTAAAAGTCAAATTTTATTACTAACATCTCAGGTGCCTTGTTATCTGATGAGAATCAACCACATAAATGGTGCAGTTGGCCCACCCACACCATGTCCACGGAACCAAAAGGGCCAAATTGATGGAAGGGTCAAATAATTCAAATGCGGTGATTCAAGTTTATGATTCATTAAACTAATCAACATTAAAATATGCATAAGTGATCAAGATAGGCAACAGACAGTAAAAGCACGAGAAAGAATTAACCTTAAACACAGGTGACAAATTACACAGTATATAGTTTGTTATATATGCAAAGCAAAAACCGCTATAAATAAGCAATAAAGTAATTCAAGTGACCTGATCATGACTCCAAAGTAAGGGAATTGCGTCATTAGCATAATTTCCAATCAAACTACGATTAAAAAGAGGCTGATATGGGTAATTCCATAAGAAGTGTGTATGTGTTAGTTTTCATGTTACTTTAATCAACTATAAGGCTTCGGGGAACAGAGTCGAAAAAAGTTCTTGGAGCATCCGCATTTGAAGATCATTTTCCAAACAAAGTGTTCATTCTCATTGGTTTTCTTCCTTCCTAAACCCATCACTCCCACCTCCCTTTCTTCCAAATACTTCACATCATGTCAAAATATAAAACAATCACTTTTTGCGTTTAAAGTATGAACTAATGCATGTGAATGAATATTTGTGTACCTCTTGTGGGGAGGTTAACTCACTAACTTCGTCTCCTAGAGAAGCTATATCTATAACCATAAATCCTTCTGTTCGATCAATATTTGTGTATCCAAATCGAACAGTTTCTACACGTGTATCATAATATAAAACAGATTAACTCCAAAAAAATGAATTTCATAACTAACTAGAATTTCCCAAAAGAAAAATGAGATGTGTAAGTTGTAGAACAAATACTATTTTTCAAAAACTAAGCACGCCATAAAAAGCAAGCAAGAAACGATGCCTTTAAACACGCATACACCCTTAATACGCAGATACCGTTAAAAAATCAAACATATGCCGTTAAAAATAATCAAATTGATGTCGTTAAAACAATCAAACCGATGCCGTTAAAATAATCTCACTTAGATCAATACGAGTAGTTTTTAGACACCAAATTGATACCTTAATTTTTAACAAACAGATGCATACATTTCATACTCAGTCTCAAACATGAACTTACATTAGGTAAAATTAGATAACTTAAATACCAGGGCTGCAACATACGTGATAATGTTCATTTATCGAATCTCTATTTTGAACAATATCAATTATTTATCCAATTAGGTCTTGATGGTTTAAAAAGTTACAGAAATCTTTAGCATTGCTTCTGAGATTTTTTCTCCTGCATATTGTAAGATCAAATGATGGTAATAAAGTGGAAAACAAGAGATGATTTCATAAGTAAAAACAACAGTTGGTTAAACATGACAACGGTTAAGCAGATCAATTTTCATAGTGATGCACGTAAATAACATAAAAACTAAAAGTTTGTAACTGAAAACATACATTTTTGGATAGATTTGATTCGATTTCAGTGTCTTGTGGCATAGGATGGATATTCTTCCATGCTATCTATGTGGTTTAAGAGTCTCCGCTGACAGTGTAGATTATTGTAACGATAATGGAGTGATGGAAATGATGTTGGAAAAGGAGATGGTGGCTGCGATGGAGATGACGGCTGCGATAGTAGTGGCATGGATGGAGATGGCGGACAAAGTGGTGGAAGCAATGGAGATGGCAGAGATAGTGGTGGCAACGATGAAGATGAGGCGGAGGTAATGGTGGCAGCGATGGAGATGGTGTCGGCCTAGTGGTGGCGGCGATGGAGATGGAAATGGAGATGTGTGGATCGGGTTTAGGTGTTAATAAGAATAAGAATGTGAAACTGGCAATTCTAATCCCTATGATTTTAGTTAATGTACATTTTTTACCCTCCGTTTCTAAATGTTGCAAAAACTACCTTATATGTTTGTTTTCTAAGTTTTCTAACAAAACAAGGTTTTCTCTAGAACTCATCCCTGTATATATATATATATATATATATATATATATATATATATATATATATAGTGTAACTTTCTTTTCAGAACATATTTAAGTTCGAGAACCGTCAGAACTTTTTTGAACCGTTAGATTGTTTGATCAATGGTTATAATGAATTGTGCCATTAGTGTAATTAATATAATTGAAAAGGAATTGTATACAAATTTCTATATTTGAGTCAGGGGGATTCAAAATCATTATTTTTCATATAACCTGTCAATTTTTTAGGATATTAGTTAATTTTATTTATCCATCAGTTTCTTTTCTTACGTATCTATCTCCAACCCTAATTCATCTTAATCAGCCACCAAAAATATTAAGGCAGTCACACAACTCGCTTGAACATGATTCACCTTGCTTAACCAATAAAATCATAGTGGATACTTTTTATCCATTTCCCATTTAACATCATATACCGGTGTGGTGGTATTGGCCTGAGGAGGAGCGCAACGGCGCAGTTGACTGGTGGAGGATGACGACAGCGGCAGAGTCTGGGACGAAGGTGAGCTTTTGGGATTTATGTCGAAACACATTTACCGAACATTCAAGATTTTCGGTTTATAATAAACCGATCTTGGTATATTTGAAAGGTAAATCATAAAGATTTAAAGTAATTATAAAACCATCCTTTTGTTAGATTTTTTATTTATATTATATATAAAATGAATGACTCCTATACATATATTTGAAACGGCTTTTTCCGAGTGTAAATGATTTACAGAAATTCGTTTGAGAAAAAAATGGAGCCTAAAATGGTTTGATCTAATATTTTACAATTTTGTTGTTTTCGATATTTATTATATTTGGTTCTATTACTTTTTAACAGTTAACTTGGAAGGATGACACTAGCATTGATTTGGAGGCGTCATTATTCTTTTCAAGGGATGCATATATCATTCGAGAGTATTTTATATTGCAAGACAAGGCGGACATGTATGTTTTTAGAAGCGGATATGTATGTTATTAGTACAAGTATGTTTTTGAAGGCGGACATGTATGTTTTTTGGAGGCGGACATGTATGTTTTTTTGGATACCATATATATTTAGTACATGTTTTTGGAGGCGGACATGTATGATTTTTTGAGACGGACATGTATGTTTTAGAGGCGGACATGTATGTTTTTAGAGGCGGACATGTATGTTTTTAGTACAAGTATGTTTTTAGAGACATACATGTATATTTTTGAAGACTTCAAATAAATATTAGTGCATGTGTACTTTTGGTATAATTAATAATTTCTATTTGAATGGATATCAAACGTGTATGTTTTTATTTTGCTATAAATTTACATTATTAAAAAAAATATATGTGCACACGTGACAAATCTAACGAAAAACATGTATGTTTATAGAAAAATTCAAAAAATTGTAAAGTACTAAAACCTGTATGTTTATACATGTAAAGTTGTTTTTTTTAAAACACTAATGTTTATTAATTTTTAAAAATAAAAGAATTTAAAAAGCAAAAGAAAAAAAATATTTAAAAAAAACTAATTTCAAAAAAAATTAAACAAAAAAAAATAATTGGAAAATTAGGAAAAAAAACCTATTTTAATTTCGGGAAAAAAAAGAAATTAAGAAATTAAATAAAAAACTAATTACAAACAAAATAAACTATAGGTTTTCCTATTATACCCTTTTGATTTAAATGAAATTCTTTAATAATACTAAATTCTTATTGGCTGATTATGGTTCTGATAGTTCTGTCAGTTAAAATGGTTCTAAAAAGAAAGCCTCCCTATATATATATATATATATATATATATATATATATATATATATATATATATATATATATATATATATATATAGAGAGTGGGGTTATTATAAAACAAATCCTATAATAAAATAAATGAGGTGAATTCTTAGCCCTTGGATCAAAATCACTAAATTTGATAAAAAAAATGGTGTCTTTTTGTAAACTCTCAAACTTTAGGGGCAATTCTCGAAAATAATAAAATTTAAAACACCAATTATATAAAATTCTAAAAACTAGTAAAAAGATCATATATGTTTCTTAAAAAAACACACACAATAAAGTCGATCATTTCCATATCAAACCCAATCAAATCTATCAAATCTTTCAATATCAATCGAATCAAAACTGTAAATCCATGGCTCGAACATATATGGTGATCTACAATGATGAAGGTGGTCAAATATGGTGACGGCGATCGGTGACAGCAATCGGAATCAGTCACGCTGATCTTCTGATGATCATGGTCGATGTAGCGGTATGACATCAAATATGTAGAAGATTATGGGTAAGTGTGTGGTTATGATTTATGCATACAATGTGTTTGATATAATGTCTCAATAAGACATCATAATTGTGATGCACTACTTTAACATTCTAATGTACTAGGTATGAGACCGTTATGTAGTAAGTTACTTACGGGTTTGATGTGGTAGAAAATATAGTGTAATGAAGTTGGTTACTTTCGTTGTTCATAGGTAGAAAATGTGTTAAAAATGCATTATAATGCTCTAGAATGCGATAGGATATCAAACATATATAAGGTTTTGTGCAAGTGTCTGTTTATGATTGATGTATAAAATGTGTTTGATATAATGTCTCAATGAGAATTATAAAGTTCTCTATAAGTGATTTGGTAAATCATAACTATGATGGAGTAGGATTAACACTATGATTGAGTAGAATTAATATTATGATGGAGTAAAACTAATACTATGCATGTGATTTGGTAAAAATTTAATAATAATAAGCAAATTTTATTCTACTGCATTACAGTTAAATTTTAATGCACTGTAATGCAGTAGGTCACTTGCATTGTTCTTTCTACTACATTACTGTTTAATTTTAATGCACTGTAATGTATTACGATACTTGCATTTTTCTTTCTACTGCATTACAGATTAAATTTTAATGCACTGTAATGCAGTAGGTTTTACATTCTTCATATGCATGATTTACTGCATTAAAACTTTATTTCTACTACATTAAGGTTTAAATTCTAATGCATTTAATGCAGTAGGTTACTCGTGTTGTTCATATGCATGATTTACTACATTGCAGCTTTATTTCTAATATGTTACAGTTTAATTTTAATGCATTGTAATGAAGTAGGTTACGTACATTCTTCATATACATGATTTAATGCATTAAAACTTAATTTCTACTACATTAAGGTTTAAATTCTAATGCATTTAATGCAGTAGGTTACTCGTGTTGTTCATATGCCTGATTTACTACATTGCAGCTTTATTTCTACTACATTATAGTTTAATTTTAATGCATTGTAATGAAGTAGGTTACGTACATTCTTCATATGCATGATTGAATGCAGTAAAACTTTATTTCTACTACATTAAGGTTTAAATTCTAATGTATTTAATGCAGCAGGTTACTCGTGTTAATCATATGCCTGATTTACTACATTGCAGCTTTATTTCTACTACATTACAGTTTAATTTTAATGCATTGTAATGAAGTAGGTTACGTACATTCTTCATATGCATGATTTAATGCAGTAAAACTTTATTTCTACTACATTAAGGTTTAAATTCTAATGTATTTAATACAGTAGGTTACTCGTGTTGTTCATATGCCTGATTTACTACATTGTAGCTTTATTTCTACTATATTACAGTTTAATTTTAATGCATTGTAATGAAGTAGGTTACGTACATTCTTCATATGCATGATTAAATGCAGTAAAACTTTATTTCTACTACATTAAGGTTTAAATTCTAATGCATTTAATGCAGTAGGTTACTCGTGTTGTTCATATGCCTGATTTACTACATTGCAGCTTTATTTCTACTACATTATAGTTTAATTTTAATGAATGTGCTTGAATATCCTTGTGATGTGTTAGAAGTTTGACTTTGATGCATTAGGGTGTATATTGTTGTACATAGGAATGAGTTTGGATAAATGGTATTTTTCATTGGTGAGAAAATGAATGAATGTGACTAAATCTGCTTATGATGTGGTAGAATCTCGATTGTGATGCTCTGAAATGTATGTTCGTATACATAAGCATGAGTTAGGGTAATGGTATTTGTCTTTCTGTAAAAAATGAGTATGTGTGCTTGAATATGTGTGTGATGTGGTAAAATTATTAACTATGATACTATAGGATGCGAGCTCACGTACATAGGTAAAGTGTTAGGCTTAAGTGGTTTTGTCGATTGTTAAAGAATGAGTGTGTGCGCCTAAATATGCTCGTAATGTGGTAGGTTGCACTGTGATGCTCTAGGATGTATGCTCACATACATATACAGGCATGAGTTAGGCTTATTAGTGTATGTCGTTCATTCATAAATGAGTATGTATGCCTGAATATGCTTGTGATGTGGTAGAAGTTGGACTATGATGCTATAGGATGTATGATTACGTACATATTCATGAGTTAGGCTTAATGGTGTTTGTCGTTCATTCGAAAACGAGTGTGTGTGCCTGAATATGCTTTTGATGTGGCAGAAGTTGAACTGAAATGCTCTAGGATGTATGCTCACGTACATACACATGAGTTAGGATTAATGGTGTTTGTTGTTCGTTCGAAAATGAGTATGTGTGTCTAAATATGCTTGTGACGTGTTAAAATTTGAACTGTGATGCTCTATGATTTATGCTCACAAAATGTGTCATATTCTTAAGCAAAATCAAATGACGATGCTTGCATATATTTTGCCTAATACTTGAGTTAGAAATTAACAAAATACTAGTAAATTTAAACGAATTTCAAAAAATGATATTGTTGTTCTCTAATTGTTTACTAATTATTATTTTTTGTTTTTCAGGTCATTTGGTCTTTGAATGCTTTGCTTCGTTTGTCTTGTTCTTTTAATGTTGACGTGACAAAGTTCCAAACCAATTTGGTGCCATACCCGAGGATCCATTTCATTCTTTCGTCATATGCACCACTGATTTCAGATGATAAAGCTTACCATGAGCAACTATCAGTTGCTAAGATTACAACAATGATTTGTAACCTTTTATATGATGGCGCAATGTGATCAAAGGCATGGAAAATACATGGCTTGATTGATGTACTGAGGTGATATGGTTCCAATAGACATGAATGTTGCAGTTGGTATCAATAAGACCAAGAGGACTATCTATTTTCTCGATTAGTGTCAAAATGGATTCAAATGTAGTGTCAATTATCAGTCGCCAGTTGTTGTTCTTGGTGGTTTTTTGGCTAAGGTTCAAAGTGTTGTGTGCATGATCTCAAACTCGACTAGTGTTGCTGAAGTGTTCTCAAGGATTATCACAAGGTTGATTTGATGTATGAAAATAGGGGCATTTGTGCATTTCCGCTTTGGTATGTTGGTGAGGAATGAAGGAAGGTGAGGTTTATGAAGATCATGAGGACTTGGTTGCTGTTGAGAAAGAATATGAGAAAGTTGGAGTAGATTTCGGTGATGGATGATTGCAATGTTATGTTCAGTTTACTAAAAATTAAATGTTCTAAGATTAGTTTTCATTTGAACAATGTTTTGTAATTGTTAGAAGAAGTATTAGTTTTACATATTAGCTTCTATTGTATATATCGAATTTGTGCGTAATAATATTGGTGAATTCCAGGTTATATATTACTATTTAATAGTATTGTTAGATTTAAGATCAGATCATTTATTGGCTTTCTCTACTGTAATGCACTAGAATTAGTACTATGATTCACTAGGACTAATAAAAACACACTATGTTTAAAATCATATCCATTAGACTAGTACTAATAACATACTCTAATGTAAGATTAAACTATTATTCGGTAGAAGATACTTTGATTCATTAGAATATAACCTGTAATTCAATAGAGCCCAAGAATAACACATATTGTAGTACAATATAAACTATAATGCATTAGGAATAAACTATAATGCATTAGGATTAAAACTTTAATGCACCAGAATTATAAACTAAAGTTCACAAGAATAACACATATTGTGGTACAATATAAACTATAATGCATTAGGAAGGTGCAGGTTCTCTTGGACAAGTTCTTGAATTGTGTCCTTCCTTACTACCGCATACACTACAAGTCCTTCTTTTGTTAAGCTTTCCTGCCATCACTTCAGGGCTTCATCCTCGAAAAGCGAACAGTCCCTTTAACTTTGCTAACATTTGGATTACACGTGTCAACGTTACAGTTCTGTAACTTCACTTCACTCTGAGTTCTATCTGATGCACCACTGATTTTGCAACGAGCAAACCTTGAAAATGCGTCTTTTACAATCCGTCCTATTACAAAGCGTAACACCAACCTATAAAAAAGCATAGACTTGTGAGTAACATCTTTAACTGAATTGTAATTTATAATCTACTACATGAGAGTTTATATTATATAGGATATACTTTTTACTTTATCAAAGTGTAAATTTTACTACATTATAGTTAACTTAGTTTATTAACAATCTTAATACATCATTGCTTAAAAAATACAGTGTATAACTCTAGTTTATTAACAATCTCCATTTAAGTTTTAATTCTACTCCATTATAGTGTTAACTCTAGTTCATCATAGTATTAAATCTACTTCATCACCGAGTACCTAACTATAATGTAAATACCATAAAAACTCTAAGAATAATTATATCATACAGTAGCTAGGAATATAAAACACAATACACTAGTTGAAAACAAGAAAACTATTTTTTTTACTCTAGTTTTAATTCTACTCCACTTAAGTCTTAATTCTACTCCATTGTAGTCTTAATTCTACTCCATCGCAGTGTTAACTATATTCGATCACATTATTAAATCAAATCCATCATCAAGTACAAAAGTTCGTTCCTAACTTCATCATAGTAATAATTGGAAAAAAAGTACATTCGCTCCCAATTTCATCATGATATGCCACATACATAGGTGGTGCCTCTTATCGAGGAATCATTCATTAATATTATCATAGTCTTTTATCTACTCCATAGTTGTTCTACTTCATAAAAGCCTTAATTTTACTCCATAAGTAATATACTCCATAAAAATAAAGTACATCCTACAACATCACATTGTAAATTCTACCAAATCACAAGCATACTCGATAACTATTACCTGTTTAGATACAAACGTCATACACAAATTTAAGCTAACTCATCCCTATGAAAAACAACATACATCCTAGAGCATCATAGTGTAAATTTTACCAAATCACAACCATTCTCAATCGCTTTTACTTATTTTCGAACAAACCTAAGAACTATGGCCTGACTCATTCTTTTGAACATCAACCTACATCCTAGAGCATCACAGTGCAAAATCTACCAAATTACAAGCATATTCAAACGCTTTTACTTATTTCAACAAACCTGAAACAGAATACAACACAAGTTCAAAATCCACCAAATCAGAAGCATAAACAACTAGTTCATCACAATAAAAAAGCTAATGCATGACACTATGATCCTAACGCATTACCATTATAGAATACAATATAGGAATTTTATCAAACACCTTGTGTGCATGTTTTACATACACTCTTTTCACCTAAACTAAACTGACTTTTATTATGTGTTTTGCACTTGTCTTATAAACTATAATCAATAAGATGGACTAAAATACATCACAAGCATATTCAGATCATCATACTTAAATTAATTCACTAAAACTTAAAAAATCATGAGATAAAAAAAAGGTTATAGATACATATAAAAAACACCAGATGATGACGATGATTATGATGATGACGCACCACTACGAGTCGAAGATGATTATTCCGTAAACATAATGTAGCGATCGCAACGTGGTGATGTGGCGGGAGAGTTATGGAGGTGACGACAGTTATGGTGTTACGGTGGTTAGGTTTCGAGCACGAGGTGGTGATCGCGGGGGAGTTATGGAGGTCACGGTGAGGGAGTTATGGAGGTGAAGGTCGTTACGGTGGTTAGGCTATGTGAAAAAAGAATGAGATAATGAATACAGAGAAAAAATTTATATAACTTTACTATTAAAAATTACAAAACCGCCCCTAAAGTTTTATAAATTATAAAAAGACACCATTTTTTTGGTAAAAGGGAGGGACACATGGCAGCTTGTGGTTTCACCTCACCTATTTTATTATAAATTTTTTTTTATTTTACCCTAACTCTATATATCTATATATATATATATATATATATATATATATATATATATATATATATATATATATATATATATATATATATATATATATATATATATATATATATATATATATATATATATATATATATATATATATATATATATATATATATATATATATATATATATATATATATATATATAGAGAGAGAGAGATGGGATCGATAGAAAACTTAATCTTAATAGAAAACCTAGAAAACCTCTTTCCAACCGTTAGATTAAAGTCTTTTTTTTTAATTTTTTTTCGCAAAAACTACAGGGGGCCGAATGTTATTTATCAAATCTTATGGGTTATTGTTGACACTTTTCAAACTTCCAAGTATTTAATGCCTATTATTTCATTTTTTTCATTTTCTCCTTTCTCTAATTACGGGTTTTCTTACTTTTCTTCCCCTAGAATTTCACCACCATCTCCACCGCCCTTCACTACCGTGCACCACCATTCCTAATCTTTCATCATCCTCAACAATCGTTCCCACCACAGTTCATTTTCGTGTTTGATAACATGTTTTCTACCGGGGCCCACCACTGTTCATTGTCGTTCCCGCCACACCATTGTTCTTCACTAATCCGTTCTCAGTATGTAGTCATATCATCATTTAAGTTTAAAAGTAAGGTTTGTTTAGTTTTTACTGTTATCATCAATTAATATTGATTGTATTATAAATAATTTATTTGGTTTTTGTTGATCTAAATATGATATGGAAAAATATTGAGATTAAAATAGGTACAAATCGTGCTTAAGTAGGCAGCACACAAGGTGTTTGATTAAATGTGTCAACTAAATTTTATACGTGTGATGCACTAACTTATACCAGATTTGGTGTAACGAAATGATATAAATATTTAGGTGGTATAAAATTAGTTTCAGTGACAACTGACTTGTCCCGACTAACCAATTAGGTGATGAGCCCGTCCATATTTGAATTTTTTTGGATACCGTTGATGACAGGCCTTTAATGGTTTAAGGCTCAATATTTTTCTGATTACATATTAAATTATCGAGGGTTTGTTTAAAGTGATGTTGATATGCTATAGATTGTACGTCTTAGTTTTATTCGCTATTGTTCAGTCGTTTAAAGGATGAGTGTTTGTATTGCAAGACGAGCTAGAGGTTTCACGTGTGTCGTTGCCTAATAGTGATTCACGTGGTTTAGCAATGGTTAGAGATTTTAGGGACTTTTTTTAAAGGACATATACCTGTCGATTTAAAGAAAATAACTCAAATGGAGTTGGTCTGTTTTAGGAAAATAAATAAAAGGGGTGCGTGTGGACCCGCCAATCGTGCCAAGGCGTTGAATACAGAACTAAATAAGTATGCTTTAGCCCTTAAACCAACACATTCTGTACATTCAAACAGAATTTCGGGTTTAGACAGTATACTGAATATTGTGGTGCGCAAGAGAGGTAGCCAAAATAATACAAGCGACGATCTTATGCAAAACATGTAAGAACAATTCAAAGAGAAAGCACACAAATCTGAGTAAGACGCAAGATATTTTACTTAAGAGCGGTTATTGAAAGCCTACTTGTTGTTCATATTATCTCTAACCTTTTGTGATTTTGACCCGTATTTTCCTATTTCATGTCAGTATATTATGCTGCAACAGATACAGTTTATGGTGAAGGTATGCGGGGCTCCGCTGCTGGCTGCCTTTAGCAGGTGTTCATCTGGGTTACTTTAGCGGATCTTGTGTGCTCTTTAGATATTATTTGGATATTATTCAACCAACTATAACCATGAACGAGATCTGGTAACTGCAGCTGGTAACATATTTGAGATGATGGGTTCATAAATCTGATGAAAAATCATCATAACGAGATAAAGGTAAATTATCTCAGAGCTCAAAAAGTAGTGCCGGTAAATGCAGTAGTAGTACAAGCTTCAGCTGTGACACTGGTGTAAGCAGTGGTTGGCGTCAGCTCCACATGTCGAATGATGCAAAATACAAAGTTGTTCATTGTGCTCAGAAAAAAAGTCTTAATATACGAAACTTTAAACTGATGAAAAAAATGGAGTATGATATATAGTTTTGTTTATCTTGATGTGCTTGTCGGGTCGGATTGTTTTTTTGCTTTAAAAAAGCTGTTAGGTCTCCAACAAAATGGTAACTATTGGAATTTTGTTGTATATTCTTGTAATGGTTTGTGTTAGGAGTACCTGCAACTGAATCTATTTTGGATTTTCTCCACGCCATGTGATCGTTTGTATCATACTTGAGTATACAATAAAAGCTGATTTCTTTTATTTTCATTTATCTCTAGCATCTGATTGATGCAGATTTATTCGACTGTTGTATGATAGTTGTTCGCAAATGAAGTTTTGAACTTAATAACATTCATTTACAGTAACATTGATGCTATACTACTTGGTGTGGAATGTAAACAAATGCCTGACTGAAGTTCAAACCTCAGTGGTGTACATAGCAATACAGTAGAACACAAAGATGAAACAAGTAAGGGAAATGGATTTCGCATACACCAAATCATGCATGATGAAACAATTCTTTATTCAAGTACATAGCAATATAACATGATTGGACTATATACTCTACTGTTCAGTGACGTAAGTCAGACGTGCATGATCATTACAAGCATATAATTAATATCCAGTTTTATACAGAATATTATACTACAGTCTACGGTGGTTCAGGTGCTAGTTTGTCATGACTTCTACTATTGGAGTCCATAGCAACAGCGAGCCAACATGCTTGATAGCGGTAACGCATTCCTTAGCCGACCCATCAGATATAGGAACCTGTTCCCAAAATCAACAAGAACATACAATTAGCTTCCCCTACAAATTGAAATCACTAAAGCAGATATTAAGAACGACGAAGTGATGCCAACATACATATATTAGGTATGGGTCAATTCTGAGCTACATAAACTTTATTACAAGTTGGCGGGGTGTCAATTCTGTCTTATGGTCTTCTAACTCGGTTTCTGTTGCAGCGCCAACTTTAATAACCATGCCCTACCGGATAACTTTGTAATTCTTTCAGCTAGTTTCTCATAGTCATACACCAAATCAGTCTCATTAAACTCTTCCTTAATTTGGGCAATTCTAAACTGAATCTCGTCCTTGGATGCAGCATCAACGATGATGGTTCATGGTTGTTGAGTCTTCGGTGATAGTGATTTTCTTGGTTGTACCAAGCTACTGAACAGAGGCATATTGAACGAGCAGATCCAAAGTTATTGACTTGATCCTCGGCCCCTATCATATATGAAAAAAGCAAAAAACAAATGAGTAATCTTTGTTCGATCCATAAAAAGTGGCAAATTAACCAATTTAAATATTAATGCATCGATCTGGGAAAGGTTTAATACCTATAGAGTAAACTTTCCGAAAAATGTTTTTAAGATAAAGTCGAGAATGAATAAAATCTTAAAACATATGTTAAAACATATGCCCTAATAAAACAATCAAAAATATGCCCTGGCTTCTTATTTAATTGACCAATATCACTTATTTATGCCCTAATATCGTTGTTAACTGATGTCGCAATATAGTTTGGAACCGATGCCGCAATATAGTTGGGAACCGATGCCGCAATATAGTGGGGAACCGATGCCGCAATATAGTGGGGAACCGATGCCGCAATATAGTTGGGAACCGATGCCGCAATATAGTTGCGAACCGATGCCGCAATATAGTTGGGAACCGATTCCTAATAGTTCAAATCTGATGCTCTATAACAATTTCAAATTGATACCCTAAAACATGTATGCTATGATGCACTAAGATGTGTGTTATTAATCCGAGCTTACTAGTTTTATGTGAACTCGTTAAGTTAATGTGTTGCACTAAATTCACTGCCTACAAATCAGCTACCAAATTTTTAGCATTGTCTTCTACACTTGTAAAAAATGCTGACTAGCGAAAAGGAAATGATCAGCCAGATATTTAAGTGATTTTGCAACAATAAAGAAAGAAAACAAAGACAAAAAGGAACTGAAAAAGTAGTAGGCTAACCCAACAGTAAAGACAACGCAACATTTGTTTTACTTTCATATACTGCAAATCAAGTTTTTATACTTTGTTTGCTGAAACATGTTCGCCCATTTCAAAAGCTCACAAAACTTTACCATCTGATTAGTAAAATGAAGTTAGCATACATCTATGAGAAAAGAAATTAAGCGATTAGACAAAGCAATTACCTTAAAAAAATAGATAAATAAACACATACCTACGCGCCTGTTAAACTCCCAGGAACGTGGAGTCAAGTACAAAGTTCGTGGATCATAATTTTCATCTCCAAGAGTCCACGTATTGGCATCCTTCTGTTCCCTGCAGTAAAAGATGCATCACTAAAGTATGTGTAGGATTAAATATACCAACAAATGAAATGGTTAGTTATCATTATATGCTCAACTAGTACAATATTATGATGAACATGAACACAATAATTTATTAGATAGTAAGCATGCAAATGGATGCACTAATGTGTACAAACAGATGCCGTGACGTATAATCCTGATGCACTAATTCCACATTTAGGTATATAACAGACAGATTCCATGACGTATAATCCTGATTCACTAATTCCATATTTAGGTATATAACAAAATCAGTTGGATCATATGGAAGTTACATGTGGATAAGCATCACTTGGGTTTTGTGTTCAACGTTTTTTCAACTAGTGGACGCAAGGCACCTATTGCAGCCCTTTGCACTTTTGCTTCACTAGATTCTAATAATCCAACAAGATGGGGATACCAACTTCAACACTAAACCCAATATGTGTCTTTTTGTTCGTTTTCTATTTCTTCTAGTTCGGTATCTGAAATTTAAACAAACAGATGCTTTAATTTTAATAAACATATGCAATATTTTTATTAAATAGATACCTTAAATTTAACTAACATATGCCTTAAATTTAACAAACACATTCAAAAAGCAGCACTAAAATAAACAAAAACTTACTTCTGGAAATCTTAATCTTATGGTATTTGTCTGTCTTGTCTCGTCTTTCTGGAATGTATAAGCATGCCCGGTAAAGAACAGGTCCCGCACCAACTTCCCGGATGAAGCTTATCAGAGATCTTGGACGCGTCATATTTGGATTATAACCGTCACCTTACATTCTTTCATGTCAACTAACCAAACGGAACATAGCATAGCAATTGTAGCACCCAAATGCCCAACCCTGCACCTTACGCCAAACACCCAAGTAAAGTACCCACATTTCAACTAAACACACTATACCCAACTAACTAAACTAGAACGTCAAAGTATGTTTACTAGTAACAGTATCATAGAGCCACAATAACTAGAAGTCTAAACCCCATCGCACAAGTTGGTACTGTTGCTTCATAATCCAATCAAAAGCAGCAAAAAAGAGCCTCAACTATTTAAATAAAACTTGACCGCTAGTATATGTCCCAACATGAGAAATAACAGTATATTATATCGAGTACTTGAAAGGCAACAAGTTGGAACCCTATCCTTATGTGTTGTTACCTAGTTATATGTCAGATAGTACCAACAAGGAGTATACAAATTAAATCAACTGTGATGCAACTACTCTTAAATTAATAATTTAATCACTTTCAATATACCATAAACACTCAAAACTAACTATCCAGGGCATGTAAACACTATGATATAAGATAATTACTCACTAAACTAACAAAAAAGACGAAAAGCATTTTTATGGGAATATGCCATATTCATCAAGTAACCATTAATTGTCAAGCATGTGCGACATATTTATAGAAGAAAAGATAGGAAAACATATCCACAAATAGGGGTGTCAGAAAAGTCGACCCGAACCCGAATAATCCTACTCGGGTCGAGTCATTCGGGTCATTATTCTTATTCGGGTTAATTCGGGTCAACCCGACTAATTCGAGATCTAAATAGGTCGGGTTCGGATTTAATATTTGTGTCTTACTCGGGTTCAGGTCAAACCGAATGACCCGAGTTTGATTTTTTTTTCTTTCTAATTCTTATGTAATTATTTGTTGGTATCTTTATGTCTTTTAAATTCTTTTGATATCACTACAGACATAACATAGATAAATACATTGGCCATTCGTAGCATTTAATATCTCCTATGTTGATGTTGAAACGTGAATATGGAAACTATAGTGACTAAAAAGTATATAATGTACAAGTTTATATGAATTTGTTAACAAATTCATTAGCCAAGACACCGAAGCCTACACGAACACTTTTAGTTGTTTTATAAATTTAACTTTCTAAGTTAAACATCAAAATTATATTTTTTAAATAGCCTAGACCCGACCTCGAATTGACCCGAACCCAAATTGACCGGAACCCGAGTGACTCGAGTTCTAAACAAGGTCGGGTTCGAGTATGATTTTTTTTAGCCTTGATCCAAATTGACCCGACCCGATTGTCTCGAACTCGAGTGACCCGATTTCCTATCCACAAACCATCTTTGTTGTCTTGTCGGCCTTAAACTGTACAAATAGATGCATTTAATTAATTTATAGGGATTTTAACCTCACAAAACATATTCTCTAAAAACATTGAACCAAACTTCTTGAACTCATGATATATTTCTTGACTAGTAAGAGAAGTAAGCAAGTTCCTGATGTAAACAAACAATAATTCTCCTAAAAATAGTGCACACAGTTAGCAACCATATCGAAACCAGTATACGACCAGTAAACAACATCTACAGCTCTAAACACACCTTTGGGCCGATAAGGGGAAAAGGGTTGTAAATTTGACAACTTGGCGTGTATAAACCCAGTAATGATTATTAAAATTATGATTAAGGAACTAATTACTAAAAGTACCATGTTCCAGTTTGATGTGAGTTTAGTACCCCTCATTACTACCATGTTGTCAATGAATAATATTGCTACTGCTGCAACCAGGTCTAAGAGATTGAAACCTTATGCAAATGAATTGACCCGAATGCGACGAAATATGGGATATAGATATGGGTTATAAGTAAACATACTTGCAAAGTATGATGAAAATGATCGAGTTAAGCCTGCTTCACCCGAAACAGCCTCCAACATAACGTTACCTGATAAACAACAAACATATTCAAAGGGGTGTTTGGCATTTCATTTTAAAGGCGATTATATGCAATGGAATTAAAGTATTAGAAGGTAAAGTATACAACATAGTTCATAGACAATCAGCTGAATGGAGAGTTTTAAAAATGTGACGGAAATATGGGTTAGAACTACACATCATAAGAGCCAACAAGAGAGCCAAACTCAGTAGACCCGATCGGGTCTGAATTATTGCTGCCTTTGATGATAACTAGTCTACTCTTGTTTTGATCAGGATCAGCATCTATCGACCACACATCACCATAACATAATATGCCTTAATTTTACAAACGATAATTTCATAGTCAAATGATAGTTTTCTTTTACAAAAGTATGGTTTAATTATACATATGTAGTTACTATAACAAACATATGCCTTAATTTAAATAAACATATACAATAAATTTAACATATTCATATTTAATATTTTTTCATTATCTGTCCTTAACACCATTTTAAACCGGTTCCCTAATATTACTAAACTGATGCCATGATATATTTTAAAAACTGATGCCATATCACAACGTCAAAACGTACGCCCTAATCAAACAAACAAACAAGCGAACGACTTAACTTTAACAAAAATATGCATTAAATACTCATTAATACAAACTGATGTTTTTAGTTGATGTTATGCCCTTATTCTGGTGTGATTAACATGAACCAAAGGTTAAGATACCCATCACGCTTGCCGAAGTCCTCAACATATCAAAATGTCCAAATGCAACACATTTCTTTGACCTTTCAATGAAAAATACCACAGCTTTTATAGCTTTTATATGTAACAGTAAGCTCCCATATAAAAATTAAGATTTATCATTTACACTACGCAACCAGGTTAACTTTCATGATCCAAAGACATTGCAATTCATAAAGCTGATATGTTTACCTTGATGCCCTAACATGTCCAACGATTTAGTAACCATCTAAATCGAAATACTCGCTATACAAACACCTTAACTTAAGCAAACAAACACATTAATATAACCGCGCTAATCCTCTAATAATCTAAACTATTTCAATCATACTCTGTGCACTTGGCGAGTCCAGACCAGAAGTTGGCTCATTGCAAAATGAAATGATGGTCATGAATGATGACTACATCAATGGACACTCTCACGACGTTCACCGCCAGAGACTCTATGTGTCCCCTCAGCGCCTATGAATGTGTTACGTGCTGACTATATGAAAAAATAACAATTGTAACGATGTGGTGGATTCGGTTGTAACGATGGTGGCGGTTCCACTCTGGTTTCTGATAGTAGGTTTGATGATTATAAGTATTATGGTGGTTTCAAAGTGGTTTCCGATGGTGGATTTGATGAGTGTAATGATTGTGATCGTTCCAAGGTGGTGACCGATGATGGATATGACGATTGTAACAATTGTAGTGGTTTCTCACGATGGATTTGATGATTATGGTGAACCACCATGGTTTCCGGCGGTGGATTTGGTAAATGACTGTAGTATTGATGGTTGGATCTCGTAAATGGTTTGGTACAGATGTTTTATTTGTGAATTTTCACTTTTGACCTTATAGTTTGAAACTATTGCAAAATCTATCCTGTAACTTTGTTTTCTAAGTTTTCTAGCAAAGTGAGGTTTTCTCTAGAACCCATCCCTGTATAGAGATGGGATCAATAGAGAACAACATCTCAATAGAAAACCTAGAAAACTTCCTTTATCAAGCCCCCTCCCTTCCCTTTTTTAATTTTATAAAGTACAGGGGCCTTTTGTTACTTTCTTTAATTTTTAAGGGCTATTTTGTATATTTTCTATTTTCTTATAAGTTGGATAATCGGGGGTCTGTATTAACGTTTTTGAGGTTTTTAATTGTATACACGTTCTCAATGGTGCCACTTTTTAATGTTTTATAGACTACGAATGAAATTTTTCACTATGAAACGTAAAAACGTAACGAATGAAAATTATTATGAACCATAAAAGCGATTACATCAACTACGACACAAAATACAAAACAAAATATTTCACACAATACAACTCGTAGGCGTGTTCTCTTATGCTTTTCGGATCGGTTTGGAAGCAATACCGACCATCATTGTCTGGAAAGCTAATTTGTTAAGAACTTTGCCTGGTGGTGCAGGTAGAGCAAGTGGCAGAAGTTGCGCATACATATTCTGAAACCAAACAAAGCATGGTCGTCAGTAACTTCCGTTTAGTTTACGAAACATATAACAAAAGTAAAAGAACTTTTAAAAAACCTGTTGCTTGATGAAATATTGCTCTTCATTCTCCTCGGCTTTATTTTCCTTCGCTGCTTCTAGCTTGTCATTGACAAGTTCGTCAACCTTGCTTGTGTATTCGCGGATAAACTGCAAGAAAACAAAATGGGACATAGATATTTAATAACAAGATCATCATTAGCTGAAGTAACAAGTAAACATATGGCTTTAGGGATCCATTTCCCAATATCTAAGTCCAGATACTCCACATCTGAGGAGCATTGTCGTCCATTAGCACCACCAACGACGAAGAGTCTGTCCTTGATTGAAGCTCCAGCAACATGTATGTTCTTCCAAAAAAAAGGTGGTCTTGGAACCCACTGATTCTGTGAAGGAATAAATGATTCAACTACAAAAAAAAAGTTATGAGGACACGTCTTAGTAGATTAAGAGCAAAAATTTGTAATATGTAACCATTTGAAGAGAATATCATTACCTGTGTGAAATCCCTCACCACCAAAATGGTAAAGTTCACCATTCAATATTGCAGCAGATGCATATTTCTTCACAAACTGCATCGAATTATGTAACCTTCTGGTATCTTTAAGTGGGTTGTAGGAATCGAGTGATGAGGACCACGAGGAACCATCAAATCCTGTTGATCCTGCCAAGATTGAATCGATTAGGGAGTGGAATGCTCCTACGACACCGACTGAAATTCGCCAATTCTTAGGACTCGCCGGATACTACCGAAGATTCATCGAGGGATTCTCAAAAATCGCGAAACCATTGACGAAGTTGACTCAAAAGAAGGTGAAATACGAATGGGGAGATAAGGAGGAATTAGCATTCCAGAAGTTGAAACAAATGTTGTGTAGTGCGCCTATTCTATCGTTACCAGAAGGATCGGAAGACTTTGTGGTCTACTGTGATGCATCAGCAAAAGGATTGGGAGCTGTGTTGATGCAGAGGAAGAAAGTTATCGCCTACGCGTCACGACAATTGAACACGCATGAGAAAAATTACACTACGCACGACTTGGAGCTAGGAGCGGTAGTATTTGCCTTGAAATTATGGAGACACTACTTGTATGGAACCAAGTTTGTCGTCTATACCGATCACAAGAGTTTACAACTTATTCTTGATCAGAAGGAACTGAACATGAGAAAACGTCGATGGATCAAGTTGCTCAGCGATTATGACTGTGAAATCCGTTACCACCCTGGGAAGGCCAATGTAGTGGCGGATGCGCTAAGTAGAAAGGGACAACTGGTGACACGTAGAGTTAGATCGTTAGCTATGGTTATCAAACCGAACTTACCTGTGCAAATTCGTGAAGCATAAACCGAAGCCCTTAAGCCTGAACATGTTGAAGATGAGAAACTAGGGGTAATGGTTACAAAGAAATTGGAGACTAGCACTAATGGAACGCTATGTCTGAATGGTAGAAGTTGGTTACCACGGTTTGGAGGACTAAGGGACGTGATTATGCACGAGTCGCATAAATCTAAGTATTCGATTCACCCAGGATCTGATAAAATGTATCAGGATATGAAGAAGCTGTATTGGTGGCCAAACATGAAAGCTGAAATCGCTACGTATGTAGGGAAGTGCCTGACTTGCGCTAGAGTGAAAACAGAACACCAAAAACCATCTGGATTGTTGGTTCAACCTATAATTCCTATGTAGAAATGGGAAAATATAACCATGGACTTCATAACTAAGCTGCCTAAAACGAAAAACGGATATGACACAATTTGGGTAATTGTGGATCGACTTACGAAATTTGCACACTTTTTGGCTATGAAGGAAGATGATTCGATGGATAAGCTTACGAGACTTTATCTGAGGGAAATAGTCACAAAACATGGAATACCGATCTCGATAATTTATGATAGAGATGGTAGATTTACTTCGGAATTCTGGAAATCACTTCAGAAAGCGTTGGGTACGCAATTGGACATGAGTACTGCTTATCACCCGCAGAGTGACGGACAGAGTGAGAGAACTATTCAAACGCTGGAGGACATGTTGCGTGCTTGTGTGCTTGACTTTGGAAAGCAATGGGACAGACATTTGCCTTTAGTAGAATTCTCTTACAACAATAGTTATCACACCAGTATTAAGGCTGCACCGTTTGAAGCGTTGTATGGTCGTAAATGTCGCTCGCCTGTGTGTTGGAGTGAGGTTGGGGATAGTCAACTCACTGGCCCTGAACTCATCCGTGAAACGACTGAAAAGATTGTTCAAATCAAGAGCCGAATTCAAGCAGCCCGTGATAGTCAAAAGAGTTACGCCGACGTTCGACGTAAGCCTCTCGAATTTCAAGTGGGAGACAAAGTGATGCTAAAAGTATCGCCTTGGAAAGGTTTAGTACGTTTTGGCAAGCGAGGAAAGCTGAACCCCCGTTATATTGGACCTTTCAAAATTCTGGTCAAGGTTGGAACTGTAGCCTATCGTCTCGAATTACCGCAAGCGTTGAGCCGCGTGCACAGTACTTTTCATGTGTCGAACTTGAAGAAGTTCCTTTCTGATGAAAAACTCGTTATACCATTGGAGGAACTCCAAATCGACGACAAGATGCAATTTGTCGAGGAACCTGTTGAAATCATGGACCGTGAGGTCAAAAGATTGAAACAGAGTCGTATTCCTATCATCAAGGTGAGGTGGAATTCTAAACGTGGACCTGAATTCACTTGGGAGCGTGAGGATCAATTTCACAAGAAATATCCGCAACTCTTTGACAATTCTAGAAACCGTGACACTCCTAAGCTTTGAGGACAAAGCTTCTCTATCAAGGGGATGATGTAACACCTGGTAATTTTCCCTACTTTCTAAAATGACTATTTTACCCTTTGACTTTTTATTTAGTCAACTATGTGATTTAACTGTGTTGGAACCGGGAGGTTATCCCGCGTTTTCTGAAAAACTGTTTGCTGACGAGTAATGGCCTGACTCTGAGCTCAGTCATTAATCTGAACATTTTCTGTGAACCTGACCAAAGTGCTGAGACGGTCAATGAATTGACGATAATCCATGAGATTATTCGTTATCTGTGAATTATGTGCTTAACTGTTTAGTTTTTAGCATCGTGATCGTATTTTCTTGAGCAGCGTATTTAAATATTTATGTATATGTTTATATATGCCTGTATTTTAGTATTTTTGCTATTTATAGTAATAAATCGTATTTACTGTGAATATTTAATTAACGTATCGCGTTTTCGTATTTTACGTCGTTTTTACGTTTAACCGTCGTTAACATGCATAAAATACTTTACCAATCGTAAAATGTCAGTTTTCGTCGAAAACTCGTAAATTTAATATATTTCGTCAAATTTTTAAGTTTTATGTAATTTTTAACTTAACTATATACTTTTTGATATATACCTAAAACTAACTAACCTTGTTACCTTAAACCTTTTAACTAATTACCATAGTAAAAATTTTGAATAATTTACCGCATGTGGGACCCCCCTTAACCGGCCAAACCATCACCATGTGCAAGATACACCATATTTTTACACATTACCAAATTAAGCTTAACTTACACTACCCTTACACATTTTAACTTATTACCACCTTACTTAACCTCACTTCACACTTATTCACCTCACTTCACTCAACCAAAAACACACACACAACTCCTCTCTCTCTCTCTCTCTCTAAACACATGGCACAAACACACTCTCATTTCCACCATTGTTGATTTTTGAAAAGCTTCATTTTACCAAGATTCAACACAAAACAAATACACCCTAGAGCTTGTATAAGCATATAGAAGAATGGATTTTCTTGGTTTGACGATTTGAGAAGTTTTTGGGTTGAAGATTAGGGTAGAGTTCTTGTTGATTATTAGTGGGTATTATTGTAGATCGGATCGTTGTGGTTACGTAGAATCGTTACACAAGGTCATTTCTTAAACCTTTTTCATCTTTTCATTTTTCCATGCATGATCTTTGTAGATCTATGCATGCATGTTACTCATCAAGTATTTCTATGAAATAAAATGATGAAAATTATTTTTGGTCATGAAATATTTCAAGATTTGTGGAAATTAAGTGTGGATCTATTAGATCCATACATGAAAATGGGTTAATTGAAAGATTTGTGAAAAATATAAGTATATATATTTTAGATTTGTAAACTTGAAGAAAAATCTTTGATTTTGTTGTTGTATATGAAAAATTAGAAGAAACTAGTAGTGTTACTACTAGTGGTTACGTTTGAAAATGGTCGAAAACGAGTTTTTACAGAATACGTACAATCTGTCCGACTTTTGTAAGTGGCGTAGGGAGTCGTAAAAATTGTTTTGACACTAGTTTACTACGATATTATGAAAATATAAGTGAATACCTTCCTTTCGATATATTATGGGCTAAAAACGTAGCAAAAATGAGTAAGTTGTGGTTGTTTAAATTACGTTGTCGGAAAACTTTATTTTTGGAGAACAACACTATAAGTGGTTGCTGTCCAGATTTTTAAAGTGGTCGAAACGACATTTTCGAGTTAAACGGAGTTGTTTTAAGTGTCGAAATGGTTACTATATGGTATGTATAAATGTTGGACTTGTTTTGTAAAAGCGTATTAGCTCGAAATGTGAATATTTGTTGTACTATTGAAAGTTTGAACGTTGGAAGTTGAAATGGTTACGATTGTGAAAAATGAATTGTTGAATTGTTGGCGATTGAGAAATTGTTGAAAATAGGGGTTTTAGGACGAGATTTGAGTACTTACTAAAATGGCAAATTTTTATGTGACGCCGAAAGGCTGCCGAATTTTCGTTAGAAATCACGTAGGAAAATTTGTTAAAATAAATTTTGGTAAATTAAAATTTACGCCGAAAGGCTGTCGAAATTTCGTCGAGTCAAAAATAAATATTTTTGCCTAAGTATATATATATATATATACTATAATGTTATAACGATGTAACATTTACAAGTCACGATTTTAACAACAAAATATATACTTGATTGATGAGTAACGTACGTGATGAACTTTTGTGACTTATTTGCTAGCGCCTAAACTGTATTATATTTAGGTTGTTGCTAGAGTTGATCGCTACTATTTGATCTTACTTGTGCGGTTTGAATCGTTGCTTGAGGTGAGTTTATCGATCCCTATTAAACTATTTTTGTATGTTTAATGTTTTGGGATGTGATAAATGCTTTGATGACTTGCTTCTGGACGCAACTAAAACTTGATTTCTGTGAATGCTTTGTGAACACTTATTTATGAGATACCTTAAGTTGCTTTAGCCATAGTCCCCACTATCGTGAATCGTTAGTTACTCTTCTGGAGTAAGCTCTTATGTTACGGATAGATCTATTGAGGGTTGACAACCTCCACTCGGGCATTTTGACGCCGGACGAGTGTGTACCATTTGTATGAACGGAGTTATCTTGGCTAGGTACTCCATTGGGGCAAAATTTATGTATGCAATCTATTGTATGCACTGGATCACTAGTTTCGATGTCACGAGCTTAGCGCTATCATAAATATTGTGAACACCCAATTTATCCTACACTTGGCACTATTTCTCCTATAGTTGCACGTGTACATGAAATGAAATCTGAAATTGAATGACTATGAATTTTTACTTGAAACCTATATTCTCACCAACTTTATGTTGATCCAATTTAGCATTTATCTCAGGTAATTGATGATGAATTGTATCTGCTGTGTGAAGTACTTGGAGTCCGCATGCATTTCTTAGCTATCTTCGGACATTTATTTACTTATGTTTTTGAACTATTATCTCGTTGATGTTTAAAACTTTTACATTCCGCTGCACTATCATTTGCAACTGAGACCTTTTGTACTGTGATGCTTTTTAATTTAAATTCAACGAGGTATTTTTATAAAACGTCTCGTTTAGAGTCGTTCTCTTGTACCTTGAACTATGATACAATGACGTAACAGCCCCCGAGCTTCACCGCTTCCGCATATCACATTTTGGGGTGTTACACATTATTTCACCATCTTTCCTAATATATTTTTATAGAATTTTGTATTTAAGGCATCATTTGTAATTTATATATATATATATTTATATAGAATTTTGTATTTAAGGCATCATGTGTAATTCCTATTTTATTTTTGAAGAATTTTATGGAATCATTTTTATAGAAATTTGTATTTAAGGCATTGTTTCACCATCATTCCTTACATATTTTTATAGAATTTTGTATTTAAGGCATCATTTGTAATTCCTATTTTCTTTTTGAAGTATTTATGGAAACCCTAATGAATTACATGTGTTATTTTTATATAATTTTGTATTTAAAGCATCATTTGTAATTCCTATTTTATTTTTGAAGCATTTTATGGAATCATATTTATAGAATTTTTTATTTAAGGCATCATTTGTAATTCCTATATATTTTGATAGAATTTTGTATTTAAGGCATCATTTGTAGTTCCTATTTTATTTTTGAAGCATTTTATGGAATTATTTTTATACAATTATGTATTTAAGGCATTATTTCACCATCTTTCCTAATATATTTTTATAGAATTTTGTATTTAAGGCATCATTTGTAATTTATATATATACATATATAGAAATTTGTATTTAAGGCATCATGTGTAATTCCTATTTTATTTTTGAAGAATTTTATGGGATCATTTTTATAGAATTTTGTATTTAAGGCATTGTTTCACCATCATTCCTTACATATTTTTATAGAATTTTGTATTTAAGGCATCATTTGTAATTCCTATTTTCGTTTTGAAGTATTTATCGAAACCCTTTAATGAATTACATGTGTTATTTTTATAGAATTTTGTATTTAAGGAATTGTTTCACCATCCTTCCTATATAAGGCTTTTTGATTTGATTTGATTTGATTTGATTTGATATATATATATATATATATATATATATATATATATATATATATATATATATATATATATATATATATATATATATATATATATATATATATATATATATATATATATATATATATATATATATATATATATATATATATATATATATATATATATATATATATATATATATATATATATATATATATATATATATATATTAGCCTTTAGACCCGTCCGATGGACGGGCTAGCTTTAAGTATATATTTTTTTAAGGAAAACTGAATTTATGTGTGTTTGTATTAGAAGTTTAGTATATGTAGTGTTAGTTATAACATTGATATTTTAATAATGTAGCATAGAATAGACAACAATAATGTAGTTTAAGATATTTTATTTATTTAAGAATATAATGAGTTAATTGAATTTGCATACGTTAATGTTATGAATAAGTTTGATACAATATTTTTTAGCATTTGAATAATATTTTATAAATATTTTATGTATTTTTTAAATTTTATGAGGTAAAATTTTTTGTATATGTTAATGTTATAAATAACGTTTTTACATTAATTTTTTTTAGATTAATATTATTATTGTGCATTTTATAGAATTTTGTATTTAAGGCATTGTTTCACCATCTTTCCTTATATATTTTTATAGAATTTTGTATTTAATACATCATTTGTAATTCGTATATATATTTTTATAGAATTTTATATTTAAGGCATCATTTGTAATTCCTATTCTATTTTTGAAGCACTTTATGGAATCATTTTTATAGAGTTTTGTATTTAAGGCATTTTTCACAATCCTTTCTTATATATTTTTATAAAATTTTGTATTTAAGGCATCACTTGTAATTCCTATATATATTTTTATAGAATTTTGTATTTAAGGCATCATTTGTAATTTCTATTTTATTTTTGAAGCATTTTATGGAATCATGTTTATAGAATTTTGTATTTAAGGCATTATTTCACCTTTCTTCCTTATATATTTTTATAGAATTTTGTATTTAAGACATCATTTGTAATTTCTACATATATTTTGATAGAATTTTGTATTTAAGGCATCATTGTAATTCCTATTTTATTTTTGAAGCATTTTATGGAATCATTTTTATAGAATTATGTATTTAAGGCATTGTTTCACCTTCTTTCCTTATATATTTTTATAGAATTTTATATTTAAGGCATCATTTGTAATTCCTATTTTATTTTCAAAGCATTTTATGGAAACCCTTTAATGAATTACATGTGTCATTTTTATAGAATTTTGTATTTAAGGAATTGTTTCACCATCCTTTCTATATAAGGGTTTTTGATTTGATTTGATTTGATTTGATTTGATATATATATATATATATATATATATATATATATATATATATATATATATATATATATATATATATATATATATATATATATATATATATATATATATATATATATATATATATATATATATATATATATATATATATATATATATATATATATATATATATATATATATATATATATATATATATATATATATATATATATATATATATATATATATATATATATAGAATCTGGATCAATTGAGAAGGAAAAAAACCTTCTCAATTGAGAAGGTTTTTCAAAAACCATAGCTTGTTAACTTTGATTCAAGTTTTTCAAGTGTTGATTCATTTTAATATGATAATAATACAAAATGAGTCAAAAAAAATTTGAATCAACATTAAAAAAACTCTCGATGTTGCGATATTTGTTAAATATTGAGTTTACTGCACAAATTTTTTGAATCATTTCATAACTCGATTTTTACAAAGATTTATGAATCAAAATTATGATTTATAGTTTTGATTCACTATTAAATGATGTTAACTAGTGAATCAATGAAAAAATTTCGAATCAATGGCTCAAACGAAGATTTCTCAAATTTCTCAAAATAAAAACCTTCTCAATGGAACCGGAGCCTATATATATATATATATATATATATATATATATATATCTATATATATATATATATATATATATATATATATATATATATATATATATATATATATATATATATATATATATATATATATATATATATATATATATATATATATATATATATATATATATATATATATATATATATATATATATATATATATATATATATATATATATAGAGAGAGAGAGAGAGAGAGAGAGAGGGAGGTTAATGTGAGAGCTTTTTTAAAGTTGTAAAAATAAGAACTAATCTAAAACATCAGTAAAACATTGATACATAACCATTTTACTAATACTACACCAAAATATATATTATTTATACAACTAAACACTCTACCGACTAATAAACAACGGATAAGTGTGTAATAACTTGCTGATACACAATTAAGAATGTGATACATATACATCAAAATCTCAAAAAGTTAATATCTTATACATAAATTGGTACACTTGATACACAACCACCACTAAATAACTTGATACACAATACCAAAACATGATACGTATCACACCTCGAATCAAAATGTATCACTTAGATTTCGCCAATTTTTAAAACAAAGCCCATCGAATCTTTAAAAATTATGTTTTTACATAATCATGTTTTAAAATTGTTTCACATAGAGTGTCATTTGTGAGATTTTGGTTGGTTCTCATTTTTACAACTTTAAAAAGTTCTCATATGATCCAAATTCTATATATATATATATATATATATATACTAGCTTTTAGACCCGTCCAGTGGACGGGCTAGTTTTTAGTATATATTTTTTTTAATGAAAAATGAAATTGTGTGTGTTTGTAGAAGTTTAGTATATGTAGTGTTAGTTATGACATTAATATTTTAATAGTATATAATGGACAAAAATAACGTATTTTAAGATATTTTATTTATTTTAGAATATTATGATTTAATTGAATTTGCATACATTAATGTTCTGAATAAGTTTGTTACATTAGAAAGTTTTAGAATTTTAATAATATTGTATAAATATTTTATGTATTTTTGAATTTTATGAGGTAATAACATTTATATATGTTAATGTTATAAATAACTTTTTTACATTAATTTTTTTTAAATTAATATTATTGTTAAGTTTTGTATAGCAAAAACATTATAGTTAAATATTTTTTTAAAATGATTTTGTGTTGTAAGTTTTATGGTAAGTGTATTCTAGCAAATGTAAGCCCAAAAATCACATTCTTGATATTATTTTTTGTCACGTGTATAATATAGAAACAATATATAGCCTAGTACAAAACATGACAATCTTAATATCTATAAATATTTTCATTTTAGTAAGTCAAACTATATTGTAAATCATTTGTAATTCCTATTTTATTTTTGAAGTATTTTATAGAAACCTTTTAATGAATTACATGTGTCATTTTTATAGAATTTTGTATTTAATGCATCATTTGTAATTCCTATTTTTTGAAACATTTTATGAAACCCTTTAATGAATTACATGTGTCATTTTTATAGAATTTTGTATTTAAGGCATTGTTCCACCATCCTTCCTTATATATTTTTTTATAGAATTTTGTATTTAAGGCATCATTTGTAATTCCTACTTTTTTTAAAATATTTTATAGAAATCCTTTAATGAATTACATGTGTCATTTTTAGAATTTTGTATTTAAGGCATCATTTGTAATTCCTTTTTTTGAAGCATTTTATGGAAACCATTTAATGAATTACATGTGTCATTTTTATAGAATTTTGTATTTAAGGTGTTGTTTTACCATCATTCCTTATATATTATTATAGAATTTTGTATTTAAGGCACATTTGTAATTCCTATTTTTCTTTTTGAAGCATTTTATGGAAACCCTTTAATAAGTTACATGTTTCATTTTTAGAATTTTGTATTTAAGACATCATTTGTAATTCCTAATTTCTTTTTGAAGCATTTTATGGAAACCATTTAATGAATTACATGTGTCATTTTTATAGAATTTTGTATTTAAGGCATTGTTTCACCATCATTCATTATATATTTTTTATAGAATTTTGTATTTAAGGCATTATTTGTAATTCCTATTTTCTTTTTGAAGTATTTTATGGAAACCCTTTAATGAATTACATGTGTCATTGTCGTAGAATTTTGTATTTAAGGTATTGTTTCACCATCCTTCCTATATAAGATTTTTATTTATTTATTTATTATTTATTTATTTATTTATTATTAATTATTTATTTTATATATATATATATATATATATATATATATATATATATATATATATATATATATATATATATATATATATATATATATATATATATATATATATATATAGAGAGAGAGAGAGAGAGAGAGAGAGAGAGAGAGAAAGAGAGAGAGGAGTCAGTTTAGATGCACCAAAGAAAGAGGGGAAAAAGAAAAAAAAAGGAAAAGTGTTTGGGTTGGGCTAGGTTTGGATAACAAATAAACATATAAGAATTTTATAAGCAAAACACTTCATAATTCCACAGAGAAAAGAGTTGTTCGACGCTTTGAGGGTTTTTTTAGGGTTCTTCATTAATTTTTCATCTTTCATAAATTCTAAGGTAAAACCTTCAAATCTCTTTTCAATTAAATTATTTTTAAATCATTGGTAATCAATACATGATGAATTTAGGGTTGGGTTAACTATGAATTCTATTATTTAATGATATAATCATTTTTAGATTAACTAGGGTTCATAAATAAACATGGTGATGGTAATTAGTTAGGTTAATTGTGTCAAATTCGTAATTAAAAAACTGGACAAAATTTTAGGTCAATTATTTTGATCATATATAGAGTTCTAGACACATTCATGATACGAAACAAGTACCCCTGGAAAGGTATTTGAGTTAGCTTTTGAATGCAAGGAACGAGGACTAAATTGGAGGTAGGGAAGTGGGTCAAAATAGGTTACAACAGTCGGAGGTCAAAACAATTTTGAAATCAGTCGGTTTTGAATTAATGTTTTAAGATAGTTAGGGTACTTAGGAGTACAATTGTACCTTCAAATGAACATGATAATTAGTTCATATATTAAATAAGAGATCTGGAAGAGGGCTAATCAATTGAGATAGTGAAAGACCTTCTGATCATAACAAACTTTTCATATGTTCAAAATCAATAAAAACTAGATAGGTAAAAGTATATATATATATATATATATATATATATATATATATATATATATATATATATATATATATATATATATATATATATATATATATATATATATATATATATATATATATATATATATATCGGGGCGTTAACAATAGCTTTAAGGTTGGGACAAAAGAGGAGAGTTAGCTAAAACATGTAAGGGCATAGGGTTTTCTTAACAGAAAGCATGGGTTTGGTTAAGTGGGCGTTTTGCTAATAGTTTGGGGACTAAAAATCGGAACTGTTTTGGGTAAAATTTAAACTGGATAGGTATCAAACTTAACTAAGTTAAGGACTTATTAGAGAGGGGTAATGGGATGTTTAGAACATATTAATGAGGTAAATATATGGGAGGTTTAGATGTTCATCATAGATTGATGAGTCATTTTAGTTATTGGTTCGTGTCTTGATGTTATGCGTTTTATTTGTTTAGCTTTTTGCTAGTGCGCGGAATATTTGGAGAAGCTCAATAAGGTGAGTTCATAGTCCTAATTTTCACTAAGTTTTTAAATGTTTTTCTAGTATGGGATGGAGATGACACTTGTAATATTTTTAAATGTCTTAGTACTATATTCTTTAAAATGTTTTGATAATATGTTTTTCAAATGTGTGGACTTAATGTGTTATTATGTGATATGCTTACTTGTGTGTTATGTTATATGTTCTATTATGTATATTGATATGTGTTCTAAGTACTTGAGTTCTGAGTACTTGTGCATCGTCTTTTCGGAGACAAGATATCTCGACGGGGATATGGTTCATCTCCACACAGGGTGTGAGAAAGATCCGGAGGTGTAGGTGCATTGTTCTTATTATATGCTCTATTGTTATAATATGTTTCGTGTGTAGTTGTATGTAATTTGAATATCACTTTATAGTCCATTGCTTGAACTTATTTTCTTCAACTTATTTACAGCGGATGTCAAATTTCTTATGATGTTCTAGATATCTTAAACCTATGTTCTTACCAACTTATGTTGACAGATTTTAGTGTCATTTTCAGGTGAGGTAGTTATGAAGAATGGTGTTAGAAGTGACTAGAGTTTAGAGGCTGCTAGGACTGCATTAGGAGGAATCGCTTTCCTCTTAGTTTTCGTTTCATTGTTTGAATAAGTGATACATTTTAGACACCTATATGTTTGATGTTTGTTTATGTTTTGGTCTTTGGTGAGAGGTGGGACTTTTACCTACTTACCTAGACTCCTGCATTGTTGAGATATTGTCATGACATTTGTGTCACCATTTATGATATTTCAATTTCATTTAGTTCTCTCTATAGACACACTATTGTTGTGATGATATACATACGTCGCGCCCCATATTCCGCGCCATGGTGGGGTGTGACATCTCAATCCTGTGATTAGGCCTCCTTTTAGGCTTGCGAATTAGATCCATCTATATTTTTCTTACCGTAGACATCGTAACGGCGTCTAACAAAAAATTATTCATAACGAATACACCATTTACATCCATTTCCCCTTAACTTGCAAAATCACAATACGAAAACATGAAATCGAACATTTAATTAAGACTAATAAACTTACCATTTGACGAGAATCCATCATAATAATTAAACCTAAAATCGAAAATCAATAGGAATAATAAACTTATGTTTGCACGACTCGACCCACTAACATTTTCCGTTCTAAAAGTAAACAAAAAAAACTTATCTTTTGACGAAAATGTATCAGTCCTCCCTCAAACGTTTCACGGTCCACAACACACAAAACTGTATCCGCGATTAGTTTGTTGTAAAACCCGTGATAGCAACCATACCCAAATCCAAAAGGAGAATGACAAAGAAACGAAGGGTGGAGAGATGGTTTCCAGAAACATAATACATAGATTCAATACAACAACCGTCACCTAAATAAAATACTGGGATTAGTCGACTCGTAATTTCAAATTGGAAACCCAGGTTAACCCAAAAAAAATACAACGACCGTTATATACCACCACGTAAAAAATAAGGATGTAGGGTACAATTATCAAATAAGGATGCAACGTCCGAGACACCTATCATCCTTTAAGTCCACGTATTTTAGTTGAACTGGGCCCACTTCTCCAACACGCGAGCAGGGTACAAAACTATATAAATAACACGTATATAAAACACAGTTTTGTTTTTCGTTATCGGCAGCTTCCTTCTGTATCTTTGTTCTTCGCTTCCATATAAACGAGTATTAAGGTAACACATTGTAACCCATATTAAGGCTCTTTTTAAGGTTCGTGTGTTGGATTATATACGTTTTGCGTTCTATGTTTACGGGATCAACCGTATTAAGGCTACTGTTAATACTCTAGCCTCATTCCGATCATACCTAACCTGGACTAAATGTTATATGATTCACATTAAGACATATTCAACTTATATTCACAGTCTCTTAATATACAAACATCACATATAAGTCGTCAGTTTTTCAATTTTTGGACTAATGAACACATCCAAACACCCATTTAAGAAACCATACACAACTAGCTTACCTATACATAGGGCGTTAATGAGTTAGTTAGGTTAATGGTATGTTTGGATTAGTGTATGAATATACATGTTCTGTTTGCTTAGTCAATAGGTGTTGATTGTGTTAGATTGAAAGACCAAAATCCCCTTTATTTAACGTGCTCATTGATGCATGTTACTAGTTTTTTGGACCATATGGGACTACTTTTACCCTTACCTTGTAAGAGGCATTACATCTGAAATCGGAGATAACAACAACTATCAATGGGTAATATAGTCATGTTTTTGTGATCAGTAGAGGATGTATAAGTTGCCAACATTACTAATAGTGTATTTCGTTTTTTTTATGTTGATAAATATTGAAAAGAAAAAGTGTTTTTGTTAGGAATTATAATGTGGCCATTAATCATGTTTCACTTGTTTCTGTTTGTACAAGATAATTAGACGGTGTAAACAAAAATGATGCAGAGAGTTAATTTTTTAATTTGATTATGTTATACAAAGTGCATTAATAATGACTTTTTATGTTTACAAGTTTTATTATGTCTTCCTGGCAGAATAATGGAACAAACTCATGGGTCACGTAAAGCAACAAAGTTTGCATCAGACGATGTTATTAGCAACATGCCAGATGATGTGCTAACTGATATTATGAATCGTTTGCCATTACAAGATGCTGTGAGGACTGGTACCTTGTCAAGAAGTTGGAGGTATAAGTGGACTATGATCAACCAACTTATATTTGATGAGGACTTCTATGAGTATTTACAAGAGATAAAAAAGGAAAAAGATTATGGGAGGATTATAGATATGTTTCTTCGTCGTCATGAAGGTTCAGTTACAAAGTTTTACCTCTACATAGAAAAAGGATGTAACTCCATATTGAGTGTTGACGATATTAGGAATTGGATTTTGGTCTTGTCCGAAAAGGGAATTTTGGAATTCACTCTTCTAAATATGGAAGCGACACCACTTAAGTTAACTACCCATCTTTTCTCTTGTCTGAAGTTAAAACATCTGGAGCTTTTCAACTGTCATTTGTGTCCAATTTCTAGCTTTGTTGGTTTTCCAAATCTTCTGAGTTTGGATTTGGCTGAGGTAGTATTTGGAGGCTACACATGTGGGGAATTCGTTAGTCGTTGTTCATTGCTGGAGATTCTCAAACTTAGAGACAACACCATAAGCGAAATAAAACGAGCAGAGATTGCTAAACTTGAAAATCTCAAAGTTTTAATTCTACCTTTGTACGAGCTTGACAATATGGCGATGATGACAAATTCCGATATCTTTCAGCTTATTGATTATTTTCCAGACCTCCAAGAACTTTCTCTTGATTTTTGGGATTGCACGGTAAGGTCAAGTTGGATTTCTTAAATTCATTTTCCAGTATATTGCAACATGTCTTGAATATTTCTCTATGATCCACGTTTCTTTTAGGTATTAGCAGATGCAGTAAAGAGGGTTCAGAGTCCCTTACCTTCGCTCAGTACCCTTAAATTATACGAAATAGATTTTAGCAATGCGAGTATGGTATCATGTGTGGTGGACTTGATTCGTGGCTTCCCAAATTTGAAGACCCTTTTGATCAAAGTGAGTGGAATGCATAATATCATAGTATTTAATTATTGCCATATATGCTAAATCTCGCAGTTGTGCATCTGAAATTCTGAATACTAAATAACATTGTAGGCCACATTCGAGGACGATGTCCCTGCATCTGCAATTTCCACTTTGGAGATAGATTTCAGCAGAATGGGAAAGTTGCAGCTGCGGGAAGTGAGGTTTGTTTCTGTAAGATATTTAATGAATGAAGTGTGTTTAATGAAGTCATTACTTGCTTCTTCACTTTTGCTAAAGAAGATGGCTATTAATTGTACCTTATCGAAAATGTTTGGCGGTGATGATGGCAAGAGGAAATTTATTGCAGAGTTGATGTTGCACCGAGCCTCGCCCATAGCTGAAATAATCATTGATAAACAGCCTGAAGACTAACACGTTTATCATGTGTGCTTTAATACAGGTTCTGTGAACTTTCACCAAATTTTCGTGTTATAGGAAGCTTCCTTAAATCTTTTCGCTGGGACTTGTATGGTTAGCTAGTACTATTAGAGGGGCCAAACTATAATGAATTTTTTTAGAGAGGTTAATTTACATTTTATTTTAACATTGGTACTAATAATGTCTAATAAAGTATTAAGGTTAATATTATAATTTTTGCTGAAAATTTTGGGGGCACGGAACCCCTCCTGGCCCCTATCAAGTCCCGTCCTTGCTTGTAGAGGCTAAGATTTATAAGACACAAATGTGGGGTCTGTGTGAGTTTAAAGCTTGTTCTCCTCGATGTTTGCCTTGCTTATATTTTACTACTACTACAGTATATCTTTTTGGGTGTGTTGGAGAGTGGAGACATGCTCCATCATCTATGGTGGCCTTCTTTTGTAACATTGGAATATTGGGTAGCTAATTCTTTTAAGCCCAAATTCACAATCATGGGCATGATTGAAATGAGAAGCTAGCTAGAGTTGGTCCTAATCCAGATATATCCTCCATCTGATGTTTAAAGTTTAAACTTTCTATTTACAAAGCTGATACAAAATATCCAATAGCTGAAAGTTAAAGCTAAATGTTAGAAGCTAACTTATATCTTCTGTAGAGAGTCTAGTTGTGTCGATGCTTATTGCTCAAATAAAGTCAAAATAGAAGAAGCCAACCTCTGGTTTTAGAATTTTTTAGTACTGTTTTTTTTTTTTTTTTTTTGCATCTAAAATGTTTTCGCGCGTGACTTACACCCACGAATAGGACTTGAGTTGACGAGTTGTCTTTAATAACTAATTATTGCCGGGTGTTTTCTTGATTTTCTCGGTAAAATGTTTTTTGCCATTTTGTGTTTTTACTGGGTTCTCATTTTTTGAGACCCATATTCTTGCAAACATGAGTCATGGTTAGACTAAGGTTTGATGTTCAAAACATGAGATTTAAGACTATAATTTCCGCTTTGTTTCCAGCTATGCTAGAAATTATATTTTGACTAGGAGGAGTAAACTTTCGACGCAATTTAGTTCGAGTTGACGACATTGATTCCAATCGGTTCTAATCACGGATGCAGAATTATAAGGTCATGGCCCCGAAGCTTTTGTGTTCTTAGTATTTAAGTTTTGTGTTATAGGTAGGGGTGTTGAAAAAGCTGACTTGACTCGAATCTGAACTCGAACTCGAATAAGTTTATTCGGGTGGGGTCATTCGGATAAAAAAAATTATTAGGGTCAATTCGGGTTTATTTTCTTTAGCCTTGATCCGAATTGACCCGACCCAACTTGACCCGAACCGAACAACCCGACTTGACTCGACTAACATTTTTTACAATGAAAATATACCTAAGTAAACGACTTTTTTTATTTATATTCGGGTTGATCCGGACCCGAATTGACTCGACCCGAATTGACCAAAACCCGAGTGATACGAGTTCTAATTAAGCTCGGATTAAGTATAATTTTTTTATTCTCAATCCGAATTAACTCAGCCGAATTGACCCAAACCCGACCGAATCAACTCGAATCACACGGATAGTTATAGCTCTTCTAAAAATTTGGATATTGGTATGATGATCTCTCTCTCATAGAAGCTTGAAAACATGTTTCGCATCAAAATTAGGGGTGGAAACGAGTCGACCTCGAGCTCGGCTCGTTTAAATTTTATAAAGCTCGAGCTCGAGCACAACTTGTTTCGAGCCTTATTATTTATGCTCGGGTCGGCTTATGGCAACCTCGGGCTCGGTTCGAGCTTTGCTCGTTTATACGATTTGGTAATACAAACATAAAACTTGGCTCGAGCTCGGCTTATAATATATCTAAATTAGACTTGTTAACAAGCTTGTTATTAAGCTCGTATATAAAACATTAGGCTCGTTTAGGCTCGCGAGCTGAAACGAGCTTTTTACGTAAAGCTCGAACTCGAGCTCGTTTAATAAACGAGCTGTAACTTAGGCTCGAGCTCGTTTAGGCTCAGCTCTTTCGAGATTTTTACCGATCCGATCTCGAGCTTTTGACGAGAAGCTCGACTCGACCCTTAATCAAAATACATAACTTACTTACTCATCTCTTTTAATTTTATTTTTTTACTTTCCAATTGTATGTTTTTTTTAAAACTATCTAACTCTCTTATAAAACATTTTGATAGGTTATTAATAAAATATTTAAATTTTCAACATAAAACATTAATAACACATGTTACAAGCAAAATAAGTTTATCTAACCAAAATAAAAACTTGAAACATTAAATTGTAACATGGGGGAATTAAAATACTATATTTAAAATACTCCATCTGTCACACCCCACCATGACGGAATATGGGGTGCGACGTATGTATATCATCACAACAATAACGTGTCTATAGAGTTAACTAAATAAAATAGAAATGTCATAAAAAGGTGACACAATGTCATGACAATATCTCAAACAATGCAGGCGTCTAGGTAAGTAGGTAACAGGCTTACCTCTTACCAAAGACATACAAATAAACAAACATCGAACATATAGGTACCATAAAGTCTACTTAATCAAAAGACAAAATAAAATCTAAGAGGAAAGGAATTCCTCCTAATGCAATCCTAGCAGCCTCTATACTCTTGCCACTTATAACATCATCTTTCACAACTACCTCACCTGAAAATGACACTAAAATATGTCAACATAAAGTTGGTGAGAACATAGGTTTAAGTTATCTAGAACATCATAAGAAACCTTGACATCCGGTATAAATAAGTTGAAGAAAAACAATTTATAGTAATGGACCATAATATGATAATCATGTTACATGCATCCACAACAAAACTTAAACCAAGTACCGATCACATCTACAATTAGCAAAGCACACTATAACAATCAAGAAGTACACACCACACTATCCGGATCTTTCCCACACCACCTGTGGAAGATGAACTATATCCCCGTCGAGATATCTTGCCTGCGAAGAGACGATGCACAAGTACTCAGGACGGATCGTGCCCCACAAACCAAGAACTCAGGACCAAGAACTCAGGACGGATCGTGCCCCACGCTCCACACACATCACAACTGGTCCCATAGACGCCCATACATCTATGTACCAATCCCAATCATAACACAATCAAGATTCACATATAAGAACACATATTAAAGGACATATGAGAACACATAAGCACGCAAGTCACACAATAGCACATTTATGTCCACACATTTTAAAACATAGTACTAAATCATTTTAAGAACATTAGAAGTGTCATCTCCATCCCATACTGGAAAAACATTTAAAAATGTAGCAAAAATGGGACTATGAACTCACCTGATAAAGCTCCTCCAAGTTTCCGCACACTAGCAAAATCTAACACACAATACATAAAATCAACACAAGAACTAATAAAAACTCATAATGACTCATCAATCTATGATGGATATATAACCCTATCCTACAACTTAACCCCATTTATATGCCATATGCATCTTATTAAATCCCTGTATAAAGCCCTTAACTTAGTTTAGTTCATAACTAGTCCCGTTAACATTTAACCCAAAACAGTCCCCTTTTTCATACTTCAAACTATGGGTCGAACACCCCCTTAACCAAAACAAAATGCCCTGTAAAATAAACCCTATGCCTTTACATGTGTTAGCTATCTCTCACATTTGGCCGCAAACTTAAAGCTAATGTTAAGGCCTCAATATATATATATATATATATATATATATATATATATATATATATATATATATATATATATATATATATATATATATATATATATATATATATATATATATATATATATATATATATATATATATATATATATATATATATATATATATATATATATATATATATATATATATATATATATATATATATATATATATATATATATATATATATATATCTACTTTTGCCTATCCAGAATTTACTGATTTTGAACACACAAAAAGTTTGTTATGATCAGAGGATCTTCCACTATCCCACTTGATTAGCCCTCTTCCAGATCTCTTATTTAACATATGAACTAACTCTCATGTTCGTTTGAAGGTCCAATGGTAATCCTAAGTACCCTAACCATCTTAAAACATTATTTTAAACCCGACTGATTTTAAAACTGTTTTGACCTCCGACTGTTGTAAACTGTTTTTGACCCACTTCCCGACCTCCAATTTAGTTCTCGTTTCTTGCATTCAAAAGCCAACTCAAATACCTTTCCAGGACTACTTTGATCGCATCATGAAAGTGTCTATAACTCTAGATATGATCTAAACAAGTGACCTAAAATTCTGCCCAGTTTTTTTTTAAAAACGATTTTAACACAATTAACCTAATTAATTACCATCACCGTATATATTTATTAACCCTAATTATTCTAATCATGTTCATATCCTTAAATTATAGATTTCATAATTAACCTAACCCTAAATCCATCATGCATTGATTAAGAACATGTAAATAACAATTAAATTAAATAGGTGAACAAGGGTTTTACCTTAAAATTAATAGAAGACAAAAACTATGAAAACCTTAATTCTCTCTTGTAGATTTCGACTCCTTCTTGATCTCTAGTGATTTTATGAAGTGTTTTGATAAATAAAAACCTTATATAATTAATCCTAACAAGTCCTAGCCCAAGTACAAAAGCCCGGTTCTCTTTTTCCTTTTTTTTCCTTTTATTGCGTCACATAACCGACCAAACACCAACTAAATTTCGTTTTTTATATATTTTATTATTAATTAATATCTTATTAATATTACCTTAATTTTCATTAATTTATTTCAGCTCCTAAAGCCTTCAAACCCTCAAAACTGTAAAACTAGTCAGTTTTTACGCGTATACCGTAAAAGACGTAAAAATATACAGTTTTACAAAAACTCTTGAAATATGAAATAAACTAAATAACTAAGTCCTACATGACTTAAAACCATCCCAAAAATATTCCTGTGACTAATTACCTTATCTGAGACCTCCAAATGCTAAACCATAAATCGTAAAAATACGATTTATTATAATACATATACGTACACATAAAATATTAAAATAACACCACATTCTATCATAGTCACATTCATGTGAACTAATGAGCACGAACTATCCCCTTCGTTACATCATATAACGTACCACGCAATACACGAACTGTGACTAACATCCAATAAAAGGCTCAAATATAAACATATAGCACATAAACGCACACTAAACACATAATCAACATCAAACAGTCAAAAGTGACATATCCAAAATCTAGGGTTGTCACATCACTCCCTCCTAATAGAAATCTCGTCCCGAGATTTACTCCCAAACTCAAACTTATTCTCAGCAACCAAACGAGGATACATATCCCTGATAAAACCTTACGTTCAAACGTGAACTCAGTTTAAACTAAAATATTTTCAACCAACAACACATGAGCCTTAACCGTCTGCGAGAAAACTTATTAAAACCATAAAGTTATGTAACATATCTAACTAAATCTCACAACTCATCAAACAAGAACTGTCTTGAAACCAAGTTAGGAGCCATTACATAACTCGATGAGTTTAAAACTGTCACCCGATGATAGCTTTTCTCTAATACAATTAAATGTACACTTTCATCAATGATATATACGAAACTATAAGAGATGTATCATCAATGATTATGAAAACTACTTTTAATTAGATACTTTTTTCAAAGTAAAATAATTGTTTATAAACAAAAAACATAATAATTACTATTGTGTTTGTCTCTTACCTTCTACCAGATGATAACTTTTCTCTAATCTCTACTACTTATAAAGAGAATTCCCCAATTCCTTGAATGTTGAAAACCCCATTAAATAAGGAAATGTTGAAATTAAAACTATCTTAGGAATGATTGAAAAATGTAAGAATGTGATGGTTGAAAACAATGAAACGCTGGAATTATGAAACGAATTAGGAAATAAAATCAAACTATACTATCCCGTATAAAAAACCATCTTTACTATAAGTCAACTACTTCATGATATGCACAATTGGAAAATGAAAACCTCAGTATATTTAGAATTGTTGAAAACCAATCAATGTTAAACCAAAACTTTCGCAATAAGCTAATCACATTCTCCCAGTATTTAACCCACCCACCCTTTTGATCCATAATCATCGTTCGCTTTTATAAGTCAGTCGCCATAATTTTTTGGAGCCGTATCATCACCAATTGTAAGCTCTTTCATCACCAATCCACCCTCTACTATAACTCGACCTAAGTTTTAACTCCAGTTGACTTCATTGTGGGTTTAGATATGGTTAATATAGGATTGTTTAACTATCTTATGATTCATGTGTTCTTGAATGAAACTTTTGTTTTTGTTTTGATCTTGCAGACTCACAAAATGTTATTACACGTGATGGATCTTGAATATTAAATTTTGCTCACACTTCGTATCATATGGTTCCTGACTGTCTGACTTAGTGTCAACTGTCAAATAAAGTTTTGTCAACTTATGCAGGAAAAAAACTATGAATATTAAAAAGTTGGGTGAAGTTATTCTGGCGATGCAAATGTGTATATAAAAGCTTGGAGTATCAGCTAACTTGCATGTTGAGAAATTAGTATTTCCTACTGGAAATCCGTTAATAGTAATCATTCTAAAAAGATTCGAGCAAGGTATGTGTTCTTAATGTCGATTATAATGGCTTAAAAAGTCGTTAAATGCATTTAAATTTTCACTCTATGGCCATGTTGTTTGTTCATCAAGTTTCACTTTCTTTTAGCAAGAAAGATGGACGAGTTAGAACGAAAGTATGGCACAAAAACTCAAAACTGAATCTTGACTTCTCAATTGAATAATAGTTCTCAATGAAAGAAATGTTGACGATGATGTTAAGGTTTGTGTTTTAATTATCCATTTTGAGTGACCCTATATATTGAGGTTCATGTTGTAATTATGCATTTATATATATCATATTTCTTTCAGGTTTTGTGCATAAACTTACGCTCACAACACCTGCACACATTTGAGTTCTCCAAGAGACATGGTCTTCTTGAACCTTTAATGTTTTTTCATGTTTGATTTTGTAAGTTTAGAGTCTAATTTTTGTTTATGTTGTGTTTGTAGTCCTTGATGGTAATCTTTGTAGATTTGGAGATGATGCCATGGATGAATATTTGAAGATGACTACTATACATGTTGCATATATGAGATGCTCGATAAGATTGTATATATGTAAAAATTAGATGAATCAAAACATAATTGGAAAAGTTCAATGAATGAAAAATATACATGTTGCATTGTTTAGATGCCTAGTAAGATAATACTACTATTACATGGCCATTCCTCATTTTTTTTTCTTATTGTGTTTAACGTCTTTTTTTTGTACTAATTTATATCGTGGAACTTAGAGGATACCCGCCCGGTTACTATGGAATTTTACAGATACTTGAAGATTAAAGATGGGGAGGATTTGTTGACTTTTTCAAATATTGAGATACATTCTTTCATAAAAATAAATTTGATTTTATTGTTATGTTTTATATGTACCTTTCTTCATTAACAAAAAATAACTGCTAGATTAGTTAGTGATATGCTAAACTGAACAAACAAACACATCTTAATAAATCGGCAAATAGATTACTAACCACAATGCTCAACGCAATATAAAAACATGGTTACACAAAGCTTATACATTAATGACAACATGTGTATTTGTTTCTGTTTTAGCTCTTTAACTAGAAGCATTACATAGAATAGGATAAGGCGATTATATTACTTTTCATTATACGGGATGACAACATGAAGTCATAGAATTATAAGGTTCCATATTATACTTTAAAGGTTTTTGATCAATTGATTGTCATTTGCTGCATTTTAATGCAGCATTTAATGTAGCAATGAACCTTAACTGTTCGATCACCTATACATATAAACACAATTATGTGAAACTTGGGTGGCTTTACGGGTCAAAACATGTAATTTTTACAATGGGTTATAAATGATTTTCATATCATCAACTTTGGTACTCAAAATTATACCATTTAATTTTTTTTATGTTGTTCTGCTACAACGATGAACAACTTGATCTTTTCAAGTTCTATTTTGGACATTACACATACCAGAATATCACATATCATTAATTATCTCCGATTAGGATTTTCCGCCGCTATACCCGGGTACTCGTTTAGTACAATTAAATGTACACTTTCAGTTGAATTTTTTACTCTAATTTAAGTGCAATAGGTTAAACTTTGCTACAAGCTACATTCTTCACGACAATAAAAAATAAACAATCTTAACATAATCCGAAACGTGTTAGTTTTGGATGATTAGGATTAGTTTTGACAACTAAGGTGGATCATGTTAGGTTGATAATTTGTGTTGCATTTGGCTTAACGAGTTTGGATTGACAGGTTTACAGGTCAGAAAATTTCAACTCAACTTTGACTCATATAAATAATCAGGTCAACTATATCAACATTAACATGTTTAAACATAACTCGAATTTGATCCGTTTAACCCGTATATATACTTGGGTTTGTGAGTAAAATAGGTTAGTTTAGGGGCGGACATACCCTTTGACTACGGGGTGGCGGCGCCCCCAATGGCTAGACAAAAAACACAAGATTACAGTGTATTTTTTTTTTTAATTTTGAGCGTTTTTTTAAAGTGCCCCCCACTCGAAACTCAAATTTCCCCCACTCACACATTAAAATCCAATATTTAACACTATATAACCTAGAAATCTTCCATTTTTAAGTTACAATTGATTTTTATTCAGATTTTAGTTTTTGTCGTTTTAGCGTTGTCAAAAAAAAAATTTGCCCCCCATAATACCACTGGGTTAATTGAATATGTTAAATGAGTTTCGGGTTAACCTATTTAACCCATTTAATAAAGTGGACACGGTACATGATTTAAACAAATTAAATGGGTTATGACTCGACTTACTTAATTTATTTTTGACAAAAATTTAACTTGTTTAATAAATAATTCAGATGAATTAATCTAGACCTGACCTAAATTTATTTTTACTTAATTCAGTTTTGTTCATTATCGTGTTGATCTAGGATTAAATTTTAGGTCGGGGCAGAAATTTAACGTTTAGTGTGTGTGTGTGGGGGCTCTTTCTTCAAGGTTTTAGCTTAGCTTTATGTTCGAGAAGTTTTGACTTTTGACCTACATGGGTTCTATTCTTTTGTCTTTTAGGATATATATGTTGTCGAAGTTGACTTTTATTGTTGGTTTTGGTCGGGATCGTAGTGTCAAAGTATAGTATATGAGAAATGCTATTTTCTTCCACAAATTGTTCCTACTAAAAGTTATTTCTAATAATCATCACATGTGGATTCACATAAAAACCGAATATAGCACGGGGTATACGTTATTTTAAAGTTATGAAAATAATTTTTATATAAAATAAAAGTTTTTCTGACAAGTGCAACACTTAATTTTACGTAACATAAAATAGGTCAACATTAGCACTATAATCTTAAAAAGATTTGTGCAGCATTTTATTATAAATCTTAAGTTCTTATCATCAAAATAGTGTGAAAAATATTTACATTATTTTTTTATAATAATTTTATTTTTGAAAATAGATTGTGCCAAGTGCAGTTATTGAATAGAAAAGTTGTTTAAGTGGTTTTTTTTTAGTAAAAAACATGATGACAAGAAGTGATCGTGATTGATGACCAAATGCTTTTCGATGGGACGATCGATCACGAACTTATCATCATTATAATCTGTCTTTATTCAAGTCTGTAAAGTTGTGCCATCTTCTTTGACCTTCTATTACTGAAATAAAGCATTATCCAAATCATATTCGAATGGACCAGATTTAAGAGTTTGGTAAAGGGTGCTATTATATATATCGCTCGTGACGTATCAAATAGTACTAAAAAAATATAAAAGATTTTTTTTATCTCTCTTGATTCAATCTAACACAGTTTTTATCTGTTTCGTTTTTTTTTATCAGTTTAACAGTTATGACACATCAAATTTTATTTTTTTGATTCCGAACTTTTCGTTTCATAGTTTTATAACAATCGCAAAATTATAAAAATAAGAAAACAATAAAAAAGATAAAAAAAATCATGAAAAATTTAGAGGTACGGAATTATTTTTTAAAGGGGTCTATATAACCTTACACATGTACATAACGCAGTGTACATTTGTACCACCAACAAATTTTTTTTTTTTTTTTTAACATTAGGCACATAGACCCTCTAAAAAACAATTCGTAACCTCCTAAATTTTCAGGATTTTTTATCTTTTCTATTTTTTTCTTCTTTTTTTAATTTTGAGATTGTTATAAAACTGTGAAACGAAAAGTTCGAAATAAAAAAAATAAAGTTTGATGAGTTAAAACTGACAAAAAAACACGAAAAAAAACTAATAAAAATTATGCTGGACTAAACCAGAAGGGGTAGAAAATGAATCTTTTATAGTATTTGATGGGCTAAAAAAGGTATGTATAATAGCACATTTAGTAAAATAGACTTCAAAATTGAAACTAACTAGTACGTTATTAAAATAGTTTTCTAAAATATAAGTGACACGTATATAAAATTGACCCACATCAATCTTTTATGGGAATTTTATTGGCATATTATGATTTTTTATTTTTATTTTCGCGTCTAATTACATAACTTTTATATAATAAAAAAAATAAATTATTTAATTCTTTTATAAAAAGAAAAAGGTTGAAGAAAAATAAATTTCACTTTGACAAGTCGGGTTGGACTAACAATTTTGATGGTTTTATATGATTGGTCTTGACCTTGGCACAAGTCAAGCACTTGCCAACATAAGTAGCGATGTATGCCTTCATTTCGGCCACCAATACAACATCTTAAGGTTATGATACATTTTGTCAGATCCCGGATGCATGGAATACTTTGACTTATGCGACTCGTGCATAATCAAATACCGCAGGTCGCCGTGGCACGGTGACCAACTCCTATTTTAAGCATAAGGTTTCATTTGTGCATTGGTGACAACGGTCTCTCGGTTGGTTTCCTCTTGTGTGCTCGATGCACGGGTCACTTCGGCTACTGCGAGTGCCTTGGCCACTCGTTCCGATCAATTAACTGAGCATGACCGGATTAATCTCACCGGTAGAGACTGGTGGATTCTACGTCTTGGATCTCCGAACTGACGCCAGTCGCTAAAATACAAACAAGTAGTGAGATTTTTCCAGATATAACAATCACGGCACATACATTGCAATAATGTAATGCTCATCAATATAAACATATATGATATAATATAAGCATAGAAATATATGTAACTCAAATAGAACAATGTTATTGTTGGGATATGCCTAAGTTATAGATAGTATTTTATATGACTAAAAGTGCGTGCGCCTAAGGGGTTATACACTTAAACATCAATATCATCTTTTATTAAAAATATACAATAAATATAGCTATATTTATTGTGTATATTTAATTTGATAAAGTTAATACTTAGTGTTAGTTAATTAATAAGTTAAAAGGTTTAACAAGGATTAATTAGTAAGACTTTATACTTTAAGGTAACTAATGTAATTACATAACAAAGTAAAATAGAAAGTCAAAAAGACAAACCAAACACCCTAGGGGTATTAGTCGACCGATTAAGGCACAAGGGAAAAAGGAATAAGAGTTTTTAGTCTAGAAGGTTTATTACTTGGAGGTTAAGTTGTAATCTTTCCCATAAATAAACCTAAGGCTCAACTATATAAACAAAGGGATGTGATTCATTGTTTCATAGAATTAAAAAAACCAAACTTTTTCTCTCCTCCTTTTCTTGTGTTCGACGGCCAAAAAGAAAACAAGGGGTTTTCGGGGTTTGATTTTTATTAAGTATTTACTTAATCAATTTCTAGCAATCAAAGATGATTGATTGAGGTGTTGTGTGGAATAATCTTAGAGAATGTCTAATTTGATCTTAGGGCTTGTGGTATTCGGATTGGGTGTATTGGAATTAGGGTTTGGTTCGTTGATTGGTTTTTGGTTACTTGATCATCCGTTCTTGGACTTAAGGTATGCATTACTTATCTTTATGTTAATTACTTTATGTGCATAGATAATCGATCATATACTCTGCGTTTACTCTTGATGCATGAATATATGATTCATATGATTATTAAATTCTAACAGTGGCATCATGAGACAAATCTATGCCATGTAATCACATAAAAAATGCCAAAAACATGTGCAAAAAGTTTTTTTCTTGAATGGTTGATTATGATTTAATTGTAGATCTTTAAATTGTTTATTTAGATGTTATTAGATCCATAATATTCTGGAAAAAATAAGGTTGAATGATTTTTAGGGTTATAGAAAACGTTAATTACAACTATGCGTGCAATTTACGTGTCTTCTGATATGTTATGCATGCTTAAATTGTTTAAATCAATGAAACATGATTTATAAATGGTTTGAATGCATGATTTAGATACTTAACATGTATTGGGATTGATATGTGATAACAAAATGCTAATTAGATTTGTGTATGCCTGCTTAAGGGGAGTTTTATAAAATTGTTTTAGGGCTGCGACTTTGACACCCGAACAGAAAATAATTTTTATAAAATAATTTGTACACTTTTAAGGTCTGGTTCCTAGGGATACTAAAAACTCGATTATGCACAAATTTTTAGTTTTAGCCGAAAGCTGGGGAAGACTTCTTCCTACCCGTTTTTTGCTTGCAAAACAGAATCAGCCTAAAATCAGAAATTTGGATTTTTTATTTATTAAAATTTAGTGCCCTAAATAAGTTAGTTTTGGAAAATATCTTCTCTTATTATAGTTTATATGTGATATATTGGTTTTGTTTATTTTCTTGTTTAATTTGTTTGATTTATTGCTATAACTGTTATATTGTAGCAAGGTTCGTTTGAGTTTTCCATTGGTACTCGTTAGATATGTGAGGAAAACCCGATCAAACAAACCTATGAGACTTTATAAAGATTAGTATAACATTTTTAAAACAATGGGTAGCTCGGTTTTGAATTATCGATAGATTCATGAAACCGAGGCATATGTTTTATTTAAGGAAAAGGTTAAAAATATGGAAATTTCATTGTTTTAGAAACTTGTTACAAAAAGAAGTATTACATGTATCCTTTATACGAATTTTTGTCATGATTTTCAAAAATTATTAATACCCACTTAAGTAAGTTTTGTATTAACCAAGTTATTAGTCACTTGTATTGGTTATGTCATCAAATACAATCTTAAGATTTAACCAAATATGAGGCGCCATAATAACCAAGGGTCAGACCCGAAGGCTAGAAATCCGCATATTAATATTGAACGACTTACATCGTGTATATTTTATTAGACCTTTTGCACGAAGTACGAGATGAGGCAAACATGACGTGACACGTTTATACTTGATATTGTAGTCATGCCCTCATCATGGCCAAGAGTTGCACCAGTGGCAATTATCATTCTATGATTACCTTTTGAATTATCTTGTCTCTAGTTGATCAACTACACTGATGGAATAAGTTCAAGTTGGGTCTTAGGCTCTTTATAAAATTAATTGTTTACTTGGGTAGTTAGTTTTATGAGAGACTTATTGTTGAAAATACTAATATTTTCTGAATTTTGTTTTGTAGATGGCTACTTCCCAAAATAAGGAATCTACACTAAGGTCAAACTTGTTTAAAGATAAGTTGATTGGATCAAACTTCTCCGTATGTCACCGAAACCTAATAATTTTTCTTAGGGATGAAGACCGAATGAGTTATCTAGATAAACCTATGATTCCAGCTCATGAGGAAAGTGTTGAGCCTGTTGTTCATGAATCATGCAATGCGATGTTTAAAGAACAAAGAGTGTGACATGTCTCATGTTAGCATCGATGTCTCCAGAATTACAGATAATATTAGAGAATATCAACGCTTATGAGATGATCACTGAACTCAAAACTATTTTTGAGGAAAAAGCTAAACAAAAGCTTTTTGACACTACTAAAGCATTTCATGCTTATAGGCAAGAGGTTGGAAAATCCGTTAGCGTTCATTTTCTAAAAATGAAAGGCTGTTTGGATACTTTGGAACGCCTAGGCTATCCTATACCAAAAGAACTTGTTGTGAATTTTATTTTGACCTCTCTTAACAAGGATTATGAATCACTAGTGCCAAGTTACAATTTGCATAGCATGGGGAAGACATTAATAGAGATACATGCTATGCAAAAGTCACATGAGAAAGGTCTTCCAAAGAAGGTTGAAACGCCTGCTAATGGCTATTAGGGCAGGGCGGATGTAGAAAGACAAGGGTAAGAAACCCCAAGTGGGTAAAGGAAAGTCTGTTGGAAAGGGTAAGTCATATTACACCCCAAAGCAGAAAATTTCTCCACCACCAAAGAAAGATAATCCGGCAAAGGACTCCGAGTGTCACCACTGCAAAGAGGTAGGACACTAGAAAAAAGGAACTGCCAAGTATCTCGCTGAGGTGAATAAACACAAGAATGCTAGCGGGGCTAGTACTTCAGGTATCCTCATTATAGAACATTATGCTATACCTAATAGTAAGACGATGTTATATGATACGGGTTATGGAACTCATATTTGTAATACATCGCAGGGACTTAGAGACAGCAGGAAACTGAAGCAAGGGAACTTGAGCTTGTACGTAGGAAATGACATGTGTGCAAACGTCGAAGAGATTGGTTAATATGATTTGGCACTTTCCAATGGACTAGTTAATACTTTGAATAATTGTCATTTTGTGCCTTTTATTACTAGAGGTGTTGTTTTAGTTTCTAGATTTATGGAAGAAGGTTTTATTAATGTTATATTGAATATTGTAATTTTCGTTTACAAAGACAACATACTTTATTTTGATGTAATACCACGTGATGGCATTTTTGAAATTGATATGCAATGTATCAATATTAATACTTCTATGTATAATGTTAGCAGGAAAAGAGCCAAATATACGATGTTCGACTCAACCTATCTATGGCATTGTCGCCTTGGTCATGCAAACAAGAAACGCATCGAGAAGTTTCAACATGATGGAATTTTGAATCCCACCGGCGTTGATTCTTTCTATGACAAATGCAAGTCTTGTGTGTATGGGAAGATGGCGCGTAAGCCTTTTGAAGGTTTATTAATATCATAACAATTATATAAAACCCTAAATGAGATCAAAGCACACATAGCAAAAGCGATTTAACAAGATCATAATAATAACACAATTATAATTAATCGAATTAGGGTTACATACCTTTACGCAAAAGCAAATCCACAAGACGAAGAACGAATCACCAATTCGGGTTAATACCGTATATCACCAAGATATAGACTAAAGTAAGACTATATTACGATCTTATACACACGTAATACAACGAGGTAACCGTGACTCTAGCACGTGTAAACCGAGCTATATCGATAGCATAAAATCTACCCAACAACCCTAGAGAGGGGCTAGGACTAGATTTAAACTAAAACCGAGCACCAAGAAAAACCACACTAAAACCTTTCGTGGGTTTGGGTTGCGATCGGCCAAAAAGAGAGGACAGGGAAGAGATTCAAGTTATGTTGATTATGAGGGGTAAGGGGATGCATTTATAGGCCTAGAATACATGTAGCCCAAACAAATAAAAGGCAAGTTTTGCCTTCCCCTTGTTGTGCCCTAACCGACTCTCGAACACCCCCATATGTGGTGTTCCAGAACCATCCATCCTTCTTCCTTTTTAATCCTCTTTATTATTTAACACTCGTTAATACTTAAATCTTAATTAATTAACGATCGTTAAAGTTATATAGTTATATAGCTTGATTTAATCAAATAAATATAATATATATATTTATTAAATAAATTAATAAATACAATAAATATATTCATTAATTAAATTAACTCTTTACGTATTGTGTGCAATCCCATAATCTCGAGTTCGATCCTATCACACGACTATTAAATATAAGTCCATAAACTTTCAGCTCCCACTTAGACATATTTCGAATATCGTAATTACATTGACTAGCGTCTAGTTACACTTAGCAATGTCTCTAGTACAACTCGAATAAGGTCTCATGGATACAACCTTTTAATGATTCATCATTATTATTATCCTTTTATTTCTAATACAACGTTAATAAGGATATGGATCTCAGTCATTCCTTTCATTAACCATTCTGTTTCTCGTTCACAGATTCAGCAAGATTACCAAAACAAATTTGGGTGTGGCCACACAAACATCTTACTAATCCCACGAGGGCCCCAGCTATATTAAACTCCAAACCGAAATTGGAGGAAATAAATTCTATATTGACTACGAGCAAAACTTATGAATTTTGCAACACTTTTGAATATAATCCTTATAGCTACCAGTTACGTTTAGCGTTAGATTATTCCACAAAGATGCACTAGACTCATAACAGTTTTCTGGTATCTCAAGTCTAAGGATAACTATTTATGATTTACTTGATGACAAAGATCCATATAGTAAAATCATATAGTTGGGATAAGTCCAATATTCAATTCATCGAATATCATCCAAAATCGATCAATATACTTTCAAGTATACTCTATCGCAATTTTAATTTGTCTTAATTTAATAATATTCTCATATTATTAATCGATAACGGACATGTAGCATAACATTTATTCATGGATTAAAACATGTAAAATAGGATACAAAATTAGATAATAAGAATAAACGAAAACCAATCTTTATTTTATTATATAATAATGTCATAACATCCTTTATCCAAATACTAATCACAGACTTATTGCATGAGTTCGCTAGCTAGTTGCAGCTCAATCGCCTTGGCATGCTTAACTACATTTGGTCTAGGCAAAGCCTTAGTTAAAGGATCAGCTACGTTATCATCTGTGTGAACTTTTATTAATTTGATTTCACGAGTTTCAACTTGTTCTCGGACGTAGTGATGTCTACGTTTAAAGTGTCTGGCGCCTTTCATGATTCCAGCATCATTGGCGAATATACTTGCGGCATAATTGTCCCAAGACATATTTATTAGGTTCTTTTATTTCAAGCTTCATCCCAAGATCTCCAATAAGATTCCTAATCTAAACTACATTTAGTTATGTATATCGCTACCCTTTGAATACCAAAACATTTATTTTCGAATTCCTTAAATACTACAGAAAATGTTTAACAGTAGTCCAGTGGAACTTCCCTGGATTCTGTTGGTATCTACTAGCCAAGTTCTAAACAAACGCCACATCAGGCCTTGTGCATCTTAAAACATACATAATAGACCCTACAGCCGAAGCGTAAGGCACCTTCTGCATTTATGCCTCCTCTTTAGGAGTTGATGCATCGATCTCATGACTCAGATTATGCTTAACTTCCATAGGTTGAAAACCTCTTTTGGAATTACGCATGTTATATTTCTTAAATATCTTATCTATATAAGCCTCTTGACTTAGACCAATTAACCGTCTTTTCCTATCCCGATAGATCTTAATTCCTAGAATGTACGCAACTTCTATAAATACTTCATAGAAAAACATTTACCAAGATAATCCTTAACAACTTTAAGTCTTGGAATGTTACTTCCCATGATTAATATGTCATCAACATATAGGATTAGGAATACTACATCACTCCCACTAGCTTTACGATATACACATGGCTCATCACGATTATGAATAAATCCAAAATTTTTGATCTCTTCGTCAAATCTTTTATTCCATTGACGTGATGCCTGCTTCAAACCATAAATGGATCTTTGAAGTTTGCATATGTGTCCTGGATTCTTAGGATCAACATAACCTTCTGGTTGCTGCATATATAGATGTCTTCATCTAAACGACCATACAAGAAGGTAGTTTTAACATATATTTGCCATATCTCATAGTCATAGTATGCTGCTATAGCTATGAGAATCCTAATAGCTCTTACGTCTGCTACAGGAGAAAATGTCTCCTTGTAGTCTATGCCAAAAGTTTAAGTAAAACCTTTAGCCACTAAACGAGCTTTATAGGATTGTACTTTTCCATCCATGTTGGTTTTCTTCTTGTATGTCCACTTATGTCTCACTACTTTAGCATTCGGTGGTGGTTCTACAAGAATCCAAACATCATTTACTTTCATGGATTTCATTTCCTCATCCATAGCAACCATCCACTTATCCTTCTCAGGATAAGTATGGAGGATTTATAATTAGCAGGTTCACTAAGATCCCCTACTTCATCATCATCCTCTATGTTAAGACATATATTGCTATTTGCGCTTTTAATCCTTGCAGATCTACGCAAAGGAACTAATTCCGGTGGAGCCGCCAGACTTTTTGGTTGTAAAGGAATTACATCGCCAGTGTTTTCAGAAGGTAATGTATCTATATGACTCTCTTCAAGATCATAATTTCTTCCACTGAACTCTTGATTTACAAGATCAGATTCAAGGAAGTCTCCATACCTAGCAACAATCACTTTGTTATCAGGTGGATAATAAAAGTAGTAACCCATAGCTTCCTTAGGGTATCCTACAAAGATACATTTCACAGATCGTTGTTGGAGTTTGTCACCTGATGAGGTATTTTTGTACACTTTATTTTAGGAAAAACAAAGCGACAAAAGCGGGTAAGTATTAAGTATCACGTTTTGTGAAAAACGCGAATACTCATCGTCGAGTTCGTTCTCGGTGGAGGTATGGTGTTTAGCCAACAATAATTATACGTTATTTAATCGAGTGATTACGCTTTTGGAAATAAGGAAGGAAAAGAAAACGGAAACGGACTACGCTCAAAACGGACGAAAACGCGCGAACGTACGAACGTCGAAACGCGAACAAACGAAAAATTTCACCTAAAAAATAATTAAAAATTATTAAAAATTATTAAAAAGTCTAACTAAGAAAAATACAAAAACCAAAAAAATTGAAAACTTTTTAATTTATTATTATTAAATATTAAAGAAGATTAACAACCCTAAAAAAAATAACTAAGAAAAAGATAAAATATAAACTTTTTTATTTGTAAATCTAAAGTGTATTGTTTAAAAACTAAAAATTATTTTTTTGAAAATTTTGAAATTTACTTTCCTATTTTTAACCCAATTAAAACGAAAAAAGAAATAAAAATGAATAAAAAATATGAAAATAAAAGCAATAAATCTGAAAAAATTAATTTAAGCCCTAAATATTAACTACTTTGTTGGAAAAATAAGCTGGACTAACCAGCTTATCCGATAAGCTCGAAAAGTTGTGAATAAGCTACAATTAATATATAAATAAAAAAACTAAAACAAAATAAAACAAAAGTATAAAAGAAAAGTAAAAGTAAAAGTAAAAGTAAAACAAAGAGTTGAAGAGAACAGATGGTTTGGGTTATGTTGCCATATCACTTATGGTTCAGGAGGTCTGGGGTTCGAGACCCACAACAGACACTTTGTTGTATTTTTTTTCTTTATCAGTAAGTAAGAAAGTTAAAAAAAACGCATAGAAAGAAATAAAAGGGGATGTCAACCAAAAAGCTCAGTAGTGTAGTTGGTTAGATGCTGTGCTGCTGCGTCTGCTGTTGTCCAGCAGGTTTGTTGTTCGAATCTCACCTGCTTCAATTTTTAAATTATTATTTTTTTATTTTTTTTATTTTTTTTACAGCAACTGAAGTTTATGACAGCAGCTTTTTTTTTGGCAGAAAAACAGTCAGTGGACTGTGGGGATTTTGGAGGCCTGTTTTGAGGGAATGGTTGGTTTTGCTAGGCCACAAACAGCACCCTCACAACCCTTGTGGTTGTGAGGAGTCAAGACACTCACAGAAATACCAATACAAGCACAAAACACTATGACCAAAATAAATCAACTAAGAAAAAGAGTAGGCTGCTGTATACTTAGTTGTATATCAGTGGGGTAATTGGCTACTCTAAGGCCACCAAATCCTGCAAGATAGCTAGTTAAACCATAAACCTAGTTCACACAACCCCCTCCTATTGTCTAGCATACACCAAATTCCAAGTCACAAGACTAGGAGATGAAACTCCTAAGCTTGCTGGTGGACTACGAGCAATACAATGGACTACCCTAAGCTATTGTGAATTCCCAAATGCTGTCAAATCCACAAGAGAACCTCAAACAGATGCAAACTTATACCTATACTACTGAACTACGAAATATCAAATACTAAAAACTAGAATTAAAACCTCGAAAATCTTCTGATGCGTTTGACAGGTTATGGCAAAGTGAGCACAAGTTACACACTAAGTTACGAGCATACACAAGTGTTACTCCTATAGGCCTATCTGATATGTTCTCACATATAAGACCACATGCAAACTAACATTAGCAGATTATAACATAAACATGCAAAATCGAATATTATTGCTACGAACTTCAATCTTTTGTCACCAAATCTAAAACAGGCAACTACCAAACTTGATTTTAAATCGAACAACCTACACTTTTTAAAACACAAACCCCTAGATGGACCCTAGATCTAACTGATGGGTCAAGATTATAGAAACATGAAACACCAAAACAAAGATTACACCTAAATCTGGCCTACTGTTTTTATATGACATTTTTTAACAATCACATTCACACTTGACAAAACATTTAACTTAATGAAACAAACAACTATAAATAGTCTAACTACAAAAAATAAAAGTGATGCAAGCTGTAAGAAGCAACTTAGTTGTCACCCTAGTCTCTTAAACATACAACCAAACACCCTTAATCAACAATTCAATAACTACCTATTTTTTTATTTTTTGTAATTTATGACTTTATAATGGCAAACTTAAGCTATATTACACTTCTACAATCTGATTCAATCAAATTTAAACACTAAACCTAAAGCCAAGACAGAGAATATACTACTTCCAAACACCAGTTGAAAACATAGATGTAAAACTTACACTATGATAAGCAGATTAAAAAAAAGAGACAGATTAAATAAGTGCAAATAAGTAAAAAAGAGCAGTAACTAAGAAAGTAAATTAAGCACGAAAACAAGTCAAATAAACAAGAAAGCACTTAGGATAAGCTACATCAGATTTTAGCAAATACAAGTTATAAGAGAGGAGGAAATCACTTACAAGGGTCCAAGCTTTTGAAGACTCTAACTACACATAATAAGCAGCTCTACTCAACTCTCGAAGAGCTTATACAAACCAAAAGCTTCCACAGCTTATTTTCACCATTTTGCTTAAAAGCTTATGAGATAGAAAACCCCAATGACTTCAAATGAATAAGAATCAACATTAACAGCTTCCAAAAAAACGTCAACCGAGCACCATAAAATCTTGTCAAAACTGAAACTACTACCACTATAAGCTACCCACAGCTTAATAACCACCAATAATGAACCAAAACTCCTCAAATAAGCTGTTTGTCAGACAACTTATCAAAGTAGCTTATGCTACAGTACAGATGAACAGTAACAGAACTTGAAATTTTATGAATTTGTAAATTTTTGCAAAGAAATGTAAAGGACATATAATGTAAAGGTGTAGGTATTTAAATTGCAAGTATTGAAAATGGAACTCATATTATATTAGAAATTCGTGTATTACAAAATTGTTAATAAAAACTGGAAGAAAACTTCTACTGCCTATGTTGCCCTTTATATAGGGGATACAAGAAAATTCTAGAAATAAGTAAATAAGCTAAACCCTAATGATATAGATTTCCAGAAAAGCCCTCAAAGTCTTGGTCAATATTTCTAACCCGTGATCTCTGTCCTCTTCACATGTTGTTGCCAGCTATGAATCTTTGATCTTGGGCGTTCAAGATGTTGTGGGCATCACAAAATCACTTGGTATCGTTGGATTACTGTTGTCTTTTGTCTTCTTGCTCAACAAATGGGTCAGGGAGGTTTGGTGTGAGGACCACAGCCACGTGGTGGTAGATTAGAGGGTGGTTTTGGGTTTGTAATGTTGTGAATCAATATTCTGGAGGAGATGGAAGTTGTTTATGGGGTGATTAAGGAAAATGTTTTTTTTAGGGTTTATACTTTGAAAGAGGGGATTTTGATCTGGTGAGGATTAGGAGAGGGTGTTAAGAGGGAATTGAGTTGTTATTTAATATTAATACAAACTTTGTATTAATAATTGTGAGTGGGAGGGGTGACGTAGGCAAGAGGGGACGTGGAATGGGGTGAGGACGTGGGGTGTGGTGAATGGTGGAAGGGTGTGAGGTGGATGGATGATTGGCTGGTGGAGGTTTGGTGGTATGGCAGAAAATACCCTCCATCTTCCAAAACACTTGCAAATCCAGAATGACAACATTTTCCCCTTTTCCTTCGTAAATAAGTTTGGAGGACTTGTCACATTTGGCACATACATGTTGTAAACTTCTTATAAGGACTAGAAATGTCATTTTGACCATACTACAAGGGTATTTTTGACAACTCTTCATTCTTCAAGGATCTTTCTTGTATAATTTGATTCTTAGAGGACCAAATTTGACAAATATTTAAAGTTGGAGGACCAATCTTGTACAATCTTCAAACTTGGAGGGCCTTTTTGTAAAATCCACAATCAGGTCCGGTTCATTGTGCGGCTTCGTTTCCCGTGTTCATTTTTGATTGATTCTTGTGATCTTTTTGTCTTTTTCTCGATATCCGTACCTAAAATACACATTAACAAACACAAGCATATATATGGCTCTTTTATGATATTTTCATCGTTTTAAGCCCGTTTTTGACGATGAGACCATGTATAAAAGCAGTCTCATCACTCCCCATACTAAACCATTGCCGTGCCCTCACGCAATGCTAGAATAAAGTATTGTAGCACCTCAAAAATTCAGTTTTATTCACTTTATTGAACAAAAAACTAGCTACACTACTACTATTACTACTACTACTTGCGTTTTAGGCATGATGTATGATTTTCATCGCAAAATGGGACGTTTAGGTTCATAGAATAAGAACACGTGAATGCTTCGTTAGAAATAATTTCATCGTCCTCGATTTTCACCCCAATTCCATGCCAAGCGTGCAATGAGATCATTGTCATTATAAGTTAGTAATGCTAACACTACTCATATGCCCTAATCACGTACTTATCCTCCCATTTTCCTAAGTTGTATCTCTTATATTTTATTTTGTCTAGAATGTTTCACGAGGATACATTGTTTGACTTATGCGATAATAGAGATTTAGGTCTAAAAATAGAGTCCTAACGGTGTAACCAAGACCATCAAATCAATAACCCCTCCTAATAGACAACGATGTCAAAAAATTAATTCGACAAGAAGGATCGATAAACACGGTTTTATAACGGTTTTGAACATGAGACTTATTACCAAGACTTTTATACGCCCCCTAACGGAAGGGCCTTATTATCTTTGGTTTACCTCCATCTTTTATTCAACTTCGCCATGAAGCTTTTATTATGACTTCGGTCTTGCCTTGCCTTTTATTATCCGCCTCATCGGTGGTTTTATTAGCCAAAGACGTATATCCTCACGCTAAGGCGAATTTTGGATCTTTAAAGCTTCGAAGATTAAGGCTTGATTCACTTTCAATTTTGCATAGATTTTTCGGCCTTGTGGGGCTTCAAATTGTTTGCTTGATTTAGGTGAGCACTTGAAATCTTATTATTGGGTGAAGCTTTTGATTATTCGGGTGCCAATACTTCAAAACTGTGACGCTGGCGATACCTTAATGTCTTCCCAATTTAATTACACGGAAGCTACTAGAAAAGACTAGAAACCCAACAATCCTAACTAAACCGCTAAGTCAATATTTATTAAGCAAAAAATATTTACATGCGAAGGGAGAATAAGCAAACAACGAGAACACATGAGTTTTTGAAAGAATACGAGTACTCTACGTTTAGCATAGTAACTTATAATTAACCCTATCATTTCTCGTCCTCATTTAAGAGACTTAGCCTAATGTGAAGTTAAGGAATCAAAGCTAAGTGCTCAACACGCACGGTCGAGTCAAAAATTACTCTTATTCTCGCCATCGGAAAATCTACATTCGTGTCTTTAAATACTTATAAAACATGAGAAATTTTTTAAAGTTTAGCCTTTTTAGCCTTATTTTGCAACAAAACGATAAACAAAAAGATAAACTTTGGAAAGCGTGAAGGTTTAGCAAGGCAAGTATCTATTCACCCCCCCATACTAAAGTAAAACATTGTCCTCAATGTTTCGAGTCTAAGGGTAGGATACCCCCATGCTAGAGACGTAGTCGAATGCTTAATCTAGCATGGAAAGGGTGTAACCGTTAAATTAATAGCCGTTTATGAAGTGTGCTAACAACCTAAGGTTAGAACATCTAAGGATATATCATATGGATATCGAGAAATTCTTCAAAGTAAACGATCGAGTGCTCCCATAAAAAGAACACGAGAGGCTCCAATCGTGAAGATCATGATCATCTAAAAACCACATATCACAAACAACCACGCAACAAAGGTTGGAAGGGCACAAATCCCTTAACATTAGGTTAACTAAATAGCAATAATATTCACAAGGATAAGCATGAGATCTCCCCCACGAGGCACCTTCTTTTTGATAACCGAGTCAAAAGCTCGTCTCGAATCCCCATAAATGTGATCATTTAGGGATTATCTTTGTTCGGTCATTTTTGGTGGGACTTACATGTAATCAAGGCCCAAAAGCAACCGTGAATAAAGGCAAAGCCTTTATACCGGGATCGAGGATCGTATCTTCGTTTTCGGATGATAAACGAAACAACACGGCTTTAAACATCATCGTCCCAAAGGGACACAAGAAAATAGAATGAGATGAGAAGGGTGGGACATTGGGTGAGCAAACAAATCGAGTTACTCGAGGTAAACTCATACCGTAAGTGTAGAAGGATCTTCTAGTGACTACTTCGGTAAAAGACCGAGATTTTATCTTAAACGTGATACCGGGGTTAAAAATCTCGTCCTCGATGGAGAAGTGTGAGGAAACAAATGGGGCTTCCCCCACACTAGATCCACACAAAACGTCGTCAAAAGAAGTAGACACGTTTGTAGCAAGTTCAATTAAGCGAGGTGATGACGGAGTTAACTTTGGAAAATCTTTAAAATTGATTTTAAAATCATTCCATTTTTCATTTTTAACTCATTGTTACGAAAACCCGAGTTCATTAAATTGAAAATATTTGGTGTTTCTAAAACAATTCTAGGCACACTTGAAATTTCCACATTTATCTTGAAGGCGGGAGGAGGATTCGAATTTTTAAAACGTGAATCGATTAATAAATCATCCCCCTCCGGGCTAACGCAACGGTCCTCATCAAACTCGAAAATAGAAGTTGGATCATCAAGAATACGTTTGATCTCGGAAAAATCACCATCGGGATAAAAAACGTCTTCTCTTCCTCGTGGAAGAGGTTGAGCAATAAAATCGTCGATAATCGAGTTGCTAGCTTCAACCGTCGTGAAACTAGGAAAAGAAGGCTCTTCGATTGAAGATTTTGCCTTTGTCGTTTCGACCTCGATATCGAAAAACGTATCGATGTGAGCAAGGCCATCGGCGGACTTCTCACATGATAAATCCAAAATCTCACTCGGTGTGGGATTAGGAGTAAAAGGCTCGTCTCGTGACGATTTTGCCTTGACGGTTTCAACTTTGTCCTTCGAAGGGATCGAACGTGGGTTTTCAAACATTTTAGCAAAACTACTACCACGTCCCTTCGGAATTAATTTTCACTCATCTTGTAAAAACGAGGGTTCAACGATTTCCTTTAAAACCTTTTCACATTTTTCTTTTTTAAAATCATTTAATGGAATTTCTTCGTCAAAATTGAGTGTATATTGATTTAGAAAATCTTCAATAATTTCATCCTCATTAGAAAAATTAGGTTTACAAGGTATTAGATTTAATACTCCCAAGTATCCTACGAGTTTTTCCTTTGGTTTATTCACAAACATTTTTCAAAACTTCGTTGGATGACTTTTCCGTTTCCTCTACGTTTTTGCAAGACGACGAAGGTTGCACGACTCAAAAATTCGAGAGATATGGATCAATACGAGACGTACGAGTCTTAGGAGTCGATAAGGCTTTAACCTCTACCTCGGAATTAGGATTGGTGTTATTCGATGAAGAACTCGACTCGTATGAAGCTACTTTTTTCTCTAAGGTCTCAATCGTTGAAAGAAGTTCATTTCGCTCATTAGTGTAAGCCTCCACAACTTTATCAACAAGTTTATCCCATCTCACGTCAATTAGGTCAAATAAACGTTCTTGTTCTTTAGAAGCGGCATCATATTCGTTTTCCAACTCGGTTCTCATGGAGGCCATTTCCTTTAAGTAAAATTCCTTTTGAGTTTCCAATTGTTTTTCGTAATGTTCCTTAAGATTCGTAACTTGTTCTTGAATCATCGTTAAGTTTTTATTATTACGTCTCACATAGTCACAAAAGGCGTTTTGATTCATTTCATCATTTTGATTTTGATCACAATTAAAAGACAAATCATATGAAGAGTATAACGAAGATGATGGGTGATCTTGGTCGTAAGATCGAAACTTGTCACCACGATCACATGGAGCGGAGTTATAGGTATAACCCTCTCGACCTCCAACAACCTTACAATTAAAACAATTGGTACCATCGGGCGGGCCTCCACAATATGGACACGAATAATATCCACCATCATACGACATGATGCAACGAGAAAGTCATTTCGAGAATTAAACGTTATAGAGGGTGAAAGAAGAGAATTATGAAAATCGAAGAATCTTTTTGTGTTTTTGTTTTTTTTTAATTTTTTTTGGAATTTTGGTGTATTACGTAGAAATTAATCTACAAAAACTATCCACTAATCAAAGGTCTCGATTAATGAATCCAAGAAGAATGAAGGTAATGACGTGAAGTAAAAACCCTCGTCGACTTTGAAACGTTGGTGGAACGCCAAAACGTTTCGAGGTTCAATAATTAAAACTCACAAAAATAGATTAATAATACTTGAGTTGGCAAACCCCTAATTAATCGTCACTTTCAAAATACGCACAAGCGAGCGGAGAAAACGAGGCGGCGCGAAGCACTTATGAGCCTTTTTTCCTTAGGTCGAGAAATACAACCGCCTTATACCCACCTTATAGTTTGTATTTATCGAGATTAAACCAATTAAGAGTATTTATCTATTTTGCCTTTGATTTCGTTTGAATTCGATACAACAATAGTGACCGGGACGCTCAACTTTTGAGGTGCGATTTCTCGCGTATTTGGATAATTATTGTGTGTTAATTGTTCTACGTAAACACAATATATTATGAACAAGAAAACGAGAAAATGATTTTGTGTTAATTGAGTTCAGTTTAACACTATTTATTTTGTATGGCTAATAGTATAGAAAAATAAAAAGAAGTATTTACGATAAAACGTAAACACTCAAACAAACACGATAAATAAATATGGCTAAACACCCCTCCCCGGCAGCGGCGCCATTTTGTGATGAGGTATTTTCGTACACTTTATTTTAGGAAAAACAAAGCGACAAAAGCGGGTAAGTATTAAGTATCACGTTTTGTGAAAAACGCGAATACTCGTCGTCGAGTTCGTTCTCGGTGGAGGTATGGTGTTTAGCCAACAATAACTATACGTTATTTAATCGAGTGATTACGCTTTTGGAAATAAGGAAGGAAAAGAAAACGGAAACGGACTACGCTCAAAACGGACGAAAACGCGCGAACGTACGAACGTCGAAACGCGACCAAACGAAAAATTTCACCTAAAAAATAATTAAAAATTATTAAAAAGTCTAACTAAGAAAAATACAAAAACCAAAAAAATTGAAAACTTTTTAATTAATTATTATTAAATATTAAAGAAGATTAGCAACCCTAAAAAAAATAACTAAGAAAAAGACAAAATAAAAACTTTTTTATTTGTAAATCTAAAGTGTATTGTTTAAAAACTAAAAAATATTTTTTTGAAAATTTTGAAATTTACTTTCCTATTTTTAACCCAATTAAAACGAAAAAAGAAATAAAAATGAATAAAAAATATGAAAATAAAAGCAATAAATATGAAAAAATTAATTTAAGCCCTAAATATTAACTACTTTGTTGGAAAAATAAGCTGGACTAACCAGCTTATCCGATAAGCTCAAAAAGTTGTGAATAAGCTACAATTATTATATAAATAAAAAAACTAAAACAAAATAAAACAAAAGTATAAAAGAAAAGTAAAAGTAAAAGTAAAACAAAGAGTTGAAGAGAACAGATGGTTTGGGTTATGTTGCCATATCACTTATGGTTCAAGAGGTCTGGGATTCGAGACCCACAACAGACACTTTTTTGTATTTTTTTTCTTTATCAGTAAGTAAGAAAGTTAAAAAAAACGCATAGAAAGAAATAAAAGGGGATGTCAACCAAAAAGCTCAGTTGAGTAGTTGGTTAGATGCTGTGCTGCTGCGTCTGCTGTTGTCCAGCAGGTTTGTTGTTCGAATCTCACCTGCTTCAATTTTTAAATTATTATTATTATTATTATTTTTTTGACAGCAACTGAAGTTTATGACAGCAGTTTTTTTTTGGCAGAAAAACAGTCAGTGGACTGTGGGGATTTTGGAGGCCTGTTTTGAGGGAATGGTTGGTTTTGCTAGGCCACAAACGGCACCCTCACAACCCTTGTGGTTGTGAGGAGTCAAGACACTCACAGAAATACCAATACAAGCACAAAACACTATGACCAAAATAAATCAACTAAGAAAAAGAGCAGGCTGCTGTATACTTAGTTGTATATCAGTGGGGTAATTGGCTACTCTAAGGCCACCAGATCCTGCAAGATAGCTAGTTAAACCACAAACCTAGTTCACACAACCCCCTCCTATTGTCTAGCATACACCAAATTCCAAGTCACAAGACTAGGAGATGAAACTCCTAAGCCTGCTGGTGGACTACGAGCAATACAATGGACTACCCTAAGCTATTGTGAATTCCCAAATGCTGTCAAATCCACAAGAGAACCTCAAACAGATGTAGACTTATACCTATACTACTGAACTACCAAATATCAAATACTAAAAACTAGAATTAAAACCTTGAAAATCTTCTGATGCGTTTGACAGGTTATAAAGGCAAAGTGAGCACAAGTTACACACTAAGTTACGAGCATACACAAGTGTTATTCCTATAGGCCTATCTGATATGTTCTCACATATAAGACCACATGCAAACTAATATTAGCAGATTATAACATAAACATGCAAAATCGAATATTATTGCTACGAACTTCAATCTTTTGTCACCAAATCTAAAACAGGCAACTACCAAACTTGATTTTAACTCGAACAACCTACACTTTTAAAAACACAAACCCCTAGATGGACCCTCGATCTAACTGATGGGTCAAGATTACAGAAACATGAAACACCAAAACAAAGATTACACCTAAATCTGGCCTACTGTTTTTATATGACAGTTTTTAACAAGCACATTCACACTTGACAAAATATTTAACTTAATGAAACAAACAACTAGAAATAGTCTAACTACAAAATATAAAAGTGATGCAAGCTGTAAGAAGCAACTTAGTTGTCACCCTAGTCTCTTAAGCATACAACCAAACACCCTTAATCAACAATTCAATAACTACCTATTTTTTTATTTTTTGTAATTTATGACTTTATAATGGCAAACTTAAGCTATATTACACTTCTAAAATCTGATTCAATCAAATTTAAACACTAAACCTAAAGCTAAGACAGAGAATATACTACTTCCAAACACCAGTTGAAAACATAGATGTAAAACTTACACTATGATAAGCAGATTAAAAAAAAGAGACAGATTAAATAAGTGCAAATAAGTAAAAAAGAGCAGTAACTAAGCAAGTAAATTAAGCACGAAAACAAGTCAAATAAACAAGAAAGCACTTAGGATAAGCTATATCAGATTTTAGCAAATACATGTTATAAGAGAGGAGGAAATCACTTACAAGGGTCCAAGCTTTTGAAGACTCTAACTACACATAATAAGCAGCTCTACTCAACTCTCGAAGAGCTTATACAAACCAAAAGCTTCCACAGCTTATTTTCACCCTTTTGCTTAAAAGCTTATGAGATAGAAAACCCCAATGACTTCAAATGAATAAGAATATACATTAACAGCTTCCAAACAAAAGGTCAACCGAGCACCATAAACTCTTGTCAAAACTAAAACTACTACCACTATAAGCTACCCACAGCTTAATAACCACCAATAATGAACCAAAACTCCTCAAATAAGCTGTTTGTCAGACAACTTATCAAAGTAGCTTATGCTACAGTACGGATGAACAGTAACAGAACTTGAAATTTTGTGAATTTGTAAATTTTTGAAAAGAAATGTAAAGGACATGTAATGTAAAGGTGTAGGTATTTAAATTGCAAGTATTGAAAATGGAACTCAATTTATATTAGAAATTCGTGTATTAGAAAAATTCTTAATAAAAACTGGAACAAAAACTTCTACTGCCTATGTTGCCCTTTATATAGGGGATACAAAAAAACTCTAGAAATAAGTAAATAAGCTAAACCCTAATGATATAGATTTCCAGAAAAGCCCTCAAAGTCTTGGTCAAATTTTCTAACCCGTGATCTCTGTCCTCTTCACATGTTGTTGCCAGCTATGAATCTTTGATCTAGGGCGTTCAAGATGTTGTGGGCATCACGAAATCACTTGGTATCGTTGGATTACTGTTGTCTTTTGTCTTCTTGCTCAACAAATGGGTCAGGGAGGTTTGGTGTGAGGACCACAGCCACGTGGTGGTAGATTAGAGGGTGGTTTTGGGTTTGTAATGTTGTGAATCAATATTCTAGAGGAGATGGAAGTTGTTTATGGGGTGATTAAGGAAAATGTTTTTTTTTAGGGTTTATACTTTGAAAGAGGGGATTTTGATCTGGTGAGGATTAGGAGAGGGTGTTAAGAGGGAATTGAGCTGTTATTTAATATTAATACAAACTTTGTATTAATAATTGTGAGTGGGAGGGGGTGACGTAGGCAGGAGGGGAGGTGGAATGGGGTGAGGACGTGGGGTGTGGTGAATGGTGGAAGGGTGTGAGGTGGATGGATGATTGGCTGGTGGATGATTGTGGTAAAATTACCCCTTTAGGAAAAGGAAGGTAATTAGGGCAAGTAAGCACGACGATTTAGGAAAACCGTGTGTGAATGACCCTAAAAGTGAGTTTGTTTTCGAGGAGGCAAGTGCGTTGTGTAATGAATTGATTTTGATTTGTGATTATATGATTGAAAAAGAAAGAAAGAAATGAGATTAGAAGAGAAAGACGGTTACGAAGACGAATTAAACTAAGACGAAAAAGGCGATCACGTAAAACCGTAAATAGTGCAAAAATTAAAATTTTAACCTAAAAATTCCTAAAAATTACTAAAAATACACAATAATATTCTAAGAGTTTACAAAAAATCCAAACTTGCTAAAACCCTTTAATTAATTAGATAATGACTTTTTAATGCTAATTAAAGCCCTAAAAATCACAATTAATTATTAAAAAGCCCTAAACAAGATTTTAAAGTTTGTAAACCTCAAAAATAACCTAATTAAGCTAAAAAGTATTTTTTAAAATTTTAAAACTAAATAAAACTATTTTTAAACACTTAAAAACTATTAAAACCAATTTAAACTTAAATTAATTCTAGAAAATAATTGAAAAGCCCTATAAATATTTGGAAAGCTACAAAACTCCTAATTAAGTGTCTACAATCTAGAAAAAATGTAAAAACTTAAAAAATCAAACTTTCAATTTTTAATAATAAAATAATATTAAAATAATCAAAAAAAATTCAAAGTTTATAAAAAAATTCTAAAAAATTACCAAAAATCTAGAATAATGTAACTAAGACAGAAATGCAATCAAAAGTTTTAAAACCTTTTTAATAATTTTATATTAAATTTTAAAGTTGGTTAAAAACCTTAAAATCCTATAAAATCAAAAATAAGACTTTTTGAAAACTTAAATGGCTGTAAACCTCAAGTTACTTAAATAAAACCTAAAAACATTTTTTATAAAATTTTAAAACTAATTTTGCCATTTTTAATCTAATTAATTAAAAACGGGTAAAGAAGAATTAATAAAAAATAAATAAATAAAGAGAAAAATCAAAACTTTGGCCAGAAAAGTCCTAAACTAAGTGACAAACCTAAGAAAAATGTAAACTGGCCAAAAACCTTAGCCAATAAGCTTGTGAGAGCTTATTTAGCTACGGCTTATATATGAAAAGCCCAAACAAGATCCCTTTAAATACAATGTGATTCTACCCTTAGTCAGTAAAAGACCCAAGGGCAGAGATGGTTAAGGCGTATGTGTTGTGAGCGAGAGGTCAAGGGGTCGAGGCTGTGCACCCCCTTTTTGGACTTTTTAATTTTTTTTTTATCTTTTTTTAAACTTTGAAAACACAAAAACAGTAACCTACTTACTTCAAAACACACTTTTTATCAAATAAACAATCTAGATCAACCCTATAGAATCAAAACAAGTGCCCAAATTTCAAGATGACTGATGAACACAAGAGTGTTTCTTCACTTGTGAAGATTTGAACAAGAGGACTTGTTGATGGACAATAGGGGCACCCCTACACTCAGTTGAGTGTAGGGAGTCAAGTGAATCACAAAGAACACACAAGCCTTCACACAAATTGCACACAAATCACCAAAAAAAGTTAATGATAAACTTGGTATAGGTCTGAGATGATTTTGCTGGTTTTACTTGCACAAAAATGACTTTTAGACCTTTAAATCTTGGACACAAAGCAATAACATGACATACAAGCTATCACAAACCTTACTAGGACCTAAGATCTAACAGACTTCAAGATATGAAGAACAAATTCTCACAAAATTAAGCAGACAAGCACTTGACTGTTTTTAGGCTATGTTTCAACTTTTTTTAGCATGCAACTTTGACTTAAACTCTACCAAATGGAAAACTAAATGCATATATCACCTACCAACAAGCAAATGAGTGAATAAAACAGGTTTCAAACAAGATTCATATATTAAAACCCTACTACAAACCCTAATCCAAACACCCCTTTAAATTCAGAATTTGAACTTTTACTAAGCAAAGCAACTCATAACCTATCCAGACTGACTTAAAACTAATCTAGCATGCATTATTAATCAAAAAAACCAAGAACAAGCACATTAATCCAACACTTAAGCAAATTTCACAAATTCCATACTCAATCACATAAAACTGAATATTTTTGAAAACTGAAAAAGGAAACAAGGATGCTACCTTGTTGGGCCTACATCCAGGCCCAACAGTGACTGAAAAGTCACCTCCAATCAAGCTGGGGCCTGAGCAGAACTTTTGCTGAGATTTTTGACAAGACAAAGAAAATGGATAAAATTTGATGTTGGGTTCTTCTTGGTTCCTGCACAATCACAACAAACAAGGAAAGAGAACAAGTAGAGTAAGCTTGTCACAAGCTTATCAGGCTTGTGATGAGCTTATGCTACAGTAAATGTCAAGTGTAAACAAAAGAGTAAAAATGAAATTTTTGAAAATTCAGAAACTTGAAAACCTTTTGAAGCAAAGTAAAACAGTAATCAAAAGCAATAAAAATTTTAAGCAATGAAAGTAAATTGGCACTTCTTTTCTCATCACCAAACTCTAAACCATTTTTCATTCACCAAAAACGGATTTACAAGGTTGTGATCAAAAGAGAAAAACAAGGACAAAGGGGTATGCACAGCTTGCACCCTCCTTTTATAGGCTTAAACAAAAGGTTCTAGTCCTATGAATAAAATATTACATGAAAATAAAAGCCCTAAACCCTAATTCTGGAAATTCCAATGTTGCCCTTGGTTCTTGACTGAAATTTTGGTCAATATGGATACATGTGACATGCCAGCTAATACTTTTGATCTTGGGACGTTTATCTGGTCTTGGGGACCAAGGAAAACCATCTTGGACGTTCATTTTGTCTGGTTTGGGGTTTTGTGGGAAATAGACATGCAATGGGAATCTTGGGGGTGTCACATGGGTTGAGTGGGGACAAAAAATGAGAGTGGGTTTGGGTTAAATCACCCTTAATTACTTAACTGGAAGGTTGGGGCAAAAACCCCTTTGTTTTATGTTTAATCCGACCTAGGGAGTTCTAGGGTTCTTGGGTGATTAAGGGTGGGTTTTAATCTGATTTGGGGGATTAATATTTAAATAAGGTGTTTGGAGGGAAGTGGGAGGGTTTGACTGGGGTTGACCCAGGTTTATTTAAATAAACCATGTGGTGGATTGGTGACATGGCGTGGGAGGTGATGTGGTGAGATGTGAGTGGGTGGAGTGGGTGACATGGAGGATTGGTTGGTTGGGAAAGGTTGTGATGTCTGGCAGATATGGTCCCCAATCTCTCTTGTTTTGTCCATGTTGTAAAAACAGCTAACAAACTCTATTTCCCTTTATAAAAAGTTTCATCAACTTGTCAAATTTGGCAAGACAAGTTTTTAAACTTTAAACAAGGACTTGAAATGTAATTTCTTCAATCTTCAAGGGCTGTTAGTGACATGTCTTCATACTTCAAGGTGTTGACTTGTTTGTTGACTTCTTGGAGGACCAATATTGACAATTTAGTTTTGTTGAGGGACTAAATTTGCCAATTCTTCAAAGTTAAGGGTCCTTTTTGTAATTTTGACAAACTTTAAGGACCAAACTTATAATTATGAAGATACAAGGGTATAAAGTGTCAATTCTTCCATATTGGAGGACCAATCTTCATAATTCTTCAAATCTTCAAGGGTTTTCTTGGAAAATTCTTCATTAGGGCTTGGTTCATTGTGCGGCTTCGTTTCCCGTGTTCGTTTTTGACTGATTCTTGTGATCTTTTGTCATTTTCTCAATATCCGTACCTAAAATACACAAGCAACAAACACAAGCATATATTTGGGTATTTTGATGATATTTAATGCATTTTAAGCCCTATTTGGATGATGAGACTATGTATAAAAGCAGTCTCATCACTCCCCCATACTAAACCATTGCCGTGCCCTCACGCAATGCTTGAATAAAGTATCTTAGCATCTCCAAAATTTAATTTTATTCACTTTATTGAATGATAAACTAGCTACACTACTACTATTGCTACTACTTGCGTTTTAGACATAATGTATGATTTTCATCGCAAAATGGGACGTGTAGGTTCATAGAATAAGAACACGTGAATGCTTCGTTAGAAATAATTTCATCGTCCTCGATTTTCACTCCAATTCCATGCCAAGCGTGCAACGAGATCATTGTCATTATAAGTTAGTAATGCTAACTCTACTCATATGCCCTAATCACGTACTTATCCTCCCATTATTCCTAAGTTGTATCTCTTATATTTTATTTTGTCTTGAATGTTTCACGAGGATACATTGTTGACTTATGCGATAATAGAGATTTAGGTCTAAAAATAGAGTCCTAACGGTGTAACTAAGACCATCAAATCAATAACCCCTCCTAATAGACAACGATGTTAAAAAATTAAGTTGACAAGAAGAATCGATAAACACGGTTTTATAACGGTTTTGAACATGAGACTTATTACCAAGACTTTTATACGCCCCCTAACGGAAGGGCCTTATTATCTTTGGTTTACCTCCATCTTTTATTCAACTTCGCCATGAAGCTTTTATTATGACTTCGGTCTTGCCTTGCCTTTTATTATCCGCCTCATCGGTGGTTTTATTAGCCAAAGACGTATATCCTCACGCTAAAGCGAATTTTGGATCTTTAGAGCTTCGAAGATTAAGGCTTGATTCACTTTCAATTTTGCATAGATTTTTCGGCCTTGTGGGGCTTCAAATTGTTTGCTTGATTTAGGTGAGCACTTGAAATATTATTATTGGGTGAAGCTTTCGATTATTCGGGTTGCCAATACTTCAAAACCGTGACGCTGGCGTTACCTTAATGTATTCCCAATTTAATTACACGGAAGCTACTAGAAAAGACTAGAAACCCAACAATCCTAACTAAACCGCTAAGTCAATATTTATTAAGCAAAAAATATTTACATGCGAAGGGAGAATAAGCAAACAACGAGAACACATGAGTTTTTGAAAGAATACGAGTACTCTACGTTTAGCATAGTAACTTATAATTAACCCTATCATTTCTCGTCCTCATTTAAGAGACTTAGCCTAATGTGTAGTTAAGGAATCAAAGCTAAGTGCTCAACACGCACGGTCGAGTCAAAAATTACTCTTATTCTCGCCATCGGAAAACCTACATTCGTGTCTTCAAACACTTATAAAACATGAGAAAAATTTAAAATTTGGCCATTTTTAGCCTTATTTTGCAACAAAATGATAAACAAAAAGATAAACTTTGGAAAACGTGAAGGTTTGGCAAGGCAAGTATCTATTCACCCCCCATACTAAAGTTAAACATTGTCCTCAATGTTTCGAGTCTAGGGGTGCAAACACCCCCATACTAGAGACGTAGTCGAATGCCTAATCTAGCATGGAAAGGGTGTAACCAATAAGTAATAGCCGTTTATGAAGTGTGCTAAAAATCTAAGGTTAGAACAATCAAGGATATATCATGGATATTGAGAAAGTCTTCAAAGCAAACGATCGAGTGCTCCCATAAAACGAACACGAGAGGCTCCAATCGTGAAGATCATGATCATCTAAAGTTCACAATTCACAAACAACCACGGAACAAAGGTTGGAAGGGCACAAATCCCCACATGTAAGCTACATTTAGAAAGCGATAATATGTACATAGGATAAGCATGGGACTCCCCCACGAGGCACCTCGTTTTTGATTACCGAGTCATGAGCTCGACTCGATCCCCTCAATACTAATTATCATTGGGGAAGGTGATTTGGTCGAGGTAGTTCAAGGATGGAACTTCCCTGCCAAAGTAGTGCTTCAACCTATGTCCATTCACCTTGAAGTTAGGACCATCATCTTGAGCTAGCTCGATGGTCCCATACGGAAACACTTGAGTCACGGTGAATGGACCGGACCAACGTGATTTCAATTTTCCGGAAAAGATTTTCAATCTTGAATTAAAAAGCAAAACTTGATCCCCAATGTTAAAAACCCGGTTTTTAATTTTAGAATCATGCAACTTTTTAGTCTTTTCTTTATAAATAAATGAATTTTCATAAGCAATGTCTCTTAATTCATCCAATTCATTTAATTGCATTTTCCGGTGTTTTCCCGCGGTCTCCATGTCATCATTACAATGCTTTAGGGCCCAATAAGCCTTGTGTTCTAACTCGATAGGCAAATGACAATTCTTTCCATACACAAGCTTATAGAGAGTGCACCCAATGGGTGTCTTATGAGCGGTCCTAAAGGCCCATAAAGCATCGTCTAACTTATCTGACCAAGTTTGTCGGTTTTCCCCAACGGACCTCTCCAAGATCCTCTTCAAAGCTCGGTTTAAAACCTTGACTTGCCCACTCGTTTGTGGGTGATAAGCCGTAGAAAGCCGATGTGTAACCCCATATTTCCTTAGAACCCTTTCTAATTGGTCGTTACAAAAATGGGTTCCACGATCGCTTATGATAGCACGAGGGGTTCCAAACCGAGAAAACAAGCTTTTCAAGAACTTAACTACCACACGAGCATCATTGGTGGGCAAGGCCTTGGCCTCCACCCACTTAGATAGGTAGTCAACCGCAACAAGGATGTACTTATTACCACGAGATGATGGGAACGGCCCCATAAAGTCTATACCCCAAACGTCAAAGATCTCACACACTTGAATGATATTTTGTGGCATTTCATCTTTTTGTGAGGCTTTTCCTTGTCGTTGGCATGCATCACACGACTTCACAAGATCTTGTGCATCTCGGTAAATAGTAGGCCAAAAGAAGCCGACATCAAACACCTTCTTAGCCGTGAGATTAGCACCGTGGTGACCACCCGTGGGTCCCTCGTGACAAGCTCTAAGGATGTTAGAAGCTTCGGTGCCAAATACACAACGTCGGATGATTTGATCCGCACAAGTTCGAAACAAGTAAGGGTCGTTCCAAAAGTAGAACTTGACGTCACGAAAGAATTTTCGTTTTTCTTGAGTCGTCATACCCTTAATGATGAAGTTACCCGCATGGTAATTTGCAAAGTCCGCAAACCATGGGGTGGAAGAATCAAGCTTAGAATTCACTACACCAAGTGTCTCGAGCGGAAATGTTTCGGTGATTTCCTTGGGCTCGTAAACACTTTGGTGAGGATCTTCCAAACGAGAAAGATGGTCGGCCGCTAGATTCTCGGCTCCTTTTTGGTCAACGATGGTGTTATCAAATTCTTGAAGGAGGAGAATCCAACGAAGTAACCTAGGCTTAGCATCTTGCTTTGCCATGAGATACTTAATAGCCGAGTGGTCCGTATACACTATGCATTTCGTCAAGACGAGATAAGGTTGAAATTTCTCAAATGCATACACCACGACAAGGAACTCCTTTTCCGTTGTAGTGTATTTAAGTTGAGCCTCGGTCATCGTCTTGCTAGCATAGCGAATAGGCAAGAAGTGCTTATCATGACGTTGCCCCAAAACGGCCCCTATAGCGTAATCACTAGCATCACACATAAGCTCAAAGGGGAGGTTCCAATTGGGAGCAACAAGAATGGGAGCTTCGGTAAGTTTCCTCTTAAGGATTTCAAAGGCTCGTACACAATCTTCGTCAAAGACAAAACGTGCTTCTTTTTCAAGAAGATGTGTGATGGGTCGAGAGATCTTTGAAAAATCCTTGATGAATCGACGATAAAAGCCCGCGTGGCCTAGGAAACTCCTAACTCCCTTAACGGTTTTGGGATGAGGTAATTTGGCGATGACGTCTACCTTAGCTTGATCTACCTCAATCCCCGCTTTCGAGACCTTGTGCCCTAAGACGATTCCACTCTTAACCATAAATGACATTTTTCCCAATTGAGCACAAGGTTGGTTTCCTCACAACGTTTTAACATTCTCTCTAGATTCGACAAACACGAAGTGAACGAATTACCAAACACGGAAAAGTCATTCATGAAGACTTCCATCGTCTTCTCGATCATATCATGAAAAATAGCCATCATGCACCTTTGAAAGGTTCCCGGTGCATTGCAAAGTCCGAATGGCATTCTACGATAGGCAAACGTTCCATATGGACACGTAAACATAGTTTTTTCTTGATCACGAGGATCGATGGGAATTTGGAAGTAACCGGAAAAACCATCTAAAAAGCAATAGAAATCGTTTCCCGCAAGACGCTCCAACATTTGGTCCATGAAGGGCAAGGGAAAATGGTCTTTTCGAGTGGCTTCATTCAACTTACGATAGTCAATGCACACTCTCCATCCGGTCACGAGTCTAGTGGGAATTAACTCGTTGGCATCGTTTGGCACAATGGTCATTCCTCCCTTTTTAGGGACACAATGAATAGGACTCACCCAAGGGCTATCAGAAATAGGGTAAATCATTCCCGCATCAAGGAGTTTAAGGACTTCCTTTTTGATGACGTCGTGAATTTTGGGGTTCACCCTCCTTTGACTTTGGATTGTGGGCTTGAAATCCTCCTCCATTAAGATTTTGTGGGTACAAAACTTGGGATCGATTCCCTTAATGTCGGATAACTTCCATGCAATCGCCCCTTTATGGTCCTTTAGAACATCGACAAGTGCGATTTTTTCATCATTCGAAAGTTCCTTCGCAATAATAACCGGCAACTTGTCGTCCTCCTCCAAATAGAAATATTCGAGGTGAGGAGGTAAATCTTTCAACTCGAGGATAGGTGGTTCCTCAAGTGAAGATTTGGGCTCGATACTCATAACCTCCTCGGGTGGAGGAAATGGGAAATCGTTAAGAAAATCCTTGATAATCGAGAAGTCCTCATCGTTGTCGAGGTCTTCGTCACAAGTACGTGGAGCATTGCATTCTTCCAACGTAAAACCACCACCTTCAAATGGAGTGAAGGTTGGTGTCGAATTATCAAGAATTGGATCTAACATAGTGGGATTGCCACTAGTTTCTTCATCACCAAACCCTAAAACTTCTTGTGAAAATTCCTCGCAAACCACGTCGATCATATCAACGAGGTTTATGGTAGCAACGGAATAAACATGAGAAAGTTGAGAATTTTGAGTTACGTTTATAACAAGTTCCTCGTCGTTGAAACGTAAGGTGATCTTTCTAGCATGCACATCAATTAAAGCCATAGACGTATCTAAAAACGAACGACCTAAAATAAGAGGAACTTGAGGATCCGTGGGGATATCGACAACGATAAAGTTTACGGGATAGTAGAACTTCCCCACTTTCACAAAAACGTCTTCCGCCAAACCACATGCACAAATCGTGGAATGGTCGGCCATCTCGATAGACATTAGTGAAGGAGTAAGATTAGGAAGATTGAGCGACTTGAAGATTGCAAGTGGCATCAAATTAATGCTAGCACCAAGATCGGCCAAGGCATAGTATTCTTCCATATCTTGAATTACACAAGGGTCAAAAATTTATCGGGATCACCGACTTTTTGATGTATGTGATTAAGATAAACCGACGAACAACTAGACAATTGGTGCAATTTCTCCTTGTTGTTCAACATATTCTTAAAGTTAGCGGCAAATCGAGGCATCATGACCAAAGCATCGGCAAAACTCACATTAAGGTGCAACTCACGAAACATTTTCATAAAAAGCTCAAATTGATAGTTGTCGCGCTCTTGTCGTTTCTCCTTCCTAAGTCTCGATGGGTAAGGCAAGGGTGGTGTGGGTTGGGGCATAGGCCTAGCCTTTGGAATCTCGGGTTCCAATGTTGGTAATGGGTCGACCGTAGGTGTGGCATGAGCGGTACTTTGTGGGCTTGAGATATGCTCCTTTTCGACCACCACCTCGGGTTCTTCCTCAATTTCCTCCACCGTTGGAGCAATTGGTTGAGGAGTCGGTTCTTTAAGTGTCTTACCACTTCGTGTGGTAATCACTTTCATCTCTCCCTTTGGGTTTGAAACGGTGTTGCTAGGTAGACTACCCGAAGTAGAGGCTTTGTTCCCCTTGACGGCTTCTAAAATAGCATTAAGCTTAACATCTTGACTAGCGGCTTTTTGGTCAATTCTTTGTTCAAGCCTAGCATGACTTTGCTCAATTTTATTGTTTTGACCTCTAATTTGATTAGCAAAATCATTTTTCAACTCATTTATCATGTTAAGATTTTCCTTCACAAAATTAGCTAACTCCTTGGTGTTTTTAGCCGTGTCCCTAGCTTGACTAGCCAATTGCTCTTGAATGTTTTCCAAAATCTTATCATTTGCCGTAGCGTAATTCAAAAAGTCCATTGGAAGTTCTTTAGTGTAAACATTTTGAAGACCTTGACTTGTGTTTTGAAAATTACGGTTTTGGTTTTGATTTTGCAATTGGCTACTACTTCCTTGATTCCCATAGTTGTTATTACCCTTGTAATTGTTTCTTTGATTGTTTTGGTAACCAACTTGATTGTTTCGATAATTGTTAGCATTTTGATTTGGTGGAAAACCCGGTGGAGTCAATTGATTAGTGCGGGGAACTTGACCGTTTTGGTTATAAGTTCCCGCGGCCGCGTAGGCACTCGAAGTGTTACCACCATTGGTAATGTACTCGGAGAAATCGTGAGCTCCACCACAATACATACAAGAAACCTCAACCGATTTAATCGTAGCGGGAGCGGGTTGTTCACCAACTTTAAACTCAATTAACAATCCCTTAAGCTTATCAAAAATCTTGTTCTCCAAATTAGCCTCGATTTGGCAAGCATCAACGATATGTGACAATGAAGGCGAAGGCGAAGACGAAGTCTTACGAAAACTCGACGTGCTACGAGGACTATAGACCTTAGACCTATTCTCAATGATTAACAATGCTTCCTCGACCGTCATACACAAAAAATTACCACCCGCGGCGGCATTAAGATAATAACGCTCATGATCGTTCAAGCCATTGTAAAACGTGTCAATTTGATGCAAGTCGGAAAAACCATGATGAGGACATTCGTGCAAAATTTCCTTAAACCTATTCCAAGCCGTTGAAAAACTCTCATTATACTCTTGCGAAAACTTTGAAATCTCGTTTTTCAAATGCGTAGTCTTAGAGGGCGGAAAAAATTGGTTCACGAATTTTGAAACGAGATCCTTCCACGTCAATATAGAATTAGGTGGCTCTTTCTCTAACCAAATTTTTGCGGGCCCCGCTAAGGAATACGAAAAAAGCATCATCTTAATTGAGTGTTAGAGACGTCCTTAAACTTGCAAGTGGCGGTAAGACGATTAAATTGGCGAATGTGGTTATGAGGGTTGTCCTTTTCGTCACCTCGAAACTTGTTGTTTTGAATCATGGACAACAAACCCGTCTTAACCTCAAAATTCTCCGCAAGGATAGCGGGAATCACAATCGCTTCTCCATAACCCTCGGTGGGTGCTTGAAGCAACTCCATCATAGTTCGATTAGCCATGGGTGCTTCTTTCACTACGATGGGTTCGTCAATAGGAGACTCCTCACTAGAAGGAGTGGTTGATTTGTTTCTTCGTTTACGAGCACGTCTTGCTTTGGAGCGAGTTTGCATAAACGTCACGTACAACGAGAGGGTGAGCAAAGAATATTCTTTTTGGTGTTTTTACTTTTTCAATTTTTTTGTGGTTTTTGATTGTTTTTGCTTTTTTTTTTGGATTTTGTGGAATGTATTAGGTAGACAAAAATCTACAAATCTCCTCCTTAATCAAATCTCTCGATTAAAGAAGCCTCAAGGAATGAAACGATCACGTGAAGTGAACGCTTTCGATGACTTTAGAACGATGGTGGAACACCAAATCGTTCAAGAGGGTTTAATCAATGAAACCAAGAAAATATATATGATACTTAGTAATACTTTGGGCGGCAAAACCCTCGATTAGCTCTCAATCTCAAAATACGCACAAGCAAGTGGAGGAAACGAGGCGGCGCGAAGCACTTAAGAGCCTTTTTCCTTTAGGTCGTGAAATACAACCGCCTTATACCCACCTTATAGTTTGTATTTTTCAAAATCGAGCTTCACGAAAGTATTTATCTATTTTTGCCTTTTTCTTTGATTTGAGATTCGAATACAATGATTGGGTAATGACCTCCCAAGTCAAGGTTGTGATTTCTCACGTATTTGGAGTACTTGTAAATTTATTGTTCTACGTATACAATATAGTAATATTATTCACAAAAAAACGAAAAACCGATAATACGTATTAGTAGAGTGCTACTAATACAATTAGCTATTATGGCTATATATAAAAACAACAATGTTCAAATCAAAACACAACACGCCTCCCCGGCAGCGGCGCCAAAATGATTGTGGTAAAATTACCCCTTTAGGAAAAGGAAGGTAATTAGGGCAAGTAAGCATGACGATTTAGGAAAACCATGTGTGAATGACCCTAAAAGTGAGTTCGTTCTCGAGGAGGCAAGTGCGTTGTGTAATGAATTGATTTTGATTTGTGATTATATGATTGAAAAAGAAAGAAAGAAATGAGATTAGAAGAGAAAGACGGTTACGAAGACAGATTAAACTAAGACGAAAAAGGCGATCACGTAAAACCGTAAATAGTGCAAAAATTAAAATTTTAACCTAAAAATTCCTAATAATTACTAAAAATCCACAATAATATTCTAAGAGTTTACAAAAAATCCAAACTTGCTAAAACCTTTTAATTAAATAGATAATGACTTTTTAATGCTAATTAAAGCCCTAAAAATCACAATTAATTATTAAAAACCCCTAAACAAGATTTTAAAGTTTGTAAACCTCAAAATAACCTAATTAAGCTAAAAAGTATTTTTTAAAATTTTAAAACTAAATAAAACTATTTTTAAACACTTAAAAACTATTAAAATCAATTTAAACTTAAATTAATTCTAGAAAATAATTGAAAAGCCCTATAAATATTTGGAAAGCTACAAAACTCCTAATTAAGTGTCTACAATCTAGAAAAAATGTAAAAACTTAAAAAATCAAACTTTCAATTTTTAATAATAAAATAATATTAAAATAATCAAAAAAAATTCAAATTTATAAAAAAATTCTAAAAAATTACCAAAAATCTAGAATAATGTAACTAAGAAAGAAATGCAATCAAAAGTTTCTAAAACCTTTTTAATAATTTTATATTAAATTTTAAAGTTGGTTAAAAACCCTAAAATCCTATAAAATAAAAAATAAGACTTTTTGAAAACTTAAATGGCTGTAAACCTCAAGTTACTTAAATAAAACCTAAAAACATTTTTTATAAAATTTTAAAAGTACTTTTGCCATTTTTAATCTAATTAATTAAAAACGGGTAAAGAAGAATTAATAAAAAATAAATAAAGAGAAAAATCAAAACTTTGGCCAGAAAAGTCCTAAACTAAGTGACAAACCTAAGAAAAATGTAAACTGGCCAAAAACCTTAGACAATAAGCTTGTGAGAGCTTATTTAGCTACGGCTTATATATGAAAAGCCCAAACAAGATCCCTTTAAATACAATGTGATTCTACCCTTAGTCAGTAAAAGACCCAAGGGCAGAGATGGTTAAGGCGTATGTGTTGTGAGCGAGAGGTCAAGGGGTCGAGGCTGTGCACCCCCTTTTTGGACTTTTTAATTTTTTTCTCTTTTTTTAAACTTTGAAAACACAAAAACAGTAACCTACTTACTTCAAAACATACTTTTTATCAAATAAACAAGCTAGATCAACCCTATAGAATCAAAACAAGTGCCCAAATTTCAAGATGACTGATGAACACAAGAGTGTTTCTTCACTTGTGAAGATTTGAACAAGAGGACTTGTTTTTGGAGTTGTGATGATTTTTGATGGACAATAGGGGCACCCCTACACTCAGTTGAGTGTAGGGAGTCAAGTGAATCACAAAGAACACACAAGCCTTCACACAAATTGCACACAAATCACCAAAAAAAGTTACTGATAAACTTGGTATAGGTCTGAGATGATTTTGCTGGTTTTACTTGCACAAAAATGACTTTTAGACCTTTAAATCTTGGACACAAAGCAATAACATGACATACAAGCTATCACAAACCTTACTAGGACCTAAGATCTAACAGACTTCAAGATATGAAGAACAAATTCTCACAAAATTAAGCACACAAGCACTTGACTGTTTTTAGGCTATGTTTCAACTTTTTTAGCATGCAACTTTGACTTAAACTCTACCAAATGGAAAACTAAATGCATATATCACCTACCAACAAGCAAATGAGTGAATAAAACAGGTTTCAAACAAGATTCATATATTAAAACCCCACTACAAACTCTAATCCAAACACCCCTTTAAATTCAGAATTTGAACTTTTACTAAGCAAAGCAACTCATAACCTATCCAAACTGACTTAAAACTAATCTAGCATGCATAAATAATCAAAAAACCAAGAACAAGCACATTAATCAAACACTTAAGCAGATTTCACAAATTCCATACTCAATCACATAAAACTGAATATTTTTGAAAACTGAAAAAGGAAACAAGGATGCTACCTTGTTGGGCCTACATCCAGGCCCAACAGTGACTGAAAAGTCACCTCCAATCAGGCTGGGGCCTGAGCAGAACTTTTGCTGAGATTTTTGACAAGACAAAGAAAATGGATAAAATTTGATGTTGGGTTCTTCTTGGTTCCTGCACAATCACAACAAACAAGGAAAGAGAACAAGTAGAGTAAGCTTGTCACAAGCTTATCAGGCTTGTGATGAGCTTATGCTAGAGTAAATGTCAAGTGTAAACAAAAGAGTAAAAATGAAATTTTTGAAAATTCAGAAACTTGAAAACCTTTTGAAGCAAAGTAAAACAGTAATCAAAAGCAATAAAAATTTTAAGCAATGAAAGTAAATTGGAACTTCTTTTCTCATCACCAAACTCTAAACCATTTTTCATTCACCAAAAACGGATTTACAAGGTTGTGATCAAAAGAGAAAAACAAGGACAAAGGGGTATGCACAGCTTGCACCCTCCTTTTATAGGCTTAAACAGAAGGTTCTAGTCCTATGAATAAAATATTACATGAAAATAAAAGCCCTAAACCCTAATTCTGGAAATTCCAATGTTGCCCTTGGTTCTTGACTGAAATTTTGGTCAATATGGATACATGTGACATGCCAGCTAATACTTTTGATCTTGGGACGTTTATCTGGTCTTGGGGACCAAGGAAAACCATCTTGGACGTTCATTTTGTCTAGTTTGGGGTTTTGTGGGAAAGAGACGTGCAATGGGAATCTTGGGGGTTTCACATGGGTTGAGTGGGGACAAAAAATGAGAGTGGGTTTGGGTTAAATCACCCTTAATTACTTAACTGTAAGGTTGGGACAAAAACCCCTTTGTTTTGTGTTTAATCCGACCTGGGGAGTTCTAGGGTTCTTGGGTGATTAAGGGTGGGTTTTAATCTAATTTGGGGGATTAATATTTAAATAAGTTGTTTGGAGGGAAGTGGGAGGGTTTGACTGGGGTTGACCCAGGTTTATTTAAATAAACCTGGTGGTGGATTGGTGACATGGCGTGGGAGGTGATGTGGTGAGATGTGAGTGGGTGGAGTGGGTGACATGGAGGATTGGTTGGTTGGGAAAGGTTGTGATGTCTGGCGGATATGGTCCCCAATCTCTCTTGTTTTGTCCATGTTGTAAAAACAGCTAACAAACTCTATTTCCCTTTATAAAAAGTTTCATCAACTTGTCAAATTTGGCAAGACAAGTTTTCAAACTTTAAACAAGGACTTGAAATGTAATTTCTTCAATCTTCAAGGGCTGTTAGTGACATGTCTTCATACTTCAAGGTGTTGACTTGTTTGTTGACTTCTTGGAGGACCAATATTGACAATTTAGTTTTGTTGAGGGACTAAATTTGCCAATTCTTCAAAGTTAAGGGTCCTTTTTGTAATTTTGACAAACTTTAAGGACCAAACTTGTAATTATGAAGATACAAGGGTATAAAGTGTCAATTCTTCCATATTGGAGGACCAATCTTCATAATTCTTCAAATCTTCAAGGGTTTTCTTGGAAAATTCTTCATTAGGGCTTGGTTCATTGTGCGGCTTCGTTTCCCGTGTTCGTTTTTGACTGATTCTTGTGATCTTTTGTCATTTTCTCAATATCCGTACCTAAAATACACAAGCAACAAACACAAGCATATATTTGGGTATTTTGATGATATTTAATGCATTTTAAGCCCTATTTGGATGATGAGACTATGTATAAAAGCAGTCTCATCATGGAGGTTTGGTGGTATGGCAGAAAATACCCTCCATCTTCCAAAACACTTGCAAATCCAGAATGACAACATTTTCCCCTTTTCCTTCGTAAATAAGTTTGGAGGACTTGTCACATTTGGCACATACATGTTGTAAACTTCTTATAAGGACTAGAAATGTCATTTTGACCATACTACAAGGGTATTTTTGACAACTCTTCATTCTTCAAGGATCTTTCTTGTATAATTTGATTCTTAGAGGACCAAACTTGACAAATATTTAAAGTTGGAGGACCAATCTTGTACAATCTTCAAACTTGGAGGGCCTTTTTGTAAAATCCACAATCAGGTCCGGTTCATTGTGCGGCTTCGTTTCCCGTGTTCATTTTTGATTGATTCTTGTGATCTTTTTGTCTTTTTCTCGATATCCGTACCTAAAATACACATTAACAAACACAAGCATATATATGGCTCTTTTATGATATTTTCATCGTTTTAAGCCCGTTTTTGACAATGAGACCATGCATAAAAGCAGTCTCATCACTACCCGAGTTAATTTTCACATACGCCTCGCAACCCAAGACTTTTAAATAAGACAAATATGGCTTCTTGCCATGACATAGTTCATATGGTGTCTTAACGACCTTCTTTGTGGAAACCATATTTAAAATGGGAATAGCAGACTCTAAAGCATAATCCTAAAACGATAAAGGTAAAGTTGTAAGATTAAACATAGATTGTACCATATCCAATAATGTACAATTTATCCTTTTGGATACACCATTTTGTTGTGGAGTATAGGGAGAAGTAAGATGCTGAACAATTCCATTCTCACTAAGATAATCTATAAACTCTTGACTTAAATATTCACCACCTCTATCAGAACGAAGAGATTTAATCTTCTTTCCTAGTTGCAGTTCTACTTCTGCTTTAAACACTTTGAATGTTTCAAATACCTCATGTTTATGCTTAAGTAAATAAACATAACCATAACGACTATAATCATCCGTAGATGTTAAGAAGTAGCTAGCACCTTTCCTTGACAAATGTCTAAGTGGCTCGCACACATTAGTATGTATTAAACCAAGTAGATCATTAGCTCTTTCAATATTGCTATTAAAAGTTTTATTGGTTATCTTTCTATAGATACAAGACTCACATTTATCGAATGACTAATCATCGATATTTTCTAAAAGACCTTCACGTTGAAGCTTTTGTATACGAGTCTTTCCAATATGGCCAATTCTACAATACCAAAGATAAGAAGAGTTCTTGTCAAACTTTCTCTTCTTATTCATGCTAAAGACATATTTATTATTCTTGGATTCATTATCATGCATGTCTATTTTAAACACACCATTCACAGAAATTGCATTAAAATAGAAAATACCATTTTTCAGAAATTCCATTATTATCAATCGTGTGAACGAATCCATTATTTAACAAACAAGAAAAGGAAATAACACCCTTAACAATTGTAGGTGCATAATGATAATCATTTAAAATCAGTATTAAGCCCGAAGGTAAAACTAAATTAAATGTTCCTATAACTTCACTTGCTGCTTGTGCGTTATTGCCCACTCGCAGAAATTGTTCCTCATAGGAAAGCTTCCTTTCCAGATTAAATCCCTACAGCGTATTACAAATGTTAATACCGCATCCCGTATGATATACCCAGAAATTTAATTTGTATGTTAAATTGAACAATTCAATCATAAATAAAGTACCTGAAGCTACAGCACTTTGCTCAGAATTCTTCTTTATTTCTCGCAACTCTTCGAGGTAAAGAGGGCAATTCCTCTTCTAGTGACCACTTGCCTTGCAATGGTGACAAGTTTCATCCTTCTGAGATATATTCTTCTTGACAAAGTTCTGCTTAGGTTTTGAATAAGTCGCAACTTGTTTGCCCTTATCACCCTTGCCTTTGTCTTTCTTCTTGCTCGCTTGCGGTTTTCGCTTACTCACTCTACCATTTTGTATGGTTAGTACAAAAGGTGTAGCGGTAGATGCCTTATCTTTTAACCCCTTTTCATAGTCAATGAGCATTGCATGCAAATCATTAACTGTCTAACTCGTGCAATGCATGTTGGGTCAAATATAGAGTTGATGTGACAAAACAAAAGACAAGGACTACATTTGCCAATGTGTGAAACTACAAGCTGGTGGAGGAATTCTTAGGAGATAATAATTCACCAGACATTTTGGAAAATTATAAGATTTCCTTGTTTAATTCATAGTTATCCTTTGTAGTCTAGGTTTCCTTATGTAAGAAAAGGAACCAGACGTAGGTTTATCATTCATATCATCTTTCACAATGTAACCTACAATAAAGTTTGATCTCTAGGCATAGGATTCAATGTATACATGCCTAGAGTTGTTTGTGTTATTATTAATACAAGCACTTTGTGAGAATTCATCTTTGTTCATAACACCTTGTCAACACGTTTCATTCTATTCCGCCTTGATTCAATCAAGTGAATGTTATGTGTTTCTAGTAGCTAAAAGATCTAGGAATCTTAGGATTCCACAATTGGTATCAGAGCCTCGTGGCTCTTGATTCTAGGATCGATAAGTTGTTCCTTCGTGGGGAAAGAGAAGAAAAATCCGTATATGATTTCATGTTCGGATCTTTCTGTGCAGTCATTTTCAAACAGCGATATCTCATTCGTTAACCGTGGATCGTCGTGAAATTCGGGTTGTTGGTTCAAGACACATGTTCCTTGTATCTCACCGGAGGGATCTTCAATTTGAGCACTAAAGAAAAAGTTATACGCTGTCGAAGTTGGCTGTAGAGAACGTATTCAATGTTCTGTTTTTTTAAATTTTGAATTAGGGTTTCTACAAACCCTAGATCGACTTTATAAACTGAGAAGGGTGTTAGGGTTTCATCCAAAACCCTAGATCAATTGATTGATTCTGTGAATTGTACAAGATTTGGTTTTAGGGTTTGATATAAAAAGCTTTGATAAACCCTAGAATGAATTGTCGTAGGTTGCTGTTTAGAAAAAGAAATCAGAGGACGTGTGATGATGTTCAAGCTTCACATGATATGTTTCTTTGTATTATTTAATTGGTGGGAGTCAATGTGGTAATACGAACAAAAGTCGAATTTGGATGATCGTACATGTTATGATGTACGTGGTGGTTTAAAGCAAAGTGCATCAAGTTGTTTGTTACAACCGTGAGTAATACACACAGTGGTCCATGGTATTATCATTCTTTTATGCTGCTGCTATGATTTATGGATAAGCTACTTGGTTTCTTATTGGTGATGTTTGCACGAGAACAAAACAGTCGTTCCAATATACGAGTGTTGTATATGAGGTTGGATACACAAAGACAAAAGACGACTCAAGTACTTGTTATTATTTGTGGTCCTCGTCTGACTGTTTTAGAAAAAGAATTTGTTTTTAACAAATTTGGTATACAAGCTGCTGCCACAAAAAAGCGATTGGTCATGGGTAGTACTTCTTGTTGTACTATTCGTACAATGGTTTCATGAAGACAGAGATAAGTACTATTCGTATGATTAAAGTAGCTGCTGATAATCAGATTGATCTACCATCTTAAGGAAGTGTCAAAAGCATATTGTGACAGCAAGTTTTGGGTTCACGTGCTGCTGAAGGTACTATTTGATTATTTAAATTGTTTGCTACTTAGGTCCTGAAAGAAGTTGAGATACATATGGTCTAAGGTGTACACTTGGTTTTTCAAAAGAAGTGATCGTGTGGTATTAAGTGTTGGCAAGAATTGGTGATTACAAGTTTGGAACGTTTTTATAAAAATTGTTCCAAAAGATTTCAATTTACTGGAATGCTTTTTGTGCAAATTGTTCCAAAAGATGAAAAAGGATAATTGTTTCATTATGCTTCACGTGAGGTAATATGGTATTGTAAATTGTTACGTGGGGCTCAAAGTTGAATGATCATCACATGAGACAAAGGAAAAAGGAGTAGCAGCAGTGATGGATACTCTTTATATCAGCAAAAGGGCACAGGGGTACACAGTAGGGTACTTTCTATTTTACTTTTATTATAATTTGTACCCTTTGTTGCTTGAATTGTAGCCGTTGTCATGTCTTATTTAGCTGCTGATACTTGTGACTCACCGCTGACACTTGTGACTCAGCCGCTAACACTTGTGACTCAGCCGCTGACACTTGTATTCAAGCCACTGACAGCATGGTTCACAGCCACTGACAGACAGTTTTGGAGATATTTGGTTTGGAGTTTGGTTCATTCACATCAACTAGTTCTTAAATGTATAAAGGCTCGTTTTACTTCCATTGATTACAAAGAAAAGTTTTTATTATTTGTTTGAAGACGAAGTAGATTTTCGGGGATTTGTGTTTCATCATATCTTAAAATTGTGAACTTCCAACCACTGACTTTTAAGATAACTTGTTCGTGCTTTAAGTTGTGACAAAGGACTTGATAAAAAGGTAGCAAAGGTACGAGATTTTTGTAATGACGTTCTATGCTCGTATTTGTTATTGTATGTGCCTCACTTTGTCAGCGTGAGGATTCTTTTCATCAAGAGACTACTCATTATAGCCGTGAGTTTTAAAGTCTACTCATTATTGCCGTGAGTTTTGGAGTCACATGTTTAGTACAAGACATGGAACGCAAGTTCGGGTTATTCTACTTCATCATCAAGTAAGTTATAATTAGATTTTTTCACGTGTGATCATTACATAAAGCCTACAGAATTGAAGATTCAAGCTTCCACATTGCATACAATTACGAATTCCCTATTGATGTGAGAAAAAGGGGAAGAAGTGATAACTTAAGGGGAATACTGCAATTTGGAAAATTTACAAAGGGTTTATACTTAAGGGGAAGTTTTGTCATCATCAACTAGGGGAAGATTGTTGGGTGAAATATAGAGTTGATGTGACAAAACAAAAGACAAGGACTACATTTTCTAGTGTGTGAAACTACAAGCTGGTGGAGGAATTATTAGGAGATAAGAATTCACCAGACATTTTGGAAAAATATAAGATTTCTTGTTTTATTCGTAGTTATCCTTTGTAGTCTAGGTTTCCTTACGTTATAAAAGGAACCAGACGTAGGTTTATCATTCATATCATCTTTCACAATGTAACCTACAATAAAGTTTGATCTCTAGGCATGGGATTCAATGTATACATGCCTAGAGTTGTTTGTGTTATTATTAATACAAGCACTTTGGGAGAATTCATATTTGTTCATAACACCTTGTCAACACGTTTCATTCAATTCCGCCTTGATTCAATCAAGTGAATGTTATGTGTTCCTAGTAGCTGAAAGATCTAGGAATCTTAGGATTCCACAATGCGTATTATAGTTTCGAACAAAATCATTGAAGTCCTTGTTAAGGGACCTATTGATCAAGTTGATAGCCATATTATGATCATAGGGTTGTTATAGTGCAATGGGTTGTTCCATATAACCCCTCATCTCCATGTAATGGGCACTTACAGACATTTCAGGAGCTTGCTTGCAGCTATGTAAAGCATCTACTAAGTCGTAGATCTCTACAGGCTTGCGGCTTCTCGAACATAGCCTTGCATTCATCAAGCATTCACTTTGGTGTAAATAACTCATACTTCTATTGAAGTGGATGAGCCATTTTACCCACCATTAAGCAAGCCACCTCAGAGTGCTTCTTAACATTAGCAGCGTGTTCAAGCCTTCGCGCATCAGATGCTCCTTCAGCAAGATCCTCCGGATAGGGAGTAGTCAAGATATCAATAGTACCCGCTGCTCTCAAGACAATTCTTAGCGAGCGATACCAATCATTGAAGTTTGGGCTAGTAAGTTCGGGACGTTCAAAGAATGCCTTGAATGCAAAACTTATAGTTTTATTGGTGGGTTGTGCCATTTCTACAAAAATAAGTTCAAATATTAGTGTTTTCAATAACAAAATACTTTCAAGAAAATAAAATTACCCTGGTATAAAAATCGTATTATTTTCCTTGAATTCTAGAACTATATTGACATAGATCCATTACATCAGTTGATATGCTAGTAATGAATGTACTCAACATAGCGACTTGTCGAACAATTTAATTGACAAACAATGTTCAATTTCTAGATTTTTTAAGGGATTTACATTGCCAAAAACGTTTTGTATTGTAAACATGTTTCATCCCTTCTGAATGCCTTAAGTTTCCAGATCCTATTGAGTAACTTAATTAAGTCGTCTAATCTGAGTAACGTAAAACCATCATACGAATTATCATTCTATGAAAGTTTTCTCTCTATCACAACATCACCCAAAAATCTTATTTGATGACGAAGTAATTTCAAGTGTTCGTCAATTAGGAGCATTCGACTTAAATTTTAAGGGTATACATTTTGATGTCAAAATCAATGTATGAAGAAGCATGCATACAACTCCATAGCATAAGTTTAATAAAACATTTAGTAAACTTTTTCACGAGACTAAATTTCTACATAAATTATGTGGAGGTATTGGTTTAACCAATTAAAGAATTTACCCACAACTTATTCACAACGTACTTTCGCTAGAACTCGGCTACGCACAAACCAATACCATTATTCATTGTGTTTCGGATGTGAATTTGTGGTAAATCACCCTTAAGGTACAATTCAATTAATAATCGTAGATAATTTCAATTTGACACACAGGCGAGCCAAGAATTTGGTCAGCGACTAATGGCATAACACCTCCTTCTTTAACCGGGTACATGACCAGCGGTGCGTTAAACCCACTTTATAGTTTGTCAAAAGGAGTAGGTCGTTAGATTATTATTGCAATTCACCAATCAACGTAATCTTATGTAATTTAGATCTCTAACAAATCATTATTTTTAATATGATTTAGTCCATATTATTTCTTTTCATAAAAAACCCTTGTTTACAACAATTCAATAATTTTTTTTATATACAAGTAAAAAACCTAAATCATAAACACATAATAACAATTTATATATGCAATAAATGAATCAAGTAGCCACATGCATACGATTTATTCAATAATCATTAAATCTAGGTTTTTATATTTATATAAAAGTCTTTCCTAATTCTAGATTTATTGAATCAAATAATCACGTAGCAGATAAAATCATATAAACATATAATTTTACGATCCATGAAAATATGCACGTTATCATGGATTCCTCACAAATCTTAACAATTAAATCTCTTCGGATCGTAACCATAGATGACATAACAATTAATCATGTAATATAATCTAAAATTATCCCACATGTAATTTACGGTTTCAAAACAATTCTTTTTTTTATAAAAATTCGGCCAAAACCAGAATATTTTAAAAAACAAAACTCTAATTTTAAGAAAACCTAAAAAACATGTAGTTTTAACTCAAAACAATTATTAGTTAAAAACTTTAGATTTTCGATAACTATAACATGTTAAAACGGCTCTCTGATACCACTAAAGGTTTATTAATATCATAACAATCATATAAAACCCTAAACGAGATCAAAGCACACATAGCAAAAGCAATTTAACAAGATCATAATAATAACACAATTATAATTAATAGAATTAGGGTTACATACCTTTACGCTAAAGCAAATCCATAAAACGAAGAACGAATTACCAATTCGGGTTAATACCGTATATCACCAAGATATAGTCTGAAGTAAGAATATATTACGATCTTGTACACACATAATATAACGAGCTAACCGTGATTCTAGCACGTGTAAACCGAGCTATATCGATAGTATAAAATCTACCTACAACCCTAGAGAGGGGCTAGGACTAGATTTAAACTAAAACCGAGCAACAAGAAAAAACACACCGAAACCTTTCGTGGGTTAGGGTTGCGATCGGCCAAAAGGAGAGAGAGGGAAGAGATTCAAGTTATGTTGATTATGAGGTATAAGGGGATGTATTTATAGGCCTAGAATACATTTAGGCCAAACAATTAAAAGGCAAGTTTTGCCTTCCCCTTGTTGTGCCCTAACCGACTCTCGAACACCCCTATATGGGGTGTTCCGGAACCTTCCGTCCTTCTTCCTTTTTGATCCTCTTTCTATATATTATTTAACACTCGTTAATACTTAACTCTTAATTAATTAACGATCGTTAAAGTTATATAGTTATATAGCTCGATTTAATTAAATAAATATAATATATATATTTATTAAATAAATTAATAAATACAATAAATATATTCATTAATTAAATTAACTCTTTACGTATTGTGTGCAAACCCATAATCTCGAGTTCGATCCTATCACACGACTATTAAATATAAGTCCATAAACTTTCACCTTTCACACATGTGGTCGAAAGAGATAAAGATCTTTTGGGACTCATTCATACGGATGTGTGTAGACCCTTTAGAACCGTGTCTAGAGAAGGTGATAGCTACTTCATTACGTTCACGAATGATGTCATTCGTTATGGTTATGTTTACCTTTTGAAACATAAACATGACGTATTTTAAACATTCAAGAAATTTTCAAAATGAAGTAGAAAACCAACTCGACAAGAAACTCAAGGCTATTCGATTCGATCACGCAGGCGAATATATGAGTTTTGAGTTTGTGGAAAACTTGAAGAATTGTGGCATTTTTTCACATCTCACACCTCCATACACACCCCAAAATAATGGAGTTTCGGAATAGAGGAATAGAACTCTATTGGATATGGTTCGTTCAATGGAACTCAACTACTCTACCAAAGTCCTTTTGGGGTTATTCTTTGGAGTCTGCTGCACGCATTCTCAATATAATTCCAACCAAGAAGGTCGATAAGACTCCATATGAGGTATGGTATGAGAAAGCTCCCAAGTTGCCTTTTTTGTAACCGTGATTTCCGACACATTGGCCGACTAATCCACGGGGTTTGAGCCCACCACCACACAAACTTAAACTAGGTAAAGCCCTCCCTTTTTAGGAGGTTGGCGTGGCCACTTCAAGTTTATTTGCACCTAGCAAGAATTGAACTTGAGACCTCACACACTTTGGAGTGATAGCCATAAATCCTTTTGCCACTAGGCCACCCTCGAGTGGTTAGCTCCCAAGTTGTCTTATTTGGGGGTTTGTTGTTGTGAGGCTCTCGTGAAGCGGGATGCTCTTGAAAAATTAGACCCCGTATTGATTAAGTATATTTTCGTAGGATACCCAAAGGAAATGATGGGATACTACTTCTACTATCCTCTTGAGAACAAAATATTTGTTGCTTAAAACGTTGTGTTCTTTGAGACTAGTCTCATAGATCAAGAAGTAAGTGGGAGTATTCCACTGCTTGGAGTAAGTGGGAGTAATGATGGATTAAAAATCATCGATGATGTATATGCACCGCCTTCTGGTAACAATAGTAAAGTTGTGATAAAGTTCCGCATGAGATTGTTGAGCCTCAAAACGTAGACGTTCCGGTTCGAAGGAACGATAGGAAGCCTTAATCACCTAGTAGATATGGTTACTACGTAGATGATGAGGAGAACCAATCAGGGGATCATGATAAGCCTCCTAATTATCAAACGACTATATTGGATTTTAGATCCGATAAATGGCTTGAAGCAATGAACGAGGAAATGCAATCCATGAAAGATAACCAAGTGTGGGTTTTGATTGATCTTCCTGCGGACGCAAGAACTATAGGGTGTAGATGGCTTTATAAGATAGATACCGACATGGATGGAAAGATACACACCTATAAGGCTCGACTTGTTGCAAAATGATATACTTAAACCTACGGGCTAGATTATGAGGAAACCTTTTCTCTGGTCGCGGACATAAGAGATATTAGGATTCTCTTAGCCATACCGGCATTCTATGACTATGAGATTTGACAAATGGATGTCAAGAAAGATTTATAGAATGGTCACCTTAGTGAAGATGTTTACATGGTGAAACCAAAAGGTTTTGTTGATCAAAAGTATCCAAGAAAAGTTTTTAAGTTGCGGAGATCCATTTATGGTTTGAAGCAAGCTTCAAGAACTTTGAATAAACGGGTTGAAGAAGAAAATAATAAGCTTGATTTCGTTCAAAATCCCGATGAGCCATGTGTATATGTTCATGTTATTGGGAATAATCTAGAATTCCTAGTATTATATGTTGATGACATATTACTTATGGGTAATAACACTTCAATGCTATAGGAAGTGAAAACTTGGCCGAGCAACTATTTTCCCATGATGGATATAGGAGAGGCTGCACATATTCTTGGAATTAAGATCACAAGACATGGATCTAAGCGGTTGTTATCTTTAAGTCAAAGTGCTTATTTTAATAAAGTTCTAAAGAAGTTTAGAATGGATAAATCCAAGAAAGGATTTGTTCCAATGCAAGAAAGACGAACATAAGTAAAAAGGAATGTGCAATCACACTTAGTGATGTGAAACGCATGGAGAAAGTTCTGCATGCTTTGATAATTGGTTCTATCATGTATGCAGTAAGATTCATAAGACCTGATGTTGCGTTTGCGCAAAATCTTTGTAGTAGATTCCAACAGAATCCAGGTGAGAAACACTGGACTCCTGTTAAGACCATTCTTAACTATATTAGGAATACTAAAGACATGGAACTTGTTTATGGGGATAAGACAAAAAACGAGCTTTGTTTTAAATGTTATATCGATGCTAGTTTTCAAACCGACAAGGGAGATACTAAATCCCTAATCGAGTGTGTGTTTGTACTTAATGGTGGAGCTGTGGACTGGAAAAGTCATAAGCAAAGCGTTATTGCAATGTCCTCTGCTGAAGCTGAATATGTTGCTGCTGTTGATGTTGCATGGAGGTTGTTTGGATTAGGAAGTTTATTAGTGGTCTTATTGGAGTCATGCCAACTAATAATGAACCTATGGAAATGCTGTGCGATAATTCTGCCGCAATTTCCATCGCTGATGCTCCTGGAATTATGCGAGGTGCTAGACATTATCAAAGGAGGTTTCACTATATTCGAGAAGTTATAAAAAATCGTGAAATCGTCATTAACAAAGTTCACACAGATGAAAACGTCGTAGGTCCTTTCATAAAACTAATGCCTTTGAATAAGAATTTTAAGCATGTTAAGTCAGTTGATCTTGTTCGTTTTGCTAGTCTTAAGTAAATCTATGATTATTTTATGTGTTAGTATTTGGACAAGGGATGTTTTAGAAATTGTTATCAATAAATGAATTAATTCTTGCTAGAAATATTGTTTTCATTTCTTAATAATTATGGCCTATATTTTCATGTTTAATCCGTGAATATAACGTCAATTTATGGCGTATCAAATATATTATAAATCTTCGTTGTTGATCATTGATATGGGAGTATTAATGAACGATGACAAGTATGAGGGTTGGTTGTATTTTGGAAATACCTAAAGATAATTCTTCTAGACTCATAGGTTATTCAATGTGGTTGAATAATTAGGCTACCCCAAAACGTGTAGGATTCTCTATGGATCGGTGTCATCAATCTACATATGTGGTAAGTATTGTATTCCTTAGACTTGAGATGCAAGTGGATCTTTACATGGATGGATGGTGTAACACCCCATTTTGGTAAATGGAATGTCATGCGTGATTATGGCGTGACATCAAAGCATACAAGGAAAATGTCTTAAAAACATTACATGACCACGAAAGGAAATACTGGAAACAAACATTGGTACCCAAATATAAGCTCATCACACACAAACATAAGTACTGTAAAGGAAAAGGACTAAACAATGTCCAAGGAAATAAGTAACAAAATGTATGACGAAATGCATAAAGTAGAGAAGGCTAGATAGCTTCCAATCCATATGCACGTACGCTTAAAGTCTACGAGCGCCCTTGAGCACCTGCCGTTTGGGAACATGAAAGGAAAATGGCTGAGCATAACGCTCAGTGAACGGATATATAACTATGACATGGAATAGCATAAGCATATAAAACTAATAGCAGCGGAATATTCTAAGTTCTAAACAATCTGGATTCATGTTCATAAAACTGGTTTTATAGTTTGAAAAGACTTATGTTTCATTGAAAATGTGTTTTTAATTAGCCATATAGCCCATATAGGTCATGAGGCTCAACCGTGCATAAATACTTGAGGGGAGACCTCATCATGCAATTAGAGGGATTGCCTCTAATTAAATAGTCTGGGTAGGAGGGATCAACTCCTAGTGAAGGATGCAAGGCACACATCGCATTCACTCTGATAATACTGATAAACATGTAACTAGGATGCACCTATACGCGCCACATGATAATATAATATAATGGCCAAAATTGAAAAGGGACACCACGAGCAATCACTTCGCCGTGGGGAAGTCATAACACTGGTGCCTCCAGTGTTATGGTTATGGTACCTCTATAACTAGGTGACACTGGTCATGCATGTATATGGCTTAGGCTCTTATTCTAACAATAAGTATCAAACATGTAAAACAAATACTGGGAAAACGTTTGGCTGTAAACGGGGAATCCTAATAAAGAAAGAATGTCCATATTGAAAGGACGGGAAATCCGTACCTTATGTCCAGTGAACGAAGAAGACGAAAGAATGAAGTCGTACTTCGATCTCACTAATGCTACATAAATAGGGTACATGTATAAGTATTCTGTTTACTGAGCACGTAACTGATTTTATATCATGTCATAGCTTGTTTTATATGTTCATGTCTTGTTTTACTGATTTTAACGTTATGTTGTGGCTATCACGTATTCTTTATATTCTGATTAAGTATCACTTGTATTTCTTGTGTTATGATACGTGTTGTGTAATAATAAGTAACTTTCTAAAAATAGTAGGTTTCCTAAAATAGAAAGTTTCCAAAAATAGAAAGTTTTTAAAAATAGAAAGTTTCCAAAAATAGAAAGTTTCTAAAAATAGATTAACTTCTTAAAATAGATCAGTTTCTAAAAATAGAAAGTTTCAAATATAGTAAGTTTCTCGAATTTGAAAGTTTACATATTTAGAATTAAGCTGGATTAAATATCATAAGTCATGTAGTTATGGTATAGTTTATTAATGATAACATGTTAATTAAATAAACTATAGGTTATATGATTTAATTAAATATAAGCATGATTTAATTAAACTAAAGTGTATAAAATACTTAGGTTAAAATATGTATTAATATTATATTAATAATAACCTAAGTCACGTTTATTAATTAATTATATTTCAAATCTTAATAATTAATTAATACTATAGTTTATATTAATTAATTAAATACTTCGATTAAAACATATAGTATTTACTAAATAATAATTATCCTAAGTCCATGATTAATTAAATTAATTACATGTCATGTTTTAATTAATTTAATATCTTGTTAAAATAAATATTTGTAAAAATAAAATACTTGTACATATTTTAGTCATGAACTGGACCAATGCATTTAGTTTAGACATCTCATGAACCGGACCCAGAACCCCTTGAACCGGTCCTAACCAAACACCCATTAACAGTGGCAAACCTGCTTGGCCGGTTGCCACTGTTTTTGTTAAGGCTGCCATCGGCTGCTGCCAGTGGTCTTGTCTCTCGGCTACCCGCTGCCAACAGTGGTGTTCCCACCGGCTGTGTGCCGGTGGTCCCCCTGCTGCGCGCTGCGTTCCCCCTGCTGACCCAACTTGCCACCGGCTGTGTGCCGGTGGTGGGGCTGTTTGCTGCCGAGACCCAACCAAACCACAAGGACACCCCGACGCATGTCGGGGTTCCTTGTTTCCTGCTGTCGACCGACCCAAACACCACCGAGATCATAGATCTCGGTTGGTGGCGTGATCAAAAACACGTCGAGAGCCTAGGCTCTCGGTTTGTGTGTCGGCCGAGCAACCAAACCTAAACAAGCCCTTAATTTTTACCCCATTGATCACGTGACGTGTTTTTAATCTTTGTTTTTATTTAATTCATGTTCATGTGCTAATTAATTAAATAAAAGAAAAAACAAAAGGGTTTACGGATTACCGAATGCGTGTAAAGATTGGAGAACAATAACACGAACACGATCTTGAATTTGATTAACTAAAAATCAAATCAAACACCCCTTGGTGTTGATGTTTGCCGCCGGCCACAAGAGAGAAGAAAAAGATTAGGGTTTTTGATTTTTTCTTGAAAACTCTGTAAAGTGAAAAAGTGTTTTCCCTCATTTGTTTATTACTTAAAAATCAAATGGGCTTGGCCCGTTTCCTTCTCTTGGTTCCACGGCTAATAGGGCCCACAAGGGAAAACCCGGAGTTTTCCCCTGCTCTAATTTTACGTGCTCATATGTTCGTATATTCATGTTGTAATTATTCGTGTTATATTTAAATACTTGTACATAACGATATTAATCGTATAATATTAATTAAGTACGTAGTTACATGTTCGTGATTTTTACGTTCATGATTTCATGTTCGTGATTATAATTATGATGGTTAAGAATTATCGTGTACTATCACGTACTTAATACTTATTGTGTAATTATACGTACATAACTTTTGTAATTACTAATCTTGACACGTGTTCATGCTATAAAAGGAAAGTTTTGAATGTACGTACGTTTACTAAGTGTTATGTTCATGGTAAAAGCATACGGGTTTTACAACTCTTCTTCCCCTAAAAAGAATAATTCGTCCCCGAATTATAGATAAAATAAACTGAAGAGGACATACCCGAATTCAAAATATGAAATGAGGGTAAGAAGCCCGGATAGACTCTTCTGTTTTCCAAGTGGCTTCCCGCTCGGTATGGTCCCTCCAAAGGATTTGATGAATGGAATTGTCTTCTTCCTCATGACTCGTCATGAACGTGAGAAAGCTACAGAGGTAACGCTAAGCGATAAGATACTTCACCGACTCGCTCGATGACATAAACGGTCCGATGAATCGAGGACTGAGTTTCCCTTTGATTCCAAAACGTCTAACACCACGTGCCGGTGATACCTTAAGAAAAACGTGATCTCCTACGCTGAAATGTAAGTTCCTACAATGCTTGTCGGCATAACTCTTTGGACGTGAACGAGCCTCTTGCAATATCTGTTTAGCTACAGCGACCTTCTCGCTGGTCAACTCTATCATCTCTGGTCCTTCAAGTGTTCGCTCACCAACCTGATCCCAGCAGATTGGGGCGCGACACTTCCTGCCATACAACATCTCGAATGGTGCACACTTAATGTTGACGTGCCAACTGTTGTTGTATACAAACTCCACCAAACAGATATAATCGTCCCAATATCCTTTTCACTCTAATGCACATGACATCAACATGTCTTCCAATGTCTGAATCGTTCGCTCCGATTCCTCGTCTATTTGAGGATGAAAAGCCGCGCTAAGATTAAGTTTTATACCCCAAGCTTTCTGCAGACTCTTCCAAAATCGTGAAGTGAACCGAGGATCTCTGTCCGAGACGATACTGGATGGAGCACTATGAAGTATCATGATCTCCTTCTTGAAAATATCGGCGAGTTTGCTGACCGGATCATCCTTGCGGATTGGTAGGAAATGAGCTGACTTAGTAAGTCGACCAACGATAACCCAAATCGCATCATGCCTCCTCTTTGTCTGCGGAAGACCGGTAACAAAATCCATGGTGATCTTGTCCCACTTCCACTCTGGAATGTCTAACGGTTGTAGTAGACCACTAGACCGCTGAGGCTCGATCTTAACCTACTGGCAGGTAAGATATTTTGTGACAATCTAACATTTTCAGGTAGTGAAATATTTTCTCGTATAATATTTTGAAACTTATTTTTGTGTTGGTTGACGAACTCACAATTTACGGATTTAAATTTGGGCTTACGTGCATAATTTGGCGTCTTTTACGACTAAACCGGAAACCTTAGGATTACGTATTTACGTTTTTGAACTCCGTTTTTGATGAGACAATTTTTATTGGATTCGTTTTGTGACGTTGATTCATAATTTATAAAAACGTTTTTCGTAAAACGACCCGAGGGCACGCAAATCGAGAAAACTAGAATCGAGGAATACCCGTAAACTAGTGAGATGGGACAAAACACATTGTCCCACCCCACTAGCTTGGTTTGGACGGCACACTTGACACCACACACTAAGTTGGCATCAAGTTAAGTTAACTTACACCATGTGTAAGCCATGCTTACATTTTAAGCTACTTACACTTCCACTAACTCTCAAAACTAGCAACTAGTTTCTCATTCCATCTTTCTTACATGCAAAATCCTCTCAAACTCTCTCAAACTCCCCTCCCTTGCCGTCCAAAATATAGCAACAAACACCCCATTTGATCTCTTCTAGCCATGAAACGCATGTTTACTAGCTCTATTAAGGAGTTCTCTTGAAGCCTTGATCATTTGGTGGCCATATTAACATCATTGGAGGTGATTTTCTTGTGTCCTAGGGCTGATTTTCCAACATATGTTCTTGATATTTGATGGTCTTGGAGATACTTGTTGTATTCATCAAGTCCTTGTCTTCCAAAAACAAGAAAAACACTTGGTTGGTAAAGAAGATCATCCTCTCCATTTTTCTCTTGTTATTTTGTAAAGAACAAATGTATTTTCTTTCATTTTTTATATGTATATGATGTATATATGATGATAAAAATGTTGTGTGGGGATCAAGTGTTGATAAATATGCTTAAAAAGGTTGATAACTATAAGAAATAAGGCTAAAATCTTGATTATTTAGTTGGCTGTGTAAAAACAGTATGTAACAAAAAGATGAACTGATAAAATTGCATGGTTTGATCCATTTACAGTAATTACAAGATGTTATACACATGTGAGAGTTGGCCATGCAATGGAATCAAAATAATGAGTGAGATATGATCAAAACAAGTTAGGTGGTCTAATCTGAATAAGCAGTTTTGTAGGGACTGTTAAGGCATGATATACTCAAAATAGGCAGTATCTATAACTAAGTTAAAGGTAGCACATAATATGAAGAACATGTCACCCAAAAATGAGCTTCTAATTCATTATAGAACTCTAGATATGGTAAAATTGGTGAACATGAAGATAAAAATCAGATTTTTGGAAATAATGTTTATTATTATTATATAAGCACTCACATTTTAATTTATAAAATATAAAATAAAAACCCACTAACTTATAAAACTTATTTATATAAATATATAAAAGGTTAATTAAATGGATAAAATATATAAATGGTAATGAAATAATATTTATAAGTAGTAAAAACTATAAACTTGATTTTTACGACTTTTTCGGCTATTGCCGTAAAATTAACGTTTTTCGCCAAATAAAACTTAGACGACCAAACCCGTCTAATGTAAAATTTATAAAAGTCATATACTGATGTATAGGTAACTAATACAAGTAAAAACCGATAAAACCCGAACTATAAGAAATACGGAAATTTACGAGCTAACTAAACATATTGGACTAATAACTGGACTTAATAAGATAAATACTTGTAAAAAGAACTTATTGGGCTTAACCCATTTGGGCCCAACATGGAAAGTATATATACTGATAATATAGGTATAAAATGGATTAAAACAAGTTAAAGTACTTATAATAGGCTTAATGGACTTAAAATAGATGAATAGGTAAAACTAGCAAACTAGTAAAACGTTACCAAAACGTAAACGCTAAAATGAGTAAATAAGGATGTATAAACCCACTTGATCATCATCATATGTACAAAAATCATCATATATATATATATTGTTATTTTGATAAAAGTCATTGGACCGAGTCTAAGACCGATTATTATTTATATAGGTTTCCGTGACCGAAGCACGCCCGTAGCCGATAATCCGCCTTTCATTAACAACGTGAGTTCATAGCCTCGCACTCTTTTAAATGTTTTATAAAATCATTTGTAAACCCGCGAGGGAGATAACATGCTAGATTTTTATAAAAATAGAACACAAGTAGTCCCGATTGTATGCTTAATGATATGGACCCGAATGATGCTATGACCCTATAAACGAGACTAAAAGGATTATTAGTAGTTAGGTTATGTCACTTAAAGTCCCATTAGCATGAATTGTGAACTACCGGGATTTGGTAGACGCTTATGCATTTGATAGTACTATTTGGGGACGATCACCCCAGTTCGCGCCTTGACGGTTGATCCCCGTCGTACCACATTGATTGGTAAGCGAATTTATGTATGAGAAGATTCCATAGCGTGATTTTTGTGACGACACGCTAACTTAGATGGGCAAATTGTTTGTCGGGTTCGCGGCCCGCTGTTTTCATAGTAAGGTAACAATGTCATGCGGCTAATAATAATCCTAAAACGTATGTAATCCAAATAAAAATGTATCCTATATATGATAACGACGCTATTAACGATGAATATATTACCTATCATGGTAATATAGAGACTACGGTCTCATGGACAGTTTAAGATGTATGCTTGATTTATATATTGCCTGACTAGCAATATGAGGACTTACTTCCGATATTATGCTTGTGTTCTGATTTTAAATGATTGTTTTATATAACGGTTTTTATTAAACTCTATGAATTCACTCGGCATTCGCTGATATGATTTTTGCATGTTTTTATCTCAGGTGCTTGAAGATTATCCGGATGGAGATCGACTCTGATGGCCCACTTAATATTAAAAATGTTCATTCGATCTATGTTTTGTAAACTAAATGACCTGTATAATTTGGGACATGTTGTACACTTTAAAACTTTTTATCGAATGAATGTATGTTGAACCTTGTACAACCATTTTTATGTGTTGTCTATGATTGGAGTTATTGTGCTATCCCGTAACACTCTGAAAGACCCTTCCGCTGTACCGATACGAAAAATGAGAGTGTTATAGTTTGGTACCAGAGCTCTCGTTATAGAGAACAAAAGATTTTAAAAACCAAGGTTTTGAACAAAACTTTTCAAAATCTTTTGACAATGAACATTTGAGAAAATATTTGAAAAATCTTTTGACTATAACGGTGCCAGAGATCTCCGACGTTACCAACAAGCCCTATTGAGAAGATATATATTTTGATATATATAATTTAATTTATATATATGTATATATCGTGATTTCATTATGTAATTGTTTAACTAGTATGTTATCCTAATACGAGATATATATATATAAATGCAGATTGTCATGGCTGACCCTAATATTCCTGTAGAAAACCATGCTATTCCCGAACCTAATGTAGATGATCCTTATTTAGACTTAGTAGATTATGATATCGATGATGAGGAGGAACCATTTGAGGATCCCGAGCCCGAGTTAGGACTAGGAGATCAGATTGCCCCTCAGGTTGACTTGGTAGAGAATGAGATTGAGAATGTGGATATTGAGAATGTTGATATTGAGAATGATGATGAGATTGGGTTAGATAATTTAGATTATGAGATTGACGACGAGGATGTAGGTATAGATGTTGAGGTTGATGACGATGAGGAAGCCGAGCTTATTTACCCTTATGATGTTCCAGAGGGCGAGCCTTTGCCCCCACCAGTTTATTTGTCTGATTCTGAGGATGAGTTACCTAGGGATGAAATGTTTGAATCGTCTGAATCTGATTCTGAATCAGAGGAGGATGAGGATGACAATGCACCTGACGGTACTGATGGTGATGCTACTCGTAGACGTGAGATAGGAGAGTCGTCTAGTGCTCGAGAGGCTACTCATATTGATGGTCTTGCACCATGGGCCTTAAGACGTGATCTAGATGCTTCCCGTGTTAAGAGTAGTATGACAGAGATTGGATTAGGTGTTGTTCAGACTCAAGTTGCTTATTTGGAGTCGAAGACTAAGGTTGGCGAGAAAGAGCGAGAATTGGTTAGTTTGGATTTGACTGATGTAGAGCGTGGTTCGAATGAGGCTTTTAGGAGGTTATCGGTGTTGGAAAGTGGTGAGTATGCTGCTATGAAGAGAAAGGTGAATTCTATGGAGATTCAGTTGAATGTAGCTCGTGCGATGCGTGAGAAAGCTGAAAAGGAGTTGAATATATCCGTGGGTTGGAACAGTAGATTTTATTCTGACATGGTTGAAAGAGGAGTTATCCGCAAGCGCCCAGCTGAAGATGTGTCTAGTGATCGTCCGACAAGATTCAGAAGACGATGGATGATGGACCATCTAGCGGTTCTCACTAGACCAGTCTGTATTTAGTAGTGACCTTTATATCTTTTGTGCTTTTGTAGCTTTGACTGAACCGACTTGTTAGTAGTAGACTTGGCACGAATTTTGAGTGTATATAGTGCTAGAACTTTGATATGGGATGTAACTAAGACAATACTTTTGTTTCAAATCGAATGAAATATGTATCTTGTCTTGAATTCCATATTGTGCCTTATTTGTATCTTGATTATGAATTCGATCCATATTATATGAATCCTTTGTTGGATGAATGCTTAATACTTTGAAATTGTGAAATTATAGAACTATGCCGCCCAAGAAGGCTGTGACTGAGGATGATGTACGTAGGATTATTACGGAGCAAGTTACCGCATCTATGACTGAATTTATGGCAAATGCTAGAAATGAAGCTGGCGGTAGTGGAGCTGGCGGTAGTGGAGCTGGCGGTAGTGGAGCTGGCGGTAGTGGAGCTGGCGGTAGTAGAGCTGGCGGTAGTGGAGCTGGCGGTAGTGGAATTGGCGGTACTAATGTGAATGTGAATGCTAATAATGTGAATGCTAATGCTCGAGGAAATGTAGGAGGACTTGGAAGTAATGCACCTGAAGTTGGTGGCTATACTTATGTGACGTTCATGAAGTGTGAACCTCTGCCTTTTAATGGAACTGAAGGTGCTGTAGGATTAAGCCAGTGGATTGAGAAGATTGAATCGGTGTTTCGGATTAGTAAGTGTAAGGAGGAAGATAAGGTGACTTTTGCTATGGCTACTCTTAAAGGTCGTGCGTTGACTTGGTGGAACGAGAGAATTGCTTTCATGGGTCTTGATGCTGCTAATGTTACTCCTTGGGCTGAAATTAAGAAGTGGATGACTTTGGAGTTTTGTCCTCGTAGTGTGATCATTAGGTTAGAACAAGAGTTGATTCATTTGAGAATGAAAGGTGTGGACATTGATAGTTATACGAACCGATTCCATGAGTTGGCCTTGCTATGTCCTCGATTGGTTGAACCCGAAGAGATCCGAATTGAGCAATATGTTAAAGGGTTGACCAGGAATATCCGGGGGGACGTGACATCATCTAAAACACTGACCATTGATGATGCTGTTCGAATGGATTACCAACTCATTGGACAGATAATTCAGGATAAGGAAGATGAAGCCCGTGTTGGTGAGAAAAGAAAGGGAGACGGTGATCGTGTAGATAGAGGTGATAATAGGAAGAATTTCAATCGCCGTCAGAACAAGAGAAAGGGGAATGCAAATGCTCTTACCAACAACACACCGCACAACGATGATAGATGTCCTAAGTGTGGCAACAAGAGGCATGCTGGCGACTGCTGGAAGTGCCGAAATTGCGGAAAGCTTGGACACAAGGTTGAAAGGTGTAAGAAGGGAACCATTTGCTTCAACTGTAATGAAGAAGGTCATAGGAAATCGGAATGCCCCAAGTTGAAAGCGATTGTACCTGGAAGAAACCCCCAGGGTGGTATCTACCAACTTGGAACAATTGAGGTGAAGAAAGAGGATCCGAATGTCGTTACCGGTACATTTTTACTCAACAATCATTATGCTGTTGCTTTATTCGATTCGGGTACCGATAGGAGCTTTGTATCCACTAAATTTAGTGCCCTTATTGATATTGAACCTGTTGAGATAAGTACCAGTTACGAGGTGGAATTGGCTGATGGTAAATTAGTGAAAACTAATAAGCTATTAGAAGGATGCTCTCTAAATCTCTTGAACCATTCCTTTCCGATTGATTTGATGTTGATAGAATTAGGTAGTTTTGATATTATTATTGGTATGGATTGGTTGTCGTTGAATAATGCTACTATTTTATGTGGAGAGAAGAAGGTTAAGATTCCTCTTAGGAATAGGACGTTAGTAATTGATGGTAGTCGAGGTGAATCCTGTTTAAAAATCGTTTCATGTATTAAAGTCCAAAAGTACATCAGGAACGGTTGTGAGTTATTCTTAGCTCAAGTGACCGGGAATGAGTCTAGGGAGAAACGATTGGAAGATGTACCTATTATTTGTGAATTTCCTGAGGTATTTCCTAAAGATTTACCCGGACTTCCACCGATAAGGCAAGTAGAGTTTCGAATCGATTTAATTCCTGGTGCTGCACCGGTGGCACGTGCGCCTTATCGATTAGCCCCTTCTGAATTAAAGGAGTTATCTGAGCAACTTAAGGAGTTGTCTGATAAAGGTTTTATTCGACCGAGCTCGTCGCCTTGGGGAGCTCCAGTCTTGTTCGTTAAAAAGAAGGATGGATCTTTTCGTATGTGCATTGATTATAGGGAACTGGATAAGTTGACAATTAAAAATCGATATCCTTTACCTAGGATTGATGATTTCTTTGATCAACTGCAAGGATCTAGTGTGTATTCTAAGATAGATTTGCGGTCAGGATATCACCAACTTCGCGTCCGTGAAGAAGATATTCCTATAACTGCATTTAGAACTCGTTATGGACACTATGAATTTCAAGTAATGCGATTTGGGTTAACTAACGCACCTGCGGTTTTCATGGATTTAATGAATCGAGTGTGCAAGCCCTACTTGGATAAATTTGTGATTGTGTTTATTGACGATATTCTAATCTATTCTAAGAATGAAGATGAGCATAGAGAATATTTGAGGATTGTTTTGAAATTGTTGAAGGATGAAAGGTTGTATGCTAAGTTTTCGAAATGTGATTTCTGGTTAGATTCTGTGCAATTTCTTGGTCATGTGATTAACAGAGATGGAATTCATGTTGATCCTGCAAAGGTTGAAGCTATTAAGAATTGGTCTGCACCGACAACGCCAATGGAAGTGCGACAGTTCTTAGGATTGGCTGGCTATTATAGGCGATTCATTAAAGAATTTTCTTTGATAGCTAAACCCTTGACAAGCTTACTCAGAAGAATAAACCTTTCGTTTGGGGAAGTGATGAAGATGGAGCATTTCAGACATTGAAGCAAAAATTATGTAGTGCGCCAATCTTATCATTACCCGACGGGAGTGAAGATTTTGTAGTGTATTGTGATGCATCTCTTAGAGGTTATGGAGCTGTTTTGATGCAGCGAGAGAAAGTGATAGCTTATGCTTCTAGGCAATTAAGGAAGAGTGAGGAGAATTATACTACTCATGATCTTGAGTTAGGAGCTGTAGTCTTTGCTCTTAGGTTGTGGAGACATTATCTGTATGGCACCAAGTGTACGGTATTCACCGATCACAAAAGCCTACAGTATATTCTCGATCAGAAGGAATTGAACATGAGGCAACGAAGATGGATAGAGTTGTTAAGTGATTATGATTGTGATATAAAATATCACCCAGGAAAAGCCAATGTTGTTGCCGATGCGTTAAGTAGGAAAGATAGAGAGCCTATCAGGGTGCGTTCTCTAGTCTTGACCGTGCACAATAATTTGCATGAGCAAATTAGAAATGCGCAAATAGAAGCTTGTAAGAAGGATAATTTTGTTAATGAAGGGTTCCGAGGAGAAGGAGATCCTTTAGAGGTTAGAGCTGATGGAGTGAAATGCTTAAGAGGTCGTATGTGGATACCTAAGTTTGGAGGCTTAAGAGACTTGATTATGTTAGAATCCCATAAATCTAAGTATTCCATTCATCCGGGATCTGATAAGATGTACCATGATTTGAAGAAGTTGTACTGGTGGCCGAATATGAAAGCTGACATAGCTATGTATGTTCTTCAATGCTTGACTTGTGCTAGAGTCAAAGCTGAACATCAAAAGCCATTAGGACTACTTCAACAACCAAAGATTCCTGAATGGAAGTGGGAGCGAATTACGATGGACTTTATCACCAAGCTTCCTAGAACATCATCTGGAAACAACTCGATTTGGGTTATTGTCGATAGACTGACCAAATCAGCACACTTCATTCCGGTTAAAGAGCAGTTCTCACTAGAGAAGCTGACTCGAATATTCCTTGATAATGTTGTATGCAAGCATGGAGTGCCTGTATCGATCATTTCAGATCGAGATCCTAGATTCGCATCGAATTTTTGGAAATCTCTCCAAAGATCTTTGGGAACGAATCTCGACATGAGCACTGTTTATCACCCCTAGACTGATGGGCAGAGTGAAAGGACGATACAAGCACTAGAAGATATGTTGAGAGCTTGTGTGTTAGACTTTGGTAAGAATTGGGATAAACATGTGTCGTTAGCAGAGTTTTCGTATAACAATAGTTACCATTCTAGTATTAAGGCTGCACCGTTTGAAGCTTTGTATAGGAAGTGTAGATCTCCTGTATGTTGGAGTGAAGTTGGGGATACCCAGCTCACGGGACCGGAATTGATCCGGGAGACTACAGAGATGATAGTTCAGATTAAGAATAGGTTGTTGACTGCTCGTAGTAGACAGAAAAGTTACGCGGATGTGCGGCGGAAGCCAATGGAGTTTGAAGTGGGTCATCGAGTAATGTTGAAAGTATCGCCATGGAAAGGCGTTATAAGATTTGGAAAACGAGGGAAATTGAATCCCCGTTATATTGGACCCTTTAAGATTTTATCTAGAGTAGGTCCGGTGGCTTACAAACTAGAGTTACCCCCAGAACTTCATGGTGTTCACAACACATTCCATGTATCTAATCTGAAGAAATGTCTAGCAGTGAGTGATGAGAAAATTCCGTTAGGTAAGGTTCGAATAGATGGGAAGTTGCATTTTATCGAAGAGCCCGTAGAAGTTATGGACCGTGAGGTAAAGCAACTGAAACAAAGTCGGATATTGTCAAGATCCGATGGAATTCAAAGCATGGACCGGAGTATACTTGGGAACGCGAGGATGAAATGTGCAAGAAATATCTGCACCTCTTCGATTTCAATAAGAAACGGACATCCAAATGAAATGGATCACAAGGACGTTGATCCCTTTTAGGAGGAAAAGCTGTGACAATCTAACATTTTCAGGTAGTGAAATATTTTCTCGTATAATATTTTGAAACTTATTTTTGTGTTGGTTGACGAACTCACAATTTACGGATTTAAATTTGGGCTTACGTGCATAATTTGGCGTCTTTTACGACTAAACCGGAAACCTTAGGATTACGTATTTACGTTTTTGAACTCCGTTTTTGATGAGACAATTTTTATTGGATTCGTTTTGTGACGTTGATTCATAATTTATAAAAACGTTTTTCGTAAAACGACCCGAGGGCACGCAAATCGAGAAAACTAGAATCGAGGAATACCCGTAAACTAGTGAGATGGGACAAAACACATTGTCCCACCCCACTAGCTTGGTTTGGACGACACACTTGACACCACACACTAAGGTGGCATCAAGTTAAGTTAACTTACACCATGTGTAAGCCATGCTTACATTTTAAGCTACTTACACTTCCACTAACTCTCAAAACTAGCAACTAGTTTCTCATTCCATCTTTCTTACATGCAAAATCCTCTCAAACTCTCTCAAACTCCCCTCCCTTGCCGTCCAAAATATATCAACAAACACCCCATTTGATCTCTTCTATCCATGAAACACATGTTTACTAGCTCTATTAAGGGGTTCTCTTAAAGCATTGATCATTTGGTGGCCATATTAACATCATTGGAGGTGATTTTCTTGTGTCCTAGGGCTGATTTTCCAACATATGTTCTTGATATTTGATGGTCTTGGAGATACTTGTTGTATTCATCAAGTCCTTGTCTTCCAAAAACAAGAAAAACACTTGGTTGGTAAAGAAGATCATCCTCTCCATTTTTCTCTTGTTATTTTGTAAAGAACAAATGTATTTTCTTTCATTTTGTATATGTATATGATGTATATATGATGATAAAAATGTTGTGTGGGGATCAAGTGTTGATAAATATGCTTAAAAAGGTTGATAACTATAAGAAATAAGGCTAAAATCTTGATTATTTAGTTGGCTGTGTAAAAACAGTATGTAACTAAAAGATGAACTGATAAAATTTCATGGTTTGATCCATTTACAGTAAGTACAAGATGTTATACACATGTGAGAGTTGGCCATGCAATGGAATCAAAATAATGAGTGAGATATGATCAAAACAAGTTAGGTGGTCTAATCTGAATAAGCAGTTTTTGTAGGGACTGTTAAGGCATGATAAACTCAAAATGGGCAGTAGCTATAACAAAGTTAAATGTAGCACATAATATGAAGAACATGTCACCCAAAAATGAGCTTCTAATTCTTTATAGAACTCTAGATATGGTAAAAATGGTGAACATGAAGATAAAAATCGGATTTTTGGAAATAATGTTTATTATTATTATATAAGCACTCACATTTTAATTTATAAAATGTAAAATAAAAACCCACTAACTTATAAAACTTATTTATATAAATATATAAAAGGTTAATTAAATGGATAAATTATATAAATGGTAATGAAATAATATTTATAAGTAGTAAAAACTATAAACTTGATTTTTACGACTTTTTCGGCTATTGCCGTAAAATTAACGTTTTTTGCCAAATAAAACTTAGACGACCAAACCCGTCTAATGTAAAGTTTATAAAAGTCATATACTGATGTATAGGTAACTAATACAAGTAAAAACCGATAAAACCCGAACTATAAGAAATACGGACATTTACGAGCTAACTAAACATATTGGACTAATAATTGGACTTAATAAGATAAATACTTGTAAAAAGAACTTATTGGGCTTAACCCATTTGGGCCCAACATGGAAAGTATATATACTGATAATATAGGTATAAAATGGATTAAAACAAGTTAAAGTACTTATAATAGGCTTAATGGACTTAAAATAGATGAATAGGTAAAACTAGCAAACTAGTAAAACGTTACCAAAACGTAAACGCTAAAATGAGTAAACAAGGATGTATAAACCCACTTGATCATCATCATATGTACAAAAATCATCATATATATATTGTTATTTTGATAAAATTCATTGGACCGAGTCTAAGACCGATTATTATTTATATAGGTTTCCGTGACCGAAGCACGCCCGTAGCCGATAATCCGCCTTTCATTAACAACGTGAGTTCATAGCCTCGCACTCTTTTAAATGTTTTATAAATTGATTTGTAAACCCGCGAGGGAGATAACATGCTAGATTTTTATAAAAATAGAACACAAGTAGTCCCGATTGCATGCTTAATGATATGGACCCGAATGATGCTATGACCCTATAAACGAGACTAAAAGGATTATTAGTAGTTAGGTTATGTCACTTAAAGTCCCATTAGCATGAATTGTGAACTACCGGGATTTGGTAGACGCTTATGCATTTGATAGTACTATTTGGGGACGATCACCCCAGTTCGCGCCTTGACGGTTGATCCCCGTCGTACCACATTGATTGGTAAGCGAATTTATTGATGAGAAGATTCCATAGCGTGATTTTTGTGACGACACGCTAACTTAGATGGGCAAATTATTTGTCAGGTTCGCGGCCCGCTGTTTTCATAGTAAGGTAACAATGTCATGCGGCTAATAATAATCCTAAAACGTATGTAATCCAAATAAAAATGTATCCTATATATGATAACGACGCTATTAACGATGAATATATTACCTATCATGGTAATATAGAGACTACGGTCTCATGGACGGTTTAAGATGTATGCTTGATTTATATATTGCCTGACTAGCAATATGAGGACTTACTTCCGATATTATGCTTGTGTTCTGATTTTAAATGATTGTTTTATATAACGGTTTTTATTAAACTCTATGAATTCACTCGGCATTCGCTGATATGATTTTTGCATGTTTTTATCTCAGGTGCTTGAAGGTAATCCGGATGGAGCTCGACTCTGATGGCCCACTTAATATTAAAAATGTTCATTCGATCTATGTTTTGTAAACTAAATGACCTGTATAATTTGAGACCTGTTGTACACTTTAAAACTTTTTATCGAATGAATGTATGTTGAACCTTGTACAACCATTTTTATGTGTTGTCTATGATTGGAGTTATTGTGCTATCCCGTAACACTCTGAAAGACCCTTCCGCTGTACCGATACGAAAAATGAGAGTGTTACATATTTGGAGATATAAGTTGCAACATCATGTTTCATACCACTCCACCAAAAGTATTGCTTGATGTCATGGTACATCTTGGTTGAACCAAGATGACTGGAGAATGTGGTGCCATGAGCTCCAGCTAATAACGATTCCCTAAGAGTAAGATCATCAGGAACACAAAGTCTGGTGACCTGCTATAAGATACCATCATCATCCAACCGAAACTCCGTCTGCTGATCCAAGTTCTAAATGATCACCCAAATTTCCCCATCATCCTTCTGAGCTTCCTTGATCCTAGAGAGTAACTCAGGTTCCACTCTAAGATTAGCCCAGTAACCGTGTTGTCCACATACCATGATCTCAATGTCTAGTCGCTCTAAGTCTCTTATAATCTCTTCCTCAATTTTAATGTCTTTTATCATACCGGACTTTCTACTAAGTGCATCTTCCACTACATTCACCTTGCCGGGATGATATTGCAGATTAATGTCATAATCCTTTAACCGCTCTAACCATCTCCTCTGCCTCATGTTAAGCTCACGTTGAGTGAAGATGTACTTCAGGCTCTTGTGATCTTTAAAGATATCACATGATTCTCCATACAAGTAGTGCCTTCATATCTTCAATGGAAACACTACTGCTGCAAGTTCTAAGTCATGCATAGGGTAATTCTCCTCATAAGGCTTAAGCTGCCGTGAAGCGTACGCAATCACTTTCCCGTGTTGCATGAGAACACAACCAAGTCCCTTCCCTGAAGCATCACTATAGATTTGAAATCCACCTGTACCAGATGGGAGAGTAAGAATCGGTACAGATACTAACTTCTGCTTTGGGTCTTCAAAGCTCTTCTCTCTTTCTTAAGTCCAGACGAATTTCTCCCCTTTCTGCATCAGTTTGGTCAATGGTAGTGCTAAACGGGAAAAAGTTCTCTACAAACCTACGGTAGTAACCAGCTAAGCCTAGGAAACTGCGAACTTCAGTCGCTGATGTCGGTCTTGGCCACTTGGTAATAGCCTCAACCTTTGCTGGATCCATGGTGATTCCTTTTGCTGATACAATGTAGCCTAGGAACGCCACCTTGTGTAACAAGAACTCACACTTGGAGAATTTAGCATACAACTGCTTCTAGCGAAGTATCTGTAGTACAGTACGAAGATGGTCTTCGTGTTCCTCCTTAGACATAGAGAAAATAAGAATGTCTTTAATAAAGAGAATGACGAACTTGACCAGGAACTCATGGAAGATACGGTTCATCAGATCCATGAAAACAGCTGGAGCATTGATAAGGCCAAATGGCATGACTACGAATTCGTAGTGCCCATAACGTGTACGGAAAGCAGTCTTGGCGATGTCCTGCTCTTTAACTCATAACTGATGATAGCCCGACCTCAGATAAATCTTGGAGAAATGTTTGGCCCCTTGGAGTTTGTCAAACAAGTCGTCAATGTGTGGCAATGGATATCTATTACTAATGGTGATCTTGTTAAGCTCACGATAATCTATGCACAGACGCATGTTTCCATCCTTCTTCTTTACGAACAGAAAAGGTGCGCCCCATGGAGAAGCACTAGGTCGAATAAAACCGCGTTCTAACAGTTCCTACAGTTGTTCCTTTAACTCCTTCAGTTCTATGGGAGCCATGCGATAAGAAACCTTAGATATTGGCTCAGCTCTTGGGACGAGCTCAATATTAAAATCCACTTCACGAGCAGGTGGTATGCCCGAAAGTTCTTCTGGAAACACGTCTGGAAATTCCTACACGATTGGCTGATTCTGGATAGATGGAGATTCAGCCTCCAAATCATGAAAAGTAGCAAGATAGCCCTCACAACCATGTGACAGTAGTGCACGTGCTTGTAAGGTCGAAATTATTTGTACAGACCTTCCAGGACGAACCCGTTGTAAATGTACTATGGCGCATTTACATCACCGAAGATGACCCGATATGTATGGCAGTCTATGGTGGCGTGATGTTTGGATAGCCAGTCCATTCCTAATATCATGTCAAAATCGTACATATCCAATGGAAGTGCGTCAACAGGACGAATCTTGTCGTCAAATTCTAGGGGAAGGCTCCTGTACCCATTGATTATGTGTACAGAGTCTCTTAAGGGCGTGGAAATGTTTAAAACATTCTCTAAAGGCATAGGGGATATCCTAACATTCTTGGCATAAGCAGTAGAAATGACCGAGTGAGTAGCACTCGTGTCAAATAAAACACATGCAGCTTGACCATACATATACAAGATTCCAGTGATGGTACCTGTAGACTTGTTGGCCTTATCGCGAGAAGTCGTGTAAATACGTCCACTTGTAGAAGGTGGCTTGGAATCAGCATGCCCAGATGTGCCCTCCATCTCGCCCTTGCGGCAGTCCTTCATGCGATGGCCAGTAAGGCCACACTTGAAGCAAGTGTCGCTATCACGGCAACATGGCCCTGGGTGCCTACGGTTGCAGGTAGTGCAGAGAGGGTGAGTATACCCTCCAGCAGGTGCCCTTGCTGGCTGGGAGCATGTTTAGAAAAGTACACATGAGACATGGCTTATAGGTACAAAAGGACAATGCGGAAAAACATAAGATGTAATACCAATGATAGCTGGGCGGTTAGGCTGTCTCCCGTTACCATGATTCCTGGTAGAAGATTGTTAATGTGTCATAATTATGAATAACGTGTAACATAAGTAATGAGTTAAATGTAGGGACCTGTTGCTGTTGGCGTTTCCAGCGTTGTTACGGTAATTATCATTACCGCCACGCCTATCCGTAGTAGAACGGTCTTGAGTCTGACCGCTACCCTTGGACTGAGTAGGCAGTCGCTGAGTAGCCGGTTGAGACCGGTCCCCAGTCTTCTACCTAAAAGATGCAGTTTAAGGAGAAAAATAAATATCGGATAGTACTGAATGAATTTGCAATGGTCACCGATGAATGACGAATAATTACCTCTTTTCGGGTCTCTCTGCTTCCCTGAATTCCTCTCTTTACTGCAGCATCTCCAGCTTACGTGCTTCATCGAATACTTGTGCCACCGTGTTGAAGGTAGCACACACCAAGTTGTTAGCGACCGATGTATGAAGAGCCCACAGAAAGTGGTATGCTTGCTGTTCGGCGTACCTACTGCTGCGCCAAGAAAACCAGCCAAACGAAGAAAGCGTTGCATGAAATCGTTGCTGTTCTCCCCATCTCTCTGCCTGATTCTGTGGTACTCCCTCTTCAGCTTGTCTTGCTCAGCCTTGGGGAAGAACTTTCCCATCACTAACACCCTGAACTAAGCCCAAGTCAAACTAGCCACCCAATTGTCACCACCCTCAGACTGCTTTACTGCCTTCCACCATCTCAGTACGTCGCCTTCGAACTTGTAACAGGCTAACATCGACTTGAAGACGAGGTCGCAGCCGATTGCAACAAATATCTTCTTGATATGAGTCAGTCAGCTTTCAGCTTCACTGGGGTTGTTAGTTCTCTCGAAGGATTGAGGACGTTGCTTGTTAAATCTCTCCAGCCATGTGACCAATGTTGCTGGAGGAAGAGGAGGAAGAACTGGGTGCTATTTCTGATTGTTGGCAGCCTGCACCTCAGCCCTGATGTCGTTCCTCAGCTGAGGAGGCAAAGCTTGCATGACAGCTTGGACTGCTGCATTGAGTTGTTCCTGCTCGCGTGTGAGAACCATCTGACAGTATAAAACAAAATACATGATTAAACTAATTAAACATAAAATATATACATAAAAAAAATTTATGCCAATAAATCATGAGAAAAAATTTATGCATGAAAACAGTGCATGAATGCATGATGCGGTTTATGAAAACTTTTATATGCGCGAGAGTGAACGCCTATGGTCAGTTCACCCAAAACAAAAGACATGGCGAGGGGACGCCAATGGGTCGGTCACAAAGTTAAAAGTTTCGATAAAAGCACATGCGACTAAATAGGGCCAGTCATGTACCAACCATTACTTATTCATAAACGTGCGACAATGACATAACATGAATGCATGAAAACAATGAATGCATGGAAACCGACTGTTAGTTCTAGGAAGACCATAGTGACTACCCACTAATCACAGGTCGTGTTTTGAGAGCCTACAGGCCGAAGCCTTGGATCTGATACCATAATTGTAACACCCCATTTTGGTAAATGGAATGCCACGCGTGATTATGGCGTGTCATCAAAGCATACAAGGAAAATGTCTTAAAAACATTACATGACCACGAAAGGAAATACCAGAAACAAACATCGGTACCCAAATATAAGCTCATCACTCACAAACATAAGTACTGTAAAGGAAAAGGACTAAACAATGTACAAGGAAATAAGTAGCAAAATGTATGACGAAGTGCATTAAGTAGAGAAGGCTAGATAGCTTCCAATCCATATGCATGTACGCTTAAAGTCTACGAGCGCCCTTGAGTACCTGCCGTTTGGGAACATCAAAGGAAAACTGCTGAGCATATCGCTCAGTGCACGGATATACAAGTATGACATGGAATAGCATAAGTATATAAAACTAATAGCAGCGGAATATTCTAGTTCTAAACAATCTGGATTCATGTTCATAAAACTGGTTTTATAGTTTGAAAAGACTTATGTTTCTATGAAAATATGTTATTAATTAGCCAAATAGCCCATATAGGTCATGAGGTTCCACCGTGCATGAATACTTGGAAGTGATACCTCGTCATGCAATTAGAGGGGTTGCCTCTAATTAAATAGTCTGGGTAGGAGGGATCAGCTCCTAGTGAAGGATGCAAGGCACATATCGCAGTCACTCTGATAATACTGATAAACATGTAACTAGGATGAATCCATACACCCCACTTGATAATATAATATAATGGCCAAAACTGAAATGAGACGCCACGAGCAATCACTTCGCCGTGGGGAAGTCATAACACTAGTGCCTCCAGTGTCATGGTTATGGTACCTCCATAAGTAGGTGATACTGGTCATGCATGTATATGTCTTAGGCTCTTATTCTAACATAAGTATCAAACATATAAAACAAATACTTATCAAAACAGTTGGCTGCAAACGGGGAATCCTAATAAGGAAAGAATGTCCATACTGAAAGGACGGGAAATCCGTACTTTATGTCCAGTGAATGAAGAAGACGAAAGAATGGAAGTCCTACTTCGATCTCACTAATGCTACATAAATAGGGTACATGTATAAGTATTTTGTTTACTAAACACGTAACTGATTTTATATCATGTCTTAGCTTGTTTTATATGTTCATGTCTTGTTTTACTGATTTTAACGTTATGTTGTGGTTATCATGTATTCTGTATATTCTGATTAAGTATCACTTTTATTTCTTGTGTTATTATACGTGTTGTGTAATAATAAGTAACATTCTAAAAATAGCAGGTTTCCTAAAATAGAAAGTTTCCAAAAATAGAAAGTTTCCAAAAATAGAAAGTTTCCAAAAATAGATTAACTTCTTAAAATAGATCAGTTTTGAAAAATAGAAAGTTTCCAAAATAGTAAGTTTCCTGAATTAGAAAGTTTCCTTATTTAGAATTAAGCTGGATTAAATATCATAAGTCATGTAGTTATGGTATAGTTTATTAATAATAACATGTTAATTAAATAAACTATAGGTTATATGATTTAATTAAATATAAGCATGATTTAATTAAATTAAAGTGTATAAAATACTTGGTTAAAACATGTATTAATATTATATTAATAATAACCTAAGTCATGTTTATTAATTAATTATATTTCATGTCTTAGTAATTAATTATTACTATAGTTTAAATTAAATAATTAAATACTTAGGTTAAAACATTTATTATTTACTAAATAATAATTAACCTAAGTCCATGATTAATTAAATTAATTACATGTCATGTTTTAATTAATTTAATATCTTGTTAAAATAAATACTTGTAAAAATAAAATACTTGTACATATTTTAGTCATGAACCGGACCAATGCATTTAATTAAGACATGTCATGAATCGGACCTGGAACCCCTTGAACCGGTCCGAACCAAACATCCCTTAACAGTGGCAAACCTGCTTGGCCGGTTGCCACTGTTCTTGTTTAGGCTGCCACCGGATTAAGCCGATGGTCTGTCTCTCGGCTACCCGCTGCCCAGCAGTGGTTTCCCACCAGTTGTGTGCCGGTGGTCCCTCTGCCTGCGCTGCGTTCCCCCTGCTTGACCCACTCTGCCACCGACTGTGTGCCGGTGGTGGGTCTGCTTGTTGCCGAGACCCAACCAAACCACAAGGACACCCCAACGCATGTCGGGGTTCCTTGTTTACTGTTGTCACCAAACCAAACACCACCGAGATCATAGATCTTGGTTGGTGGCGTGATCAAAAACATGCCGAGAGCCTAGGGCTCTCGGTTTGTGTGTCGGCGGAGCAACCAAACCCCAAAACAAAACATTAATTTAACCCCCTGATCACGTGACATGTTTTGAATCCTGTTTTTATTTAATTCATGTTCATGTGGTAATTAATTAAATAAAAGAATAACCAACAAAAGGGTTTACGGATTACCGAATGCGTGAAAAGATTAGAGAATGATAACACGAACACGATCTTGGATTTAATTAACTAAAATCAAATGAACCACCCCTTGGTGTTGATGTTTGCCGCCGTCCAAAGAGAAAGAAAAAGAAGTAGGGTTTTAATTTTTCTGTAAAATATGTTTATGAAAACTTTGTGTTATAGCTTTCCCTTAATTAAACCAAAAGTGGGCTTTGGGACCCTCCTTTCTCTCTTGGTGCCGTGGCTACTAGGGCCCACAAGGGAAACCCCGGAGTTTTCCCGTGTTCTAAATTTACGTGCTCGTGTGTTCGTATATTCGTGTTATATTTAAATACTTGTACATAACGATATTAATCGTATAATATTTATTGAGTACGTAATTAGATGTTCGTGATTTTTACGTTCATGATTTCATGTTCGTGATAATAATAATTATTATTAATAATTATCGTTTACTAACACGTACTTAATACTTGTCGTAATAACAATACGTACATAACTTCTGTAATTACTAATCGTGACACGTGTTCATGCTATAAAAGGAAAGATTTTAAATGTACGTATGTTTACTAAGTGTACTGTTCATGGTAAAAGCATGCGGGTTTTACAACTCTTCCCCCTAAAAAGAATAATTCGTCCCCGAATTATAGATAAAATAATCTGAAAGAGGAACATACCCGAATTCAAAATATGAAATGAGGGTAAGAAGCCCGGATAGACTCCTCTATTTCCCAAGTGGCTTCCCGCTCGGTATGGTCCCTCCAAAGGATTTTGACCAATGGAATTGTCTTCTTCCTCAGGACTTGTTCTTGCCTGTCAAGAACTCGTTCGGGTTCCTCTATGAAGGTAAGATCTTCACGAATCTGTTCTAGTGGATACCGAAGCATGTGAATGGGATGATAATTGTACCCTCTGAGTAAGGATACATGGAAAACGTCATGAACATGAGAAAGTTGCGGAGGTAACGCTAAACTATAAGATACTTCACCGACTCGCTCGATGATATCAAACGGTCCGATGAATCGAGGACTAAGTTTCCCTTAGATTCCAAAACGTCTAACACCACGTGCCGGTGATACCTTAAGAAAGATGTGATCTCCTATGTTGAAATGTAAGTCCCTACGATGCTTGTCAGCATAACTCTTCTGACGTGTACGAGCTTTCTACAATTTCTTCTTAGCTATAGTGACATTCTCGTTGGTCAACTCTATCATCTCTGGTCCTTCAAGTGTTCGCTCACCAACCTGATCCCAGCAGATTGGGGCACGACACTTCCTACCATACAACATCTCGAATGGTGCACACTTAATGCTGGCGTGCCAACTGTTGTTGTATGCAAACTCTACTAAACATATGTAATCATCCCAGTCTCATGTACACTCCAATGCACATGCTCGGAGCATGTCCTCCAATGTCTGAATCGTCCGCTCCGATTGTCCGTCTGTTTGAGGATGAAAAGTCGTGCTAAGCTTAAGTTTTGTACCCCAAGCTTTATGTAGACTCTTCCAAAATCACGAAGTGAACCGAGGATCTATGTCCGAGACGATACTGGATGGAGCACCATGAAGTCTCATGATCTCCTTCTTGTAAATATCGGCGAGTTTGCTGACCGGGTCATCCTTGCGGATCGGTAGGAAATGAGCTAACTTAGTAAGTCGATCAACGATAACCCAAATCACATTATGCCTCCTCTTTGTCTGCAGAAGACCGGTAATAAAATCCATGGTGATCTTGTACCACTTCCACTCTGGAATGTCTAACGGTTGTAGTAGACCACTAGACCGCTGATGCTCGATCTTAACCTGCTGGCAGGTAAGATATTTGGAGACATAAGTAGCAACATCCTGTTTCATACCACTCCACCAAAAGTATTGCTTGATGTCGTGGTACATCTTGGTTGATCCAAGATGAATGGAGAATGGGGAGCTATGAGCTCTAGCTAATAACGCTTCCCTAAGAGTAAGATCATCAGGAACACAAAGTCTGGTGCCCTGCCATAAGATACCATCGTCATCCAACCTAAACTCCATCTGCTGATCCAAGTTCTGAATGATCGCCCAAATTTCCCCATCATCCTTATGAGCTTCCTTGATCCTAGAGAGTAACTCAGGTTCCACTCTAAGATTAGCCCAGTAGCCGTGCTGTCCACGTACCATGATCTCAATGTCTAGTCACTCCAAGTCTCTTATAATCTCTTCCTTAAATTTTAATGCCGTTTATCATACCGGACTTTCTACTAAGTGCATCTGCCACTACATTCGCCTTGCCGGGATGATACTACAGATTAATGTCATAATCCTTCAACAGCTCTTACCATCTCCTCTGCCTCATGTTAAGCTCACGTTGAGTGAAGATGTACTTCAGGCTCTTGTGATTTGTGAAGATATCACACGATTCTCTATACAAGTAGTGCCTCCATATCTTCAATGCAAACACTACTGCTACAAGTTCTAAGTCATGCGTAGGGTAATTCTCTTCATAAGACTTAAGCTGTCGTGAAGCGTACGTAATTACATTTGCCATGTTGCATGAGAACACAACCAATTCCCTTCCTTGAAGCATCATCGTAGATTTGAAATTCACCTGTACCAGATGGGAGAGTAAGAATCGGTGCAGATACTAACTTATGTTTTAGGTCTTCAAAGCTCTTCTCTCTTTCTTCAGTCCAGACGAATTTCTCCCCTTTCCGCATCAGTTTGGTCAATGGCATTGCTAAATGGGAAAAGTTCTCTACGAACCTACGGTAGTAACCAACTAAGCGTAGGAAACTGTGAACTTCGGTCGCTGATGCCGGTCTTGGCCACTTGGTAATAGCCTCGACCTTTGCTGGATCCATGGTGATTCCTTCGGCTGAAACGATGTGGCCTAGGAACGCCACCTTGTCTAACCAAAACTCATATTTGGAGAATTTAGCATACAGCTGCTTCTGGCGAAGTATCTGTAGTACAGTACGAAGATGGTCTTCGTATTCCTCCTTTGACTTAGAGAAAATAAGAATGTCGTCAATGAAGACAATGACGAACTTGTCCAGGAGCTCATGCAAGATACGGTTCATCAGATCCATGAAAACAGCTGGAGCATTGGTAAGGCCAAATGGCATGAGTACAAATTCGTAGTGCCCATAACGTGTAAGGAAAGCAGTCTTGGCGATGTCCTGCTCTTTAACCCGTAACTGATGATAGCCCGACCTCAGATCAATCTTGGAGAAATGTTTGTCCACTTAGAGTTGGTCAAACAAGTCGTCAATGAGTGGCAATGGAAATCTATTCTTGATGGTGATCTTGTTAAGCTCTCGATAATCTATGCACAGACGCATGCTGTCGTCCTTCTTCTTTACGAACAGAACAGGTGCGCCCCATGGAGAAGCTCTTGGTCGAATGAACCGCGTTCTAACAGTTCCTGCAGTTATTCTTTTAACTCCTTCAACTCTATGGGAGCTATGCGATAAGGAGCCTTAGATATTGGCTCAGATCCTGGGACGAGTTCAATATTAAACTCTACTTCACGAGCAGGTGGTATGCCCAGACGTTCTTCTTGAAACACGTCTTGAAATTCTGACACGATTGGCTGATTCTGGATAGATGGAGATTCAGCATCCAAATTATGAACAGTAGCAAGATAGCCCTCACAACCATGTGACAGTAGTGCACGTGCTTGTAAGGTCGAAATTATTTGTACAGACCTTCTGGGTACGAACCTGTTGTGAATGTACTCTAGTGAATTTACATCACCGAAGATGACCCAATATGTATGGCAGTCTATGGTGGCGTTATGTTTGGATAGCCAGTCCATGCCTAATATCATGTCAAAATCGTACATATCCAATGGAAGTGCGTCAACAGGATGAATCTTGTCGTCAAACTATAGGGGAAGGCTCCTGTACCCATGGGTAATGCGTATAGAGTCTCTTAAAGGCGTAGAAATGTTTAAAACATTCTCTAAAGGCATATGGGATATCCTTACATTCTTTGCATAAGCCGTAGAAATGACCGAGTGAGTAGCACCCGTGTCAAATAAAACACATGCAGCTTGACCATACATATAAGAGATTCTAATGATGGTACCTGTAGACTTGGTTGCCTGATCGCGAGAAGTCATGTAAACGCGTCCACTACTAGGAGGTGGCTTGGAATCAGCATGTCCAGATGTGCCCTCCATCTCGCCCTTGCGTCAGTCCTTCATGCGATGGCCAGTGAGGCCACACTTGAAGCAAGCGTCACTGTAGCGACGACATGGCCCTGGGTGCCTACGGTTGCAGGTAGTGCAGAGAGGGTGAGTATACCCTCCAACAGGTGCCCTTTTTGGTTGGGAGACTGTTTGGAAAAGTACACATGAGACATGGTTTATAGGTAAAAAAGGACAATGCGGAAAAACGTAAGATGTAATACCAATGATAGCTGGGCGGTTAGGCTGTGAACCTCTTCGGTTCTGCTCCCTCCCGTTACCATGATTCCTGGTAGAAGATTGCTAATGTGTCAGAATTATGAATCAATAACGTGTAACATAAGTAATGAGTTAAATGTAGGGACCTGCTGCTGTTGGAGTTTCCAGCGTTGTTACGGTAATTATCATTACCGCCACGCCTATTTGTAGCAGAAGGTTCTTGAGTCTGACCTTTACCCTTGAGGTGAGTAGGCTGTTGCTGAGTAGCCGATTGAGACCCGTCCCCTGTCTTCTGCATGAAAGATGTCATTTAAGGATAAAGATAAATATCAGATAGTACTGAATGAATTTGCAATGGTCACCGCTGAATGACGATTAAATACCTCTTTTCGGATCTCTCTGCTTCCCCGAATTCCTCTCTTTCCTGCAGCATCTCCAGCTTACGTGCTGCATCGGCTACTTGTGCCACCGTGTTGAAGGTAGCACACACCAAGTTGTTGGCGACCGATGTACGAAGAGCCCACCAAAAGTGGTATGCTTGCTCTTCGGCAGTACATGCTACTGCGCGAAGAAAACCAGCCAAACGAAGAAAGCGTTGCATGAACTCGTTGCTATTCTCCCTAAATCTCTACTGATTCCGTGGTACTCCCTCTTCAGCTTATCTTGCTCAGCCTTGGGGAAGAACTGTCCCATCTCTAACTCCCTGAACTGAGCCCAAGTCAAACCAGCCACCCAATTGTCACCACCCTCAGACTTCTTCACTGCCTTCCACCATCCCAGTACGTCGCCTTCGAACTTGTAACAGGGCATCCTCGACTTGAAGACGGGGTCGCAGCCTATTGCATCGAATATCTTCTCGATATGAGCCAACCAGTTTTCAACTTCACTGGGGTTGTCAGTTCTCTCGAAGGATCAAGGACGTTGCTTTTTGAATCTCTCCAGCCATGTGACCAATGTTGCTGGAGGAGGAGGAGGAGGAACTGGGTGCTGCTTCTGATTGTTGGCAGCCTACACCTCAGCCCTGATGTCGTTCCTCAGCTGAGGAAGCAAAGCTTACATGGCAGCTTGGACTACCGCATTGAGTTGTTCCTTCTCGCGTGTGAGAACCATCTGACAGTATAAAACAAAATACATGATTAAACTGATTAAACATAAAATATATACATGAAAAAAATTTATGCCAATAAATCATGAGAACATTTTTATGCATGAATGCATGATGCGGTTTATGAAAACTTTTATATGCGCGAGAGTGAACGCCTATGGTCAGTTCACCCAAAACAAAAGACATGGCGAGGGGACCCAATGGATCGGTCTCAAACTTAAATTTTTTGATAAAAGCATATGCGACTAAATAGGGCCAGTCCTGTACCAACCATTACTTAGTCATAAACCTGCGACAATGACATATAACATGAATGCATGAAAACAATGAATGCATGGAAATCGACTGCCAGTTCTAGGAAGACCATAGTGACTACCCACTAATCACAGGTCATGTTTTGAGAGCCTATAGGTCGAAGCCTTGGCTCTGATACCATAATTGTAACACCCCATTTTGGTAAATGGAATGTCACGCGTGATTATGGTGTGTCATCAAAGCATACAAGGAAAATGTCTTAAAAACATACATGACCATGAAAGGAAATACCGGAAACAAACATCGGTACCCAAATATAAGCTCATCGCACACAAACATAAGTATTGTAAAGGAAAAGGACTAAACAATGTCCAAGGAAATAAGTATCAAAATGTATGACGAAATGCATAAAGTAGAGAAGGCTAGATAGCTTCCAATCCATATATATGTACGCTTGAAGTCGACGAACGCCCTTGAGTACCTACCATTTGGGAACATGAAAGGAAAACGACTGAGCATAACGCTCAGTGCACGGATATACAAGTATGACATGGAATAGCATAAGCATATAAAACTAATAGCAGCGAAATATTCTAGTTCTAAACAATCTTGATTCATGTTCATAAAACTGGTTTTATAGTTTGAAAAGACTTATGTTTCTATGAAAATCTGTTATTAATTAGATAAATAGCCCATATAGGTCATGTGTTTCCACCGTGCATGAATACTTGGAGGGGAGACCTCGACATGCAATTAGAGGGGTTGCCTATAATTAAATAGTCTGGGTAGGAGGGATCAGCTCCTAGTGAAGGATGCAAGGCACACATCGCATTCACTCTGATAATACTGATAAACATGTAACTAGGATGCACCCATACGCCCCACATGATAATATAATATAATGGCCAAAACTGAAAAGGGACGCCACGAGCAATCACTTCGCCATGTGGAAGTCATAACACTGGTGCCTCCAGTGTTATAGTTATGGTACCTCCATAACTAGGTGACACTGGTCATGCCGGTATATGGCTTAGGGTCTTATTCTAACATAAGCATCAAACATATAAAACAAATACTAGGAAAACAGTTGGCTGCAAACGCGGAATCCTAATAAGGAAAGAATGTCTATACTGAAAGGATGGGAAATCCGTACCTTATGTCTAGTGAACGAAGAAGACGAAAGAATGGAAGTCCTACTTCGATCTCACTAATGCTACATAAATAGGGTACACGTATAAGTATTCTGTTTACTGAACACGTAACTGATTTTATATCATGTCTTAGCTTGTTTTATATGTTAATGTCTTGTTTTACTGATTTTAATGTTATGTTGTGGTTAGCATGTATTCTGTATATTCTGATTAAGTATCACTTGTATTTCTTGTGTTATTATTCGTGTTGTGTAATAATAAGTAACTTTCTTAAAATAGTAGGTTTCCTAAAATAGAAACTTTCCAAAAATAGAATGTTTCTAAAAATAGAAAGTTTCCAAAAATAGATTAACTTCTTAAAATAGATCAGTTTCTAAAAATAGAAAGTTTCCAAAAATAGTAAGTTTCCTGAATTAGAAAGCTTCCTATATTTAGAATTAAGCTGGATTAAATATCATAAGTCATGTGGTTATGGTATAGTTTATTAATAATAACATGTTAATTAAACAAACTATAGGCTATATGATTTAATTACATATAAGCATGATTTAATTAAATTAAAGTGTATAAAATACTTAGGTTATAACATGTATTAATATTATATTAATAATAACCTAAGTCATGTTTATTAATTATCTATATTTCATGTCTTAGTAATTAATTAATACTATAATCTAAATTAAATAATTAAATACTTAGGTTAAAACATGTATTATTTACTAAATAATAATTAACCTAAGTCCATGATTAATTAAATTAATTACATGTCATGTTTTAATTAATTTAATATCTTGTTAAAATAAATACTTGTAAAAATAAAATACTTGTACATATTTTAGTCATGATCCGGACCGATGCATTTAATTTAGACATGTCATGAACCGGACCTAGAACCCCTTGAACCGGTCCGAACCAAACATCCCTTAATAGTGGCAAACCGGCTTGGTCGGTTGCCACTGTTCTTGTTTAGGCTGCCACCGGCTTAAGCCGTCGATCTGTCTGTCGGTTTGCCTCTGCCTAACAATGGTTTCCCACCGGCTGTGTGCCGGTGGTCCCCCTTCCTGCGCTGCGTTCCCCCTACTTGACTCACTCTGCCACCGACTATGTGCCGGTGGTAGGTCTGCTTGCTGCCGAGACCCAACCAAACCACAAGGACACCCCGACACATGTCTGGGTTCCTTGTTTCCTGGTGTCGACCGAACCAAACACCACCGAGATCATAGATCTCGGTTGGTGGCGTGATCAAAAACACGCCGAGAGCCTAGGGCTCTCGGTTTGTGTGTCGGCCAAGCAACCAAACCACAAAACAAAACCCTTAATTTAACCCCCTTGATCATGTGACATGTTTTTAATCCTGGTTTTATTTAATTCATGTTCATGTGCTAATTAATTAAATAAAAGAATAAAAACAAAAGGCTTTACAGATAACCGAATGCGTGTAAAGATTAGAGAATGATAACATGAACACGATCTTGGATTTGATTAACTAAAATTAAATGAACCACCCCTTGGTGTTGATGTTTGCCACCGTCCAAAGAGAAAGAAAAAGAAGTAGGGTTTTAATTTTTCAGTAAAATATGTTTATGAAAACTCTGTGTGCTAGTTTTCCCTTAATTAAACCAAAAGTGGGATTTGGGCCCGTCCTTTCTCTCTTGGTGTCGCGACTACTAGGGCCCACAAGGGAAACCCCGGAGTTTTCCCGTGTCTAAATTTACGTGCTCGTGTGTTCGTATATTCGTGTTATAATTGTTCGTGTTATATTTAAATACTTGTACATAACGATATTAATCGTATAATATTAATTTAGTACGTAGTTAGATGTTCATGATTTTTACGTTCATGATTTCATGTTCGTGATTATAATTATTATTGTTAATAATTATCGTGTACTAACACGTACTTAATACCTGTCATAATAACAATACGTACATAACTTCTGTAATTACTAATCGTGACACGTGTTCATGCTATAAAAGGAAAGTTTTTAAATGTACGTACGTTTAGTAAGTGTACTATTCATGGTAAAAGCATGCGGGTTTTACAACTCTTCCCCCCTAAAAAGAATAATTCGTCCCCAAATTATAGATAAAATAAACTGAAAGAGGAACATACCCGAATTCAAAATATGAAATGAGGGTAAGAAGCCCGGATAGACTCCTCTGTTTCCCAAGTGGATTCCCGCTCGGTATGGTCCCCCAAAGGATTTTGACGAATGGAATCGTCTTCTTTCTCATGACTCGTTCTTGCCTGTCAAGAACTCGTTTGGGTTCCTCTATGAAGGTAAGATCTTTACGAATCTGTTCTAGTACATGCCGATGTGAATGGGATGATAATTGTACCCTCTAAGTAAGGACACATGAAAACGTCATGAACGTGAGAAAGCTGCGGAGGTAACGCTAAACTATAAGATACTTCACCGACTCGATCGATGATATCAAACGGTCCGATGAATCGAGGACTAATTTTCCCTTTGATTCCAAAACGTCACCACGTGCCGATAATGCCTTAAGAAAGACGTGATCTCCTACGTTGAAATGTAAGTCCCTACAATGCTTGTCGGCATAACTCTTCTGACGTGTACGAGCTTCCTGCAATTTCTGCTTAGCTACAACGACCTTCTCGTTGGTCAACTCTATCATCTCCAATCTTTCAAGTGTTCGCTCACCAACCTGATCCCAGCAGATTGGGGTGTTGGGTCAAAAAGTTGATGTGGCAGAAACTCAAAAACAAAGAAAACAAGAAGGCATTTGTCTAAGCGTTGACAAGTGTAATCCAGGCGTTGTCAAGAGCAAATCAGGCGTTGACAGAAGTCAACATTGACAAGCATTGTCAAATGCAATCCATGCATTGACAGAAACATTGACAAGTGTGGTTGGAAGCTTCTATTTAGATAAGTATGCAGAATATATTCTGTATTAGTTTATTTTACTAGAAGATTTACATGTTTATTCATTCTTATCTCTTGTAAACCCTATTCCTTACACTATAAAAGGAACCAAGGGTATTAGGTTTATTGATAACTTTCATTCATAATGTAAACCTAAAAGCGTGTGTTGCACTAGACGTGAGATTAATGTATACACGTCTAGTGGTTGTTTGTTATTAATATAATGAACAATCGTTGAGTAATTCATGTGTCTTGTTCCCCAAACACCTTTTTTAATGGTTGTTGTTCTATTCCGTTGTGATTGTATGATCACATGAACAATGATCATTCCTAGTAGCTAAAAGATCGAGGAAACCAAGGTTTCCACAGTTGGTATCCGAGCCTCGTGGCTCGTGATGCTAGGACCAACAAGGTGTTCATGTTTTGAGAAGAAAAGAAAAATCCGTATAGGTTTTTCTAGGCTTTTTGTGTGCACAGCGGTATTCAGAAGGCCATAACTTTTTATTGAACCATTGGATCGCCACGAAATATTTTGTGTGTGTTCTACACACATATATCTAGATATCTACCGGAGGGATTTTCGAGATCTATCCCCAAGAAAAAGTTATTAAGCGTCAAAATCTGCAGTGGTCATATGCTGTTTTCTATGAACAGTAATAGTAAAAACGCGATTTCTCCTTCGTTAACCGTTGGATCGTCGTGAAATTCACGCTGTAGGTTCTTGACACTTGTTTCTAGGATGTCACCGAAGGGATCTTCGATCTGAGCTCTCATGAAGAAGTTATTCGATGTCAAAGTTTACTGCAGTTTATGGTTTTCACATAAAATCATGATTTAGGGTTTATAAAACCCTAGTTCTATTAGCCGCCGATGTATGTTATTTAGACGCTGATAGATGTTGGTGCGACGCTGATAGATGTTGGTGTGACGCTGATAAGGCATGGATGAGACGCTGATGGCCAGGCGTTGACAGGTACAAAGTTGGCGCTGACAGGAATAAAGTTGACGCTGACAAGAAGCGTTGACACTTGTTGTCCGATATTACATTTTCAAACGCTGACAAGTGTTGTCCGATATTGGACAACACACAGTGTTGATATCTTGGACAGTGAAGGATATTGGACAACAAAAGGAATAGCTGCTGTTTGGAAAATTGATATGATTTTGGCACACAAAAAGAGTTATTTACACGCAAAGGTACATGGAATCTCCATTTTTATACAGAATATCAAGTTGATATTAATGGCTCGGATATTTTTAAAGGGGTCAATGATTTTTCTAAGTTAGCACCAATTAGCGAAGTATTATTGGAGTAATGTTTATTATGTAATCGGGATAGCCTTGTGAAAGAGTTATTCGCTAACAACTTTTACATATGAAGATATTGGTTATTTAAGACTTATCATGAAGAGGTGTTGGCTTAAGGGGAAGAATTCTTATGGTAAGTTTGATGTTTGAAGAAGATTTTCGCGAGTTTGTGTTCTATCATATCTTAAAGTCGTGCACTTCCATTCATGGACTTTTAAGGTAACTTGTTTGTGCTTACATTGTTACTGATGAAGTGATACAAGATCTAGGAATATGTGATTTTTCGTATGGTACTCTATGCACATATTTTCTATCACTTGAATGAGTTACATTATCGTGCTCAGTGTCTCACAAAGGATGAGGATTTTTGTATCTGCAACACACTTCATCACATCGTACAAGATATGGAACATAGGTTTGGGTTATTCAACTTCTACATCAAGAATATTATAGTTATTTTTCTTCAAGATCATTACATAGAGCCTACATTTTGAGAATCTTCAAGATTGCATACATTGTTTACTTCCCTGTTGATGTGAAAAAAAGGGGACGACATACATGCTACAATTGAGGGGAAGCAATTTGAAGATGATGTACAACTTACAATAGATACACAAAGAGTTTTGCCGACATCAACTAGGGGAAGATTGTTGGGTCAAAAAGTTGATGTGGCAGAAACTCAAAAACGAAGAAAACATGAAGGCATTTGTCTAAGCGTTGACAAGTGTAATTCAGGAGTTGTCAAGAGCAAATCAGGTGTTGACAGAAGTCAACATTGACAAGCATTGTCAAATGCAATCCAAGCATTGACAGAAACATTGACAAGTGTTGTTGGAAGCTTCTATTTAGATAAGTATGCAGAATATATTATGTATTAGTTTATTTGACTAGAAGATTTACATGTTTATTCATTCTTATCTCTTGTAAACCCTATTCCTTACACTATAAAAGGAACCAAGGGTATTAGGTTTATTGATAACTTTCATTCAAAATGTAAACCTAAAAGCGTGTGTTGCACTAGACGTGGGATTAATTTATACACGTCTAGTGGTTGTTTGTTATTAATATAATGAACAATCGTTGAGTAATTCATGTGTCTTGTTCCCCAAACACCTTGTTTAATGGTTGTTGTTCTATTCCGCTGTGATTGTATGATCACATGAACAATGATCATTCCTAGTAGCTAAAAGATCGAGGAAACCAAGGTTTCCACATGGGGCACGACACTTCCTGCCATACAACATCTCGAATGGTGCACACTTAATGCTGACGTGCCAACTGTTGTTGTATGCAAACTCTACTAAACATATGTAATCATCCCAGTCTCCTGTCCACTCCAATGCACATGCTCGGAGCATGTGTCTGAATCGTCCGCTCCGATTGTCCGTCTGTTTGAGGATGAAAAGCAGTGCTAAGCTTAAGTTTTGTACCCCAAACTTTCTGCAGACTCTTCCAAAATCGCGAAGTGAACCGAGGATCTCTGTCTGAGACGATACTGGATGGAGCACCATGAAGTCTCATGATCTCCTTCTTGTAAATATCGGCGAGTTTGCTGACCGGATCATCCTTGCGGATCAGTAGGAAACGAGATGACTTAGTAAGTCGATAAATGATAACCCAAATCGCATCATGCCTCCTCTTTGTCTTCGGAAGACCGGTAACAAAATCTATGGTGATCTTGTCACACTTCCACTCTAGAATGTGTAGTAGACCACTAGACCGCTGATGCTCGATCTTAACCTACTGGCTGGTAAGATATTTGGAGACATAAGTAGCAACATCCTGTTTCATACCACTCCACCAAAAGTATTGCTTGATGTCGCGGTACATCTTGGTTGATCTAGGATGAATGGAGAATGGGGAGCTATGAGCTCCAACTAATAACGCTTACCTAAGAGTAAGATCATCAGGAACACAAAGTCTGGTGCCCTGGCATAAGATACCATCGTCATCCAACCGAAACTCCGTCTACTGATCCATGTTCTGAATGATCGCCCAAATTTCCCCATCATCCTTCTGAGCTTCCTTGATCCTAGAGAGTAACTCAGGTTCCATTCTAAGATTAGCCCAGTAACCATGCTGCCCACGTACCATGATCTCAATGTCTAGTCGCTCCTAGTCTCTTATAATCTCTTCCTTAATTTTAATGTCGTTTATCATACCAGACTTTCTACTAAGTGCATTGATAGGTGTGTAAACACCCATCCTTTTTAACACTTAATTACAATAATAACCGAGCCAAAACGTGTATTTTATGTCATTTATGTCGGAATTATACGTGGTTTGTGTTTTTGTTGTGATTTAGGACGAAAAGGTGAAAAGTGGAGAAAACACGGGCATTCACGAGCTTTTATCGAAGAAAAAGACGAAAGACGAAGTCAAGAAGTCAAGAGTGCAAAAAGAACGGAAGTCCAAGACCAATTCTGAAGATTTATCGAAGAAAAAGTCAAAAGACGGAAGTTTACTAAAAGCCGAAGAACTCAAGTCTAATTTATTGAAGAATTACAAGACGAGTTCAAAGAAATCCCGAGAAAAAGTCGTTAAAGTCAAAGAATTAAGAAGAGCAAGGACTTAATGACGCAATTAAGGAAAGAAGAAAGAGGGGAGGAAGCTTCCTAAGCACCTCCCTAATCTCCTGTATAAATAGTTCATTAGTGTATTCTTTTGTTTTTGTTGGCTAATAGTGACAATTAGTTCTTCCATTTTATTTACCTTGTCATTTAAATTCATGTCCATTTACCTTAATTGTCTTGCACCTTAAATACATTTAATCTCAAGTAAGTTTCCTTTTAATTCTTGTCAATCTTTACTTTTCTTGTCAATCTCCTATCTACCTTTCTTTAATCTTTAATCTTTATGCTTATGTGTTCATGTTCATGTTCTTGAGTTTTTGTTAAATTGATTAAGTGGATTTTTATTATTTTGATCATTATTGTTAGTTTTGTTGATTTGGATTGTTTGTTTATGATTAGTAGATGTTTATTGATTAGTTTGATTTAATATTTTGGTTGATTTTGATTAGTTTTGATTAGATTCGTATTATTTTGTGCTTCCTTGTTCTTCGTTTTTCTGTTACTGTTCTTCCCCAGATATTCCGAATCAACAACAAATTCCGGATCAAGGTTTTGTCGGAAGTTGTTCCGAATCAAGGCTTTCATTCAGAATAAGTGACACATTCCGGATCAAGTCCATATTTCCGGATCAGAAACATATTCCGAGTGAAGGGAACATTCCGGATCAACAGAACATTCCGGATCAATAGAATATTCCGAACCAAGAAGATATTCCGGATCAATGGTCTTTTATTCGGAATAGTAAAACATTCTGGATCAAGGGTTTAGCCAAAGTGTTCATCCGGAATATCCAACATTCCGGATCAAAGGGTTCATTCGGATTATATTCCGAATCAAGGGTGATTCATTCGGAACATTTAATGTTCCGGATCAAGGCTTTTATTTAGTTATTCCGGATGAGTAATTTGTTCCGAATGAGTGTTTTTTGGTAAATATTCCGAGTAAAGAAGAACATTCCGAACGAAGGTGACATTCCGGATGAATGTTTATTCCGAACGAAGGATTATTCCGGATAAGCTGTGTTCAGGTTATTTTTAGTTTCTGTTTTTAATTCTTTAATTTTCAAGCTTTACTTACCCGACTTTTTACTTAGTTGCACTTTAAGTTTATTTTCCTTAGATTTATTTTAGCCTTGCCTTAGTTTTAAGTTTTAATTGCGTATTTAAGTTTGCCTTAGATAGTTTTAAGTTTGCGTTATTTACATTAATTGCCCTTTAATTTCTCGTCACGCTTTTAATTCTCGTCATTTATTTTAAATTAGAGTTAGATTTACTTTACCTGCTCTTTACTTTAAAGTTTTGCACTTTTTAATTACTACAACGACACAACTATTTGTTTCACCAAAGAACGACTGAGTAGCATAGTTAACCATATCAATTCGATTAGACCGATTTCAACGAACTTTCTTACTAGGTAAAACCTAGTTATCAAATGGCGCCGCTGTCGGCTCTTTTCGTAAAGTTTAACGGTTTTCTGTGAAAGACGCGTTGCTTATTGGGATCCGTTCATTCGTGAGCGTTATTTTTCTTGCTTAAAAATTTCAAAAAACCATAAAAATTAAAAAATTGTAAAAATCCATAAAAATTAAAAATTTCAAAAATCCAAAAAGATTTTATTTTTATTGTGTATATATATTGTCTTTGTGTTTGGTATTGTTTTCTTTTGCCTTTGTAGGTGTATGCGTACTAGATCTTCTAATTATCAAGAGCCCGAGACTCGAGAAGATTTAGATATGGCAGGTGTGAACAACAACAATAATCCACCGCACCTCAATAATAACAACAACAATGTTCTTCCATAGCCCGATCTTCGGACAATGGAGGAGCTTTGTCAACCTACCATGTTTGGACGAGGAGGACCGATTGCGCCGATGCAAATCACGGCTCCGGAGTTTTCGTTGAAGCACCACATGATTCAGCAAGTGCAAACAAATCCATTTCGAGGAATGCCTGATGATGATGCCAACAAACACCTCGACAAATTCATTACCATCACCCAAAGCATGAAGTTGCCCGGTGCTACAATGGATGTTCTTCGCCTTCAATTCTTCCCACATACTTTATCACACCACGCTGAAAAATGGTTTGATCATCTCCCGAAGAATTCCATTCATACTTGGGATGACATGACTCAACGCTTTTTGTCGCGCTACTTTCCACCATCCATGGTCACGAGCCTTCGCAATCAAATCACCGGTTTCATGCAAGAACCCGATGAATCTCTTTTTGATGCTTGGGAAAGATATAATGTTTTGATCGATCGATGTCCAAACCACAACATGCTTCCAGTCACATTGATTGATACTTTCTACAACGGTTTCACTTTTCGTGATCGTGATACGATTAATGCAGCCGCCGGTGGCACATTTATGAAAAGGAGACCCGAGGAGTGTAGAGAGCTTATTGAGAACATGACTACTCATCAAAAAAATTGGGATTCCTCCGCTTCTTCAAGGAACAACCCGAGAGTCAATGTTTCTTCTACTTCAACAAACCCCGACATGACCGAATTCACCCGCATGATGACCGAAATGAACAAAAATATCTTGCTTCTCGGTACAAACCAACAACAAGTTAAAGCGGTTGCCAATCCTTGTGAGACATGCGGTGGTCCTCACTCATACACTGATTGTCCTTCTACTCAAGGAAATCCAGAAAACGTGTATGTAGTTTATGGTAATTATTCACCGGAAAATTACCAAGCCCGACCTCAAGGGGATAGAAATTTGCTGAGTTACCGATCTAACAACTACCTTTCACCCGGTTTTTCTCCTCAAAACCAAAACCCCAACAAAAATTACAATAGAAGCAACCAAATCCCACGAAGAGCTTCTAATCCTTATCACCCACCCGCTCAACAAGCCCCACCCATCAATCAAGATGTTGAAGCGATAATGAGAACCCAAGGAGAACAAATCAAGAATCTGCAGAGCCAAATTATCAATTTGAAAGGAGATATTACCAAGCAAGCGAATGATATTAGATCCGAGCTTCGAGATAATATACAATCCTCCTTCAGCAATCAAACGAATGACTTGAAGAATATGCTGGCTAGTTTCTTGCCCACCACTCAACCCTCTACCTCGAGTTCTCTACCTTCAAACACCGTTACCAATCCGCGAGCGAATGTGAGTGCTATTCCTACCCGTAGTGGAGTTACCATAGTAGGACCACCTATCCCGCCCCCATCATCTACATCTCCTCCACCACTATTTATCCCTACTACTCCTACACCGAGTATTAGTACACCATTACCGTCTCCGCCTCGTCATGACGATGTCCCCAAGAAGAACCCTTCCACATCTCACCCTTCAACATCTCAACCTTTATCTGCTACACCTTCACCACCCAAACCCAATATTCCTTATCCATCTCGTTTAGGCAAGACCAAAATGCACACCAAGGATGACGTTCAAGTGTCGAATTATTTAAAGATGATCTCTCAAATGAATTTCAACATTAGCCTTGTTGAAGCACTTGTCCACATGCCGAAATTTGTCAAAGCATTCAAGGAATTGCTTAACAAGAAGGAGAAGCTGATTGGGCTCGCCAACACACGCTTAAATGAAAAATATTCTGCAGTTATTCTTAAAGAACTTCCGGAAAAACTTAGAGATCCCGGTCGTTTTGTGTTGCCTTGCATTTTTAACAAAACCGAAGAATTTACTGCCCTAGCTGATCTCGGGGCCAGTATAAATCTGATGCCTTTAAGTGTTTGGACAGCACTATCATTACCCGACCTTACTCCAACAAAAATGACTCTTGAGCTTGCAAATCGCACTCTCGCTTACCCCGTTGGTATTTCTGAAGATGTGTTCATTAAAGTTGGCACCTTCACTTTTCCGGTCAAATTCGTCGTTGTTGATTACGAAATGGATCGTCGTATTCCTTTAATACTTGTACGGCCATTCTTGAGAACCGGACGAGCTTTAGTTGATGTTGCCGAAGGTGAATTAATTTTAAGGGTCGGGAATGAACAACAAGTGTTCAAAATGGGGAAGCTTACAAGCAAATCCTATGGACGAGAATCTACGAATATGATTAATGTGATCGATGATTTTGTCATCTACAACAATCCTCTATTCGAGTCTTGCATTGATAATCCACTTTTTCAAGATGATGTGGATGATTCTCTCTCCAATTTGGAACCTTCACCCATTTATGATTCTCCACTGATCTTTGATGCTTATGATGATGATTCTAGCTCATATTTGGATGATTATGATGACTTTACTTCCGAGTATCCTGAAATGCCCACTTATGATGATTTTGATGAGGCCGATACTCTTTCGAGTGATTCTTATCACGATGAAGATCCTCCGCCGTCCATGCTTAATCCTAATTTGGATGATTACTCATTTGAGGAAGACTTCTCTACTTTTCTCAATACTTACTTCCCTCATGAGAGTGATGCTCCTCCTTTCGACTTTGATGATTATGGTCTTGATCCTACTTTAGATTTGAAGAAAATTCTTTCAAAGGAGAAGCAACCGGACGACACCAACATCCGCAGCACGTATGATTTGACACCTCTTTGTCCACCTTCTGAGGACGAGGTTGTGCATTCTCTTCGCGGATCATCTTCACATTCTGCTGAGCCTGGGTGCTATTTTCCCCCACAGGAAAAGATGTTCGACCCCGGTATCGATATTCTTCAGCCATCTCATTATCCGTCTGATGAAATAAAAGGAAAAATCTTTGGAACTTATGGAAATCTGCTTGCACCTCTTCACCATTGCTCCCACCGTGCTCCATCTTTGCTTAAGGGAACCTTGCCTACTCTTCTTTGGCTTGCCTTGTTCGCCTTAAGCTTGTGCTACTTGATGGACGAAAACTATGTCTTTGATCCCGGTGGATATGTTTCATGCTTCTTCCTATGATAATCAAGGTCGAGTCAGGCTCACGACTCGGTGAACAAAAATCAAGCGCTTCTTGGGAGGCAACCCATGTATCTATCTTTTAGCTTTCTTTATCCTAAGTGTAGGGGAGACACGTTGGTGTTTGCTATTTCCTCTCTTCTCATATTCAGGGATTGAGCGCTCAATGATCCACTCTTGATGATTTTTGACGACCCGTGATTCCGTGTTCCCATTTTCCTGATTCTATCCTAAACTGTTTTCGATTCACTATTTTATATTTCCCAATATTAAAATAGGAATCTCGTTAGTTGTCTTTTCCTTAGCGAGATTTAAACAACGTGCACAATGTCCTAAGTGTAGGGGAGTTTACTCCCACATGCTTAAACATTGAGGACAATGTTTATATTAAGTGTAGGGGGGACTTCTATCGAAGTTAAGTGGCCTTTTCCTTGTATTTGTCCTCATTTTAACCGGAAAATCAATTTTTCGACATTTTTCAAAATATTTAATCTATTTTGGCCCATTAGTTTTTCCCTTTGTATAGTTATTTTCTTTCTTTACTAGAATAAATTTTAATAAAGTGGTTTTAATTTTCAAACGTTGTGAACCGTTTGACTCAACCCGAGTTTACTTATCTAAGTTTACTCTAGCTAGTATTCTTAACGTGTTTAAGTCAAGTTTTGCTAGGCTTTTATATAGGGAGCTATAAAACGCGAAAGGCTTAACTCTCACGGGTTAAGAACAAGAACTTTTCGCAAGTTCCTGTAATTGATCCTAGAGATTCGTTTATCAAGGGAACTTTAAAACGCGATTTCTAAACTTGAAAAAGTCTAAGAGTTTACAAGATCCTATAGATGACTCGAAAACCCAAAACTTTGATTTAATAGGCTAAGCATCCACGAGTCTCATTCCTTGAGATTTTAAACTGTGGAGAACGAAAGATGATAGAGTCAATTATAAGTTTGGTATTCTTTCGTGAATTTATGTGAGTTAATTATAAGCCTATTCTCCCATCGCTTGCTAATAAATTTTATCTGCAATAAATAAGGTTGTAGGATTTGAAAAGTTACTTAGCTTCTAGCCCAAGATCGTTTAAAAGTTGCTCGGTAATGATTAGAGTTCATAGCCAAGGCATAACTTATTGAAGCGGGATGCGAAGATTTGCGAGTCCGAAAAGGCCCTAACAAGGCATGAGGGCTAAATTTTGTTGCTAAAGATCCAAAGTGATGTGAAGAATCATTTATCAAAGTTCAATATGAAGGATCGAGACACACGACGAAAAGCAAATACTCCCGTAAAGATCATGGAGAAGCCTATCCAAAAAGGCCCTAACAAGGTATGAGGATAAATAGATCCAAGTCCAAAAAGGAGGCGGATCTTTGTATATCAAAATCCCAAATAAAGATTGGAGAAAAATGAAGAAGTCGTGGTCCAAGTATGAAGAATCTCTCAAAACTTCAAGTGAAGAAATTCTTATTATGAAGAGAAGACCATTATTTCATGAACGTCTCTCAAGGTTTGAAGTATGAAGTCGCTGCCAAATATCGGTCCGAGAAAGGTCTCAAATCGCGAAGCGAGTTATGCCAAGATATAAACTTTATGAGGTCCCGAGAAGCAGTTTTAAAAGATTTTGTCCTTTAGCTAACTATTGATTAAATTGTCCCACTTTATTTTCAGCCTAAATAACTATCGAAATAAGTCAAAAATGC